>CM065723.1:60808537-60881037 GCA_033310375.1 Conus canariensis
GTGCGTACGTGCATGCGCGTGTGTGTGTGTGTGGCACTCTCTCTCTCTCTCTCTTTCTCTCTCGCTCTCTCAGGAACACACACACACACACACACACACACACACACACACACACACACACACACACACACACTTGCGTGCATACACTGCGAGCATCCACCAAAAAGTACACATACATAAGCATTAAAAATCCAAGCAAAGATGTGCTGGGGCCGTTGGGACGCCAGGACCAGGCCCAGAGCTCCATGACAGAGGTAGGCCTACAATCTTTACCTCGAGATAAACTGAAGAAGACGGAAACAAAAGATATCAGCACCCAGACGGAGGTCAGTGATGTTTCGTCTATGATTCAATCGCTTTTCGAGCGCATTGACAGTCTAGAAAAGACAGTGGAAGTCCTGACCGATGCGATTAAAAACCTAACGCCGAGTCTTGTCTTACAAAAAGAACCAAAGAAGACTGAAACATGCCCCTCTGTTGAACTCCCTAGCTTCCATACGAAGCCGGGAAAAAGTTTCGCGGATGCTGCGAGAACTGCTCCACTGACCCCTGCACCAAAAACATCGGGCAAAACAACAATAAAGCAGAAAGAAAACAAAAAACAAAACGAAACGGAACAAAAGCAAATTGGAGATATGAAAACTGACGTCAATGAGAGTAAGTCCACGCGTGACGTCAAAGCAGAAAAGAATGTTCGAAAGCGCCACAATAGGGAAAAGCTTCCACGTGTCGTTCTTTTGGGGGATTCTGTCTTCAGTGGTATCAAATCAAAGAGACTGGGTTGGTCCTACGACTTGTACGTTCGGTCGGGTAAATGCCGCACCACTGAAGATATTCAGAAAACTTTTGAATTAACCACAGCCGTAATCGAAAAACAGGAGGGCAAGCCAGTAGATATAGACGCAGTTGTTCATTGTGGAATAAATGACATCAGATCATCAGATCCCAAAACCACGTCTCAAAAGTTCACAAAAGTAATCAAGAACATCGCTGCTGACCATCCCAGCATCAAAATTGTTGTCAGCAAAATCATCCCCGTGCGTGACCCCCAACTTGATGTCAAAAGAGAACTTTTTAACGCATTTCTGAGTGAAGGGTTACAATCTATGCAGAACGTCTCTTCATCTACCACTCTAACTTCTCCACCCACGGCAAATTCATGAGGGATGACATCCACCCCAACCCCCGTGGTTCCAGCATCTTGGCGGGCAACGTGGGCCGACATCTGAGGGACATTTTCTGGGAGAGACCGCGAAGAACATCACGCCCTCCTCCTCCCATGTACCACCAGCACTGGCATTCACCCCAACAGCCTAGCCTCCGCAGATACCCTCCTTACCCACGATATGGAAGATCATGGAACATGTTCGAACTTCTTGAGCTTGAGGATTCCTCTAAAATTACATTTCCATAAGAAATTTTGTCAAGGCTTAGTACTTGTCTTAGCTTTGTATAAGCTTCAACAGTGCAATGACTGGCTATTGACTGTCTTTGGATTATATTTTTGAGACTTGTTGCCATCGCGAAATATTGTTATCATAATCTCTCGTTTAGTTGATTGATTAACAACCACCCCCCTCCACCTCCCACTCCCCCCCTTTTTTTTTTTTTTATTATTTTATTTATTTATTTTTTTTTTATTTAAGTGTATTTCTCTGCGTTATATTTATCATTTTTACGTGAGGTTTATTCGTGTTATTTTTAAAAACAAATAACCGAATTTCTTCACACTTTCCTGTTTTCCTTATCATGACAAAGTCAGTTCCCATTAAGGTTTTACAATGGAACTGCAGGTCTATAAAAACAAACCTGTCTTATTTAACTCAACATCTTGTTTCTTCAAAGTACCAGGTTCTGATTTTACAATCTTTGAATGTAAACCAAAACAGCCTACCTAAACTGGTAAATTATTATTATCCACCAGTGCATGAGATAGTAAATAAAACAGAAAATATTAAGACAGCTATATACATTAATGAAAATATACAGTATACAGTGTGCGATTCCCCAGCCCCTAAGAATAATCCTAATATTCTTTCATGTGCTGCAAGTCTAAAGTTTAATGATCAACTTATAATAAATGTTGTTTCTGTCTACTTACCAAAAGGCCCAACAGAAATTAACACGGAATGGATTCGTACAACACAAAATCCAAACAAAAAGTGGCTAATTTGTGGAGACTTTAATGCACACTCCCCTTTTTGGGAGAAAAATTGCGCTTTTATCACTAGTCACAGATTTTTAGAAAACATAGTAAACTCAAATCTTTACCTTTTAAACGATGGAAGAGTGACTAGAATTCCAGACAATGCAAATCATAGAGCCACCTCCATTGATCTATCTTTAATATCCCCTGCTTTGGCTCATAATTGCACATGGGAACCACTTTGTGACACGCTTGGAAGTGATCATATACCCATTGTTACCACTGTCAATGATCAACAAATATCTAG
Organism: Conus canariensis; assembly: GCA_033310375.1. Classification (NCBI taxonomy): domain Eukaryota; kingdom Metazoa; phylum Mollusca; class Gastropoda; order Neogastropoda; family Conidae; genus Conus; species Conus canariensis. Next base: position 60,810,991 of record CM065723.1, read on the forward strand.
CGATAGAGATGAAGATGTCATTCCTAAATACAATTATAACTTTGCTGACTGGGAAACATTTAGAGCTTTTTTATGTGCACAAAACATAGATTGCATTAAAGATGATGACATAGACATTTATTACTCAAAATTTACGGAAACAGTACTAAATGCTGCTGATTATGCCATTCCTAAATATGCAGCTCGCAAATCAGATAAACATGCAGGGAATGTATGGTGGAATGATGAATGCCAGAAAGCGGTTGACAAGAAAACAGAAGAATATAAATTATACCTACAAAATCCTGGACCAAAAACGCATGCTCCAATGAAGAAAGCAAATGTCATGAGTAATAGAACGATTGCAAAAGTCAAGCGGGAATATTGGTCTAATTTCTGCACCAATGAAACACATACCCATAAAGACTTACAGAGGGTGTGGAAAAAGTTTAATGAAATGAAAAATGGTGTTCATTTGCCACACTGTCCAATCAAATTTGATGGTAATGAATTACCAAGCAATTCAGAAAAGGCAGAATCATTTGTAGATATGTTTGCTGATATAATGAATGCAAGCAAACTACCAAAAACTCATAAAATTTTCAGGGAAAATGAAGAAAGAAATGATGACTATCAAGATCCACAGCGGAAAGATGATCTTTATGTCAATGCTCCAATTACTATACGTGAGTTGAGAGAAGCTATACTTTCCCTGACAAATAAAAAGTCATCAGTAGGCATGGACGCTATTTCTAATATCTTACTTAAACATTTGCCAGACAGTTGGGTACTGTTGCTACATGACTTATTTCAAAAGTGTTGGGAACAGGGACAAAACCCTAAAATATGGAAACATTCTATCATAATACCGATTCCTAAAGAAGGAAAAACGGAAAGTAATAAGAATAATTACAGACCTATATCATTAACTTCGCATGTAGGCAAACTTATGGAAAAGATCGTTTTAAACAGACTAATATTCTATTGTAATAAAAATAAAGTGATCCCCAAAAACCAAGCTGGTTTCCGAAAGGGTAGGTCAACCATTGATCATCTTGTCAAATTGACTACACAGGTAAAGCATCAATTTGCTCGCAGAAAGAATATTCTAGCAACCTTTTTTGATATAAAAAAGGCATATGATCGTGTTTGGCATCATAAATTACTATATAAATTGAAACAAATTGGTTTGTCTGGGAACATCTACTTTTACATAAAAGACTTATTGATGAAAAGAAGCATGCAAACAAAGGTGGGAAATTCCTATTCGACTACACGCATGCCTACAATGGGTATTCCACAAGGCTCGGTAATAGCGCCCCATCTTTTTAATATATTACTTCATGACCTACCTCAATGTCAACTTAGTACAATATGCAGATGATATTTGCATGTGGATGAATGTGTCCATGAAAAAGAAGTCACCAAAAAGAGATATAAATTACTATAGAAAAGCTTATCAAATGGAATTAGATAAATTAAATAACTACTTGTTTGAAAATGGACTAACTCTATCAACTGAGAAAACTCATCTGGTTTTATTCAACAATGGTGCTGATCCACCCAATTTACCATCCCTCCGTATTGGGTCTGATATTTTGGAATATAAACAAAGGGTAAAGTTTTTGGGGGTTCATATTACTTCTAAATTAAACTGGAATTATCACATTGAATACTTGTTATCTAAAGCAAGAAAAACTTTAAATTTTTTAAAAGTTATCAGTAAGCAATACTGGAGCCAAGATGTCAGAGTACTAAAACATCTAGCGATAAGTCTTGTTCGCTCTAGGCTTACATATGGTCAAGAAGTTTTTTTCACCGCTCCAAAATATTTATTAAACAAATTACAAAGCGTGGATTGTAAAGCTTTTCGATTGGCCTTGGGGGTTCCTTTCCATACATCAACAATAGCAACATATAGAGAGGTAGGAGTACTTCCTTTAAATGAATGCCGTCAGCTTGCCATCGCTAAATATTTGTTAAAAGGCTCTTTAAGTGAAAACAATGTCGAAAATGAAATTGGCTTAAGATCAGATGTTGATTTCCCAAAACGAGCCAAAAACATATCATGTCTTAAAACAATAAAAACTGAAACTCTAGATACTTTTCAACAATCAGGAATAGAATTAGAAGATATGGCAAAATGTAGTAATCCATGTACTGCTATCCCTCCATGGGAATTACAAAAAGGACATTTTGACATTAATTATACCAATGCAAAGAAAAATGAGAATATAAATTTTATTGGCACAGTTGCGAATGAGCATTTATTTCTCAATTATCCAAATCATCTCAAAGTTTATACCGATGGTTCAGTTCTAGAAAATCACGAAGCTGGTGCTGCTTTCACTATCCCCCACTTAAAGGTCAAAAGAGGTTTTTATATTGGAAAGCACAGATTTATGTATTTGGAAAGCACAGATCTATATTTACAGCTGAATTAACTGCTATTCTTATGGCTTTGCGTTATTTGCTTGATTTTCCGAAAACTGTGACTCAGATTCTTTTTTGTGTCGATTCAAAATCAGTGTTGTATGCCTTAAGCAATTCAAATTCTAGTGTGAGACAAGATTTGATTTTTGAGATTAATCATTTGGTGCATTTCCTTATTCTAAGAGGTAGTAATCTTACCTTTCTTTGGGTGCCTTCACACAGTGGAATACATTTGAATGAATCCGTAGATAAACTAGCTAAAAACTCTGCAGATTATACAAATGAAGCATATAATTTGAAAATCCCTTTATCTCTGAAAGAAGGGTATAGCCTACTGCAGAATGCTTGCTGGAAGCATTTTAGAAAGAAACAAGAAGATATTGGCCACTCATCACCTGCTGAACACCAAACGAGTTTTGAAGATGTTTTTATATCTAAGTATGGTCAATTGTCTAACTTAAGGCTTTTAACTTCCCTTGCCTATAGATTCAAACTTAATGCTTTTAAGACGAAATTCACTTCCAACATCACATGTGTTTGTGGTGGGAAAATTTCTAATGAACATATACTTTTCCACTGTAGAAAAATGAAAACATATCTGCCTACTTTTTCGGAAAAGTCCCTGAAGGAGGTTTTAGTAAAACCCCTTTTGATTTGTGACATTGTTTTAGGACTTGTTCAGAGTACCATTTTTAGATTCCTTTAATAATTCTATTTTCACGTGTAAATGTTATTATCCTGTTACCTTTAGCGTTCATTTGATTTTTAAAAATGTTATTCTAGTTATGTTGTAGGTTGCAATTTTTATTCATGTTAACATTTTTTCTTCCGATTCTCATTCTGATCCTCCTTTTTCTCTTTTTCCGTTTTCCATTTATACTTCTTCATCTTTTTATATCTCCCTGTTTCTCTATCTCTTTATCTCCTTCAGCTGCCTGTCTACCCACCCCTTCTCCCCTCCCTTCCTCCTTTTCTACCTTGTTTATTTATTTATTTTTGGTTGTCTAAAATCACTTATGTGTATAGACATTAAATTGAAGAACACACATACATAAATGTGTGCGTATGCACGTGCACAGGTACCCATTGCAGAGAGAGAGAGAGAGAGAGAGAGAGAGAGAGAGAGAGAGAGAGAGAGAGAGAGATCTTTGTTTACAATGCCGGAGCAACTAAACCTAAAAAAAATTTATTGTGAGGCTTAGGCTACCCAGATAAATGCCTTCTGTTGACATGCCACATGCCAGCTAGGTTAAATCCCATTGTTCCATTTTTGAACAATCTATAGGATGATGTGGCCCGCTATGCCTTCAATCACTAATCGTCACATACCACAAGAAGGGAAGTCTCCAACACCGCCAGAACTCCCGCACTCTAAGCTTCATTAGTCATGAGTGCAAATGAATGCTGAAAATCATTCTAAACAGATTCAAACCACTGACAGATACCATCATTGCTGAAGAACAGGCTGGATTCCACAATGGCAGAAATACCACTAAACAGGTCTTTAACCTACGTACCCTTTGTTAAAACATCTCCAGCACCAGACAGAGTTCTACCAAGTCTCCATGATCTTCAAGAAGGCGCTCGACAAGGTCTGGTAGTAGGCACTATTGGCCACAAAGAGGAAACTTAACACCGGGCAGAAGCTTATCAACACCATCCAGAATTGTACACCAAAGCGATAGTGCAATGTCATACAAGGTGCTCCTGGAAAAATGTTTTCATACTTCAGCTGAGTTCATCAAAACTGCCTTTTACTTCCATCACTTTTTTTTAAACACATTCCTGGAACGCACTGTGACTGATACACCTGACGATCATATCAGAGTCAGCATCGGAGGAAGAACTTTTAATGAACCGATTTGCACATGAGATCAATGACTTAGCAGTCAGTGAACATGAACTCGCCTAGCTAGTTGAATTTAGTTTCAAAACGAAGTGACTGAGGGCGAGAAATGAAGCAAAATTAGAAAGAAAAGGGGGTTAGTTACCACCACAGATGCAGACAAACAGATTACAGGACAAAACACTGTAATCTGTCCTGTAATCTGTTTGTCTGTATCTGTGGTGGTAACTAACCCCTTTCCTTCTAAATTTAGCTAGTTGAAGACCGGATGAAACATCAGCAAGATGTGTTGAAGACCCGGAGAATGGTCACAACATCACCATCAGTACTGATGGAACTGTCCATGGTCAGAAGTTCCAAACTGTTCAACAGTTCACTTATCTGGGGTCCATCGCTGGCAGTGAAGGGTGTGTGTGTGTGTGTGTGTGTGTGTGTGTGTGTGTGTGTGTGTGTGTGTTTATGACTCGTCCCAAGATGGGGGAAAAAAAAAGGGGGCAGCAGAGGGACATCCGGAGTCATGAACCGAGTGTGGCCCAACCCCCCTAGAGTGTCAGGAGATAAGGGCCGAAACACTTGCTTGAAGGGGGCTTCTCTTCTGAGGACTCTCTGCTGCCACGTTCTCCACGAGTTTCTTTCTGCTCTAAACCAAAAATCGTATCAGTGGCAGCAAAGTTAAACACGGCACTGTCCAGATTAAAACTGTACAGAATGCCTGGAACATCTCCATGAAACACGTGATAAGATTCTTCCATGCTGTATTCCATCTACCTATGCGCATGAGAGACATGGATCTAGAAAGTATGATCCAAGCCATGGAGATAGTATATTACTGCAAGATACCAAACATCAGATGTGCCACGCATCTGGAAAGAATAATCCAAGCTGTGGAGATAGGATATTACTGCTGGATACCAAACATCGGATGTACCGATCGCGTCACCAGTCAGCAAGTGCATCAAGCAGAACATAGGATCATATGAAGATCTACTAACGTCAGTTAAGAGAAACAACTGTAATGGTGTGGCCTTATAACAAGATCCAATGACCTGGCTATAAAACCCTCCAGGAACTGTTGAAGGAGGGTGACGGAAAGGAAGACAGAGAAACAAACAAACAAACAAATGATGGACTGGCAACATTACAGAGTGGAAAACGTTTGCAGAGACCCAAGCCTTGGTACACTGGAGGAACTTCGTGAACTATCCTTCAGTGTGTTGTCCCAGTGACTCCATGTGTGGTAAAGGGAGGAGGAGGAGAAAGGAAGAAGAAGAAGAAGTAGAGAGAGAGAGAGAGAGAGAGAGAGAGAGAGAGAGAGAGAGAGAGAGAAGGCGGAGGAGGAGGAGGGGGAGGAGGAAAAGAAGAAGTCACTTTCACACTTTGCTCGTGTACAAATGAGCTGTTCACCGTGTCATATAGTGTGTTTATGTATGCAACATTATGTTCCAGTGTGTGTGTGTGTGTGCGTGCGTGCGTGCGTGCGTGTGTGTGTGTGTGTGTGCGCGCGCGCGCGCGCACGTGCGCGTGAGTATGCTGTATGCGTGCGTGCGCGCGCGCATGTGTGTGTATGTGCGTGTGTGTGAGTTTATGACTCGTGAACGCAGAACTGTGTGTGTGTGTGTGTGTGTGTGTGTGTGTGTGTGTGTGTGTGTGTGTGTGTGTGTTCTGCTTATGTTTTTCTAGGTGTTGAACTGTTAAAACTTAAAGCCTACGTTGTGAGGATGGGTGCTATAGAAATTGTCCTCATTATTATTATTATTGTTATTATTATTAAGTAGGCATACTGTACCCTGTGGGACTCCAGAGAAAATTTGGCTATTAAGCAACACATACTGAGTCCTGTCATTTAAGTATGACTCAAAAAGTTGATAACGAGATTGTCGAAGAACTGTTCAAATTGATACATTCTCTTAAAGAGAATGGAATCATCAACAAGATCAAAGACCTTATTGCAGTTGAACAAAACAGCAGCTGTCACTTGATTTGTTACTGGTTCATAATTAAAAGCCATCGATAACACTACACATTCGTGATGATGCTGTGTGGCAATAGTTATCAAATGGGAATCCAGACTGAATGGGTAAAAGGGTGAACTGATACATACTTGTGTCTTTCGAAGGTTTGGATAGAACCGTCTTTATGAATATGGGAGGTTAGGTGTGAAGTTATCTGGATCTCATCATTTGATATTGGAAGTGGGATCGCTTTAGCGTTTTCGAAGGCCTGAGGGAAGATGTTGATTCCCAGATATACATTATATATGAATGTAAGACAACGATGTGAGGCAGAGCATGTTCGAGTAGAAATGCAGGTATATTATCGGGGCCAATGGACGTTTTATTCTTGAACTGCACTATGAGCGTTTCTACTTCTGCTACATCAAAACTCAAAAGGACAAATATGGAGTGAGGTAATGGAAACAAGTTGTGTGTGTGTGTGTGTGTGTGTGTGTGTGTGTGTGTGTGTGTGTGTGTGTAGATTGACTGATTGATAATCTTTATTCACAATGTTTTTTTTTCCATCTGGCCCTTGTCCCAGTTCAGAGAGAGAGAGAGAGAGAGAAACTGATTCTTGTGTATGTATTCATCTTCCTCCACTAGACGCCACACACGCGCTCAAGTTCAATCGGACCCCACCTTCAGAAAGTGACGTCCGAGATGTGAAGAAAATGAACGAAGCAGACAACACCGTTTGTGAACACAATTACAAATAAACACACAAAAAACAAGGCGTAAAGTAACGCAGAACAGACGAGAAAATTTTCGACTAAAATGTCTTCTTCAGACATTGCAAACAGCAGACGAAACTGCGCAAATAACTCCCCTGATAGCAGTCAGCATGTGCGACATTTGAATTTTGCCTTCATTCCCACACATCGATTCATAAATCACACCCCCGTTCCACCAGATTACGCCAACAGTCCGCACGCTCTGTGTTTGCGTGTGTGTGTGCGCGTGATTTTTATTATTGATTTCTGTTTGATGGTCGGTGACATCACCATAGGACTTAGTACCACGCACAACGGTTGTCTAGATCGAGCATTTTTGACAGTCGAAATGGGTCACGTTCTAAGCCTCGATTAGATCCGTTTTTCCTTCTTTCGGCGACATTTCACCTGTTAGGCGCACAGGTGTGTATCGACAAACAACGAAACGTCTGTTTCCCATCACATAACTTTGCATACAAAGGACGGCGACCCGCATTTGATCCGATTTCATTGCACCGGACTTCGGCATCCACTGTTGACTGTACGTGTGGAACTCACCTTCGTGGGAAAGGTGTGACGATTGTTTTGTTGATTGGAGCGCCCTCTGACAAAACCGAATGCCCGGATGCAGGCTTCACCTTTCTGAAATGGCGTCTGGTGCGTTGAGAAAGCGCTGATCCAAGTATTTGGCACACCTGGATGACCTGTAGAGCTGTAAGTCCATTTTATTTCCGTGGATAGATAATATACGTTTAGTTCAGTTGTCTATAGTATTTTTCGCTGTATTAATTTTTATGTCTGCTGGTGTATTAGTAAGTTTATCGGGTGGGAAACTTTGAATCGAGTCCCTCGACTCTCGCCGTCTCGGCAAGGTGTACGGTTCCTGACGAAAACTTTGTTTCGCGTTGAAGGTCTCAATTTCCAAAGAATTGCTTATTTATGCTGCTTGCATACATGGCACAGTGATTTTGAAGATCTGCTAATAATGTGTGCTGTTGAGGCGACGGACTCCAAACGGAATCGGAGATTTGCACCTGAAATTTGTCAAGGGGCTGTTTGGAAACAGGAAGTCAGAATTGGGGATTCAGGGATTGGGTGAGGGGGGACAGAGCCCACCACTGTTTTCAGGTGAGCCAACTCAATCGGAATCAGCTGTCCTGAAAGTCAGTTACTGCTGCAGCAGACAGTTCGTCAGTTTGTAGAATAATTGTCGATCGACCTCTCTGCAACATATTCTCCCGAAACAGCGCAAGTGTGTCGGTGATTCACGTTGAGGTATACTAGTGTAGGTGTAGGATTCGTCTTGGCAAAGAGCCCCTCCCATCTCCCCCTCAGGTTGTCAAGTGTTACTGTGTCAGTGGCTCGGCTTACTCAGCTGTGCAGCCCAACCCTCTTACAGTGTTGTCAGATGCTAGGAATTCAGTGTGTTGACATTGCCGTGACAGACTGTCCCACATCCTACTTCAGTGTGCTTAAAAGTTCAAATCTATGGATAAATCAGTGAATGTGTGTGTGTGTGTGTGTGTTAGAGAGAGAGAGAGAGAGAGAGAGAGAGAGAGAGAGAGGGAGGATTAAATCAAGACTCGCTTGCCAGCAGTTTTTTTGTTTGTTTTAAGTTTCTTTCAAGAACCATCAAAGAGTTCCGCAAATTGCCACAAACAGCCAGAGGTCAGGAGTCAGTTTATGTCAAGAGCCTGTAGACATAGTGTCTGTGTACATTTTGAAAGGAATGATCGCGCATGTGAGAGTATACATATGTATATGCATGTACATTGAATTTGTGTGTGTGTGCGCGTGCATGCATGCATGTGCATGCAAGCTGAGAGGGTAGGCATGATATTGTGCTAACAATGCAGCATTCTAATCATACAGGAGGGAGGGGGAGAAGGGGGAGGACAGGCTGGATGAAGAGAGAGTTCTGATTGTTGAAATTTTTCCAGTTATATTTTACTTACACTGATAAATTTTTCATCTGCAGCAAGAATGACAAAGGAAAAAAAACTGTGAAATTATTAAGACATTTTTTTTTTTTTAAATGAAGAATCATCTTGCACCTTGATCTGAGTTGGTAACTTTGTGCAGTATACAATTATGAATGCAGCTCTGTTCAACTTCGGCAGTGGAGAGAATGAAAGAGAACAAACAATCTATCCAGTGTTGTCTGTGTCTCATGAACATAAGTGAGTGATGATGTAATGATTTCTTGCTATAAAAAAAAGATTATTGCAAAATTTTGGTTAATTCTATCCCACATTGGACTTAATTGAAACTGAGTGTCAGACAGCAAAAAGATATACATTATTTTGTAACAGTGGGAAGAAAGCATGTGATAAAAGAACAAGGAATATTGCCTACCAGAGGAAACATGATGGAACTCAAAAAGGATAAACAGCAGGCTTAACTCATTTAGTGGCATGCTGATAGTATTATTACTATTAAAGGAAATGTTTTTAGAAAATCAAAAAAGTTTAAACTGTATGATTAAAACAAGTACAATGGTTTTGGTAATGTAAAGATGTTTGATCAAAAATATGTCATAAAGACCCAAGCTAAACACACTTTATTAACCAAATTTTCACAAGAGTGGCAGATATAAACACATTATCTTTATTATTTACATATTTCATTGTGCATATGTCATTGTCTTCTGTTTAAAAAAAAAAAAAAAGGAAAGAAAAAAAAGAAGAAGAAGAAGAAAAAGTTGACCAAATTCAGTATTAGATGTGTGGAACTGGATCCTAGTTCCTCTGGGGAAATGCTTGTTGTCTAATAATCTCTTCATGTTTGAAATTGTGCAGAGTTTATGCAGGACTTAGAGCTTACTGGTTTTCAGTCTTAACGTCTGTTCTCAAAACATATTGAAGGGCCCACAGTCAAATGGTTAGAATGCAGGCATATAATTAAAGTAATACTATTAAGCATGCCTCCCCCCCCCCCCCTCTCATATTCTTTCGTAACATGGTCTGGCGAAGTTATGGTCCTTTGAATGCTGAACAGCACATGATGTCAAGTGTGTTGGTTTATAAGTAAAGTGAAACTGCAGTGAATTCTGGGAGGTTATTTCCCATTTTGGTGTGTTATACAGCCTTGTCACGATTTGTGATCAAAATTAGAGACAAACCATGAGAGAAGAAATGAACAGTACATGAAAAGGTATCCAATCCTGAGAAGGTGAAAACGTCTGCAAGTAAACAGAGGACCTCCTGTCTCATCTGTTTCAGTGTCTGTCTCTTCCGTCTGTGCCATCTCTTTCTGTGTCTGTCTCACCTGTTTCATTGTCTGTCTCATCAGTTTCAGTGTCTGTCTCATCTGTTTTTAATGTCTGCCTTGTCTGTTTTAGTGTTTGTCTTGTCTTTTATGTTTCAGAGTTTTCTTAATCTCTTTCAGTGTTTGTCTGTCTGGTCTGTTACAAAGTTTGTCTCATCGGTTTGTTTCATTGTCTTTTTCAGATGTCTGCAGGCATGTAAAAGCTATGCAGAAATAACAGCAAGGTGAATTTGACCACAGGATGCAAACACTTTTTCATTAAAAACAAACAAAAAGCTAATAGAAGTATGTTTCTGCTATAAGTGGACATCAAGAACGACTTATGTATGCACGTGAATGGATAGCACTTCAGCAGGTGCAGATTCTTACATACAGTAGAAATATAACCAGGTGAAGCAGCTCCACACACGATATAGCATGAACATGAAAATGGAACACATAACTTTCTCTCTCACCAACCAGTTCTAATCCTCAGATTGTTTGTTACTTTGTGTTGACAGTCCTGGAGATGATGATTTGATGCTTGAGCTGTGTGTGCATTTTGTTGCATGACCAAGTGAATGACATTGATAATGAAGATGCCTGATTTTGTTATGTTGCAGATCAGCAGGAGCCATCATGTTTGGTAAAAACAAAACTGGCAAAAACAAAAAGAAAGGGCTGGAAATATCCACGCCCTCCAATTTTCAGCATCGTGTGCACACAGGGTTTGATCGTGAGCAGGGTGTGTTTGTCGGGCTGCCTGCACAATGGGCGGGCATCATCGGCAACGACTCCAGCCGGCCGCGACCTATCATCGACCCCTCACAAATCACCGATATGGAAATTCATCCCCTCAAGGTGGGACTGTTTCCATTGGAATGTCAGATTTGTCATGTCAGTGGTTTGGGCAAAGGTGAATTGCAGTGTACCTAATGTTAAAGTGATGATAGTGATAATCTATACATAGATCATTGTGTCAAGCATAATAAGCATTTTTTAGTATTTAAAGAATGCATAATATCTTCAGAACTTAGAGATGACCATCGCACTGGTCACTGTGTGTGTGAAACAGATAAATTTAATTTTTCCTGTCTGATGGGATGAGACATCAAGTTTGTGTAACATTTGTGAATATTCAGATACATAGTCGTCAAGCGGTTGATGAGCAATAATTGATTTTAGGAAAGTTAATCAAGGGAAGCAAGCATACACACAAACCAGCGCATGTGTGCAGGCACACATACACTCACACAAGCACACACATGCGCGCGTGTGCGCACACATGCGCACATGCGCATGCGCGTATTCAAACCTTTGACCTCAAACACAAGAATGCACACACATACATAGGAACGCACATGTGCGTTCGCATGCATGCACACACAGACACATGGACACACATACACACACATGCACACACACACACTCTCTCTCTCTCTCGCTCTCTCTCACACACAAGAACACACACATATGCACACAAAAATACATACTTTCACATTCTCACTTACACACATATACACACAAATACACACACACACAAAGTCAGTTCATGCCTATGTTTTATGCCTTTTGGACTGCATGTTTATGTCTTTAATTCTTTTGTTTTTTACATGTGTGTTGAACATTAACCTTCACTGTACAGCATAGGCTGTGGGTGAAAAAATGCCTAGAAGTACCTTTAAGAATTAATTATTTAAAGACAACTTCACTTTGATGAAAGAAGATCAATGACTTTCTCACTGACTTTTAATCTTTATAATGGAACAAAATAGTGTATTGTTAATTAATTCAATACAACATTTCTTTAATAATTGAAAAATATTTTTTGTCTTTTGTGTGTGTGTGTGTGTGTGTGTGTGTGTGTGTGTGTGTGTGTGAATTTGAGAGCCATACATGCTTTTGAAGAATACATAAGCTGTCGCCATATGACTTAGGTAAAATTTTGCATGCGCTGATGGATGGAATAGACCTAGGTATCACTATTACTATTAGCAGCAAAGTTCATTCTCATGAGAGAGGGCAGCCACATGCTCTTTTTTTTACCCAGAAAGTATGGAGAAGTGTGCATCGTCAGGCTTTCACTGTGTCGAGTCCGGGTGAATTTTCATCCTCATGATACGTCTAAGATAGTTTAGCATATAAACAATCCACTGTGAATTTTCGGAGTGGGTTGCTATACAGACAGTAAAGGGTGAATGTGCACCCAGTCGTATGGTTTTATTGGCTAACGAAAATTGTTCTTTACAAGCATGGGCAACTTTTTTAACCCAGCATATGGCACACAGAAGTTTGTTCAGTGTGAGGCAAAGACATAACGGGAAATGAAGAGCAAAAACAGTAATCCTGCTAGTATAGCCCTTACCTGTGACTATTGTCATGGGGCTGACTTGGTTTGATTAAGTGCCTTTATTGAAGATAAACCCTTTCACCTGTTGGTGGATGTGTGGTCTTCTGGGTCATGATGCCACTATAGACACTCTGACCGGTGAAGACAGTTTCAGTAAACACAGAGAATTTGAAAGTTACTGTCTTTACTTTTTCAGTATTGTCAGATAGGTAAGTCTGTCAGTCTCTGCTATTGTATGATATATGTACAGAAATTGGTCACATGTAGCTGACCAAATCTGACACAGTGCTGTGCTGTAGCGTTGCAGTGAAAGCTGCTGTCTACACAAGAAATTTGAGAGAAAATATATAAAATGGTGTTGCAGGGTTTGTATGATACTTTTAAAAGGTTTGGAAAAGTTTGGGAGATCTGAGGTTCCATTTTTAAGCCTTGGAAGTCTGTAAAAACTGACTGGGATTTTCCAGCATGGATTCAGACTCTAGCTGGTACCATCTGGTAGGATAATTTGGAAATTGGACAGGTACCAAATGCATGATCATGATAACTGAATTCTGCTCTAACTGATATAAGTGGATAGCTCATACTCTGAAACAGATGTAAGGTTATAACTAAGTATTTGTTTTTGGTGTGACATGTAAACAGTCGTCGGTATGTTAAGTTAGGAATTTTAGTCCAGTTGTGTTTTAAATGTGTGTAAAAAAAAGGTTTGCAAATTCTGTGCCCTTGTTTAAGCACAAGCCATGTGTTGGTCCACAGACCATTGTGCGTGGAAATTCCTCCACCCAAGTCAACACTCAGTATCCCCAGGACATCAGCAAAATCAGCGTTGCCCGATCCAACTCCCTGCGACGTGAGAGTCCCCCACCCTATCACCGTAAATACCCAGGCCACAATGAGTATCCCCCAGTGCCGGAGGATGAGATGATGCACTCCCGGTACCCTGACCGCCCGGGTCAGCAGTATCCCCAAGGAGGTCAGCCAGGGTACCCGGGGTATCGGGACCCCCGGGATCAGATGGACTATCAGCGGGGTGAGTATCCATCACGCAAAAACTATCCTAGAGATCCCGGGGATCACGGTAGATACCCACCCGAGCAAGACGGGCGATACTCATATGATGGTGACCCTCGACGAGGCGATTATGATTATCAAGATAATCGTGACCCGCGGGCAGCCCCACGAAATTATCGTCCGGACCCCAGAGATCAGGGGGGTAACATGGACCGACGGTATCCTCCTCCTCCACATCAGCAGCCAGAGTATGAGCGCCACATCAACAGTTCTTATGAGCAGCATGACCCCAGTCGCGACAGTTCCTTTGACAGAGACCCCTATTCGCGTGGTGGTGACCGCCCCAGAGACAATCACGTGGCCCAACCCAATCAGCATAGCCCGCAGGGCATGGAGAATCGGCGCCCCCCACAGATGGATGAACGCTTCCGGCAAGTGTTGCCCAATGGAGGACCGCAGGGCAGTCCTCATCGTTATACCAACCAGGGGCCAGCACCCCCACAGCAGGATCAGCAGCCTCCTTATAACACCAACAGTCTGCAACGATCACCTGCCGCTCAGCAGTACTACAGGGTGAGTTGTCTGCTCTGTCTGTATGTGTGCACATGCACGTATGTGTGTGTTTGTGCGTGTGTGCATGCACATGTGCGTGCGCTTGCATGTGCTTTTTGTGTATGTGTGTGAATAAGTTATTCATGGTTCTAAAATTTTGGTAGATCAATATTTATCTTGATGTTCATGTTTTCATATTTCATGTTACTCACTGACAGAAGATGAAATGAGGGAGATGATGAACATGGAGAGAGGCATGGGCTGAGATATGATTTGACCTGTGCGAAAAGAAAAAGGATTTACCAGTATTGATGTTCATTAAGCTGATGCATTGAGGTGCACAAGTACATATTACATACACATGCAGATGCGCACACATGCATGTGTGCGCGTGCAGATACACAGTCAGGCACTTCATGTGTTCGCGCACACTTCATTATAAGATCAGGTAGAATTGTCTGGTTAAAAGCTGTTGTTCATGATTATGATCTTTGTTACATTATGAAACAAATAGTTGAAATTGGTAATCAGATGGTTTCAGTGGTTGTCATTCAGTTGCTGTGAATCTTTCCAGAAGCCGTTCACAGTACTGTGTGTTGTTTCGATGCTTGCAGTGTATGAGGTGCGTTATGTTTGTTGACAGGAGTCCAATTGTAGACCTGTAGGCTATGGTGGAGATCTAATAGTACAGCTTGTGGGAGAGATGGCTCATTTCATTATTTCTTAAGTTGTAGAATGTTGTGATTTAGAGTTATTCTGTACAGTTTAGATTTTTTTCCCCCTCACATCTGTAATTTTTTACCATACCTTTTTTGTTTTATGTTTTGAAGAAAAAAATCTTATCAGTTATGACAAAAAAATGATATCTGTGCTATCAGTGGAGACTTCTCCCGCATGCAACCAATAACTAATGACCCTGCCAGCTGCTCTGAACTTTCCTACAACTGCAGCCCAATTTTTTTTTTTCCACCGTCTTGTTTGCACAGGTATGAGCTAAGCTTAGACGTTGTGAGATGTGTGTTTGGGTAGAAAGGGGAAGGAAGCTCGTTAGGCAGGAATGTCGAGTTTTATTGGTGTGATTGCAACTGCTAAAGGCTCCCCTCCCTGCCCTGCCTTTTTTCCTGATAGCCAGGGGGGAAAGAGGAGTAGTCCTGTTGATAAGGAGGAGGGGGGGGGGGGGGGGGAGAGTGGTGCCATGTCAAGAGGGGAACAGACAGCCAGGGAAGGGAGGAAAGTGAGGTTCTCCAAGGAGCATGAAATGGCATTTGGCCAGACTGTTGTGTGGCTGTGGTGGCAGAGTGTGGGCACAAAGACTTCCTGTGTAGATGTATCGGCTGAGGGAGACTTGTATACTATCTTGTTTAAGCTTTGTATTTTGTTTGGTTTTTACTACTCCTCTTTTATTATTTTATTCTTTTCCTTCTTTCTTTCTTTCTTTCTTTCTTTCCTTTTTCTTTCTTTCTCCACTGCACATTGCTGTCTTTGTTTTTTGTTTTTTATCTACAGCACTTATTGAGTCCATTGTTTTTAGTTTAATTTTGATCTCAATGTGAATACTGTTTTGTCTTAAGTTTTTGACTGGCTGTCACATACACGCACACACTTATCTAATAAGTGTATTTTTTTGTTTGTTTCTGTGTTAGTTTGTTTTTAATCAAGGAATTGAATGACAAATAGAGAACAAGGCAAACCAATCACTAGAAAAAACAAATGAAAAAAAAACTCAGGTTGTTGAAAAAACAAACTTAAGTACATCAATTTGATGTTCAGAAAGGTTATCCAATGTTAAATTTTCTCAATTTTTTTTAATTTTTTTTTTTTTTTTTTTTAATACTAAGTAACAGTGTAAGATCTGTGAACCCATAATTTTTAGATCAGTAGATGTATGTTGTACACATTTTTGCTTACAACACGTACTTAATACACTACATGGAAAGAAGAAAAAAGACTACACTGTGGAGCAATGTAGTCACAGGCAAGATGTTAGCCAGCTTCTTTTTGGTTCTTTGGTTGATAGTGTCACCAAAATTTTGTCAATTAAAAAAAAATTGTCCTTCAGTAACTTTTCTAATCATGCCTAAATGAAGATTGTCATTAGGCGAGAAGCTCTGAGCTTTGATGACATTTTTAATAGTCAAAAGGGAAGCATTGATATATATGTAAATTAAGAATCGTTTTACCTTCAAGTGAGAAGCCTTGAAATGTGAATTTAGACACTTTTTTATCTTCAGGAGTGAAATTTTGATGTATGAATTAAGAACATTTTTTTACCTTCAGGTGAGAAGCCATCAGATAATAAAGAATTTTTTTTATCTTCAGGTGAGAAGTCTCGAGCCTTCTGTGATGAAATTTGTGTCTTCTGGTTTGAAGCCTTGAGCTTTAAATGATGAAACTTTCATCTTTAGGTTAGAACACAATCGAAGCCCTGAGATTTGAAAATGAAACTTCATTTTCAATGAGAAGCCTTGGGCCCTGACTGAGGAAACTTGAGTGAAGAAGCTATTATGAGCAAGGAAGTTTAAAACACACACACCAGTATTCAGGGACACCCCCCCCCCTCCCCCTCCCCCTCCCAGCAAACATCGTTCTTCAGTGAAAGCTACTTCAACAGCCATTTCTGGGTACACAGATCTGCCATGAGTTTCAGTATGACTAACAGAGTGTTTTTGTACCTGTGGATGAAGGTGGAGTTCATGTGGCTAGGATTTCTTCTGTGTACCCAAACACTGTGAAAGTATTGTGTGCTTTGTGTCAGTATGTTGTATCATATGTGTTATGACAGATACACATAACACAGAGCATTGGAAAAAAAGAAACCCTTAAATATTATATAGAATGTACTAAAGTTGAGAATCGCTCTCTCTTACTCTGTCTCTATCTCTGGCTGGCTTGCTGGCTGTGTGTGTGTGTGTGTGTGTGTGTGTGTGTGTGTGTGTGTGTGTGTCTCTCTCTCTCTCTCTCTCTCTCTCTCTCTCTCTTTCTGTCTGCCCCCCCCCCCCCCCCTTTCTTGTTTTGTTTAAGATTTCAACACAAATAAATAAAAAAGTTTTTAAAGCATCATTGCTCCGAAACAATGTTTAAATGATAGTCATCTTCAGTTTTCATTGAAGAGTTTTTGTGTAGAAACTGATGAGTGCAAAGCATTGCCCAGAGTACTCCCAGTTGTCAGGAAAATACTTTGTTCTAGTTAGATGAGATAGATAGCATAAGTGTGGGAGGTGGATTGCTGTAATCAGTGTAGTAATATATATGTTATTGGCGTTCTGCCTGTAGATACATGTTTGTCTGCTGCAAATGTGTGTGGCATTCAAGTGGAGATAAACAGATTGTGTGTTGTGCTTATGGTGTTTTTGACTGCATCAGTACCACTGTGGCAGTGAGTCTTACATTATGTAACAAAGATGATTATTTTGTTTACAAGTGCGGACATAGTGCTGACACAAGTGTTGATGTGAAAATTGATGGTTATCAGGTTATGATTATCCTCATAAGTTGATCAGTTTTTACACTTCAGTTTGATGCCTTTGCGTTTGCCTTACTCGTGTACAGGGAAAACTTGTTACTGATTAATTATAGGTGACAGTAGAAATACTGAAAAGATTTTTTTTTCTTTAAAAGAGAAAAATCAAATGCATGTGGTAACAAGGAGTAGGATTCATACTGTGTACATACTCTCCATCTGTGTTCTTATCCAGTTTTGATTGGTGTTTATATTAATTAGCTACTTGGGTTTTAGTTTTGCAGCGTTGTGCTATTCATGTTCATGAGCTAATTTTGTAGTTCGAGAGGAAAGGAGAAACATTTGTTCTTGCTGTAGAGCACAGTGTTGACAGGTACAGTGTAACGTGAAGATAGGCAGCATGGGAAGTGGGTGTGAGTGTCATACATGTTTGCAGTTGATGAAATCTTTTTGGATGCCTCAAGCTTTGTAATCGGACATGATCTCTAACAGCTGGAAAAGGCTTCTTAATAATTGTTCACACATATCACTACTAAAATCGAAAAGATTACGTCAGTCTTACATTTCAGGGCTAGTTATACTGAGTTTGTTGTTGCAAGGTTGAGATTAGTAAGCAGCCATGATAAGAGTATGACACTGCTTTGATGTGAGTGAGAACAGGAGGGAAGGGGCTGAGTTGAGCGTCCAGTGCATGCTACAAATGTAAACATGTGCGTGATGTCCAACTGTACTCAAGACATGTGTGTTCACCCTGCATGTGTCTGTGACCTGTGTTGACCGTCTGGCTGTTTGTGCCGCGCGCACTCTGTGCTCCCTGCCTGCTGCCCGCCTGCCTACCTCGTCCTCCCACCTGCCTACCTCGTCCTCCCACCTGCCTCCTCGTCTCCTCACCCACACCTGTAGACACCTGGCCATCACCAACATAGCCCTCCACCACAGGCTGGCCCTGGCCCGTCTCCCCACTCCCCCAAATCAGGCCCCGGCCACTCCCCCACTCCCCCCAAGTCCCCGACCACCAAGCCTCCAGGCCCCAGCCCCATGCCGGAGTCCCAGAGGCTGTCGCACGAACAGGTTGGAGTCTTTCGTCCTGCTTCTGTCTGTTCACTGCCCACACACACACACATTGCTTGTCATCTGACCTCAGGTCAAAACTACATCTATGTGCTCAGTGTTTGGGAAACAAAAAATCAGCTGGCAAAACAATTTTTGTTCTCCTTAATCCTCATTTTCCACCTTCTGATCACCTTCATTTTCCACTTTCTGATCACAGTTATTGTTTGTAATTCTAAGAAGTAAAACTCTGATCTGTTGGATGCGTATTTCTGTAAAAAATTGAAAGAATAAACACTGAATCAGTTGTTGGTTAGAATATTTTATTACCCACCAGTTTGATCCTGGAGCTTGTTATTAACATACTTGTGATAATGTAACATGGGTTTGTGTCTGTGTACTGTTACTGATGGAAATGTAATCGATGCTGAACAGTCTGGTGCAAAGAATTTCACTGTAAGCTTCCATTTTACTCGGACATTGACATATTCATTTCATGGTGATCTGGGCTTTTTATCATTAAAACTCGTATCAGGAATCCAAATACTGTGTACACATTTGTATTGCAGTGGTCTGTGGAATGGTCTGTGCCCAGTGGTCTGTTCCCATGTACATATTTGTACTCTTTGTGATCAGCAGTGTATGCTTTGTCATGGAGAACATGAAGTTTGTCATCTCTGCTTACAGTGAACTTGCTGTCCTCATTATTCTCTGTGCTCTGTTCTCTTTCAGATCTTTCATACAGACTTGTCATTATATTAGAATTCATTGACAAACCTAGAACAGTAGGAATGTTTGATGTTGTCAGGTGTTGCCATTTGTGTTTCGTGTGCCATGGCATGATGACATGTAGGTCACAGAGTTGCATTGGTGGGTGTGGCAGAATGTTTGAAGTGTTTTGGGTTTGTTTGCATAGTCCTCTCAGCTTCAGCAGATTCAGTGTTCAGGTGTTGCAGTGCATGCAGTGTTTACATGTTAAGCGATAACAAACATCATGATTGCTCAAGTGTGACTGGAAGCTCACTGATGGAATGTTGGGGTGGTGGGGGGAGCAGTTCCGTGCAGCGCTACAGATGGTGGTCACGCCCGGTGATCCACGTAACTTCCTGGATGACTTCATGAAGATCGGAGAGGGCTCCACCGGCATTGTCTGTATTGCCACCACCTTGGAAGGCCGCCAGATGGCCGTCAAGAAGATGGATCTGCGGAAACAACAGAGGCGGGAATTACTGTTCAATGAGGTGATTCAGATTCATGTTTCAGTTGTTGCTCCGTAGGCTGGGTTTTTTTTTGTTTGTTTGTTTTGATAATATCAAATTTGTCGTGAGTTCAGAAAATAACTGATTGGTTTTATCTGTGAAAGTAGTTCTGCCTCATTATGAGTTTGTGGTGAGATGAAAGTGTGTTACTTTGTTAGTTTTCTCATGAGTAGATGTTCGCTGTATTGTACCATAGAGTCACCTATTAGATAATATGACATTTTATGATTTTATCGTTGCCATCTAGTAAGTGAATAGATCCCATTATGGAAATGTTTACTTTTTTGTCCAACACATATTCGTGTGTGCATGCAACATGCACAGGCACGCATGTACACACACACAGACGCACACATGCACATGCGCACACACACACACACACACACACACATACATACATGCACGCATGCATGCACACACACTGTGTTTATATTTCAGCTAGTACTTTTTCTGAAATGTACAGGTCTGCTGACTCGTCCACTTTTTAGTAAATTCTTTTTTCAAACATTTTTATCAACTTTTTACAATGTTTTACACAGTGAAAAAAAAAGAAAAGAAAAAGGGTGAAAAACAAAAAACAAAAACCAACCGTCTTCTTCCCAACACTCCTCCCCCTGCAATGTTTGACTTGTACGTCTTTATCAAAAAAAAAAGAAAAGCAGTCTAAGAAATCCCTTGAAACAGTATGACTAAAGGAATTTGCTCAGCTTGAAAAGTGAAACAACAGGTTGATTTGTCATCATAGTATAGCAGCTGATACAGTCAGCTGCTCAGCCCAACTTAGGTCCCCAGGTTCTGCAATTTTCAATATTTAGCAATTTCAAGTTTGGGGTCACTTGTGTAAACTCTTAGAAGTTTAATTACCTTTTTAATTATCAAGGGGTAAGCGTCACGATGACAGAATGCTTGTCAAGTGCTGATCATCATCAGGTCTTTGTGGAGAAGTACAACAGTTACTTGTTCAATGACTGTAACAGCGATGATGGTGATTGTTCAGGTTGTAGTGATGGGGTATCATCACCAGAATAAGGTGTAGCTGTAGAATAGCCACCTGGATAGTGATGATCACAGTGATAACGATGTCTGTTCAGGTGGTTTAGGTGTAGAACAGTTACCTGGGCAGTGATGATAACAGTGATGACAATGACTGTTCAGGTAGTGGTGATGGAATATCATCACCATGGAGGTGTACAATATCTATATGGACAAAGATGATAACGATGATAATGATGACTATTCAGGTAGTTTTGATGAATTATCAACACCAAGGAGATGTAGCTGTCTGGACAATGTTTATAACAGTGATGATGGTGACTCTTCAGCTGGTGGTGATGAAGGATTATCGTCACCATGGAGGTGTGGAACAGCCATCTGGACAGTGATGATAACAATGATGACGATGACTGTTCAGGTGGCGGTGGTGGATTATCATCACCATGGAGATGTAGAAGAGCTGTCTGGACGATGATGATAACAGTGATAACAATAACTGTTCAGATAATGGTGATAGATGATCATCACCATGGAGTTGTAGAACAGCTGTCTGGACAATGATGATAACAGTGGTGACGATAACTGTTCAGGTAGGGGTGATAGATAATCATCACCATGGAGGTGTAGAACAGCTGTCTGGACGATGATGATAACAGTGATGATGATAACTGTTCAGGTAGCGGTGATAGATAATCACCATGGAGGTGTAGAGCAGCTGTCTGGACGATGATGATAACAGTGATGATGATAACTGTTCAGGTAGTGGTGATAGATAATCACCATGGAGTTGTAGAACAGCTGTCTGGATGATGATGATAACAGGGATGATGATGACTGTTCAGGTAGTGGTGATAGATAATCACCATGGAGGTGTAGAACAGCTGTCTGGACGATGATGATAACAGGGATGATGATGACTGTTCAGGTAGTGGTGAAAGCTAATCATTACCATGGAGTTGTAGAACAGCTGTCTGGACGATGATGATAACAGTGATGACGATAACTGTTCAGGTGGTGGTGATAGATAATCATCACCATGGAGGTGTAGAACAGCTGTCTGGACAATGATGATAACAGTGATGACGATGACTGTTCAGGTGGTGGTGATGAAGGAGTACCATCACCAGAACATTGTAGAGATGTACAACAGCTACCTGGTCAACGATGAGCTCTGGGTGGTCATGGAGTTCATGGAAGGTGGCGCCCTAACAGACATCGTCACCAATAGTCGGTGAGTGAACAGTTTCGTTTCAGATTTTGTCTGTTGCATGTGTGCGAGTCATGTGTTACAGGCAAGATTCTAAAGGAGCGTCAGACATAGTTTTTGTCTGGAGCTGTAAGTCGGGTGCAAATGAAAAATCTGGTTAAACTTACTAAATAAGTGAGAGGGTTTTTTGCTTCCGTTCTCAGACCTCTTAATGAACCAGAAGAAACACTCTGGAGACAAGACAAACAAAGAACTTTAAGTAACTAGAATTCAAGCAGTAACAATTTGGACTGTTGATTGTAGCCGAGACTATTTTTTTCCATCACTTTTTCTCAACAGGTCTGCTCAAAGTATTGTGGGGGTGGGGGGGCATCTTCTCTGTCTGTCGTTGACATAGCAAAATCTACTCTTGAAATAACCTTGAAAGGTCTTCAAATTTTCTGGCCAAACACGATATAAAGTTGTTTGGATGATGACAGTTATGGTTTTTCTTGTTGTTGTTTTTTTGTGTTCAGTTTTCATT
Organism: Conus canariensis; assembly: GCA_033310375.1. NCBI lineage: Eukaryota > Metazoa > Mollusca > Gastropoda > Neogastropoda > Conidae > Conus > Conus canariensis. Next base: position 60,833,604 of record CM065723.1, read on the forward strand.
TGTTTTGTTATCTGGCATTCCTTACAGTGAGGGGCATTGGTTGTTCCTGTGTCTCCCTGTTGGCTTTACTTGCTCACCACTCATTCCTTCTTCACCATACATAGCTGCGTCCAGGTTTGTCCTGAAGCACCCTAACTACAGCAGTGCACAGGGAGCAGTCAATATCGAGTCATCCCAGGACCCCCCACAGAGGAGACACTGCATTGCCGTTGAGTCACTTTGGTCATTGAGTCATTGTGTTCAGTGGTGCCTGCTCTAATTCATAACACAAGACACCAAATGCTAAGTCCCATACTGACAACAATAATGGTTCCAGTCTTCCCTTGTCTGCCCACTGCACATTCAGCTGTGGGTAACAGCTGGTTGAGGCTGAAAAATCCTTCAAAGTGATGTTTCTGTGGGGAAATCAAACCTTTCAACCTGCAAGAACTGCAAATCTGAAATGCAAGTTTCTGCCCCACACTTGCTAGTCATGAATGATATTGGTTCATAGTTGCTTTGTGCGTGTGCGTGCGTGTATGTGTGTGTTTGTGTGTGTGTGTGTCTGTGTGTGTGTGTGTGTGTGTGTGTGTGTGTGTTTCATTTGTTAATTTGGTGTGATATTGATTTGCTGAACAAGTAAGTAGTAGGGGAAAACAAGTGCAGGCAAACCATTCCTCTGTCGTTAAAACATTGACTCGGCAAAGATTGATCAGAACGATGTTGGAAGTGTGAAGGGGTGTGTGTGTGTGTGTGTGTGTGTGTGTGTGTGTGTGTGATAAAGTGGAGATGAAGAAGAGGGAGATAGAATGCAGTGTACATAAAGTTTTTTTTTTTTTTTTAACTGACAGCATGTGTGGACTGTGAGAGTCTCTTTTGAAAGCAGTACCACTTGTTTATAGGTATCACTTTTTATTGCTAGTGTATTACAGCAAGCAGGCTTAGAATGTCAGGACTGCTTGTTTCACAGCTGAGTTGATCAGTGTTTGATCACAGGGTGTGTGGGCAGTATGAAGTGCAGATTGTCACGGTGTGCCAGGCAGTAGTCAGTGTGGTGTCACTGTGTGCAGCATGGATGAAGTGCAGATAGCCACTGTGTGCAAGGCATGTCTGAAAGCCCTGGCCTTCCTCCATGCTAATGGCGTCATCCACCGAGACATCAAGTCGGACTCCATTCTGCTGTCTCATGACGGCAAGGTCTGTGTGTCTGTGTGGTGTGTCTGTATAAGTGTATTGACCTTTCAGATAGGATCTGTCCACTGCCCTTAGCAGTGAAGTCCTGATATGCTCACCAAAGATTACTCTACTACTCTACATTTTGTTGTTGTTGTTGGTCATACGAGTTATTTTGGAGTCCTTGAGTGTTCAGATATTGCATATGAAGTTGTCTGCAAAATTGAAGATGTGGCTGCCATTGGCCTGAGTATTAAGATGCAGCTTCTGAGGTTCTCTGCTTTAATAGATAGTCACCATTTAGAAATGCATTGAATCCAGCAAAAAGCTGTTAGACAAAAAACTGTTAGACAATCATTTTTCACCTTGTATCAAGGATGACAATGAGTGACAGTGATAAACAAGTGTCTGTTTAGGATGATGTGGACAGTTTAACAGCCCAGGTGCTGCCAAATTGTTAAAGACAGATCAGGAAGCGCTTTTAACTGCATGGATGGGTTTGCACTCATGTTAAACTTCAGAGTGAGATGAATGTGGGTAGTCAACACCATTGTCCAGATTTTTTTACTCGAGGTATGTGGCCATAGTGATCAGTTGTAAGCGTCAACAACATACAGACACATGGATAGGAAACTACATCCTCTCCTGGATTTTCAAACAAAGTTTGATCCCATTTGAAATATTGGGGGCTAGAGGCGTGGGTGGAATGTAATTTTGTTAAAACCATTCCTAGTTTTTATGAATTAGCCTAACAATTGAAAAACATAATCTGGTAATTGCATAGATGTTAGGTCTGAAGAAATGTGGCAGTTAAAGGGTTTATTGGGTTGGCCCCCAGCATATGATGATTTCTCTTGCAGCACAGTCTGTGTAAGTGTGTATATTTCTGCACACATTTAAGTGTGTTTGTGGGCTGTAATGTATGTATGCAAAACTGTTCTTTGAGTAATTCGGTTCTTTTATTAATGCTTTTTTTTTTAATTATAAAAAGTTTCAGTGATTGTATAAAATGAGTGATAGTTCGAATATTTTGTTTCCCTTGCTGTTGTTTAAGATGTTTCTTGTGTGATTGTATGAAATGAGCGTTCAAAACAAAGCAAGATATGATGTTAGCAGTGTTGTATGCACATGCTGTCATTGGTGACCCTGAACTCTGATGCCATGATTGGCTCTCTGCGGACAGGTCAAACTATCGGACTTTGGGTTCTGTGCCCAAGTGACCCAGGACCTGCAGAAGAGAAAGTCACTGGTGGGCACCCCATACTGGATGGCCCCCGAGGTCATTTCACGTCTGCCCTATGGACCAGAGGTGAGAGTTGGTGGTGCAGGGGGAGAGGCCTGTCTCTGTTCTGTGGCTTGTTCACCATGTGGGGGAGAAGGGTGTTGGTGTATTCTTGCCCGTGGCTTGGTCTTTGTGTGGGTGAGGTGATGTATCGATAAATATGATATGTTACGAAAACAGTATTTACCTATTTATTGTTGTAATTGAAAGTCTGTTTATCATTCTGTAAATTGATGTTAGGAAATACGAAAGTATTCAAACTTGCAAAATTTCTGAAAAATAGGACAGACGTTAATTTGTTCCCCTCTCTGTGTTTAGAGAGTTATCATGTTTGTGTTAAATGCATTTGACATACACAAAGAAATGTTTTGATTATTCACAAACAAATGTTTATGTTCATATGACATACACAGAAATATTTACTCGTTGCTGTCCTTGTTTGTTTCGATGTTATACTCCATACCCCCCCAAAAATGAAAAAAAATGAATTCCAGTTCAGGATGCTGTCCTGTTGTACGTAACAGGTCATTGTCAAAAGTTTCAGGGGAAAAATAGATCCAGTGTAGTAGCTGCAGTCTAAGAAAATAGTAGCAGGTTATAGCTCAGCAGTTACTGTAGTAAAGAAATTGGTACATACCTTTGCTTGTGGCTCTTAAACACTGGTGCAGATATCTTTCGGCCATTTTGTTGTTGTTTTGAATGTCCAATTCATGGGTGGAATGAGTGGGGGTGGTGATAAGGGTGGAGGGGAGGGACCTTTCATGAAGAAATTGCTGTGGTAGATGATGTCATAGTCTTGTATAGGTGTTGATTCATATTTGCTGTATATGCTGTACACTGTCCTAAATATAGAGTTTCAGGCAAACCTTTAGATTGTCTATGCGCTGTTGTGGGGGTGTGTGTCACTGAAGATATGATGTAAATTATGTGTAAATATAATGAGAAGTTCAGTTTGTTCAAATCACTGTGTGGTCTGTTTGTTTCTGCAGATGAATTTTAGACTATTTTCTGTTTTTTTACACCAATCTAACCAAGCAAATTTTTATAGTATATTCTGTATCTTAATACCATTCTGACCATGCAATATCTGCAAAGTTGCTGCCCTTGGACCAGTTAATGTGGACTGTGAATATTGGTGACTGTATCACATGAAATCCTGTCACATGCTCCTTTCTGAATAGTTCTTTGAAATGCCTGAGTTTGCCTTAAACTTGGGTTCCCTTTGGGAAATACCAGTGTCGCTGTCAGTCCACATGTAAAATAGGACTTGTCTGGTGACTTGACCTCTCATCGCTGTTTGAAATCTCCCGCATGTACTCGCACCACATTTGTTTTGACTATTACTATTACTTCTTATACTGTTCACAAACATAATGAATGAGCATCGCCATCACCATCATTGACATACCACTTTGATTGCTTTCAACATTTTCGTCCAAATCACTGTCTGACTCATTGCTTGATTCTTCAGCTTCAGTAGCTCTGTGTCTGTCCATAAGGATTTCATCATCACTTGTTGAGCAGTGGAAACACTTTGCTTTGTAGTTCAGTGAACAAAGGAATGTTCTCGTTAGAGGAAGTTTGAGAATACTTTTCCCCTAAAACTTTTGCAAGGCAAAGGCCTGCTTTCTCCCACCATCTCCAGCATGAGCTGAAAATAAAAGTAGTGGTCACAACCGGCAGTTTGGCACCTGTGGTTTGACAGGTACAATTCTGTCCAACCGGCAAATCGTTGGTTATGGTCAGAAATGTGACAGTTGATAAGTTAAGATAATGAATGTATATGTGTTTTGTGCATGTGCGTATATATGTGTGTGTGTGGGGGGGGGGGGGGGGTGAGGCAGAGAGAGAGAGAGACAGGTGGCTATTGGTCCTTGGGCATGATGATGATGACAGAGATGACTGATGTAATGACACTGCAGGAAACAGGTGGACATCAGGTCACTGGGCATTATAGTGATGGAGATGATTGATGTAGTGATTGTGTGTATGACCCAGTAGATGTCCAGTCATTGAGCAGTATGGTGATGGAGATGATTGACAAGATTAAATGTTCTTGTGGCCTGTGTGAATGTAGTAGCTCTGGGCATTATGGTGATGAGATGAATGACGTAATGACTGTATCATGTGACCCAGGAGGACGTCGGTCATTGGGATGTAATGGTGATAGTGGTGATTAATGTGATGACTGTATGGCCCAGGTGGACACCAAGTTGTTGGGTATTATAGTGATGGAGATGATTGACACCGTGACTGTGTTGCGTGGCCCAGGTGGACATCTGGTCGTTGGGCATTATGGTGATGGAAATGATTGATGGAGAGCCCCCCTTCTTCAACGAGCCTCCGCTACAGGCTATGAGACGCATCCGAGACATGCCTCCCCCCAAACTGAAAAACACACACAGGGTAGGTATAAATGGCAACGTTATACACATGTTTCCCCCAAACTGAAAAACATGCGCAGGGTAGGTATACATGGCAACTTTGTAGACATGCCTTCTGCGTGACAAAGAAGACACATATAGGGTAGGTAGGTATACATGTAGGTAGGTACAGCCATTTTTTTTAACAACAAAAAATATACAATGGTTTTGTACTTTGTGAAAGATAATATTGAAAGTAATATACTTGCAAAATTTCAAGGCCATAGCAATGTTTTTGAGATATTGAGCTTCAAAATCTGGTAAACATTGGCGTTTTTTGCATTTTGGCCACAGAGCCATGTTTGGACCCTCAAAGTTTCTTAACTAATCTTCCAGTATACATACAATTGGCAGAAGTGTTATTTGTTGTGGATGAAATCTGCCGTTTTTCTTTTTTTTTTTTGCTTTTTTTTTTTGCTTTTTTTTTTTTTTTTTTTTTGCTGCTCAATGATTGTTCATTCCTGAGCTGCGCATTTTCAAAAGCGGCAATAATGCTAGTTTGTCCACGTGTCATTCTGTGGCAGACACAGTGTACCGTTACTTAATGATCCATAACTCAGGAAGGAAACATGCTACAGGCAAAATCAAGGTGTCAAAATAATCCGCATTGAATTAACAATATAGAAGTAAAAAAAAAAAAACAACCATGAGGTCAGTCTTCACCTTTATGTGCAAATTATATCAAAGTAGAAAACAGTCACCCACATTCTACACACATTTTGTCATTATTAGGGGACAAAATCAAAATGCTCATGAATTTCAGCTGTCTGCTAAACATAGCAGTCCTGTTTACCCATGTGATTTTGATGTATTTTGTGGATGTTTGGTGAAAATATAACAGATACGATTAACTGAAGAAAAACTCTTAAAAAGCACAAAAAAATCTGAAGTGTTTTGAGTGGCAATTGTGGAGTATAACTGTGGTGTTGTCTTGGTGTGTCACTTTAAGTGCTTCAGCCAAAGAGCAACAACTCTTGTTGAGTTGAGTATGCAAAATTGCATCTGGCTGTGCTGCATCTTGGACAGCAAAATGTTTCAGATGATGCCGCCCCTCCCCTTTTTTTTCTTTTTTTTTAACTTTTTTTTTTTGGACAAAATTTAGAAGATTTGTACTCAAACTTTGTATAAGGTACATTCATTTTAGTTAAAAAGTACACTGTTGTTTTTAAGGTACACTTGAATATATCTGGGTTTACAGAATTGAAGTTGCTTTGCTTCTAAGAGAAGCCAAATGATGATTAGGTTGTGTTTGAACTGGTCGGTATTGGTCCATGGAATGGAGGGAGAGTTCATTTCTTTTCTATTGGTTGAAAGCGAAACAGACCTGCAGGTCTGCACTAGGCATGATTATTAGAAGGTGTGAGCATTCTTATGAATGTAAACGAGTAGAAGTTTTTGAAACACATTGATAGAGAAAGCCTGAAAAAGTGCAGGCAGAAATTGTAGAAGGAAGGAATGATGGGGGGAAAATCTGGTTTTGGGAAAGCAGTACAGGTGTGGATGTGAAGATTATTCAGAAAAAAAAAGAGAAAAAAAAGCATCTTGTATGGTATATAGATTTCTGACCTTTGACACCTGTAGGACTGGGTGTTTTGTGTGGCAGATATCCCCACGCCTGCAGGGTTTCATCGACCGCATGTTGGTGCGGGACCCCCACCAGCGAGCCACAGCCCCCGAACTGCTGCAGCACCCGTTCTTGAGGGAGGCTGGTCCCCCCTCCTGCCTGGTGCCCCTCATGCGCAGCTTCCGCAACAGTCCCTGCTGATGAGTGCCGTCAGTCTCCACACTCGACCTGAGACCATAATGTTCTGTGGGGGGTGACCTGCGGAGGACTTTGATCTTTGACAAGACCCTGATGACCTGTGTATGTGTGACCTGACTCGCTGAAGACCTTGATGTGTGACATGCCCCGGAGAGGACAGACGGGATCAGTGCTCAGTGAGAGGAGGACAGGCAGCAGCGATGTGGAAAATTAGCAGGACGTTTTCTTCCTCAGAGCCTGGCCAAAACGGTATCATGGTGAACTCGGCTTTAGTGCTTTGATAGATTATTGTGGGCAAGATATACGTCACAGCGTGTTTGTATATTTATCTATGGGTGAGACAATCCCTTGCAGTTTATTAATAGGTTATTATGAGTGACATGCCACGTGACGTATCTGTAAATTATGACCTCAGAGAGCTCAGCAAAAAATAGAAAAAGAATGGTAGGGTTGGTGTGGGAGGGGGGTGGGGAGTAGAAGGCAGTGGGTGTGGTGATAGGGTAGCCCACAAAAGCCTCCTGAAGTTGCAGTCTGCTGTTGGTAGTAGCGGTTGTCCTGGTGACGAGGGGAGTGGGTTAAGTCTGCTGTTGGTGTCCATTCCGCCTGTGAGGAAAGGAGGGATGGCATTAGCACGTGGTCATTGTCCTGGCAGTCATGAGAGTTCTGTTGCGAAGACATCCACTGATGGTAGGCGACTGATTTCAGCTGTGCACTGTTCACGTCTGTTTCTCACACCACTCCGTGGGCAGTGTCACCAATGGGTACTGAGTGCAGTCAGCACCTCATAGAACCTGCCCAACAACACCATGTCATCCAGTCCTCCGCCTTTGTCTCTTTCTCCACAGTGACTGACATCGATGAAACAGGCCTTTTTTTTTTTTTTTTATTTACTGTGTGTAATCTTCAGTCCCGCATGAAGTATTTGAACACAAAGCAGCAACATGCATAGTCACATTTGTAAGGCTTTTGGAAGAGGGTGTATCGTGGCTATTTTTGTGGATATATCTTTTAAGAATTGCGGTGAGAGCACAATCAGAGCTGGGTGAGCTCCCCTCGGAAATGAAGATAGCATTACCTGCGTTCTGTCATGTCAACATTTACTAACAGTCTTTGTGTTCCACTGTCTAACCCAAACAGTCTTGCCATTGAAACGTGCACAGTGGTTGGTGAACAAGACAACGTTTAGAACACTTCAAGTGAAGAATGGAGATTTTCCTGCAGAATGGACTAACCCACTTTCTCCCGTTCACACATTTCCCTCGGTGTTCTTCCACATAGCCCAGCACAGACCATGAACAGAGGGAGTGGGTTTGCCTTCACTCTGCTCCCTCTGGCCTCACGTGCGTCGTGAACAGCATGTTATGGGACATAGTGAGTTGACATGGAGGACACTTATTATCTCTTGTCATTTTACTTCCCTTTGTCTTTACAATTCCAAAGCGGGGGGAAAAAAGAAAGGAAAAGAAAAAAAAAAGAAAGTGAATGTTAAAGTTCACAAATCACAGCATATTGTCACTACTGATTTTTATGACTGTTGTTTTACAAAATATTTTCCAGATTCTAACGCCTTCCCAAAGTGTCCACTGACTGTCTCTTTCACTCGCTTTCTGTTGAAGAAAAGGGAAGAACAAATTTTGACTCACTGATTGATTGGAAACAAGAACAGGGAAAAAAAGATATGGACTGATGAGAGAACAAGTGGGTCATTTGACTTGCTGATTTATTGGAACCAAGAGCAGGGTTCCCCCCACCCATCCCCCACCTTCCACCTTTCCCATACCTCCTCTCATAGAAGTGAGTAAAACATCATTCATGAAGAAGTGCTTCCACTTGTCCAGCAGCACAGTTCACTAGAAAACGCCATTTGACTCGTGGGGATGTTCAGTCACATCACACCACAGTCCACACCATTTGGACCTGAAACTGCGGCGTCCTGACCAGGTATCGTGGAACAATCAACACAAGTCAAGGGACCACCTGACCAGCAGACAGGGGGTAGTGGGGATGTCACCTGGATGGAACACAAGCTGAAGCAGTCCAAAGAGAAGGTGGGAGAACCCAGTGCACCCCATCCACTGTGGCAGTGACCAAACAGGGTACAGGATATCCAGCTCTCCTCCTTCACAACACGCACCCAACACCAGCACTGACCGGAAGCCAAATGCGTCTTTTTATCCTGGTGCATCTCCTCAATATATTTGTGTTGTCTTTTCAAGTGATTCTGTGCTTCTTGTTATGGGTTGGGTTTTTTTTTTTTTTTTTTCATCTCTGTAGACTTGAAACTTTTATCTTTTCAAGGCAGAAACCATTGAAAATCAAGCCAGGACCAAAGGCGATCCTCCAAGCTGATTGGATGCTCATGTGTGTTTGTGTGTCATGTGACTGTTTCGTTGAGCACAGCTTGCTTTCTGTTCTCGAACATGCGCATGAGCATGTGGGCATTTGCAGCTGGACTTTTCAGATCACAAGAAATGATATACAGAAGAGAATGAGAAGTCAAGAAGTAATCTTGTACATAGCAAAGTGTTAGGATTGTGACCAGATCCACCAAGCCATGCGGTGGAAATAGTGTTGAGATGCAGAGAATATTGTGTGGTTTTAAAAAAGAGGTCAGTTCCCTGCCCGAGTTTGTAAACATTGCTTGGGAAGGCTTTTTTCCTCTAAAACTCAGAAGAGGCACTGTGTAAAAGAGAGGGTTTAGGGAAGAAACTGGAGCTTGATCAAACAAGACTGCAGTGTGTACAGTGTATATTATTCTTCTGTGGTTGTCTCGTGATGTCTCCCCAAATGGTGGCCCAGAAGAGGAACACCTAGACATGATGAGTAGAGGTGAGGTGGTGGCAGAGAGGTCTGCATCTTCCACTTCTCTCCAACATGAGCCCTCATGTCAGTGGCCACAGTGTATCATACATGATATCGATTGTGCCTGCCCAGTGTACCACTTGTTGGATTGATGTCCTTGCAGTTTTGTGTCGTGCCTCACATTCTCTGTCATTGCAGCAAAATGTCAAAGTCATACTGAGTATTTATTTTCTTTGTTATCATGTATCAACGGTGACATGTTCTGTCGTATCAGTGTATCACACATGACATCTGCTGTCATGTTAGTGGTGTGTTACATCACGCATGACATCTGCTATCATGATAGTGATGTGTTACATTTACTGTCTTAATGTCTTGCATCTGTCGTCATCCTGTTACTAGTGCAGACATGCCTGCCGTCCCGAAACAGACATTTGTTACAGAAAAAATATGAAAATTGATGACCATTCTGGTTCTTAGAGTCATGGATTGCATTCAACTGGAAAAAAAACCCTGACCGACAGCAACCAAAAAATAGGCGGTGCTTGATTTTTCACAGGTGGACAAACCTGATGGCAGTTAAGTCCAAAACAAGCTACAGAAGAGACTAAACTAAACTTAAATTAACAGAGCACTGAACAGAAAGCTAGCTTTACAAGCAAATCAGAGTGTTTACGACTGATGAAGAAGATGGACTGAAAGTACTGTTGTGGCGAAAAAAAGAAACATTCAAAATTAAGTACGGAAGACGGTCAGGAGATAAAACGATGAACAATGGCCATGTTTACAAGGAGGAGAGAAAGGTAAAAAATTTGGATGTGCACAATTTGGATATATATATATATATATATGTGCATTCTCCATCCTTCATGGTGGCCATGATGATGTGAGTGAGCAAAAATAGGTAAATGTACATCAGTACAACATTGCATTTGTAAGATTAAAGACTGTTCCAGAAAATTCATGAAATTTTCAGTTGGTTCTTGATTTTTGCATTATCTGTTCCAGATAGAAAAATTCAGGGGTATGCATGTCTGGGTGTGTATCATACCTTTCTGTCATGTAGAGACATACATGTACATTATGAGTCATATACATTGACCATTGTTGCATCTATGATCATGGTAGTGATGTATTAATACATCTACATTTCATCTACATCATGATAGTGATGTGTTACATCTGTTGTCATATGTTCTACTTTACATCTACCATCATGGTAGTGATTACCACACATTAGACACCTGTTGTCATTGTGTGTGTTGCAGTGATGTGTCATACTCTGTTTTGTGTCCTTGCATGATGTTTCATACACAGTGTTCTGCCTTGCAGCAATATTCTACACATCGGTTGTCCTTGCCCTTTTGCAGTGATGTACAGTTGCAGCAATGTATTGTACATCATTGTCCTCGCAGCGATATACATTACATGTACTGTCTCTGTAATGTTTTTTTGGTAATGTATCATACACAGTACATCAGCTGTCCTGTCAGTGTGTAATACATTAGATACATACTGTACCTGCAGCATTGTATGAATAATGTGATGTACACACGACGTCAGCTGTCTTCTAATGTTTTTCACGTTACGTGTACTGTATGTGTGCAGTATTGTATCATACATTACCTGTACTGACACACATCACTCGCACAATTCTGTCACTGTGTTACACATCACAGTACCACGTCCCAGCATCGTTGCAGGGGTGATGAAAAGCATTTTTATCCCAGTAGCCAGGTGGGATAGCTGGCAGGAAAAGCCTGTAGCCAAATGCCTCTGCCCAGGTAGCTAAAGTTGGATTGATGCACTGCAGCACTAGAAAGCTTGCACACATGCACACACACACACATGCACAGGGAATGGATCTTTCTGCTGTTAGTGCAGAACAATCATGGAGACCGTTTGCTATCTGCATTACAGAAACTGAATTTAGTTGTCCAAAAAGTTCTTAAGTAAACGTCACCAAGACTGGATGAGGAGAAAACAACTTTTTTTTTTTTTTTTTTTTTTTTCATATTGCATATCCCCTATTTTCTTCTTCTCTGTCTGGTCGAGTTTTCGTGCTTTTGCTGGTGGTAAGCTATTGCCACTCGAAAAAGCAGAAAAAGAAAAACGTGACTTCCCATACCTGCCTGAATTTTTCTTAAGCAAGCAGCGAACAAGTCTGTTCAGAGCGGCCTCTGTGTCTGTTGTGCGGCCAGGGCTAAAGTAGCAGCAGAGTCCTATTTGTAGGGTAGGAAAGGGGACGGGGGAATGGGAAGATGGGAGCACAATTCATTGGGTAGAGAAGATCAGGGGGAGAAGGGGGGGGGGGGGGGGAGACAGGGAAGGGGCACGTGCCATGGTGGAGGGAAATACCTGATGAGCTGTCTGGGCAAATGGTGGCCAGCCCTACCAACTTTCTCATAGCATTTGAGTACAAGGTTAGTGCTTTCATCACCCCTGACATTGTATCATACATTACATCCGCTGTTGTATTCATGTGTCACAGTCTAGGGACTACAATACGTGTGCTGTTGAATTCATGTGTCACGGGCTAGGGACTACATTACATCCACCGTCATGTTCATGTATTAGTCCATGAACTACATTACATCCACTGTTGTATTCATGTATCACACTCTGGGAACTACATTACATCCAATGTGGTATTCATGTATTATAGTCTAGGGACTACATTACATCCACTGTCGTATTCATGTATTACAGTCTAGGGACTACATTACATCCACTGTCATATCACAGTCGAGGCACTACATTGCATCAACTGTTGTATTCATGTGTCAAGGTCCGGGGACTACAGTACATTAATCCACTGTCGTATTTATGTACCACTGTCTGGGGACTACATTACATACACTATCATATTCATAATCACAGTCGCGGGACTACATTACATCCAAAGTCGTATCCATGTATCACAGTCTGGGGACTACATTACGTCCACTGTCGTATTCATGTGTCATGGTCTGGGGACTACATTACGTCCACTGTCGTATTCATGTGTCATGGTCTGGGGACTACATTACGTCCACTGTCGTATTCATGTGTCATGGTCTGGGGACTACATTACGTCCACTGTCGTATTCATGTGTCATGGTCTGGGGACTACATTACATCCACTGTCGTATTCATGTATCACTGTCCGGGGACTACATTACATCCACTGTCGTATTCATGTATCACTGTCCGGGGACTACATTACATCCACTGTCGTATTCATGTATCACTGTCCAGGGACTACATTACATCCGCTGTCATATAATATATTCATACATCACAGTCTAGGGACTACATTACACCCACTGTCGTATTCATGTGTCACACTCTCTAGGGACTAACGTCCCTGCAGCATTGTGTTATATATAGTGAACTAACTGTGGCTGTGGACTGCTTGTGATCAGTATGACTGCAGTGCACACAGTGTGTATGTATAGTGGATTTCTCTAATACCTGGGTTACCTTGTGTACAGCTTTAGTGGATCAGTAAGATAACAGTGACGCACAGGTAGTTTTAGTGATTGAATTGATTAACCATAGGATGAAATAACATTGATAATACCATGCACAGAGGTGAATGGTGAAACAGATTGGATACTATATTGTGATGCTCGAGCGAATTGAATGCTATGTGTTTGCTGGTTGTCTTAATTGTGTGTATACATGTGTGTGTGCTTACTGAAGATCTGACTTTGATGCAGAAATTTAGTCTGGTCAAGTGAAACGAAATAAGCAGATAATTTTTTGTGTGCTAGTGATGATGAGCGAACAGTAAACATGTATTCAGTGCTAGTTGTCTCGGTGTCAGTCAGCTGTAAATACCCCTGTGGTTTGAAGTGATAGAACGGGTTGTCAGCTGACTTGTACTGTCGTGCATAGACAGGTCAGTTTCAATCTGTCTTTGTGTGTTGGAAGGGATGGATGAGGTCTGCCGTACTGGTGTGTATGGAGATAGAAATCATCCTCATACATTGGACTGTTCTGTGTACATCTGTGTTGTCTATTTTCACTGTCGGTAGTGTTGGGAGGTGAGGGAGGGGGTAGTGTTGGAGGTGAGGGAGGGGGGGGGGGGGAGCAGTTTTATGGGCACTCTGGGTCATGTCTTGGGGAACAGTTTCTTGGCACTGGGGTTTTTGTGGGGCACAGTCCTTTGAGCACGGTGGATCATCTCGGGGGGGCACTGTGGGACATTTGTGAGGGCACAGTTTTATGGGCACTACTCGTTTGTGGAAGCACAGTTTCATGACACTGTGTGTCATTTGTTGGGGGGGGGGGGGGGGGGGCACAGTTTTGTGGGCAGTTTGGGGCATTTGTGGAGGCCTGTGGTTTTATGGGCAGTGTGGTGTTTTTGTAGGTGGCAAGTTCTTTGGATGGTCTACTGGGACAGAGTTTTGTTGGCATTGAGTTGCTTGGGGATGGGGGGTAGGGCACAGTTTTGTGGGCACTGTGGGTATTTTGTGGGAGCACTATGGGTCACGTGGGGGGAGCACAATTCAGTGGGCACTGTGGCACCATCTATCAGAAAATAACTGTTCGCACCATCTATCAGAAAATTACTATCATCAGGGTTGTTTTTTTTTTCACTTCCAGAAAACTGACCGCATATGACAAAATCACACAACTTTCTGTAGTGTTGTGTATGATCACATCAGAAACATTCTGAAACGTTCTTTCCAGGTGGTGAGAGACACAGGGCTGGACGTGTTGGTTTATTGTTTGTTGGGAAGAAATAGCGGATGTGGTGTGCACATAACAAAGGAATGAGACTGGAAAGGGGAGTAAGCGATCTTAAAACGCTTACACAGAACCCCAAAGATGTTTGGGGCAGACCGAAATTGATCAGTTCTTCTGTTCTTCATTTTGGATCACATGCAAAGATGTTAGCAGGTTGTGGAAGGTTCGAGATACCAGTTCATGCAACACATTCATCGACTGGTGGTCCTATGACCACTGGCTGTGGAGGTGCCATGATGGACACACAGGTAGTCCTGGGATTTGTACAGGTCTGTCAGTAGTCATGGGCGAGAGGGTAGAGTTGGTTTTTTTTGCATGCACACATAGATAAATGCACACATGATGGTGGAAACTGAGTTTGAAGGGATGAAAGAAGCCAGAGGGAAGGGAAAGATTGGGCGTGACATCAAGGACTGTTGTCAAAGTATGTTGACTGTGGGTGTGCTTGGTCATGTCACATGCATGTGTGATTTATCCCGAGCATCGTTATTGGTATACATATGTCATGTCCTCCTCCTGCTTCACACACACTCTGATGGTTGCTTGATGAAGTATTGTCTACATCAGTCGTAAAGGTATCATACAGCTGTGCAACCACCATGCCCGAGAATGAATTAATCTTTAGGCTGCGACATATCTGTGAAACATACATGTACTCAGCTTGAGACACTATGCTGTGCCAGTGTACAATGTACATGCTGAACAAATGCTCTCTTTTGTCTTGCATACCAGGAAATGCAGCCAATCCATAACAAGAGTTTCTTTCATTTGAAGATCTCTTTTACCTGAATCTGAGAAGCTGTAACTTTTGTCTTGTACGTATGAACTAGCAGATTTGACAAGGCTTTTGGTTTTTTTCAACTTGAGTTAGGCCTCCAAGTCCAAAATTTGTTGTCAGGGTGCATGAGATTCCTGCTCAATGCCTTTTCAGGCTCCATCAAGCTTTGCAAATTTTGCAAGATGAACTACAGGATAAAGACAGTGGGTATGAAAATTTCAAGGCAACTAGTGATATGGAACTTAAAGAGAGGTGGATGCAAACAACCCTCTTTTGGCAGATCTGTACAATTCAGATGATGAGAAACACCATCTTTTGTAAGCTGATGTTGACAAAGATAAGTACTTAACAACTCGGATTTTATATGTCTTTATAAGCAACATTGTCTTATCTTTTATATGTCTTTGATAAAAAATATTTTTATGGCTCTGGCTCATATAAACTAAGAACAATTGAGCAAAAGGAAATAGCATGCGAGTATCTGGATCAGGGTAAATTAATTTGTCAGCACACAGATGGGAAATTTGGTCAGCAGGCTAAAGGTTAATGCATTTGCAAAATGTAATTGATTTCACCTCACTGTCTGTCTGTCTGTCTCTCTCTCTCTCCCTCCCTCCCTCCGTCCCCTCCCTCCCCCCTCCCCCCCCCCTCTCTCTCTCTCTCTCCACCCAACTCTCTAACCAACCTCCTTCCCTTTCTGGCTCTGGGGTCACTGGTGTGACCTGCTGGGTCTGTGATTCTTTTTACCAGGAGGGGTGCGTCAGGTGATTCAGTCAACTTGGGATTTGTAACAGATGTGTTCCTGTGCTCACCCATTATGGTTTCCCCACCAGCAGAATGAGTTGTCATTGACTTGTTCTGTCATTTTAGATAACGAAGAGAGGAAATTGTTGGGTGAAGTCTGCAAAAATCTTATTTGTAAGAATTTCCTTTCTGATTTGCTATTTGTTTTCCATGAAAAGTATTCGGTGCGTTTGTGATATATAGTTACGTGTATAGTCTTATTGATTTGTTGCCAGTTGTTCAAGCAGGACTGTGAAGACAGTCGTTCAGATTATTTGATGTGCATTTTCACTGAGTTGCTGTGATTTTAGAAAGGAGTAGGGGGCAGGGATGAGTTTTAGATGCAATTATGGTTTTTGTGATTTTTTTTGTTTGTTTATCAAGTGATTTCTTTCATGGATGTTGAAATTAATGTTGGGGAGATCAGACGAAGAACTGTTTAGTAAAGAATGTGAAATTGGACTGGTGGGAAAAGGCTCAGTAACATCATTTTCTTAGGTCTATCAGCAGCTTTTTTTTTTCTTTTTTTGTGGCTTATGAGACACTGAAAGAGAAGGCAAAGAAGAAGATTCTAGGAATTGTTGACATAATCAGATAGAGCGTGTTTTGTATTCATTGTTGCTTTTTCAAGAATACCAGATTACATGCAAAATATGGAATAAAGAAATTATTTAGGACGGTTTTATTTTCGAGAGATGTTTGCGCAAATGCATTAAAATTGCATAGGCCAAAATGTTCAATCATTTTGGATGACCCTTGATAAAATCTCTGTTTTCAAACTGCTTTCTGTCTTTTTTCCCTTGTGTTACATGCATTGGCTGTAGGGAGAGGGAGCAGCAGTACTTCTCATTCCATGCTGTCCTGTTAGTCGTGACCTTTACATAGGGTAGTGCTGCGGTAGAAAGGAGAACACAGGGGGTGAGCTGCAAGCCCTCCTGTACATTGCCGTGAGCCAGGTAATTGATGAATCATGAGTGGCAGTGACACAGGCCTTGGGCAACACACACTAAAAAGGAAAGGATTTCACTTTCAGTGGGAAAGTGCACCAACAGAAGGAAGGCAAAACTGTTATTAGGCAGGGGACTGAAACTATCAGGAAGAAAAGATAATCTATGGGCAGAGGTGTGTTTGCATTTTACCTTTACCCCAATGCACTCTCCTCATAGCCTCCTATTCTTTTTTTTTTCCTTTTGGCATCTCCATTCTTCCTCTCTGTTGCACTTTTATAGTTTCCCTTTTTTTTTTTATTATGAGCGTCCTCCCTTCTCCCTCCCCAGCTCCTCTCTTCCAACCCTCTTCTCCCTCACATTGATATACACGCATGCACGCATATGCACACACACACACACAACACACACACACACACACACACCACACAGTCCTACCATGCAGTAACACAAAAGGGCTGCTTGTTTTCACTTTTCAGCTTGAAATGTATTGTCATTAAAAGCTTAATTTTGTTGGAAGATGTGACAAGTGTAATGTTGAAGACTACTTATTTTAGAATTTTATCTTGCTGGAAGATGTGACAAGCGAAATGTTGAGGACTATTTACCTAAGCGTTTAATTCTGTTGGAAGATGCGATAAGTGAAACGTTAAAGACCCTTTTTAGCTTAGTTGTTTAATTTCAAGTGAAATGTGACCAGGTGGATTATCATCCCAAGTTGGACACCTTTGTCCTTTGTCTGACAATGAAGGGTGGCAGTGGGAGTCGGACATAGATCCATGACTTGTTCTGAGCCATGTCATCCCCCACATTACCTCCACATCCCATCATAGCTCTCTTCATGTGTTCTCATCATCGTCAGTCAGATGTCTTCCGGAATGTGTAGGTTGAGACAACACAAACTTTTTGTCCAGGTCAGGCTACCTGCATCTAGCCATATAAATAGACAGGCGCTATGAAATATATAGGCTGAATTAATCAAATCGAGTGTGCTTGAAGTATAAGCTTGATCTTCATATGTTTGGTTTGTCAAGTCGTTTGGGTGTGTATTGACTGTCGAGTTTTCAAGCGAATGGTTTGCATGTTAAAAGTGTGTATTGTTGCCATTATTTATGGCCTAGGCAGTGGGAGGGACAACTCTTGCAATCCTCTAACTTCTCCCCTGTTAACCATTGCATGCTGGGAGTATTGTTACTTGGAAGCAGCTTGTAATCATGAATTGTATGTGTTATGATGTATATGATAAACAGTTTCGCTCATGGAACCATCTGGAATAACAGTATAACTTCATAATAAACGGCTTTTTGTTTGGTTGGTTGATTCTTGTTTTTGAAATGTTATCTCTTTTTTTTCCCCTCATTTCGTTGGACAGAACAAACACTGTGTTTTTTTCATTTACTTGTACATTTTTTGTTGTTGTAGGTTTTGTTGAGTTTCTTTTGTGTATTTTGGTTTTTGTTGTTTTAGGAAATGGAAGAGCAGATTGTTAATATTATGCTTATCATTTCCGTAACTATATTTTTCTAAATAGAAAAGGAAATAGGAAAAAAAATTAATGTATTTGCAGTGATAGTGAAGATGGCAGCAGTGTGTTCAGATTCATTCATCCACTCATCAACCCAGCAACGATTATCATCCATACAATCACATGCTATTATGATGGGAAGACTAACAAAAGTAGGTGTGGTTAGACTGCTACATATTTCCTGTTCTGTTTTTCATGATGACTGAAAGCTCTCAGCCCCCTAACTTCCTCCCACCCCCATCCCCTTCCCCAGCCCCCTCCCTCGCTCCCTCCCTCAGAGTTTTCTGATTGTGAGCAGATAGGAATGGTGTATAATTTATGAAGAGCCATGAGTTGACAGTTCGTTGTTCAGAAGTAAAGAATGAATGTAACAGTAACGTTAGAATATAACATTGAACAAGTTGCTGCACAAATATGTGGCAGATATGTCAGGGTAGTGGCTGCTTGTACTGTGAAAGTTTGTGCGTATGATTTTTTTTAACCCATGATTTGGCTGAAGCTTTAAGTCCTGTGTATATTGTGATGTGATGCTCTGTTTACTTCGATCATTCAGTTTCCCATGTTTCTGTGAATAGCTTTGCCTCCATCTTAAACAAGCGATTTGTGTTGACGGATTGAATCATGCTTTATGTTTTGTTATTTTGGTCTTACCTTGCAGGGCTCATTTTGTGTTTTTCTTTTCTTTTTCTTTTTTTTTTAAAGTACTAGTCGGACAAATGGAGGAACAAAAGCGGCATGTTTCAGCAATCACCAGATCTGAGGGGCATCTGGATTTAAAATCCCCCCCTGCCCATAAGATTTGATGATAGGACCAGAAACGTATAGTTTTTTTTTGTAACCCGACTAATCCTTAAGTTTGCTGCTGACCCCAATTTTTTCCATCCGTTTCTTGCATAAACGCACAGAAAATAACGCTGCACACAGAGAAGCGGTATTAGCTCAGATTCCTTTAGGGGAAGTACTCGTTACGATCAAAATTGGAGGGAAAAAACGTGCAAGTACCGTATAGGAAAGGGCAATATATCCTCAGAGGTCGATTAACAGCATATCGTACTGAAATAATTGGACCAAACGGCGCGCAAGTGTGGCATTTTGCTGCTAGTATTTTGTTGTGTGGCATGCCATGAAACATGTTTGAAGTACTGACTGCTCTGAATTACGTGGACTTCTTTGCAGTCGGCACTTCACCCGTGAGCAGTGTGGTGTGGCACAGGCATGAGGCAACCTTGAAAAACAACACAACTAAAAAAAGAAGAAAGAAAAGAAAAGAAAAAAAAAAAGGAAAAGAAATCCTACCTGCGCACCCTTATTTCTGTCGGCCATGTTGCTGAAATCAATTTTTTCTTGGCCCTGTGAGAACTTGTCACATTTTTGACGGCAGGAGATGACATCACTTTTTCTGGCTCTTGGCTGTCTGGCAGTTTCTGGTTTGTCGCAGAATTAATCCAGGGGTGGCTGGTTCTTCGACATACTCCACTGTTTACCGTCTTCCCCTCGAATCGGATCATGCCCCGTGACTCTTTATGACTTCAGAATGTATACAGAGTTGAGGGATCTCCCAGATGATTGGGTCGTTCCAACTCTTACGACATGTCCTGTCAGGGCAGAGAGCAGTGACATGTTGAAGATCGTCAGTGAGCGTGGACCCATGTGAGCCGATCCTGTGTCTGCTGTATTGAGTGAGCAGTGACGTGTTGGGACATGGACCACTGTGAAGGGATGGGATCCTGTGTGCCCAGTTTTGCTGATCTGGGAAAGAGGTGTAAAGGAAGCCACAGCAAGAACTTCTCAACTGAACACTTGTAGCGGTCTTTTTGTATTATGACGAAGAAAAAAAATCCTATTCCAGATTTTGAAACAAACTATTGCACTTCTTTATGTGTCGTCATGTTCTCGCCTGCAGCAAATTTAGACTGGACGTGTTTATTGCCCTGTAGTACACGACACCAGCATATAGTGTCCAAGGATATATGGCGTATGCATGCCATTAAAATTTAGCAAGTGTGACTCAGTGTATTTCACACTTTGGTACAAGAAAAAAAAAAACGTTCTGCTTATGCTCAGGTGCTTTGCCATCAGTTCGTCAAAATTTCAGAGCTTCTGTTTTCTTTTTTTTTTCTTTTTTTTCTTTTTTTTTTTTAACGTTCTCTAAACCAAAATTTTACTGGCACCACTTTTTGGGGAATAAAATATTTTCCTGGCTGTCAGAATGTAAACCTTGTACTGGATGCACTTTTGCCATCAATATGATTGCCTTACATTTGAAGGACAGCATTTTGAAGCTAGCTTTTAATGTTTGACCACTTCTTCCCAAACCAAATTATGAACACTTTTCATTATAACATTGATGTACCCGACGCCAGAATTCTTAGTACTTATAAGCTCATTATACATATTCACCGTGATGGAGTCAAAATGTAACCACGTCTGTCCAACCATTTTAATTTCACATCGCATGCACACACACACGCGCGTGATCTGACATTGCACGCACGCGTGCACGATCTGACATCGGCCACTTTCAAGCTGTATTCTGGCATGATCACAAAAGAAATTAATGTCCCATAGCTTGTAAGCAATAGGATGGGTAAATATTCAGAGATTCACTGTGTCGACGGTACGGCAGTATGGAAGACTGAGTTCATTGGCATGCGTCTCATTCTGCTATCTTAACTTTCCCATAACTGAATCAGGTACCCATATCCTGTTATGTGGACATTGAGGACTCGCAAGCCTTAAGAACCCAACCCCACAAGTGGGTTCAAACTCAGAACTTTCGCTCCACAGTCTAGCGTCGTAACCATGCGGCTACCGGCTGCGTGTATTGAAGAGGACAACCATCCTCGCTTGACAACAGATCAGATTGACAACTGCGGGAGTGTAGTGTAGAACGAAGGTGCACACCTCAACTATCCTACCTGGGCTACAGACTGGAATGAAACCTGTTGGAGTGTAGATTAGAACGCAGCTCTACACCTCAACCACCCTGGCTAGACTACAGATTGAATGAAAGCTGTTGGAGTGTAGATTGGAACGCAGCACTACACCTCAATCACCCTGGATAGACTACAGATTGAATGAAAGCTGTTGGAGTGTAGATTAGAACGCAGCTCTACACCCCAACCACCCTGGCTAGACTACAGATTGAATGAAAGCTGTTGGAGTGTAGATTAGAACGCAGCTCTACATCTCAACCACCCTGGCTAGACTACAGATTGAATGAAAGCTGTTGGAGTGTAGATTAGAACGCAGCTCTACATCTCAACCACCCTGGCTAGACTACAGATTGAATGAAAGCTGTTGGAGTGTAGATTAGAACGCAGCTCTACACCCCAACCACCCTGGCTAGACTACAGATTGAATGAAAGCTGTTGGAGTGTAGATTAGAACGCAGCTCTACACCCCAACCACCCTGGCTAGACTACAGATTGAATGAAAGCTGTTGGAGTGTAGATTAGAACGCAGCTCTACACCCCAACCACCCTGGCTAGACTACAGATTGAATGAAAGCTGTAGAGTGCAGGGTAGAACAGAGGTGCACACCTTACAAAGAAAACGATGCCAGTCAGAGCTAGATAGCTTGGTGCGGATGGCAGTTGTCCATAAGAAAATCAAAAACGGTCCAAAACCGAAGACTGTTACTGTCTTCTGCAAAAAAAAGGCATGCCCCAGATGGCTGCCGATAGAGAAAGTCCACTGAACCTTGAAAAAAGAATACTGTGCCTGTTCATGCCTTCATTATGTCATTCCACTCGCTCACGTAGGATTGGATAGTTAATCGTGAGAGAGGATATGACTAAAGAGAATAAGAAATGAATCATCGGTTTTACTTACGAACGTTTTTGCATCTTTTTACGTCTTTCCTATGTGTGGCTATTTGTATGTCATCACCATCATTGTTTTATTTTAATCATTTTGCGCCGTATTCCTTGTCGAAACACTTCTTCCATAAATTGCTACTGGTGCCAGGGAGTGGGGAAAGGGTGGGATAGTTTCCGAAATTGTCCGTATTCAAAATTAATTTGGAAGAGGAAAACGGCTTTTCTGTGGGGGGGGGGGGTGCTGTTTGTAGGAGGAAAAACAAGTGAGACATTCTCTGCCTATGAATATATTTCCACTACAATGTAACGTATTGATTTGTGAACATTCCACACAACTTTGAAGATTGAAATATCTATATAATTGTGCCAGATTTTTATTATTATTATTATTATAATCATTCATCTTGAGAAATTTTACCACTGCATTCCTCTGAATAAGATTTTTTTCAGTACGTAGAACGGATACACTGGTGCTCCAAAGATTGGGAAGTATTTTCAGTGCCAAGTTGGCACTTTTCCTACACATTTTGTTCGGAGCTGTAGTGCGAGCTCAATTACTATGATGAGGAGATGGAAAATTCACACCGCTATCAACGAATTGATCGTCGTTTTCATTGCAACATGCTTCATGTAGACTACCCTTCCCTCTATCTCTTCGCCTTGATGACTTGAGTTCTTTTGGGGTGGAGACGGAAACAGTAGTTAAAGAAACTCCAGTGACCTTGTCGCGTGTTGTGTACTGCCTTCCCATTGATGCTTTGTATTCAGGTTGTTTGGTGATTTTTTTTTTCATTGGGTCATTTAGAGACGCTCTTTCTTCCCTGCACCATTTACTGCTGCACTGGCATCCAGATACCCCATGGTTATTCTATCAATGCACCATTCCCATTACCTGTGCATGATGCACCATTTTATGTTGTATATCTTGAAGTTGATGTCCACATGTACATACAGTCATGTCTTTCGCCTTGTGTGATTTTTTTTCTTCCGGTTTTTGTGCGCTCCCACCTGAATTTTGCATGTTGTTGTTGTTGTGTGTGCGTTGTGTGTTGTTTGTTGGTTGGATTTTGGAGATTTCAGTTCAGTCATTAGCAGAAGTGTCATGCTGGTATGACGAGTGTTTGCTACGAGTTTGTTAACTTACCTCTTCAGCTGTGAATTACTCCCATCAGTTGACGAATTGCCCCCTCGGCTGTCCTTTGGGTTGAGCTAGGCTAGGAGGAGTGAGTGATTTGGGTCGACATGCTGAGCGAGTTTCCCGCATCTTTCCCACACGTCTGCGCTGCACAGATTGCCTTCCACTCCCGTTTCACCGCGTGTATGGTTTTTTTTTCAGGATTTTTTGTTCGATTGGTCGGTTTTTTGTTTGTTTGTTTGTTTTATTCTCTGACTTGTTTTATGATGTGACTTTTCTCCCCTCTCTGTAGTCAGCTGAGTAATAATGATTACAACTTAGAACTTAACCCTCGCATCTTCCCCTGGCCTTTGACCCTGACCTTCAGCCCCCCCCCCTGCTCCCCCCATCACCCCCCCCCCCCCCCCCCTTCGCAATTCCCCAACAGCCATCATCAAATTGTTGCCTTGCGAGTGTGTGTGTGTGTGTGTGTGTGTGTGCGCGTGCGCGCGCGCGCGCGCGCGTGCATGCGCCTTTGTTTTTGGTGGTTGTTTTTTTTGTCACATCAGACCAGCTCTTATAAGTTAGAATTCGCTTTGTGTCATGAGTTTTCGTTCGCAGCTGCGCTTTTTGGTTAAAATTCGGTTTTTTTATTTTAATGTATGTGTACTTCAGATTGCATGTGACTGTACCTGGTGAGCGTCAGCGCTCAGAGAGGGGGCGACAGTGTCCTGTAAAGCTAAGAGTTGTACGACGAGCGGCGTGTGGTTAGCGTGGCATGGGCAGTGTAGTAGTACACCAGAACAACGGCTAGCATTCATACAACATGTAACAATTGCAATAAACTTATACTTTTTACTAAAAGAGTCCAGCGTCAGGCGTTTGTGTGAATTGCAAATTTATGCAGTGAGTGAATTGTACGCATTTCTCTCTCTCTGTCTCTCTCACACACACACACACACACACACACACACACACACACACACACACACACACACATCGATCAAGTGTTCGCTATTTTGACAGATTTTGATTTTCTGCATCTTTTAATGACTGTCGCCCATTCATTAGTCTAAAATTAGTCACTGATATGCTTTCATTCGAAGATGACATATTCGTTATAAACTGGATTACAACTTCCGTTTATCTATTTCATAGTTCATTTTATGTACACTGAAAGTAAACCATATCTGCCAGTAAACAAAATAGCGGGAAAAAAATACTGAAACACTCCCAAAGCAGGCGTATCCAGAAGTCCTTCATTCCTGTTCAGTTCCTTGCCAACATGGAGTGATATTCTCACTTTTTACAATTTGTTCATTCTCAACTGCCTTTTGTTGAAAAAAAAAGTCAATAATGGAGAAGGGTACACAACTTTAATGTATCTTGAACTCGTACCCGATTGATCATACAAAAATTCCAATGTCTGTGCTTTGTTTTTTAATAATTTGAACACGAGGAAAAGTTGGACAGAATAACAATGGTCGAATCATTGTTAGCCTTAGGAAAGCAGAATGGAGGAAGCTCGCACCAACTAGCAGTTCAAAAGAATCGGACTTCCAAGCCAAAGTCCAAGCCGTACAGGTCAGAGCAAGGGGGATTGTGGCTCATCCGCTTGTGATCTTGTGGAACAGGTCTTGAATTAGGTAAGACGAACACTAAAGGCAATGGCAGAAGCTGCTGAAAACAGTTCCAGCTGGATCTGGTCAAGGAGGAACAAAAGTGAACGTCACAGGACTTAAATGTGCAAATTTCCATAGCGATGATGGCGATGTGAGAAATACATCTTGTCACAGGACTTAAAGGTGCAAATTTCCATAGCGATGATGGCAATGTTAGAAATACATCCGTCACAGGACTTAAAGCTGCAAATTTCCATAGCGATGATGGCAATGTTAGAAATACATCCGTCACAGGACTTAAAGGTGCAAATTTCCATAGCGATGATGGCGATGTTAGAAATACATCCGTCGCAGGACTTAAAGGTGCAAATTTCCATAGCGATGATGGCGATGTTAGAAATACATCCGTCGCAGGACTTAAAGGTGCAAATGTCCATAGCGATGATGGCGATGTTAGAAATACATCCGTCGCAGGACTTAAAGGTGCAAATGTCCATAGCGATGATGGCGATGTGAGAAATACATCCGTCACAGGACTTAAAGGTGCAAATGTCCATAGCGATGGTGGCGATGTGAGAAATACATCCGTCACAGGACTTAAAGGTGCAAATGTCCATAGCGATGATGGCGATGTGAGAAATACATCCGTCATAGGACTTAGATGGCAATGTTAGAAATACATCCGTCACGGGACTTAAAGGTGCAAATGTCCATAGCGATGATGGCGATGTGAGAAATACATCCGTCACAGGACTTAAAGGTGCAAATTTCCATAGCGATGATGGCGATGTGAAAAATACATCCGTCACAGGACTTAAATGTGCAAATGCCCATAGCGATGATGGCGATGTGAGAAATGCATCCGTCACAAGACTTAAATGTGCAAATGTCCATAGCGATGATGGCGATGTGAGAAATACATCCGTCACCAGTGACTTGGCCCTGAGGCCCCCACATCCAGGAAGTGCCGTTCTGCATAATGTCAGAGCTAAGAGAGAAAGGTGACAGCAGAAGGACACCCAAGAGTGATGACTAGGATGCAGCACGACCCCTTAGAGTGCAAGGATTTACAAGGGCTGGCACATTTTGTACGGCAGCGCTTCTTTGCAGACCTTCAACTCCTTACCCTCCAGCTCTCCTTCGAGAACCTTCTTACTGACATACGGTAGGACCACAGACTTCTGGAAATAGCCAGAGGACGTCCATGAAGAGGGATGACGTCGTGAGAGACCGGACTTACAGGCCATTTCGGCTGGCACTTCAGCTTGCCAATCTCCAACTGGGTTCTAGTTCCAAAAGCGAAAGATGCTCCCAGAGAGAGAGAAGGGGTGAGACTGACGAATCCATTTTCGCCAGATTGATTACGATTGGAAATGCACAACGGACAATGAGTAAAGAGCAAGTAGAATTCCAGTGTGTCTGCGAGAGGAAATTCTCCACTGAGCGCGGCATGAAGATCCGCAGGGCGAAGAAGGGAAGTATGGAGACTGATGAATGAGGAACAGCGCACTATACCAGCAGGTAAGACGTTAGAAAACCAGCGCCAGGATCTAAACCACAGTGCCACTGCTATCCACGCTACTTCTTCAAAGAATTCGTACAGGTTCTTGACGCCGAACACCAATTCTTTGTCACTCACAAGTGCGAAAAAGACATGAGTGATATTAGATTTGTAAACAGTCCACAAACTTCCTGGATGCATTGTTAGGAAAGAGCACAAACTAGTCACATTTGGAGACGTTGCTTACGCGACCTGTGTGGAACCTATGGCGTGAAATAAAGAATCCATGTTAAAAAAAAAAATCCAGACGCCAGTGAGAGATGGATAACATCCATAAAACAAAAGAAGAGTGTCGAGAAACAGGTAATGCCTGCCTCACAATTTCGACAAGCAAGGGCTAGAGAAGCTCCGGGACGACCTGAAAGAAAAACACAGTGCCATCAGCAAAGTGAAATCGGCGAGGAGAAGGAGCGAATGGAAGAAAACCCAAGACCGCTTCTTCAGAGATCTCTTCCAGTTCGCCGGAAAATTATTCCATTAGCCAAAATCTTGGACACTCGCGGTGAACGAACTCTGGGGGTCGGTGGGTGCTCTTCTCTGAAGACATGCTGTCCACCTCTTTTAAGAGTTTCTTCCCGCTAACATTTCAACTTTTCGCTTACACTTCCCTTCAACAGACTACTACAAATCATACAGCATAGTACATCTAGGGAAAGCAGAGGGAAGCGAAGAATTGACGATTCAAAAAGAGAAAAAGAAATGAAACACTTCATCGGAAATTCACAATAAGGAAAATAAAACACAACAGAGAATGAAGAAACAAAGTAGGAAAAAAAACTAGCGTAATTCAAACCAAAAAGTTGGGGGGGGGGGGGGGGGGGGGGGGGGTCGCCCCCCTCCCCCCTCCCCCAAGACATCGATGATTCGTGTGTTGATCTCTGACCCCCCCCCCCCCCCCCCATCCCACCCCATCTCCCCCTCTCCATCCCAGACAAAGGCCAGCCAGCTACTGGGGAATCTGCACGTACAGATTCCGCTTCCGGAAATGCCTGTAGATGGCGATGAAGAGGACAGAGCCGATGACGATGACGACGAAGCCACAGACGGTGATGGCGGTGAGCAGCTGCACGGGGAAGTGGTTGATGTCGTCGTCGTCGTCCACTCTGGCGGCAGGAGAATCGGTGCTGCGGTTCACGCTGTTGTGGTTGGTGTAGATGTAGGGCTCGTCCTGTGCAGGTGGTTGGAGGGGAGGGGGTAGAGGGGGTAAACAAAAGACAACTTGAGTAGTGTTACACGTGTGATGGGCGCGCGCGCGCGCGCGCGCGCGCGCGCACACACACACACACACACACACACACACACACACACACACACACACAGAAACACACACACACGCACGCGCGCGCGCCCACACACACACACACACACACACACACACAACACACCACACACACACACACACACACACACACACACACACACACACACATTCTTTTTTTGTCGTCTTCGTCTTCTTTTTGCCTGTATGACCCACGCTGTAGTGCGAAGTACCTCTATACTCTATGAGAAAACCGTACTGTTTGCATTAGAAGGAAAAAGAATAACAACCATCAGCTACAAAAGACACACGTGTGTTCGAGTAAGGGAGAGCAAAGAAAAATTCTGTTTTAGATTAGTGAAACTGGAAGGAAGAAGAAGAAAAAGGAAATAATGCGTTGAACATTTCTCGATTTTCCTAGATGAAGTTACTCATAGGCCTATTTTTTTGTGTGAAAATGTCTCTCCTCTCTCTCTCTCTCTCTCTCTCTCTCTCAATTAAAAAATGATTGTTAAAGGAGTTTTAATTTCTTTGTGCAGGTTTGATTTTCCATTTTGACTCTATTGTCTGCCTTGATATGGCCCGCGTGGTCGATTGGCCCATAACATTAAATGTGTGTGTGTGTGTGTGTGTGTGTGTGTGTGTGTGTGTGTGTGTGTGTGTGTGTGTGTTCTTCAATTCGACGTAAATTTACTTAAAGTGACTTTTGACACGGGTATCAATATGTGTATCCGTGCACGCACACGACTGTGTGCACACATCTGTGACCGCATATGCGCATATGTATGAAGCGGTGCACTTACCTCCGAGGGACATTTGATGCGTTCTCCAGGGGTCCACTTCGTCCGTTTTTCCTGTACAGGACTGACCTGCACAAACACACACACAAACATAAACTGTATGCCAGCCATGTGATGACTAATGAGAGGAATCAGTCTGTATGTCAGCCATATGGTGACTAATGAAAGGAATCAGTCTGTATGTCAGCCATATGGTGACTAATGAGAGGAACCAGTCTGTATGTCAGCCATATGGGGTCTAAACAAAGGAGTCGGTCTGTATGTCAGCCATATAGTGACTAATGAAAGGAATCGGTCTGTATGTCAGCCATATGGGGTCTAAACAAAGGAGTCGGTCTGTATGTCAGCCATATGGTGACTAATGAAACGAATCAGTCTGTATGTCAGTCATATGGTGACTAATGAAACGAATCAGTCTGTATGTCAGCCATATGGTGACTAATGAAAGGAATCGTGCTGTATGTCAGCCATATGGGGACTAAACAATTGAATAGGTCTGTATGTCAGCCATATGGTGACTAATCAATTGAATAGGTCTGTATGTCAGCCATATGGTGACTAATCAATTGAATAGGTCTGTATGTCAGCCATATGGTGACTAATCAATTGAGTAGGTCTGTATGTCAGCCATATGGTGAATGATGACATGAATCAGTCTATATATCAGCCATATGGTGACTAATGAAAGGAATTGCTCTGTATGTCAGCCATATGGTGACTAATGAAAGGAGTAAGTCTGTATGTCAGCCATATGCTGACTAATGAAAGAAATCAGTCTGTATGTCAGCCACACGGTAATTAATGAAATCAATCAATCTGAGACAGCAAACAATACATTTGTTTAAAAGAAAATATTACTTGAAAAATCAGTTTATCAAAATTAAAGGTCTGAACATCAACACACAGTGATTAATGGGTAGAAAAGTGGGCAAGTTGTCAATCTGTCAATTCTCAAAGGAGTCACTCTCTCAATCAGTCAGTTAGGCAATCAGTCAACCACAATTCAACCAACAAGTCAGCGTAGACAGTCCATCAGCTGCGTACAGAGCAAATCAGTCAGTCTGTCATCCAGCCGGCCAATCAGTCATTACGTCAGACAGACAGTCAGCCAGCCAGCCAGTCAGTAAGTCGGTCAGTCAATCAGTCAGTCAGTCGCTGAGTAAGACAGTCAGTCAGCCAGACAATCAGTCAATGACTCAGTCAGTCCGTCAGTAAGTCGGTCGGTCATTCATTCAGTCAGTCAGTCGGTCGGTCAGCCAGCCGGCCAATAAGTCAATCAGTCAGCCAGCCGCTCAGTCGGTCAATAAGTCAGTCAGCCAGCCAGCCAGTCGGTCAATAAGTCAGTCAGTCAGCCAACCAGCCAGTCGGTCAATAAGTCAGTCAGCCAGCCAGTCAGTCAATAAGTCAGTCAGCCAGCCAGTCGGTCAATAAGTCAGTCAGTCAGTCAGCCAGTCGGTCAATAAGTCAGTCAGTCAGTCAGCCAGCCAGTCGGTCAATAACTCAGTCAGTCAGCCAGCCAGTCGGTCGGTCAATAAGTCAGTCAGTCAGCCAGCCAGTCAGTCAATGTCTCAGTCAGTCAATCAGTGACTCAGTCCGTTGCTTACCATGTTGTTCCACAGAGCTAGGGCGGCGGCCGCCTGTCCCTTGGCATTCATGTGGAAACAGTCCGGGGCAAAGTAGCTCAGGTCAGGCTTGTTATCCTTCAAACCAGTCCACCAAACCACCCCGCTCATTAGTCACCCCCTTCAATCAGTTAATCAATCTATGCATCCATCGATCCATCAGTAAATCCATTCGTCCATGCACCTATCTTTCTATCCGTCCATCCATCCATTCACCCACGCTCCCATCCACTGACTCATTCATCCATTCATCCATCCATCTACCCACCTACCCATCCATCCATCCATCCATCCATCCACCAGTCACTTATTCTATCAGTCCATCCATCTATCTACCTAATCATCCGGTCATCTTTCAAGTTTTCATTTACGCACCAATGTGTTCATGTTCATGAATCAATCATACAGCTGAAAGTTCGCCGCGAAGAATCTCTCATGCTGAGAACGAGAGGAGAGATGGGAAGTCGACAGCGGGGGAGGTGTGTGTGTGTGTGTGTATGTGGAGGCGGGGGGCAGTGATAGGGGAGGGGCAGGTGCGGTGAGTTGGAAGGATGGGGGCGAGAGGCTGGAGTAGGACAGAAAAGGGTGCCTGGGCACAGAGTTTTAAGATAGAAAAATGGAAATAGCGAGAATAGAGAAAGTGGGTAAGGGCGGGAGAAAGGCAAACGAGATGAATTAATGCAGTTATGCCCATGAAAACACCTTACGGATAGAAGGGTCAGCAACATTATTGGGCAGGTACACCCATCGTGTTTGCCTTTGTCATTTCTTTTGTTGCTTTTTTTTTCTCCCGTTTCTCACGTTTGTTTGTCTTACCTGCAGAGGACCTCTAGGTCGAAACGCATTGCTTCTATTTTGTCACGTGCTGTATTTTTCCAGATCTTTCGAAACTTGTAAGAATTCCTAGCATCTGCCACAGTGACCACATTTGGGGGTTTACGGGCATTTATAGCCTCGCCAGTGACCCAGACAGACAGACAAACACAAACTGGAAGAATCACTAGAGGGCAGAGAATAGGGCCGAATTTGGACTTTCAAAATGCCTTGACAAACAAGTACAAAACCACAGCAGGCATATTCTCAACTTTACCCTTTAGGATTAATATATATACTGTACACACTGAAAGCTCCCATAGTTTTATGGTGTTTATGCATAAGTGTGACTGTTGTTAAAATTATTTTTTATTCAAGCAGAATATTTTTTAAAGGTTAACAACAACTGTACGTTAAAGTACTTTTTAGTTACTACTTTGTACAATATTCATATTAAAAGCTTTAGCAAATTAAACACAAAAACACAACTTTTAATAATCAAATCTCTCTCATTAATCTATAAATAGATAATTAATTCAGGGGAGACAATTACTTTTATGCATAATTAAAGGGAGACAAATCACTTTCATTATTATTATTATTATTTTCTTATTATGTTTATTGCTTTTAAAAATGGATTGCGACGAGCTATTAAAGTGTGAGGAGGCAGCAGACCTCTGTCATAAAGAAAGATTATACTCGCTGGCTGCGTGCGGGAAAACCAGGCAGTATTTAGGCGTTGAACTAAGTATCGAACAGATTCAGCAATTGTCTACATCAGACGTTGAGAAGTATTACGCTAGGTACGAGGCACAGCTAGGATCAAAAATGGTTAGATCGGTGGGACAGACAATAATTAGTTTATATGCTAAGTTAGTAGGCAAGATAGCGCCGATTGATTCAGAAGAAGATTTAAAATATGACTTAACACAAGATCCGGTTTTAACCAAGTCCCTAGAATCTCTTGCATGTGACATGTATTATAGATTTGGGACGTTGTTATGTCCATTCATCATGGGATTAATTACTTTTAATCATATTAATTTTAATCATATTAATTTTAATCAGACTAAAAAAAATGAGCGAGCAGGAGAAGAAGACTCCACAGGAGCAGAATGCCCCACAAGTGGATTTACAGGCGAGTGCCCCACAAGTGAATCCACAAGTGAGTGTCCCGCAGGTGAGTAGTGTTACTAAAGCTAAAAATTCTGGCCGTGTTGAGGCCGGTCGTAAGCTAGCTGAATGGAACAGACTGCAAAAAGCAAACCAAGCAGCAAAACAAAAATTATTAGATAGTAATACAACAACAGCACCAGCACCAGCACCGCCACCAACAACAACACAATCAAACTATAAGATGTATTATTATGTGCTGGGGAGTATTGTTGTTGGTGGAGGGCTTTTGGCATACAAGCGCCTAAAGCCATACTTAGCAACAAAGTCACAAATCCCCACAAAAACAGTAAAAGAACCAGCTTCTGCAAAAAAAGTACAACCTCCTGCTGTAGACCCATTTTTAATAAATTAGTTTTTTAAATGTGTTGTTAAGTACTGGCTAAGTACAAGCTAAGTACTGGTTAAGTCAGTTATAACAAGTTAAGTGTAAGTTAAGTGTAAGTAAAGCGCAAGTTAAGTGCAAGTCATGTTAAGTACTAGTTAAGATCTTAAGTTAAGTACTAGTTAAGATCTTAAGTTAAGTCGGACAAGTCAGTTCTCCGGGGGCCTATAGCGTATGAAAACTCGGGGCTAACGGAAGTTCGCTTGCTATTGTTAGAGTCTAGTGACTTCTTATTAACAGCAGTTGTGTTTACTTGATGAAGAGTAGAGCGCAGATTAACATTTGTGTGATAAAATACTTCGCGTTCAAAGAGAGCCTGCTTGTAGTTGTTGTGACTTATTTCTTTTTTTACAACTTCTTTATCTATGCCCTTAGCTTTCTTTGTTACAGAAGTCTGGGTAGCAACGCTATACATCTTCGACCGCAGGCCAACATATTCTTGTATCACTGTCCCATTAAATTCATCCTTCATCTTTCCAATCACTTTCTTGTTAACGGTTGAATATAAAGGGTTGTCTTTTGGGTAGTCGCATGTGTCGTACCATCCGTCAGCTCCTTTGGCCACTTCTATTTCCATGTCTTTGTAAAAGTCTTCAGTTGGGATGTCCATAATAAAACTATCAGGGTCTGTGTAAACGACATTTGATTCTGGATACAGTGGTTTAAAGTAGTCGTATAGAAATTCAAGCATTAATAACTTTGACAACTCTAGCACGGCAAAGCCGATAAACACCGGCCTGTCTAACTTCACATTCTGTTTCTTCATCATAATG
The DNA here is from genome assembly GCA_033310375.1 of Conus canariensis. Taxonomy (NCBI): domain Eukaryota; kingdom Metazoa; phylum Mollusca; class Gastropoda; order Neogastropoda; family Conidae; genus Conus; species Conus canariensis. Next base: position 60,866,734 of record CM065723.1, read on the forward strand.
CCAACCAGGCTGTCGCTAAATATTCTAAAGTCTTGGTAGTTAGGTTTAGAGGTCAGCTTAATTGCTTGTTTTTCGTTTGTAACTAATCTTACGTCTTTACGATTGTGTACGTTCTCCATCGTCTTGCCAAAACAACTGTTGTTCATCAACTTAAAGAAGTCTTTTTCTGAAGCGTCGGTGGCCGCAGTCCTAAGATCGGTGTTCTTCATGATGTATGGTCTCATGAAAGGCTCTTGGTCAAAAGTAATTATTCTGTGAACAGCTCTCAGTTTCAGTCCGTGTCTTAGGTAAAACTGTAACAGCCGATAATGACAGACATATTTAGTTTTGTTAAAGAGGTTAGGCACGAGTTTGGGCGGTTCTGTGGGACTCATCTTTAATCTTTCTGCGGCTAAGGGGAAATCATTATGGAGGTCGTGCAACTCTGCAGGATAATCTAAGTCTACTTCTAAGATTAATCCTATTGGATTATCGGGTGTAAGATCTGACAATAGCCCTACCACCCGATCAACATCATGAGGCCCGTTTATCATTTTAAAGTTTCTTAATGGCAGTGTCTGGCTCATGGCCCACCCATACAGATTGTTGGCGTCTAAGTACATTAGATAGTTGGATGGTTTAGTTGGATCATAATCGTCTAAGTACTTGCTGTTGGCTCTGCGGTAAGGATGACAGGCCATGCTAATGCCTCCTCTCAGCCCATCCTCAATCATCTGGAGTGTATCCAGATCCGATATTAAGTCGATCTGAATGTTTGCGTCCAAGATAGCCCCGGGGCAGAGATGTACTGTGACGAATCCAGGCCGTAATGTTTCATGCAAGTGGATCTGTAATTCTGAAAGACGTCAGCTAATAAACACACGTCGGCCAATAAATATTGATCGTGATAGTCGCCCATCGTTTTGCAGTGTAATTCTGTCCAGGCTTTCTGTGCGTATTCATAGTCGGCGTCAGATATGCCTCCGCCTCTAAGACGGCTGTAAAAGTCTTCCTTTGCTGGCAGCGCTTGCTCATTAAACCTCTCCCACGAGTCCATGTATTCATAAGGGTAAACGCCTTTGCGTACTAAAGATGGGTCGAAATATTGTTTGGTGATTGGATAGTCTTGTAAAGATCCCGCCAATTTATCTAAACTCCCCATCAGATGCTGGGCAGAGTCATAGAAGGATAAACAGTCAATAGTAAAGGTCATGTACTTTTCTGAAGACTGTGCAATACAGCTAACCCTCTTACATTCAGAAGTCACTGCTTGCATAATAAAATGAGAATCATAGCCCCGTAAGTTATGAAAGAAGATTGGCAGTTTCCATGTCTTGGGATCAACCTTAAGTTGAAGATTACAGCTATTATGCGCTGCCCCTCTGAATTGCCAGTAATGTGATCATGGTCCCTTACAGCATCGCCTGATAATTCTCTGTTGCATATCCAGCAGTGTGTGGCTGATTTATAACGTTCTTCATCTTCGGGGGTCATCTTAATGTCTGAAAGGTTCAGCTGATTGGAGAATTGATTGCGAAGGTGTTTCATCTGCTCCAAAAATCGGCCAGCTGCGTCGGGACCTCTGTAAATCTCTGGTTGTGTGTGTCCACCGTCTGACCTAACAACGACAAAAGCATAAGAACAGATCTGATGACGAGACAATAAGGTTGTTTTTTGTTCTTGTTGTGGACCATAGTACCGTAGCAAGATTGATTCAAAGTCAGCATAAACTACGTATGGGCTCATCTGCATTTTTCGTACATTCTTAAAGCCGACTTTAGACCCTGGTTTTGGTGTAAGAAGTTCGATTTTACAGTCTACAAAACTTTTACAATGTTTCTTATGGCTGGCTGCTGCCTCTACAGTGGGGATTCTGACCAAACACCTCCTACAAAGCCCTTGTTTAGCTGTATCCGTTGTAGTATAAGCCAGAAGTCTGCTTATTGATCTGATTAATACATAATGGCTCTTGGAACCGTCTGTAAACAGAATCAAGTCTACATGGTTCTCCAGTGATTCGCCTAAAGTGGGAGCATTGGGAGAGATCCTTAGAGGGACTAGATTGTCTGCTACAGACCATGTGTATACGCTCACGGTTATTGGTTTGTTTTGCTCTTCAAACTGAGATATACTTTCTACGCTCACTGGAAAGTTTATGTTATTTAAGTTCAGCTCATTTATATACTGCCTATAATTAGAAACTCTCTCTGCATTCTTTTTAACAGGGTGTAAATGCGCCAAAACACACCACATGAAACACATATTGTCAAAATTATGTATGTTTAAGACTGCTCGTTTAAGAACTAACTCTTTTGGGAGAGGGATGTAAGAATTGCCGACAATAGGAGAGTATTTGGCTTGTCTTAATCTGATTTCAAGGACTGTTCCTTCAGACCAACCAGAGCCGCGCAATTTCGCTTCTTCACTTGCATGGTTAAACTGTGTAAGCATGTAATCAGCCCAGCCAGGTTTAAAGTCGTAATAGCTGATTACTTCTTTCTGTCTAGTTGAAACCCAGACTTGCATACTACTATCATCAGGGGTTATATATTTAATCAGAATGACCAACAACACTTTTGCTGGCGGGTTAATTTGAAGAGACTCTGGGATTTTAGAAACAGCATGTGTTACGCTTTTTTGAACGTTTGTGGGGTTAATGATGTCCATGTCTAATTCAATGAACTTATTGCTTAATGATTTGTTACTACCTTCCAACTGTACGTTGTTGGAAGGTAGTATTTCAAACTCGGACTCACTTGCGGGGTTCATTTTTTAACTCACAATATTTTACGTAAATTAAAAAAAATAAAAGTAAGTAAAAGTAAGTAAACGCGTTTTTATTCTTCACTCAAGCGTTGCAATACTTCAAGACACTCCAATTTTACACGAACGACTGCCAATGCTTTAGCTTTTTTTGAATCACTACAGCCAATGTTTAACTCTTTGATTGCTTCGTTAGATAGTTCACTATGATTTTTGATTAAAATGTTTACATCATCCTCAAGCCAAGTGTCTAACACTTTCACCGCTTTGTCAAATAGTTCATTACAATTTTCTACTAAAATCATTAGATCAGATTCGCTGTGTTTGGCCGCCATTTTTTAAGGCCCTTTTTAAAAGCAAATAAAAAAAATAAAACCATGAGTTTAACGCTGGTTAAATATGCAGTGCCTATTGTTGGCGTTATAGTTTACTCAACCCTAGCAAAATGTTTGTTAAGAATAAAACCGCCCAACATGGGAAAGATAGAAGATTCGCCGAAACTAGTTACAGCCTTATTTTTAGCTCTAGCAACAAAAGATTATCTGATTAAAAAGCACATAGACAGTCTTTCATATTATGATTATTTTAATTATTTTTTTAGTTAATAAAAAATATGAACACTGCAAAGATCATCAATACGATTTACCACTCTGCTGTAATCGGCGGCCTTAGTATAGGATATAGCATGTTAGCAAAAAAACATGTTTAAAATGAGGCCAGCTGATCTAGGAAGGTTAGACATTGAGGACGTTGTTAAGGTTATAGCTGTAATAACTGCAGGGATTGCCTCAAAAGACTTTCTTGTTGCACAGGGGATTATCCCAGAAAACATCAATGCATAGAAAGATTAATGCATAGAAAGATTAATGCATTTAGGCAGATTGATTTATAAAAAAAAGATTCATTCATTTATAAAAAAGATGTCTGGAATAGTTCTGATGGTGGGCGGGGCTATTGTTAATGCATTGGCTTTCTCTGGCAGCAATTATATGTTTAGTAAATTGCGGTCTGATGAAGAAAGAGAACGCCATAACAAAGCAATGGAAGATTTAGCTAAGGCAAGAGACGCTTACGAGAAAAGGAGAATTGCTCACTTAGACTTTATTAATAAAAAGTTAAGAGAACAGGGACATGCAGAGCACACATTTACAGACGTTGATGAAGCAATGAATGAATATTACTTAGTGACAGGAAAGAAGTTTCTAACATCGGCACCGCCAGAGCTGTCTGACTTTTATGAACCATCTGAGGATCAGAAAATGGTAGAAATAGGCTTTATTATAGGCGCTATGGGAGCAATCTTTCTTCTTGCATATTCAATCTAAAAACATAGTTAAAAATGTAATAAAAAACAGTCCCTTCTTATGGACGATACGAAGTACAAAATATATTATTCTCCTGGAGGGTATTGGAAAGGAAAGGCCGCTATTGATAAACTGAGTAAAGCTGCTGGGGTGTCTGAATCAGAAGCGAAAGACTGGCTTTCAAAACAAGCGATCTGGCAAATATATCTGCCTGCCCCCAAAAGAATAATAAGGCCTCGATTTGTTAACTCAGTTCCTAATGACACCCACCAGATGGACTTGTTGTACCTTCCACATGACAAAGTTAGAAGAAAAAAGTTTAAGTATGCCCTGACTGTTGTTGACATGGCTTCAAGGTATAAAGATGCTGAGCCTTTAACGGATAAAAGCTCAACTGCTGTGGCTGTGGCTTTACAGCAAATATACATGCGAGGTCCATTAAAGTATCCTAGGCTGATTCAGGTTGATGATGGGAAAGAGTTTAAAGGAGCTGTAAACCAGTTGTTTTTAAGACATCGGGTTACAGTTAAGAGAGGAATTCCGGGCAACCATCGCTCCCAGGCCCTAGTAGAAAACTTTAATAAGAATCTAGCTGAGCGTCTGTTTACCTATCAATATCATAGAGACCTTATGGACAGAACACGCAACACAGAATGGGTTAGGAGATTGCCAGCAGTCTTACGCGCCATGAACAATGAAGAATTTAAAGCAACGGGTCTTAAGCCAGTGAACGCGATCAAATTAAAAAAAATTAGCATTACTGAAGACATTCAAGGTAATCAAAAACTCTTACCTTTTGGACTAAAAGTAAGATACTTGTATGCGCCTGGAGAGGCAGAGGGCGATGTTAGAATTAGAGCCACAGACCCCATATGGAGCGTAGACGTATATGAAGTTGAAAGAATTATGAAAACAGCCCCTCCCGTGCATTATTTAAGAGAGACTCTTTCTTCTAGCGGTGCCACTACGTCTAAAAAGCCTGCCCCTAAAAGATCGTTTGTTCGCGAAGAGTTGCAAGTTGTCCCACCAAACACGGTGCCGATTAGTTTAAAAAAAAAAAAATAGTATTTATTTTTTTGTTAAACTTATGATTTATTTATTTTTTTGCTAAACTTATGATTTATTTATTTATTTTAGTTCACATCTTATTTTTTAGTCTATTTTGGGTTTAACTGATTGTTTGCTTGCTTTTCAATGTTCTGTTTGATTGTCTCAGTGTCTACCTGTTGCGAAGTAAAAGTCTTTCTCCACTCCTTTTGAAGTTCAGTTTTTTGTCGTCTGTAATCCTCGCCATCAGCCATAAGATGCTCAAATTCTTCAGCTGTAATGTTTTCATCCTGCAATGCTTTGCTTATTCTCAGCCTTAATGAACAAAGTTTTGCTGATGCTAGGGCCACAATGGCAGTGTGCTTTTGTAGTTTAGGCGTTAATTTTTTTAAAACAGCACTCACAATCATAGACATAGCACCTAAACCCAAACCAATGCTCCCTAATGCTAAAGAGGCTGGCGCTCCGGTCCCAGTAGCTAAAAGAGCAACGCCGGACCCAGTACTTACGCTCGCTACAGCTGATGAGCCGGTGATTATATAAGAAAGAGTATTTAAAACTTTAGCATATTTCTTTCTAGTAACCCATTACTTATTCAAGTCACTTTCTATTTCTTCTTGAAGTTCAGTTATTTGCTCTAACCTAAACGTTTGAGCCTGATCATCCATTTTTAATTAAGATTAATTTTTTAATTAAGATTAATCTTGTACATATTTTCTTATTAACCCTTCTGGCAGCACTTCATCAACAGAGTAAAACGCAATAAAATCAACATACTTAATGAAAATAAAATCAAGCACTGTTAGTTTAGTATTGTCAACCATCACAGTGACTTTGTCAGATGATACAGAAGTGTTTATTTCATCCCCGTTTTTAGTAATAGCAATAACAAGCCTAAGAGGCCCGCCCAAGTTTTCAGACTTTATTTGTACACCTCTGATTAACGTATGCTCTGGCAAACTAGGATCAGACTCCCTTGGAGTGATAAATAAGCGAAAAAGCATCGTCATTTTTCTAGGCAGTGATTCTAGTTTTGGGTTAAACTCTAAGCCGACGGTGTCGCCCCCCACTTCAGCTAAGGACTTCTTTCTCCGCAGCATATATACAGAGCCCTGCCTGGTTATTTCAATCTGCTTTTTCTGTTGTGTTCCTGGGACTAGGCTAGCAAGAAGGCGTCCTTCATTCAAAGCTTTTCTAAAATTGTATTTCTTATCAAAGTATACATGGGGCTTCGTAGTTCAAACTTTAAATCCCAGTTAATGTCAGGAAGCAACGCCCAGGCATTCTCTCGTTTATGAAGTTTGTATTCGTGTTTGCCAAAATCGTTTGCCCTTAGATTTCTGATCTCTTCCATGGTAGGGTATTGCTGTCGTTTTTTATCTCCAATTTCTATTCGTTTGTAAACCCCATCGTCGGTGTACTCAAATCCATAAACATTTCCTGCCACTCCTATTAGATCAAAGTCCGTTGTATCTGCTAGATCTTTTATCGCTACTGCAACGCATTTAGGAGCTAACTCTGCTTTTGATTCTGGCCCCCTAGACATTCTTTTTATTATAAACAATTTATTATAAGCAATCTATAATAAACAATCTGTAATAAACAATCTATAATAAACAATCTATAATAATCAATCTATAATAAGCAATCTATAATAAACAATTTCTTATAAACAATTTGTTATAAACAAACGTATTGAACTGGCGGGTCAGTCCGTAAGCATAGTTTAGCGTGCTTAGATTTTTCTAGCTGCTCTTTTATTTTTTTTAGTTCATCCTTGTTCCTGATTATATAGTTTTCACTTAAACACTCTTCAAAACTATCCCTGTCCTTAGTATAGAATAATACAACCGATTTTAACTGCGATCTAAAGTCTTTTAAGACAGCATTGTATTTTTGAGTTAAGAGCCAAACAGAAACTAATGCGTGTCTTCCGCTAAAGGCTAGCTTAGACAGGGTCCTTCTTTTTTTAACAATGTCTTGTTCAGCTGAACAGTCATCAATAATAAACAGCGTTTCGGTTCCCTCAAATAGCCTATAGTAATGTTCTAAACAGTCGCTTAGCTTGTCAGTAGGATCAACTAAAAATATATTCTCATCTGTCCAAACAAACTGCCTTTCTTTGTAAGACTTGTTGTGCTTAATGGTTGTGCAGAATATAACAATGTGCTCGTAATGAAATCTGTAGACTGTTTGTAACAAATCAAGCACGAAGACAGTTTTCCCACACCCAGTAATCCCACAAATAAGCGAACAGTGCGGGTCTTTAGGTAAAAAGTTCAAACTATCCATCTGTTTTAATAGGCTATTTCTGTCAGTCTATTTTCTTCAATGTTCAGCTGGGCGTCATAAACCACAAAAACGTGCATTTGTATCTGGCCATTCTCCTCCTCTTCCTTATTAATCTGTATGAGTATGCCATCTGACCCTACCCTTCTTCCACTTCCGTGCAGTCTGTTGTCATACGTTGATCTAAAATCCAGCCATAGTCCATATTTGTCTGTTAGATAATCTTCGAGTCTTACATCGTGAAGGTGAAGTTTTCTACACACATGATCGGCTGTGGGGCTTGTCTGTCTGCCTCCAGCGAATAACTTTCTTATTTCATCAAAGTGTTGGTCGGGTAATAGTCCAGCTGAATACAACTGAAAAGGCTTGCCATCTACTGTGCAAGACAGTTGCTCAATTTTTGGGTTGTAAAACACCTCAGATTCTCTCTGAAAAGGAGCTGAGGGTTCAGTAAATAGCAAGAGAACCCCCTTTAGAGACCTTAAAGAATTGCTTATAGGTATTTCCCAGACGGTGTCTTGCTTGTTTTTAATCGCTAGACTGTGGTGTAAAACTCTTTCAAAGTAAACAACCGCCCTACTTTTATACTGGTTTAAGACTATTCTAGCTAGTTCAGGGTTAGTAACAACGTCAAAATTAAGAGAGATGTTACTGACAGTGTATCTGGCTTGAGGGTCATCTGATAGAATAACGGACCCGCTGTCATTGAATGTCAGTTCGTAAGTAAGTTTGTCTCTTAGTGCGCATTGGTAATATGGCTGATGGGTTTTTAGCAGTTCAAAATCTAGAGGGATGCAAAATCTGTTCTTAAATGCTCGCGCTATTGCCTGGTCTCCCCCGTCTTCCTTTGCATCTGCAGCATTAAGCCTGTGCTTAAGACCGTTTGGACTCTGAATCCCCTGAAAGATTTTGTCTTTTCTTTCTGTTCTGGGTAGCCACAGATCCGAATAGAGATTAAAAATGTCTGCGCTACTCAGTGAGAAGACTTCTCTACCTTCCAGTTTAATTACCATATTTTTAATGATGGCCCTGCCCAGGTTAGCAACGACAGTAGCATTAGGATCCGCCGACTCAATATCTATTTTGAATGACAGCCTGGCAGTGCCTGGCATTATAACATCGTCAGGCCCGAGGTCACTAAATCTTACTGTTAACATTTCATTAGGCTCAATTGTTGATGGATTATTTACAACCCGCACAGTCTGTCTTATACCTTTTATGCCATGGGGCTCCTTCGCTTTTCTGAATGGATCAAGGTCGCAACCGTATGGGTTCATTTTTTATAAAACAAAAAATAATAAATATATAAATATGGCTGATGAAGATTTTGACGCGATTAGTCCTATTGAAGAAGAAGGAGACGATTTTGGCATGATTGATTCTATTGAAGAACCAGGTCCTTCATTGCAAGGAGAACTTGAAGCAGCAGCAGCAGGCCAAGGAGTAGGATTAAGTCAAATACGAATGTTAGATAGAATTGAATCATTTATAGCCATATGGGGCGAGAGCAGCCAGAAGCACTTAAGGTTTCCAATTTTTCAACAGATAAAAATAATCATTTGTATGTAAGAACTAGTAAAGGAAGCCTTGTACGGCTTACTACAAAACCAGACCCAACCCAGTTTTTAAGCAGGGGCACAATTCTTAGAGATCTCCCTGTTTTTGACCAAAGGCAGTTAAACTTTATTGGCGATCTAAGGTCTGAGGCTGTTAGTCTTTTACAAAGCATAGTGCAAGAGTTGCCAGCGCAATCTGAAATGCAAAACATCTCTCTTCACGAATTAAGTCAAAGAGCAGATGAACTAATAGCAGAACTTGAGACGAGTCTTAATGAGGAGACCCAGTTAAAAACAATTGTCGGTTCTCAAGTGCCTAGTCAAAGAGAACGTGAGCTGAGTCCTGAAGAAGAAACGGCTTTAAAAACAATTGATGATCGCCCATTGCCTGAGCGCGAACACGAGGTTCTTAAAGCTAGAATCAAGGATCTTAAAGCTGAACTGCGTGACTTCAGGTCTACTAAGTCCGCTTTAACAACTATAAACGAAGAACTAAAAAACAATTTGGCAAAATTTAATATACTAGAGAGAGAGATAGACGAAGAAAAAAATAAACTGGCTGATGCAGATGATAACAATTTAGAGCCGGAAGAAAAGGCTAGAATACAGGCGAAAATACAGGATTTAATGGAAGATAAAAAAAACAGGTTAGCAGCGTTGTATATTAACAGAGAAAAAATAGATACCCAAATAAGCAGAATCAGAGAAACTATAAACAAAATGATTTATGAAAATACTACGCTAGCAGAAAGAATAAGGACTCTGTTCAGAGAGCAGGGGATTACAATAGTTAGTATATTAACAGCTGTTGGGTTTGCTATCTCTACGCTGGTTTATGCATTAACCGGCAGTGCGCCAACAGGACCAGTAGCTCCTCCAACGCCTCAGCCCGGCAAAAGTTGGATTAGAAAACAATTGCACCATCTAGCAAACCTATTAAAGAAGTTAGCTGTCAAAGCGCTTGATGCTCTGCCTGGCATAATAGGCAGTGTTGTTAGTTGGGTTTTGTCTACCATAGGCAAAGTGGCTGGTTATATGGCTGACCATCTGTGGACTTTGGGGGTGCTGGCTGCTGGTTTAATTTTTGGTGAAATAAAGTATGGCTAATCCAGTAAAAGTTAAAAACACAACAAGGGCTGTCTTTTCGCTAGTGTGTCTGTCGGGGTGAGGTACATCAACGGGCGGGGGGTCGCTTTCTGGGCTGCTTATAACTGGCGGCGGTGGGTCGCTTTCAGGGCTAGATACTTTTTTTAAAATAGCTGGCGCGGGCCTTGTGTTTAAGCCTTGATTGTGTCCTAAGTTTTGGTCGTCTCCGGCTATGAGGATTTCATTATTGTAATTCTGTATCATGCCAATCTGCAGTCTAAGGTCAGAAGGCAGCATGTATAATCCATGACCCACAACAAAGTCAACCTTTGACCTAGCATGTGAAAGAACGTTTTGGTACCTTTGTATGCTGGAAGGCAAATCAACAGCAGAGTTAATAGCATCTTCTAAATTGGCTAGAAATTGTTTTCTGGCGTCAAAGCCTGTAGATTGATCCACTATGCTAGACTTGGTCTGTGCTTGCGCTCCTAATAGACACCAAACGTACGTCCGTATGGAGTCATTGAGTCTTTGCACTCCTGGCATTGTTAGGCCTTTACTTTCATCTAAGATAAATGTTGCCCAAGCATTGGGGCGTTTTTGCTCTATTGATCCCAATCTAACTTGGGAGTTTGACTTAAAAGAGGTGTGGCCGGGCTAGTAGTCAAAATTATATTCTCTACGCTGACCCCACAAATACAATGTGCCTAACCCGTGATTGCGGTCTAACTTTTGTCTAAAGTTATTTGAAGGGTTAATGTTGAATTCGTTGCAGATTCTTTCATATGCATTATTGTCCATTGGGCTGAGAAATGGATTAAACGCGTTGTCGTTGGGGAGGCGTACTTGTAGTTCAGTTAGTATGCGCCTATACTGATAATAAACATGAAAGTTATATACTGACCTTACTAAGAGGTTGGGGTGGTTTAAATGGTTTGTATATGAAACACCGCAGCCAGTGGTTGAGCAGTAAACTGCAAAATTTAACTGATTCTGGTAAAAGGCCATGGGATGAGTTGACCATGCTGATGGCACTCTATCACTCTTTATTGGAGGATTTAAATATCTAGTTAGTGGGTTTACAAGTCTGACTAGAAAGCCATATGATTCATCCACTGCGACGGTTAGGCTACTAAAGTCCAAAGATTTGGGCTCATAAACCCCTCCTACATCGTAAGTGGCACTTTCATTATATTTAAAAGGTTCCATTTTTAAATAGATTTTTTAAAAAAGGATTTAAAAAGGATGTTCCTTTATATAACCAAGCAAAACCAGCGCGTGTTCTTAAAGTATTCAGTTGGCAATAAAGGCGGGAAGTGTAGGGCTGCTCTTAGAGAACTTAGGTTTAAAATAAGGTGGTTTAACATATCTGAAAAGGCCCAAAATAATTGGATAGATATTTATGATGAGGGGGGCAATCGCTTAAAACGTTTAAAAATACCTGATGGTTACTACAGCTTTTGTTCTTTAAAAGAAGCATTTAACAAATTTGACATACGGTTAGAAATTAATGAGGCAAGTCTTATAATTACTATATTTTTACCAAAACATAAAGACAAAAGGGAGTACGTTTTTCCCAAGGGCCTTGCTCGAATTTTAGGCTTTTATGATAGTGGTAAAGCCTATCGTATTAATACACACGCGTATATAGAAAGCGGTCTATATGAATATGTAGGCAGTAGACCATCCGATTTTCTAATTAATCCAATGTTGTATGTTCATTTAAGTGAATTAAAAACAAACACTAATTTGTATAATGGCCAGCCATCTACAGTTCTAAGAGCACTCCCATCAACTAAGGTGGGGTTTTGCGATTATCAGTCATATACATTTGGTGAAAACAGTCAATTTAAAGAATTAGTTGAAGGGCCTATAAATTCAGTGTGTGTAAAAATAACTAACCAAGATGGAAGGCCGGTTGTTTGTTCTGATTTGTTGGTGGTGCTTGAGATAGACGATTAATCAGAAGAGGAGAGAGAAAGTTAATATCTTTTGTTCTATATCACCCATTTTTTTGTTTTGCACGTAAGCCCCCATTTTTAAAATAACGATTACTTCGATTTTTGGAGGTTTTTGCATGTTAAGCTTGATTGTAAAAAAGGTGTTAATTTTGACAAAAAGTAGCATGAGATGGACGAGATTTGTTTGTGAAAAGGGGGGTTTTCGTGCAAAATAAGATGTGGTGAGGGAGAACAAAGATATTAACTTTCTCTATAGTACATACCATCTGAAAATCCACTCACTGCGCCTTGTGTGCTCAAAGAGTGTTGGGATTGACATAACATGCAGCATAAACACTTAACAGCAGACTCCACGTATACCTTGTTCAGGGATTTCCACCAGGTGCAATTGTTAAGTTTCTTAAAAACAAAAAAAAACAAAACAAAAATGTCAAATGTTTTCTTTTGATTTTTTTTTGGGGGGTGGGGGGGGGGGTGGGGGTGGGGGGGGGGGAATCCAGTATTAAGGAAGTTTCGATTTCAGTTTTATCCAGAAGGTGTCACTGCGTGCGAACTAGTCCATATACGCTACACCATATCTGCTAAGCTATGAGACCACTATAGCTGATGGATAAATTAATTAGCCCAACGCGCTGGGCAGGCCTTGGGTACTTATTTAATTTTGTCTGCGCCACTATCTTTTTAAAAAAAAAATAAACATAGCTAGAATATATTTTGATGATGTGGGAGCCCTGGTTGCCTCACACACTCCCATCCCCACTCCTCACCCTTCCTGCGATTGACTGGGCTGTAAATGGAATCAAATTAAGGACCGGGCTATAAATGGAATCAAATTAAGGTCCGGTAACTTAATTTTTCTTGGACGAGAACCGGTGCTTTCAACGTGGTATGGCCGTTGGCTAATTTTTCTTCTCTTGCTGCCTCTTTTGTATGCAGGCTGCATACTAAAAAATCAATGCGCAAAGGCCTTGCTCAAGGAGCCGAGTATTTATAGACTGGCACAATCAGATTGTTTTGACAATTTTCATTGTGTCTGAAAGTTGACTCTCCTTATGTCCTTTCATATGGCCGTCAAGGTACAAGCCAGGTCATTCCAAGCAGACAGATTAAAATCAAAGGAATGGGATTATCTTGTGCATTTGAGGCTGGCGAAAATACAGGGTGAGTGTAAAGGCCTGAAATGTGACGTCAACTAAGGGGAAGGTCATGTATTTGAAGATCGTTTGTGATTTCATCGGTGAAGATCCCCAAAACAAGGGAAATAATCGTGGAGAGTTCTTCTTTTGATCAATTATCAGTTTAACATTAAATCCTGGCTCAAATTTATGGTAGGTCTCAAAACGCTTACATGGATTGTATTGTGTTTAAGAGCAAAACCCTAATTGTGGTGTGTGGCTTGCAGTTAATTTTACCATCAACCCCTTTAGTTTCTCTGTACGTGTTTGTTTCTTGTGTGTGTGCTAGCTACTTCCATGTGGACGTGCGGACGATCACCTTGATGGGCAGGTAGGTTTCGTTGAAGAAGGGCTGGTGGACCACGGTGAAGTCCCGGCGGGTGTCGTAACGCCCAGAGGCGGCCAGCTCTGCAACCGTCCGCTGGTACTGAGCCGTCAGCTCTCGCAGTCTGGCCTCGTCAGCCTTGGTCTTGGGAAACGCCGCACACTCACACACTAGGCTAGGGGGGCACACCGGGTGAGATGGTATTGGTATCATCGTCAGCATCATTATCGTCAGCTTCATCATCGTCATCGACATCATCATCGTCAGCACCATCATCGTCGTCGACATCATCGTCATCATAATCATCGCCGTCAGCATCATCATCGTCATCATCATCATCGTCTTCAACATCATCGTCATCATCATCAACGTCAACACCATCATCGCCATCATCATCGTCATCGTCTTCATCGTCGTCGTCAGCATTATCATCGTCATCGTCGGCATCATCATCATCATCATCATCATCATCATCATCATCATCATCATCGTCGTCGCCATCAACATCATCGTCATCATCATAAACATTGTCAGTATCATCAGTGTCATCATCATCACTATCATAATCATCGTCAGAATCATCACCAGAAAGGGCCGGGCGAGGGTATGGGGGTGGGGGAATTCTAGGATGCTAAGAACCTCTTTTCCCCCGTCCCCTCTCCCTGGCTGGCGTTTTTGCCACATTGCTCCCTTCCCCTCATTAAGAACCCCCTTTCTCCCCCCTTCAACCCTCCACCCAACCACAACCGTAACCTTCTCATGTAACCCAAAGGATTGGGTTTATTTCAGGAGAAGTTTCCCCGTCCTAACCCTTCCCGC
>CM065723.1:60896037-60901037 GCA_033310375.1 Conus canariensis
TCTATTCTGTATATTAGACCTCTTTTTGCGTGTATCGGTTCAGGATTTCATTGGTTCAAAAATAACAGAGGAAAAACAAAACTTAAATCTAATATAATGCAGTGCTACTTACCATTCGCCAAAGAAAGAATGAGAAGAACTCGAAAGGCTTCCATACTGCACGCTGGAGATATTGGATTGATGCAGGTGAACTGTCGGGAGGAGATGATTCTACTTCACGTCACGTCAGTGAAGAGCGCCATTTACATTTTTACGACATCGCGCACAGGCGCCTGACTGAGGTCAATACGGGCAGTGATGATCACTATGATTATATGTCAGGATACAAAGTTTGTCGTTTTTCGTTATTGCTGAAACCATGCAGGCGAAGCATCGAGCATTATTTCCACTACTGTGGTCACAACATGACACCGTCAATGATCATCTCTCTCTCTCTCTCTCTCTCTCTCTCTCTCTCTCTCTCTCTCTCTCTCTCTCTCTCTCTCTCTCTCTCTTTTGATAAGGATAGGGGGACGGAGGGGGGGGGGGGCGGAGTGAAAGATGAGTAAACAGACAAATATGCGAACAGGAAAACAAAACAAAGCAAAAAAAAAAAAAGGTAGACAAAGAAGGGGAATAAGACTGAATCAGTTTCAAGTGCCTGTAATCACATGCTTGTAATCAAATTTATTATTATCATGTCATTTCCAAATATTATAGCCTGAAGGCGGCACACATAAGCGAATAACTGTCGCTTCATTAATATCAATGTCGCTCTGCCCACCACCTCGTGGAGACAGATTTTCTATTCATGTAGCAAAGCGAAGTTGTGAGTGCGTATGTGTAGCCTGGCAGACTCCCGCGTGCAATGGTACATACCGTCTAATAGTATGCGCGTGAGACATGGACCCTCACACGGGATGTGGAAAGACGAATCCCAGCCATGGAAATGAGGTGTTTCCGCAAGATACGAGCTATCAGATATACTGATTTAAATCATTGATGAATAAATGCATTAAACTAAACCCACCGAGCAGCACACTGGAACGTAGAGGAAGAGAAAGCTACATTAGTGTGTGGCCTTGTAACAAGATCCAACAGTCATGTGACAACAGTCCTGCAGGGATCTGTTGACTGAGGGAGACGGAGAGGAACACAGAAGAAAACAAGACCCAAAGCATATAAATGTACTCCCAGTTTATCTTGAATACGCGTGAGGCATTCCATAAAGAGGAAAAACCGTTTTGGCCCCTTATAGCCGTTAGTAACGGCTATTCTGGTAAACATCGGCCATCATCTGTGACCCATAATGAACATACCTACAAATTTTCATAAAGATCGGCCACGTACTTTCTGAGATATTCCATAAAGAAGAAAAACGGTTATGGGCCGTTATAGGATCAGTAACGGCCATGACGGTAAAAGAAAACATCGGGCATCATCCGTGGCCCATAATGAACATACCTACACATTTTCAGAAAGATCGGCCAAGTACTTTCTAAGATATTCTATAATGAAGAAAAACCGTTATGGGCCGTTATGGCCGTTAGTAACGGCTATAACAGTTAAAATAACACATCGGGCATGATCCGTGACCCACAATGAACATGCCTACAAATTTTCAGAAAGATCGGCCAAGTACTTTCTAAGATATTCCATAAAGAAGAAAAACCGTTATTGGCTGTTATAGCCGTTAGTAACGGCTATAACAGTCAAAATAACACATCGGACATCATCCATGGCCCATAATGAACATGCCTACAAGTTTTCAGAAAGATCGGCCAAGCACTTTCTGAGATATCACATAAAGAAGGAAAACCGTTATGGGCCGTTATGGCCGTTAATAACGGCTATAACGGTAAAAATAACACATCGGACATCATCCATGACCCGTAATGAACATGCCTACAAATTTTCAGAGAGATCGGCCAAGTACTTTCTGAGATATTCCATAAAGAACGGAAAGTAACGGCTATAACGGTAAAATAACACACTGGGCATCATCCGTGATCCATAATGAACATACCTACAATTTTTTTAGAAAGATCGGCCTGGTAGTTTTGTCTGGTGCGAGTGGAACACATTTTGACCACGGACGGACGGACGGACGGACGGACACACACACACACACACACACACACACACACACACACACAACACACACACACACACACACACAGCATTTCTTCGTTCCCATTGTAAAGTACTCCCTGTTCTATAAGAACTGGGAGTACAAAAAATGATGGACTGACAGCATTGTAGAATGGACTTCGGAATACATTATTTTGGAGTGACTAAGGCCTTAGGACACAACCGATAGAGCTGAAGGAGCCTGGTGAACTGTTCTTCAGTGTGGGGCCTCCGTGACTACCCACGGAGTTAAGAGAGAAGTAGAAGAAAGATGTATATGTTAGAGAGAGAGAGAGAGAGAGAGAGAGAGAGAGAGAGAGTATGTGTGTCTGTCTGTGTATGTGTTTGTCTGTATGTGTGTGTGTGTGTGTTTGTGTGTGCGTGCGTGCGTGCGTGCGTGCGTGCGTGCGTGTGTGTGCGTGCGTGCGTGCGTGCGCGCGCGCGCGCGCGTGCGTGCGTGCGTGCGTGTGTGTGTGCGTGTATGTGTGTGTGCGTGCGTGCGTGTGTGTGCATGCGTTTGTGCGGGCGCGCACCTGCGTGTGTGCGTGTGTGTGTGTGTGTGTGTTGTGTGTGTGTGTGATATCCAGAAATGCAGAAAGACCGAAAGAGGAATTAAAGAAAGAAGAGCGTTGACAGACATTTGTATAAAACATTCGCAGCGACATCGAAATCACATCACCTTTCTTAGATTATAGTTTATTATCAAAAAGTAAAGAAAACAAAACGAAAGACATGAATTCTGCATGAATTCTGTTTGTACTGGCTATCATTCTATGTTTAGGCAACAAAACGAATAAGAAGACACTTTTTCAAAGCACACAGGTTGATCACAAAATGAATACTGTAACTAATGCTACCTCTTTCTTCTGTTTCCTCTTCTTCTTCTTCTTCTTCTTCTTCTTCTCTTGTTATTTTGGACAAGTGACCCCATAACTAGACACTGCGGAAGGGAGACAACTATGTGACAACTACTTGAACTAAATGCACACTCCAGAGATAGCACACTTCGGTCGAGTTCGAACAGTTCTTTACTCTCCGGGTCAAAATTGTTATCCGTCTTCGCACCAAATCTTACACAATTCCAATGTAACTGGAAAGCCTGATTTCATTCATTGAAATGCGCCCAGTATTTCTGGAGAAATTTACGAATTTGTCAAAAATAAAAGCCGACCTCGTGATGTTAGCCAGAGTGAGAGAACAGCAACAACAAAAAATGAGGATCCGCCCTTTGATCTACACCCATACTAGACATTTCACTGGTTCGTCCATTGGCACATTTCAGCTTTCCACAAACAACCTTCTTTTTCTTTCTCGTAATCTTGCTGAGAAGCAGACAATACAACTGGAAACACCGTTACCTCCTTGACCGAAGCATGATTACATGTCAAGTTTCCAACACAAGCCATTCCATTTTCTGTCCTGTTATTGTCACTTACGATTCTAATCCCTGCATTATAGATTACAAAACATAACAAAACTGGACGAGAAGTGGAACGGGAAGGGGAGGGAACTCCTGTCTTTCCCGACCCCCCGCCCTCCTCACCTTCCCGGCCCCTGGCACGTTCCCCCCTCCCCTCCTCCTCCCCTCTCCCTTCACAGATAACTGATCTGGAAAAAAAAAATGTCGACCTTGGAGCTGTTGCGTAGTGGACAACGTTGACCCACGTCCCCTGAGTAATGAACAGAGTCCTGGTCAACGGTTCGAGTCCCTTACCTTGAGGCCAGGTCTGGGTGCTAGCTTTTCGGGGGTAGGAAGATGGGTGTGGGTAGGGGTAGGTGTGTGCGGGGGTATCACATACCCAAGGTCCAAAGAGCAGCATAAACTTTGGGCATGTAAAAGAGCCCACGGCAACAGGATCTGTCCGGACAAATCCATCTTAAAAGGTAGGTAAATACAGATATACAGACAGAAGAGAAAGAAGAGCTAGGCAATGACGACATGTTCTTTTGGGAAAGAGCAATCTTCAGTTTGTGACAACATAAGGTCACCTGTTACTCCTATACGTGCAGGTTTGCGAGGGTTGGAGAAAAACAAGCGAACACTGATCGGAGAAGGGGTGAATAAATAAATATTGTACACAACATTTACGAAAAGAAAAAATACCCAGACAACTAAAAATGAAAATAAGACCCAAGGAAGCATGATTTTAGCCGAGGTCATGACGAGTACAATATCATACAATATAATAATTGTAACCCAACACAACATAACTATTCTTCACCTGAAAGTCCTTGTCCCTCCCAAATAAAGCACATCATAACAAATAACACACAACTCTATATATGCTATTCAGTTTCCTTGTCTATCACATAACACGTTGACATCTGATTTTTTAAAATCTTTGTTGTTGTTGTTGTTGTTGTTGTTCATCTTTACATCTTCGGGCCGAGACCTAAATTACACGAAGCTCTGGTCGCTATGCAGTGCCTGCCACAATGAAAACACCACAGATCTCAAACCATCAACAGATGAATCCCGACGGATCTCTCTACCAATCAAGTGAAAGTTTACAAAATTCAGCAAATCATGTAGCACGACATATTTGTTGATATTCATAAGACAAATTAAACACATCGCGTTTCCACCTATTGGGCTTTCTTCATGCAAGACAAATGTTCAAAACGAAGAAAACAAAGGAAGAACAGACAGTCAATTCAAAACGAAGAAAACAAAGGAAGAACAGACAGTCACTAATTTCTTTGTTCTGGGTGCACCATTTTGTCTGGTCGTCCCTTTTTTTGTCTTTTTTTTTTTTTCTTAAGTGCAATTTCTCTCGCCTGAAGAAGACCCAATAGGTCGAAACGCGTTGAGTTTGCTTTGTAATTTGTTTGCTCCTTCGTTTGGCGACCCAGTGACTACGTGTTTGCTTTTGCTTCAATTTAGCCTGCAG
>CM065723.1:60903537-60906037 GCA_033310375.1 Conus canariensis
TCACTTCACTTCAACTTCATGCGCTTCACAGCGAGTCCACACAACTCTACGTACTTCATGCAATCCACGAAGGGTGATTCTCGAGGTTATGCTAAAAAAAAAACAGTGGAGCATGTCCTAAGCTCATGTAAAGTAGCCCTGGCTCAAGGAATGTACACACGGAGGCACAACCAAGTGCTCAAAGAGATTGTACAAGTAGTCTGGGCTAGTACCAACACCACAAAAAGGAAAATCAGGACTCCAAAAGCACCCGCAACATTCTTCACGGCAGGAGGCGGCAAATCATGGCCAAGAACAACAGTGCCACTCGGAACATGCAGGCAGTCTGCTGGACGGGGCAGATGACTGGGAGTGCACTGCAGACCTCCCAGAATGGAAGAGTCACCCAGAGATCATCAGCAAGAGTAGCATGAGACCAGACATAGTAGTCCACTCTCAGTCAACCAAGCAGCTGATCATGATCGAGCTCACGGTGCCATATGAGAACAGAATGGAGGCAGCTCAAATCTACAAGACTGAAAAGTATGCTGATCTGGCAAACAGCCTGAGGAGAGAAGGCTATCAGGTCAAAGTCCTCACTGCAGAAATTGGACCTAGGGGTTTGTAGGAACGTCTGCATACAGCCTCATGAAACAGCTCTCAGTTGCAGGGAGGGAAAAAACCAGACCCCTGAAAGCAATGGCAGAAGCGGCAGAGAGGTGTTCAAGCTGGATCTGGTCAAGAAAGAACAAAAGTGAACTTCATAAGGCTTAAATTTCCTACAAATATCAGGTGTCCCTGTGGCTCAGTGGTTAGAGTGCGAGTCATTAAGTGGAAAATGAGCATGTCCAGAGGGTCATGGGTTCGAATCCCAGCCATGGCTCGTCCCAAGATGGGAAAAAAAAGGGGCAGCAGAGGGACATCCGGAGTCATGAACCGGGTGTGCCCACCCCCCCCCCCCCCCCCAGAGTGTCAGGAGATAAGGGCCGAAACACTTGCTTGAAGGGGGCTTCTCTTCTGAGGACTCTCTGCTGCCACGCTCTCCACGAGTTTCTTTCTACTAAACACACACACACTCGCGAGCATGCGCGCGAATGCACGTGCACGCATGCACCCATGCACGCACTTACGCACTAACGCATGCGCACATGCAGCACGTAGTCTGCATACGCAAAGCGCGCGAGCTCACACGCACACAGAGAGAGAGAGAGAGAGAGAGAGAGAGAGAGAGAGAGAGAGAGAGAGAGAGAGAGAGTACACATGTACACGTATTTACGTAGTTTCGCACCCATGCACGTCCGTTTCCGCATACTCAGCCTGCTAGTCAATGTATATATCATGCATGTACCTGTCAAGCTATGAACCACCAAGCAGTGTACCACTTTTTAGACGGCCAATTAAACAAACAGTCAAACAGCAAATTAATCAATCAAAGACGGAGGTTAAAACAATAGCGGATAATCAACAATTCTACCAGTCAATCAACCAAGCAATCAACCCACCGATCAAAAGAACAGCTTGAACTGCGTGGTCTACGGGAAAGCTAACATTCCATCCAATTCTCCAATCAACTAGCTAATGAGCTTTCTATAACACACACACACACACACACACACACACACACAAATCTGCGCGCGCGCGCTCTCAAAAAGAGAGACAGAGACACAGAGAAAGACATAGAGAGAGACAGACAGATAGACAGACAGAGAGAAGGGTGGGATATGAGAGAGAGAGAGACAGAGACAGAGAGACAGGGAGAAAGAGAGAAAGTGAGTGAGTGAGTGAGTTCTTAAATTTAGTCTGTTCACACTTACAGAGAGAGAGAGTGAGTGAGTGAGTTCTTTAATTTAGTCTGTTCACACTTGATGATATTAGATCTTAGAAAAAAGAGCGAGGGGAAGGGGGGCGTTTATAAAAATCTATGAATTTGATGCATGGAAAGCACGTCTGCTATTGGCACAATTTCTGGTTTGTGGGTTATTGTTTTGATAGAATCATGTACAGTCACATCCACGTTCGATTCTTTACATAATGAAGTTAATATTGAACAATGAAAAAGAATATGGTCCACTGACAGAAAATTTGAACAATCGCATGCTATATTTTGGGAAAATTTGGTTTTCCACGAATTCAGTCGTAGCTTCTCGAAGAGAGAGACAGAGAGAGAGAGACAGAGAGAGAGAGAGAGAGAGAGAGAGAGAGAGAGAGAGAGAGAGAGAGGGGGGGGGGTGGGAATATGAGGGAGAAAGGAGAGAGAGAGTGGGGATGGGGGCACGGGTAGAACTGGGTGCGGAGAAAGGGAAGTGAACTGACCAGCCTGGGGAGGTAGGTGGCGTTGAAGAAGGGCTGGGAGACCACAGTAAAGTCGTCACTGGTGTCGTAGCGGCCGGACAGGGCGATCTCCTCCACGGCGTTCTGGTACTGGTCCGCCTCCCGAACCAGCTCCAGTTCCGCTTCCTCGCCATCCGGAAACGCCGCACAGTCGCACAGGAAGCTGTGTGACACAGGAAGTTTCAATGAC
>CM065723.1:60921037-60963537 GCA_033310375.1 Conus canariensis
AGCCCAAAACAAGTCTGCTGGAGAAGTGTTGCTGCAGCGCTAAGTTCCACAATGACGTCAGTCAGGTCAAGTCTCTCTGGCACACCTTGAGTGGACCAAGGGTTGCCGAGGTTCGCGGATGGCTCAGTGGTAAGGGTATCGTTTCGGCAGTCAGACATTGAGGGTTTGACACCCTGGCAGGAAACCTGCCATGTTTGCTGTCCCTCTCAACATGTTGTCGTTCTGGTGGTATCAGTGCCGTGTAAAATCGGTCTCCAACCCCACTTTTCTGGGTTAGCCCTGACTGACGTGGGTGGGTGTAGGCAATAAACATGAATGTAACACAAGGAGTTCGGCAATGACAGTGCACCCAACTCTGATTTGCTGACTGTATGCTTAGCTCAGTCAGAGAAGGACAGACATATTGCCCTGGGCAGGCAATCACTGGTATCGGGCATGTGATAAATGTTGTGACCTGCTCTCTGAGCGGGAGCAATATAGTTTTTTTTTTTTCACACATCTCTTGCAGAGCAGCAAAAGTTCAGCGTTAATTTGCCTATATTGCATAACCAGCCATACAGCGGATTTTCCACATCGTTAATTTACCATTTCAAGTTACCTTTCATGTATTGCATCAAATGATTGGCTGAGTCAGAAAACAATGAATAATCAGAGTATGGCACACAGGTTGTCTGGTTCTGGACGCTCACTTATAAAATGGCAGAAGATAAATCGTCAGAAGGAGGTGGAGATGATTGTGGATTTTGTTTGTTTTGTTTGTTTGTTGGTTGGTTGGTTGGTTGTTTCTATTTTTTAACAGTATTAGAGCTGTATGCATTATACTTTCCTATATCTTCGTCACTTAGCGCTTTATCTGAATTTAGGACCGTCTTCGATTCATGTACAGGTGGTTCTGCGTCCAGGGCAGAAAAATAGAACAGTATCCTACCCCAACACTGTGGTCGAGCAGCCAACATCGTAGTCATCGTAGTTCATATGATCCCTGCAAGAGTTCTTAAGGAGTCATATAATGAGCTAACTTTACCATTCAGTATTTTGTTCAACAAGTCAATTGAATCAGGTGTAGTACGAATGGATTGGAAGTCTGCAAATGTAACAGCTTTATTTAAAAAAGGTACTAGGACAGATCCTGGAAATTATAGGCCTGTTACTCTTACATCAATTGTATGTAAGATTATGGAATCAATTATACGTGATGTGATCGTAGATCATATGACCTTGAATAATTTATATACAGAATGCCAGCATGGTTTCCGTAAACATCGATCTTGTGTAACACAACTTCTGCTTGTCATGGAGGATTTAACAAAACTTTTAGATAATGGCAACAATGTAGATATACTTTATTTAGACTTTAAAAAGGCCTTTGATTCTGTTCCCCATGAGAGGCTTTTAGTGAAATTATCATCATATGGAATTACAGGTAGAGTGCATTCATGGATAAGGGATTTCTTAACTAAAAGACAGCGAAGAGTCAGAGTAGGAAGTTCATATTCAGATTTTACAGTAGTTTTAAGTGGTATACCACAAGGGAGTATTTTGGGTCCCGTATTATTTACAATATTTATAAATGATTTGCCAAACTCGGTGGAAAGTATTTGCAAAATATTCGCTGACGATACAAAAATTTATAATACAACTTATAATCATAATACATTACAAAATGATATTGATAATTTGTCCAAATGGTCTACCATATGGAATTTGCATTTTAATGCGGACAAGTGCAACGTGTTACATGTTGGACGTAAGAACCCAAGATACCAATATACAATGCTAAACAGTCATACTGGTGAGCGTGCAGATATTTCGACATGTGATTATGAAAAAGATCTTGGTGTCACTTTTGATTCTGGCCTGGTATTCGATAAGCATATTCAAAACTCTATAAATAAAGCTAATAAAATGATTGGTATAATTAAACGTACTTTTATTCACATAGATAAAGATATTTTTACAAAACTATACAAGACTTTCGTTAGGCCACATTTGGAATATGGCAATACAATTTGGTATCCTCGATTGAAGAGGCAGTCTGCTGCTCTGGAAAGAGTACAAAGAAGAGCAACAAAGCTTGTAAAGAATATACAAAATCTTCCCTATGAAGGTAGGTAAAAGCTCTTGGACTGCCTACTCTAAAAACAAGACGAATGAGGGGCGATTTGATCCAAGTCTATAAAATATTTAATTGTGTTGACAATATTCCTATTTCAAAATTTTTTTACTGCATCAAGAGTTGATATTACCAGAAATAGTGTGGATAAAATTTATCATGAATATTGTCGCACTAACATAAGGAAATTTTCTTTTAGTAACAGAGTAACAAATCTTTGGAATAAATTAACCCCTAACATTAAACGTGCACAAAGTACTAACTTTTTCAAAAGCTCTATCGATGATAGTGTATTATTGAAGACCATTTATTTTGACTATGATAAATAAAGACTTGAGCGAGTTAAAGACCTGACCGTATAAAGACTAGATAACATACAGAAGGGACATGTAAAGCCAGTTCTGGCTATAATTGCTAAAGGCAATTGTCCCTATAAACCTAAACCTAAACCTAAACGTTGCGAGTTCACATTCAAATCTCGCTAATGCTACCATGAAAATGATCATTGTTTACGCCCATCTTGACATGTTGTCGTCCTGGTGGTATTGTGTAGTGTTCGGTCCCCCATCCCTGCTCCCCTGATCCCCGCCTGCCGTGTGACTTTTGATAAGGGTTGAACCTGATGGTAACAACATCACTGTCAAAGCCAAGGTTATCAATGTTTTTGGCCCACAAGACAACATTCGACTCAAACTAGGAGCGATGGAGCGATGGAAGATTCTGTCCACATGAAGGGACTCAGCCTTTCTCTTTTCGCTGTCGGTGAAGGCGTCAACGTCTGCAGTTCTTTATGTACGCACACACGCTCGCACCCTCGCACCACACACGCACGCACGCACGCACGCACGCACGCACGCACGCACACACACACACACACACACACACACACACACACGCACACACACACACACACACACACGCTCGCACGCACCACGCACACGCGCGCGCGCGCTCGCACAGACACACACACACACACACACACACACACACACACATACACATTCTCTCTCTATCTCCCCCCACACACACGCACGCACGCACGCACGCACGCACGCACGCATGCACGCACGCGCGCACACACACACACACACACACACACACACACACACACACCTTCGAACAGCACACGCATGAGGACTTCAGTCCAGCTGAAATCACACAGCCTCTCTAATCAGAACTGAAAGACGAAATTTACCAAGTGGACCCACTTTAGTCGCCATACAGGAGAACGATCTCAAACTCTCGATATAATTGTTTACCTTTAAACATATTCTCGATTCTTTTAGTGCCATCTCCGGGACGAGAAGTGCTTTCACTTCACAGCACTTACTTTTCACGTCCATAGCTTGTCAGAGTCTGAGCTTTTTGAAGGAAAGAAAGTCTGACATGGACAAAAGTGTATATTCGTAAATCCTCTCTCTCTCTCTCTCTCTCTCTCTCTCTCTCTCTCTCTCTCTCTGTGTGTGTGTGTGTGTGTGTGTGTGTGTGTGTGTGTGTGTGTGTGTGTGTGTGTGTGAGTGCGTGCGTGCGTGCGTGCGTGCGTGCGTGCGTGCGTGTGTGTGTGTGTGTGTGTGTGTGTGCGTGTGCGTGTGCGTGTGTGTGGTTTCCCACACTTGTTTTCCTCCTCTAAACTATGCGTTCCATAAACTAGCAATGATAATGACGACAACTGTCTGTCTGTCTGTCTGTCTGTCTGTCTGTCTGTCTCTCTCTCTCTCTCTCTCTCTCTCTCTCTCTCTCTCTCTCTCTCGTTTTCCTCCACTAAACTGTGCATTCCCTATACTAGCAATGGTGATGACAACGACAAAAATAACTATATTGAGGATGTGCCTTACCAGCAGCAATGACCAGAACGAAGACTGCGGATATCTTGAGGCTCATGCTGGCATTTCTTCATGAACTCAGCACTGTCACTAACTGACGGAAACATACACACACACTCCCTTTACACCACTGAATGCCGGGCTGTCTGCCTGCTGTGGTGGATCAATAACACATTGGATCACTTGCTGATTGATAAGTAATCTGAGTGGTTACAGGGCGAGTGTGGTAAAGCTATGATTAGATCGTCGTCATACGTGTCTGTCACAAAGTTCAAAGTGTTAACTTGACTTTTGTATTTGTAACGGTTTAGACTGTGCTCTCTCTCTCTCTCTCTCTCTCTCTCTCTCTCATATATGCACACATACTCGCGAGTACACACACACATATAGCCTATACATATATATATACACATACATACGTATATCTATATCTCTCTCTCTATATATATATTCAATTGTAAACAAAACTTGCTCTTATGTCTTAGATTGAAAAAATACGGGGAGATAAGCATTCATATCTGCAGTGGTAGATAATTCTGCCTAACTAACAGTATGTGCTTGAGTGGGTGAATGGGGAAAAAAATGAAATTAATGCTTCTCAAAATGAGCCTTCAGCAAGCTTATAGTCTCCAAGAAGGAGACATTCTCCAATGGGGAGGAAGCTCACTAGCATATAACTCCTGGTCAGATACCGATATTTCGAAACCTGATTGTTTCTCCTCAGTGACCGCGGAAAGTAGTAATTTGACTCTTCTGCCTTTTCGGTTTTAACAAGAATGCTATCCTAGAAAAGTCTGGTGTGCAATACCGTAGTATGTTTGTTGAGTTTTCAAAAAACCAACCAAAGGTGCCACCTAAGAAGCAAAAGAAAATCATGAAAGAGCAAAACAAGCTACATTTTCTTATGAAAAGTAGAAAATATATAAAAAGATAACCTCTTAAGACACAAGTGCTGAGGGCCAGTTCTTGGAATGAATCCGCAAGGGACCAAATTACAATAAAATAATAAATTCCAAGGATAAACTTACAGAGCAGCTTGGTGTTGCAATAAACGGTCACTGAGGAGAAACAATCAGGTTTCGAAATATCGGTATCTGACCAGGAGTTATATGTTAGTGAGTTTCCTCCCCATTGGAGAATGTCTCCTCCTTGGAGACTATAAACTTGCTGAAGGCTCATTTTGAGAAGCATTTATTTCATTTTTTCCCCATTCACCCACTCAAGTACATACTGTTAGTTAGGCAGAATTATCTACCACTGCAGATATGAATGCTTATCTCCCCCTATTTCTTCAATCTAAGACATAAGAGCAAGCTTTGTTTATAATTGAATATTTCTTGCAGTTATTGCAACACCAAGCTGCTCTGTAAGTTGCTGGAATGGTGCGGTATTTATCCTTGGAATTTATTATTTTATTGTAATTTAGTCCCTTGCGGATTCATTCCAAGAACTGGCCCTCAGCACTTGTGTCTTAAGAGGTTATCTTTTTATATATTTTCTACTTTTCATAAGAAAATGTAGCTTGTTTTGCTCTTTCATGATTTTCTTTTGCTTCTTAGGTGGCACCTTTGGTTGGTTTTTTGAAAACTCAACAAACATACTACGGTATTGCACACCAGACTTTTCTAGATAGCATTCTTGTTAAAACCGAAAAGGCAGAAGAGTCAAATTACTACTTTCCGCGGTCACTGAGGAGAAACAATCAGGTTTCGAAATATCGGTATCTGACCAGGAGTTATATGTTAGTGAGTTTCCTCCCCATTGGAGAATGTCTCCTTCTTGGAGACTATAAGCTTGCTGAAGGCTCATTTTGAGAAGCATTTATTTCATTTTTTTCCCCATTCACCCACTCAAGCACATACTGTTAGTTAGGCAGAATTATCTACCACTGCAGATATGAATGCTTATCTCCCCCTATTTCTTCAATCTAAGACATAAGAGCAAGCTTTGTTTATAATTGAATATTTCTTGCAGTTATTGCAACACCAAGCTGCTCTGTAAGTTGCTGGAATGGTGCAGTATTTATCCTTGGAATTTATTATTTTATTATATATAAATATAGTTAGTTGTTGTGTGTGTATGCGCGCGTGTGTGTGTTTAAGCTTTTAAAAAGAAGACCAATGTGCAGATTATTGACGCTTTCATCAATAGAGATCACAGACTGCGAGAATCATGCACTACACATGCAGCATCAGGAATATCACACACATCTTGCAACTAAACCTATTCCCTCGCTGGCAGGCATAACTACGTACAATTATTATCATCATCATCATCGTCGGTGGTGGTGGTAGTTTACACATCAAGATCTCTCGAGTAAATGTAAGAGTGACAATTTATAAGCAATAGTGTATTACATCACATCATATCATTTCATATATCATATCATATAATGTCATATCATGTCATATAATCATGTCAGGAACAAGTTTAATAAATCCATTTTGCTTGCTTTATGTAACAAGCCTTTTTCTTATTATTTCTTTATCGAATATTGAGGATGCGCAGCATAAAATTGTGTTTGATTAGCCTTCAATAGTGAAATTAGTCGAAAAGCAAATGCTTCCTAAGGTTTGTTTATTTCATTTTTAAATTGCAACGTGTTCCTGCAGTAACAATAGAAGTTATTTATGAATGCCAAAGATTTACAATCCTATTAATGATATAAAATGTGCACATAAGTTAGCTTTGACAAAAAGTGTATTCACTTACATTGGATGTCGGTGTACTTAAAGTTAGCGTATTGTCGGTAACTTTTACATAATGATAACCATGCAGAATTCTCAAAGGCTGAAAATTATGCTCAGAGACTTTTTGGGTCGTGTTTTGATTTTTCCATTAAGAGTCAACAGGTCAGCCCCCCCCCCCCCCCCCCCCCCCCATTTTGACCCCAGGATTCCTTGCACGAGCATAGGCGTATAGCCATTATATATTTCTTTACTTTGTGTGTGAGGGTGGGAGGTGGGAGAGGGAGTCAGATTTTCATGTCGTACAAGTTTTTTTGTTTGTTTGTTTGTTTTGTTTGTTTGTTTTTTTAAGTGCCATAAACATGGGCCTTACTTATGGACTGATTTGTGAAAGACTTGACAAACTTTTCAGTTGGTGAGGAAAAAAAGTAAAAGTTGGGAGGTTATGAAACTTTGAGTTTGTAACAAAAACAGAGTGTAAAACTGAAAGAGAAGGAAGAAAAATAATGAAGTTCAGACCAAGCATCATTGAGATAAATTATGCACCATAACTCTGTGCTACGGACTACCACCACCATTATGATTACGTCCCTTTTCGCCAATGCCCATGCGTCAGCTTCGATTGTGTTAAACTTCCGGTTGATCATGGTGAGGAAAACGCTTTCTCATTGTACATTCTCAGTGTAAATAATTGAATTTTGTGTAAGATTGTCCACTATATGTAGTATGATTTTTTTCAAAACATAATCATATATGTATCTGCTGTTTTCATTGATGATAGTGTCAGTTAAGCTGCAAGATTCGTGAATGATGAAGTAAAACGACTCGTATCATTCGGTCATACTGTCGTCTAGCGTCATTGAAGCAGAAGATTATGCAGCGAAATCCTAGTTTAGAGGCCCCGGCCTTTGTGAAACCCGGGGCCACCTTACTTTTCAGCTCTCATTTGCCTTCAGATATTCTGTATCTCTCTCTCTCTCTCTCTCTCTCTCTCTCTCTCTCTCTCTCTGTTAACTGTTAATGCCTTAACTGTTAATGGATGAACTTTTTAATGTTATGAAGATATGTGTGTTTGTTAAAAGTTTTGTAAGTCTTAGTCACTAGTCATACTTAGTCCCTTAACGGGGCAAGGGCCGGATGAAAAAAAGCATTTGTTTGCTTATCCGTTACCCTTGGAAATAAAGATTATCATCATCTCTCACTCTCTCTCCCCCTCTCCCTCTCTCTCTCTCTCTCTCTCTTCGATAGGAGGATCGCTTATTCTATGCCTGTGTGCTGATTTTTTTTTTCTTTGAAATTAATTTCTTTATTTTTGTTTGTTGTTTCAGTTGCTTTGTTTCCTTTTAAAGTCATCTATGCCTTAAATGTTAGTGGATGAACAACTCATCAACTTTTAATGCATTTGTGAAGATGTGTGTGTTTGTTACAATTTTTGTAAGTCTTAGTCGCTAGTTATGCTTATTAGTTGCTAGTTATGCTTAGTCAGTCCCTTAGTGGGGCAAGGGCCGGATGAAAAAAAGCATATGTGTGTGCTTATCAGTTACCCTTGGAAATAAAGATTATCAAAGATTATCATTATCTCTCTCTGGTGACAGTTGTTTCTTATGCTCTTTCCGCAGTGTATGTATGTGACAAGCAGTCTTAGTGTGTCCCATATCATCTTTTGTCAGTATACGAATAATCACTATTTTCTTAATCAGTTTTATATTGTAAAGTAGTATTAATGTGTTAGTATCGTTAGTCCTAGAACTTGTAGAAGGGACAAAGGACAGATGGAAGAACAAACATCTTCTTGCTTAAGTATGATAGTTTAAGTTTGTTACCCATGGGAATGAAAGTTATCAATCTCTCTCCCTCTCTGTCTCTGTCTTTGTCTCTCTCTCTCTCTCTCTCTCTCTCTCTCTCTCTCTCTCTCTCTCTCTCTCTCAATCACATATTCTGTTCTTTTAGGGATGGATGGTATGGGTAGTACTCTTTAGTACTCTTTTTTTTCTCCACATAAATGTTTGGTTTTCTTTTTTCAAATTTCTTTCTTTCTTGTTTGTTTGTTTTCCCTTCATATAATATTAATAAATGCGTATGTGTTTGTGTGTGTGTGTGTGTGTGTGTGTGTGTGTGTGTGTGTGTGTGTGTGTGTGTGCTTGACAATAGCATTATCTCATATTTACCTCTGACTTGAAAACCTATCTTGCATAACAAACAAGAATATCAAATATGAATATATGCCTATGTACTTGAACATGACTGCCTTATGAATCACTATTCATTCCTCCTGAGGCAGTGTTGATGATAATATTATGGTGACTTGATGCTTCGTGAGTGTGTGTGTGTGACATACAGTTTTATGTTTTCTTTCATGATTGTATGAGTCATCACTGTTTATCATAATCTGTTTTGTATTGTGTAATAGTGTTCATGTGTCAGTATCCTTCATCTCTGAAAGGACGAGAGCCAGGAAAAAGCATCTACTTCCTTACCTGTTACCCTTGGGAATAAAGATTATCAATAAGCCAGTTTATTATTAGTCAAAATCTCTCACTGTGTGTGTGTGTGTGTGTGTGTGTGTGTGTGTGTGTGTGTGTGTACATGCATGCGGGCATGCATGCGCCTGAGCATGTGTGTGTGTGTGAGTTAAATGAGAAAACTCTCCAAAGTAAAGGTACCAGATAAACAGACAAAACACGCAACTGGTAGTGATCAGGTGCGCTCATGAAAATCATAAAGATAGTTTTAACTACTGCATATTTCCTCTTTCCTGTCAACAATTTTTGCTGTGTTGACTGCAGCTGTCAGATGGATGAGGATGCAGGTTTTTTCCCCCCTCTCATTTTGACACATTTCACACACTCGCACACACGCACACACACACATATGCACGCACACACACATACACATACACATGCTCGCGCGCATACATGCGCGTGCATGCACACACACACACACACACACACACACACACACACACACACACACACACACACACACACACTGAAAGACCAGTCTGCAGTAGGCCATGTTAGTTGTTGTTTTGCTGGCATTTCACTGAGGCCCTTTATGCAGAACTGTGCCACACAGTTTCGCAGTCAAATATTTCAACTTGCTTGCCTTCAGACATACTTTCTATCTTTCATCTTTTTATCAAAGTTGAAAGTGATTCAGCTAGTAAACAGACAAAATATGCTATGCCCAGGAAACATGTAAGTTGGCATAGTTCAGTTGACTCATTTTGATATTACCGCACTGAGAATTCTAGAAGACTTGTAGTTCAATCATTCAACTTTCAAGGTTAAAAAATGGCCATGGCTTTGGCCCCTTGCGGCCTCAGCTTAACTTGTGTTTGTAAATTGATGTGATTGTAATTTGTATACACTCATTTCATCACACACATACCCCTTTTGCCATCCTTCTTTTCTTCTCCTCCTTCCTTTCCTCACCCTGCATCCCTCTTTCTTGCTGCTTCTGTCTTGTTGTTTATACTGTCTGCATGTCCTTTAGTTTAATATGCTTTGACTTGAACAGAATGAATTTTGAATAAGAATTCAACTGACCAAAAACAAAGCAAAACAAAACAGAACAAAACAAACAACAACTACAACAAATCCAAAACCCATATAAGGCAAGTGTATCTATGTGATCTGGTAATTTTAGTTAAATCTGCTCATTGGGGCTGGCAGATTATGATTTCCCATGTGCTGTTTGGATTGAAATTTGAGGTATGTGTGTGTGTGTGTGTGTGTGTGTGTGTGTGTGCGCGCGTGTGTGTGTGTGTATGTGTGTGTGTGTGTCTGTGTGATATGCGTGAAATAAAGGACAGAAGGATATAAATGGTACAAATGCTACATGTATGCCTTGCTGTGTGTTCAGGGACAGAAACAGTCGGGAGGCTCTGGCGGGCAAGGAGGAGACAAGTCTGATGACAAAGTGAGTAACATCCTTCCGATGGCAGGCAGCCGACAGATCAGTGGTCGGGCTTCGTCGTTGGCAATCACCTCCGTCAGTCACATGACATATCACTGTTGTTTGAATTGAACCAGTTACACTGCAGTTGTTAAAGGACGCTGTAGAAACATTACATCCTACCAAAGCATGAAACGCTGTAGTATAGGCAAATCCATCCATGATTTAAATTAAACTAATTTAGACAAGATATCTTCCAGTTGCATGCAGATGAGATCTGCTTTTTATATCTACCGCCCAGTGTTGAAAGGCAAGTAGAGTTGAAGGATCAGTCAGTGTTATATATACTAATATCGATTCTGTTTTATGGGGTTCTGTTGATGGGACTTTATGCTGGTTAAGATTAGGGGTTGGAAAGTTCAGGATGATCAGCAGATAACGGGGAAGAACTGAGAGCTGTGATGATTTCACCTCTCTGCTGCAGGACAAGAAGCGGAAGTATGAGCCCCCTATCCCAACCCGAGTGGGCAAGAGGAAAAAGAAGACCCGAGGACCGGATGCTGCTACCAAGCTGCCTCTTGGTAAACTCTTTGAGGACCTTGTGTGTGTCTGTCTGTTGTCAGCGTGTGTGTCTGTCTGTTGTCAGCTTGTGTGGCTGTTAAGTCTCAAGTTATTATTAATGTCACTGTCTGTCCTTGCCAGTTTGTAGAAGAAATTGGAGTGGCTGGCTTGCAATGCTGTATTTGTATCCTGTCATTGGGTAGCAGCTTGTCTCCACCCCCACCCCACCCCCAGTTGTGATATCAGGGGTGTAGAGTGGGGAAGAGAGCAGTGAACTGTTGTCTTGTCAGCAAGTTATTGCAATGTGTGTGTAGAAAATAAGCCAAGGCAATACATTATCTATCCTTTATTGAAAATACACTGCATGGAAATAGTTTTTGAAGAGATGACGCTGTGTTTGCACCATTTACTCGGTATTTCGTGAACACAGAGAGTGAAAGTGTCTCATTATCACTGTGACGCCCATTACCTTATTGAACAAAATGGGGTGCTGTGACCATGACAGTGACCCCTCACACCCGATGCCGGCTGAAGCTGCTGAAGCTGGAGAGGATCAAAGACTACTTGCTGCTGGAGGAGGAGTTCATCAAGAACCAGGAACGTCTCAAACCCCAGGAAGAGAAACAAGAGGTGGGGCTATGATGGGGTGTGCTTTGTGTTTGAGTGTCTGTTAATGAAGAAGCAGGAGTGGCTCTAACCCCAAGGTGAGAAACAGGAGGCGAGGCTGGGTGTGGTGTGGTGTGTGTGTGCGTCTGTTGGTGAAGAATCAGGAGTGTCTCTAGACCTGTTGCCTATAACATTTTGCCATATTTTGTGCAAATATATTGGCTAACTAAACACACAAAAAGAAAAGAAAAAAAGGTTGATAAATCTAGAGACAAAGTTCTTAAGTAGTAAATGTAACCATGGTGGGGACTTTGATTAAAGAGCAACTCTTGCTCACTTCCATGTGCAAAACTGCATCAGGCTGTGTCTGCTTAACCTTCTGCCTGCCGCATGACTTTGTGCTACATGACTATGTGAATACCATGCCAGGTGAGGTAACTCCGCAACACATACACACTTGCCATAAAGAAACCTCGATAAAAAAATTTGTTTTTACTCCTGTTTTTAACTCCTGTATTCTATAAAATTAATGAAAAAAATTCAAAGACATCACTCCATCCAAAACAGACATTTTTTTTCCGATATATAGTGAACTGGTACACAACGAAAAAAAACAAAACAAACTGACTAACTCTTCTTCAGTGTTCTCGGTGCTAAAAGAATTTTCCATAAATTCACTGTACCCTCAGAATGTCATGGATTAGGAGCACAGAGTGATTTTCCAAGCCTAAACAAAGTATGGAAACCTTCAGGAACAAAAGAAAGTCATTCTATATGGTCTGCACACTAAACAATCAACTTCTGTTGTGAAGGGAAAAAAAAAACCAAACTTCAACAACTATGTTAAACTGAAGGCATCACATACAAGAAGATTTGTCTTCTAACTACTGAGGGGGAAAAAATAACAAGAACAGATTACTGAATACTGGACTTTAGATTGTGATGGAATTCAGCAAAACTGTGCTTTTGCTCAAGTGCACTGAGCAATCGCACACACACCCCTCCCCCCGACACACACACAAACACACACGCACACTGTGGTGATGATGTGCCTCAGATTGTCTGTCTCCTTTTTGCTTTTTGATAAACAGGCAGTTTTTATTTTAGGCCAGAGTTTATGTTAATCCTTTTCTGCTTGCTTTTGTACAGCAAATAAATATGTTTCTCGTTAAAAGTCTGCCAAAATTCCTCTGAAATCAAAAGGCTAAAGGTGACGCTTCCACAGGCAAAACATGGGACACACTCACTGCCAGACTCGGTTTCCTGGCTGTCAAAACAAGCGAAACTTTTGGGGGTTTCACTTCTTGTAGCCTACCACTCCAGTCACCGACTAAAGAATCTCTAGCAAGTTTTGTTTTTTGAATTTTCTTTTTTTTTTGGGGGGGGGGGGGGGGGTTGGGCCCAGCAGCAATGGGCTATTCGACGTCATCATTATCATCGCCCGAATCATTATCGATTCCGGCCTCAAAATTAGTCAGCAGTTAATCTTTATTTATAACTAGGTCAAGATCAACGCCCGAATCGTCTCGCTTCAAATCTTCGTCAAGAGTGTTACCCGCAAATACGCTCTCTTCATCAATATCACATCAGAAAATGAATTCTACAAGTTGCATAGTTACTTGATCTGCCATTTTCTCGGAAAATCTTCGCGAAAAAAAGCCGAACTTTGAATATTCACGACGCTACTCCACTGAAACTTTTGCAACAAAAAACAAAATGGCGTTCAGAAACTTCCGTATGGGAAAACTTCTGCTGCGATTGCATTCTGGGATATGCGATGATGAAAGCGAAAGTCGTTGACCTAGTATTCAGCGGTCGATCTCGGTCGATCTGTTATTTAGACAGACGAAATCTTGCGGTCGATTCGGTAGGCAGAGGGTTAAGTTCAACAGCATGCACTGAAATATTGTTTTTATAAAAAAAAATTTTGATTTAAAAAAAACGGCAAGGGAACATCAATTTGTGCCAAATTATGCTGATGAATCAGGTTTGCAATTTATTTGTGGTACAAGAGCTTACTTTTGCTGTAGTAAATCCATGATCAGATGGTTGCTAGCCAGAAGAAAAGGCCTCTGCTGTGTGATGGTAGGTGAAAATGACACCAATGCTTTCTTCCAAAAAGTTTGGAAGATTGTACATTGAGACTCATCCCTACACCCCAACCCCCCCCCCACCCCCAACCCCACCCCACCCCTCCCTTGCCTGCTCCCCTCCCTTCCGATTTTTTTACATTTGGTGCACATGCTTTGCAGAAAATAAGTTCATTTTTTGATGACAAGTACACCAAAGGCAGTTTTAGGGTAAACAGGGTGTCTCGAGTGCAAAGAAGAGAAACAAGAGGAGAGGCCGTGTCTGGGGTGCGTTTTGTGTGTGTGTCTGCATGTGTGTGTTCATCGATAACGAAGAATGACTGAAACCTCAGGAAAAGAAACAGGAAATGTATGCTGATGTTGTTCTCTGTGTTTTCATCAAGGTTGAGGAACGTCTAATAAACACATGAATGGAAACATGAGAAGAGTGCGTATGATGTGTCATAAAACTTCACAGTAAAACATCAGTACTTGTCATAAATTCCATGAAATGTCAAATGTGAAAATCGTTCATTTTTAGATGAACTGCGGTTTGTGTGTGCGATCAGTGAGTACATGACAATGTGAACTGTGGTGCATATGTCACATGTAACCAAGCAGCACAGTAGTGTGGTTACAATACAGGAGTGGAATGAAGTCGGGCTTTTGTTGTAAATATTTGATCAAGAATAACATGGGAGTGGATAAACTGTGTATGCAATAGACAGGAAGAGTTCGTTTATGTTGATGAACTGTCGTCTCTCTATATATAATTGACGAGAAGAACAAGGGTGTAGATAAACTGATGTGTGTGCCAAGGTAATTGAGATTAAAAACCCAGATGTGTGAATGAATTACGGTGTGTGTATTTGGTTGACAGGCGCAGCATAGCAATGTCAGTTAACTGTGGTGCGTGTATGTCACTGCCAAGGAAAGTGCAGCAGTGTGGATGAATTGTGATGTGTATCTGACAGACAGGAAGAGTGCAGCAGTGTGGATGAATGGCAGTGGCTAACAGGAAGAATGCAGCAATGTGGGTGAATTGCGATGTGTATGTGACTGACAAGGAAAGCACAGCAAAGTAGAAGAACCGATGTGTGTACGTGACTGACAAGAAGAGCACTGCAAGGTGGATAACTGTGGTGTGTATATGACTTACAGGAAGAGCGTAGTAAGGTGGATGAACTTCGTGGCACCCCCATGTCGGTGGGGAACCTAGAGGAGATCATCGATGACAACCACGCCATCGTTTCAACATCAGTGGGCAGTGAGCACTATGTGTCCATCCTGTCCTTTGTGGACAAGGACCAGCTGGAGCCAGGCTGCTCTGTACTCCTCAACCACAAGGTAGGCAACTCTCTAACCTCCCGGGGTAACAGCTGAGTGACTGCTTTTGATGACATGACTAAGGAAGTGACAAAATATCAGGACTGTAATAATGTCATGATAATGGTGGTGATATGCAGACATTAAAGATGATGTCATGCCTATGGCAGTAATATGAGGACATTAAAGATGATGTCATGACTATGGCAGTGATACGAGGACATTAAAGATGATGTCATGACTATCGCAGTGATATGCAGACATTAAAGATGATGTCATGACTATGGCAGTGATATGAGGACATTAAAGATGAGGTCATGACTATGGCAGTGATATGCGGACGATAAAGATGATGTCATTGGCAGCGACTATGGCAGTGGTATGAGGACACTAAAGATGATGTCATGACTATGGCAGTGATATGCAGACATTAAAGATGATGTCATCACTATGGCAGTGATATGCAGACATTAAAGATGATGTCATGACTATGGCAGTGATATGAGGACATTAAAGATGATGTCATGACTATGGCAGTGATATGAGGACATTAAAAATGATGTCATGCCTATGGCAGTGATATGCGGACGTTAAAGATGATGTCATGACTATGGCAGTGATATGAGGACATTAAAGATGATGTCATGCCTATGGCAGTGATATGAGGACATTGAAGATGATGTCATGACTATGGCAGTGATATGCAGACATTAAAGATGATGTCATGCCTATGGCAGTGATATATGGACGTTAAAGATGATGTCATGACTATGGCAGTGATATGCGGACATTGAAGATGATGTCATGCCTATGGCAGTGATATGAGGACATTAAAGATGATGTCATGACTATGGCAGTGATATGCGGACATTAAAGATGATGTCATGACTATGGCAGTGATATGCGGACGTTAAAGATGATGTCATTGGCAGCGACTATGGCAGTGGTATGAGGACATTAAAGATGATGTCATGACTATGGCAGTGGTATGAGGACACTAAAGATGATGTCATGACTATGGCAGTGATATGCGGACACTAAAGATGATGTCATGACTATGGCAGTGATATGAGGACATTAAAGATGATGTCATGACTATGGCAGTGATATGAGGACATTAAAGATGATGTCATGACTATGGCAGTGATATGCGGACACTAAAGATGATGTCATGACTATGGCGGCAGTGATTTCATGTGTACGGCATTGATGTTACGATGACAGCAATGTTGTCATGACTGTGGTAGTAATGATGTGAGGACAGTAATGATGTTTGACAAGCATGTGGAGTGGGACAACAACCTTGAGCTCTTTATGATGGTGATGATGATGATGACAGGTTTATATTAGGGTAGGAATGTTGGGGGGTAACAGGGACCATGATGTAATGATAACAGGTCCATGCTGTAGTAGGTGTAACAGGCGATCATGCAGACTCTATGTGACATTGATGATGATGATGATGACAGGTCCGCGCAATAGTATACTAGGTGATGATATAGACTGTATTTGACATTGATGGTGATGATGATGATGACAGGTCCATGCAGCCATAGGTATACTAGGTGAAGATACAGACTATATGTGACATTGATGATGAGGAGGAGGAGGAGGATAGGTCCATGCAGTAGTAGGTGTACTAGGTGATGATACGGACCCCATGGGGACACTGATGATGGTGATAATGATGACAGGTCCATGCAGCCATAGGTATACTAGGTGAAGATACAGACTATATGTGACATTGATGATGAGGAGGAGGAGGAGGATAGGTCCATGCAGTAGTAGGTGAACTAGGTGATGATACGGACCCCATGGGGACACTGATGATGGTGATAATGATGACAGGTCCATGCAGTAGTAGGTGTACTAGGTGATGATATGGACCCCATGGTGACACTGATGATGATGATAATGATGACAGGTCCATGCAGTAGTAGGTGTACTAGGTGATGATACAGATCCCATGGGGACACTGATGATGATGATGATAATGATGACAGGTCCATGCAGTAGTAGGTGTACTAGGTGATGATACGGACTCCATGGGGACACTGATGATGATGATGATGACAGGTCCATGCAGTAGTAGGTGTACTAGGTGATGATACAGATCCCATGGGGACACTGATGATGATGATGATAATGATGACAGGTCCATGCAGTAGTAGGTGTACTAGGTGATGATACGGACCCCATGGTGACGGTGATGAA
Organism: Conus canariensis; assembly: GCA_033310375.1. NCBI lineage: Eukaryota > Metazoa > Mollusca > Gastropoda > Neogastropoda > Conidae > Conus > Conus canariensis. Next base: position 60,938,334 of record CM065723.1, read on the forward strand.
GTTGGAGAAAGCCCCTCAAGAGACGTACGCTGACATAGGAGGGCTGGACAACCAGATCCAGGAGATCAAGGTCAGTGACAGCCGTGTACACTGGGCTGGGCCTCCATGACTGGCATGTATGCCTCTGTATGAGTGTGCTTGAATATGGTGTGGTAGGCGAGGCCTGTTCTGCTATTACATTATTGAACCACCAGATTCAGAACATTGAAGTCTGTGGCATTCCTCAATGAGACCCACAGATATAGGACAAAGCAGTGTTATTGTGAATGGTTTGTAAATCATATATGATTGGAATAAGAAGGTTTTTTTTTTTGTTTGTTTTTTTACAACGTGATACAAATGATTCAACAATTCAAGCAAAATAAAAGCAATGTTATCATCTGAATGTCAAAACTCTCTAGTGAAAATAACACTGTCTAGTTTATGGTTGCTTTTTTTTATGTAAAGGAGCGATATTTTTTTTCTAATGCAGGACATGCGCTGATAAAAGGCAAATGAATTGTTTTCTCAGCATTACAAAAATGAAAATACAGTCTCTCAAAGAAAATTTAAGTCTTAAGTAGACATTTAAATTTCTCACTCCTTTTTTTTAATTTATAACAGCTTTTGATCGTTTAAATTTCATATTCATTCTTTTCATTTATAAACAGCATTCAATGCAATGACAGTGGTTGCACAACCATGTGAATCAGTATAGTAAGATTTGGCTCCTCAGCCGACAATTTTAAAGTTGACAAAGTCATTATTGTTTATGGGCCAAGAGAACTGTATGTGTGTATCGGATTTCAGCCGGAAATCTCAAGTTGAACACAGTAATGTAGTCTCCTTAAATATTTTCAAATAAAGCTTCAGTGGTCTGCAAATTTCGCATTCAGTCGTCACAAAATCTGAGTCACAACTGATCAAGATTTTGAACGTGATCAAATAATTTTCGTTGATGTCATTCTGCGGCATTTTTCATGCACAAAAAATTTCTGCGCTAATGTCATGATGGAAAATGTGTAACGTAGTAGCTTGTAATATTTCCAAACATCTCCACTGATTCTGTGAAATTCATGGCGTTAATGCTGGTGTTACTGCCTAGCGAAAACCGCAGCATGTTTTCTTTCCAGAAAGGTCTAATCAAATTCATAAATGCCCTGAACCTGGACAACTTCATATTGAAATATTGCTGAATCATCACTGGTTCTGGCAGTTTTGTCATCTAGCATGTGTGACAAGTACACAGTTTGTGCTTCTTATTTGAAGAATGGTGTTCATGGGGTGTGCTCAGACTTGTTTCCTGATGGAGTAGAGATTTACTCTCTGCAAGTTTCCCAACGCCTATAGTAAGTTACAAACCAGAACATTTCCCGAATGAAAGAGGTTAAAAGAGGACTGTGAACTGTTGGAGAAGAAATGTTATAAACACAGTTTGAAACATATGAAGATGAATAGTCTGGGGGTTTGCGTGTTTGGTAGATGTCATTCAGAGAGAGGATGTCACCACACCATGGTCAGTTTCAGTGTCCCTGTAGTAATGTGCTAACAAGACTTGCATACTGCAGTTCACATCATGACAAAGATTGTAGATCCATAGTACTGATCTTTCACTTCTTGTCACAATGGCAAAACTTATTTATTGGCATTCCCAATGACACATTTCTGTCATTCCTGCCAACCACACTCACACAGGAATAACAGATCGACTATATATTTAAGTTTTTGTGTGCGTGTTTGTGTGTGTGTGTGTGTGTGTGTGTGTGTGTGTGTGTGTGTGTGTGTTGTTGGTTTCTTTTCTTCAAATCACTAGTGTTTTGTTGTTTAAAAAACTAATAGCACCAGACAGTTGTATCTGAAAGAAGCATGTTGTGTGAAAAGAATTTGAAAGAAACAAAGAAGGCTGTATGTCTGCGTGTGTACAGATGTATATGTATTTTGTATGTGCTTGTTTCTATACAACTGTTTGTTTTTGTTTGAATGTTTGTTTTTTCAAAGTCTTAATTTCTGTTTTATGGACTTGTGAGAGGATGTGTGAATGTAATTGTATCTGTTATGTAAAGCTGTGAGAGACCGGGAGCGACCATTGTAAGCTGTTTGTGTGTTTGTTTTTTCAAAATCTTAATTTCTCTTCTTTTATGGACTTGTGGGAGGATGTGTGAATGTAACTGTATCTGTTATGTGAAGCTGTGATAGACCAGGAGCCACCATAGTAAAAGTGAAGAAGTAGCAGTGTGTATCTATATGTGCTTGTATAGTGAGGAGATAGGCCAAGGGAAAGGGGGGGGTTGTTTGCTTTATTGCGTTTGTGTGAAATAGGTTGTTCTATGGACATGTAAGAGTGTGGATATATCATGCATAACGATCATGTACCACCTGCCACATGGACTGACTGTATATAGATCTACCTGTGTATGTATTCAGGAGTCTGTGGAGCTGCCTCTGACTCACCCAGAGTACTATGAGGAGATGGGAATCAGGCCGCCCAAAGGTGTCATCTTGTATGGCCCCCCAGGCACAGGTCAGTCGTCACACTTTCCCTGCAGTACATGTCAACTCTCAGTTAAGTCTGACCATAGCTGAAGGGTACGTTCAGGAGAAGAGAAAAAGAAACAGCCCGACCTTCGTATACCCCCCCCCCCCCCCCCCAACATTTTTTTTTTTTTTTTTTTTTTTTTTTTTTGATGTCCCAACCTCTGCGCCACCTCAGAGGCAGTGCACACACGCCGCTCATTCCGACACCCCGTCCACAGCCACAGCCCGGTCAGCCCGTCCGCAGCCCCAGCACCGACAATCCACAGGGAGCAGTCAATGTCAAGTTGTCAAGAGGCAACCCACCGGAGGAGACACTGCACTGCTGCCGAGTCACTTCGGTGGTGTTCAGTGGCGCCTGTTCTGATCTAACATACGCAGGACACCACCTACTAAGCCCCCTACTGACGACAATAATTGCTTAGTCGCGGAGCCGGCGTGAGTGAGCTCTCCCTCCGGAGGGCACCACCACGTCCGTCCAACGACAGCCCCCATGGACTCGCCGGTACCGGTGACCCCGACAGAACCAAACCAAGGCCACAGACGTGGAGAGGTCATCGAAACTGAGGTCACCATGAGAGCAGGGCATGAAGGGCCACAGAATTTGAGACATTTTTTTTTAATGCTGATCGATGAGAATGAGGATGATTAAGATGATGCCACGGATTTCCATTTCGGTCTGAGACTACATGACAGGGCTGTACTCTACGCTTCCTTTCATAATATATCCCGGCGTCAACCAGGCCCGAGAGATACAGGCACCTGCAATGTTGGTCAGGAAATTTGAGCAACACTCTCAGAAACGCATCCATTAAGTGGATGAAACTCGACTGTGTGGTCCCAGTCTTCCCAACTGAGTCCGCAGCAAACTCAACTCTGGGTAGGAGCCGGTCGGGGCAGAAAAAACCCACATGACTCTGATGGGATTCGAACCCACGACCTCCCAGCCGGGAGTCCGCGACGCTAACCACATCGCCACGGCGGCTGGTAAACCCCCCAACATTTTCACCTTAGTTAAGAACACTTGATAAAAGAGCCTGGAAGGTGATCAGATGGAGGGGGGGTGGGGGGGTGGGGGTTTGAAGGTTTCTTAGTTGTTCAGCTAACATGCATGTGTCAAGGGACTTGGGGCTGCTCTTGCCTCCCAGTTTGAGAGAAACAGACAAGAAGAATTGGAAGAGCTGGGATGGTTTTAACCTGCCCAGACCCAGGTCACGGAAAGATGCATTCTGACCTCTTGTCTAGATGAACATCATGGACAGGCCCACTCACAAGCCAGTGTTAGATCATTGAGTGCCTTTCACAAGGCAGGATAACCTGTATGGCTGTTGTTATTGTTTGTTTGTTTGCTTGTTTTTGTTTTTAATACCTCTCCACACAGACTGCCACACTCCAACTTCAGGAGACACGGCTCCCTGTCAGGAGAATGAAGAGTATTTTGTAGGAGCTGACCGTGGCTGAAGAAGATATCCACGTCCCATAGCATTGTAGGACAGTCAGGTGGATAGACAATACACTCAGGGTTCCCAGGCTTCTTCAAATTTCCAGAAAACTGTTGAGTTTTCATTGTTCAGGCCTTGAATCCACTTGAAACTGTAGAAAAATGAGGTTCATTCTTTAAACCTCATGGAAAGCCCTGGAAAAAGGAATCATGAGCTGTGGAAAAGCAAAACAAAACAAGAAGGTGAAGTATCTGCGGTTACAAAATGTACATTCTCTGACTTACATAAACTTCTTTCTAATGGTGCTGAAGCGTGTAAAATGCTGTCCAAGCCATCCAGAAGTAGACAAGCCGTGATGTTGATTTTCCAGTGTGTAAATACAAGCTGTAATTGATCTGATATTGTTCAAATGTCTCGCTTTCTGTGTAACTCCTCCTTGAATTTTCGCAAAATCATCTTGAAAAGTTTTTGAAATCTTTCATGTCATTTCAAAAGTGTAGGAAGCCTACCAGTGAACAGTTGAAGAAGCATTTTGCTGTGGGATGTAGGTGTATGTTCAGTGTATAAAGTGGCAGTTCCTTTAGCATGAACGCTCTGAAAGGGAAGTTTTGTGAACAGTCTGTTGTTAACCAGTGAGTGAAGATGACTTTTGTGCTGTCGTTGTTTCAGGGAAGACACTGTTGGCCAAGGCAGTGGCCAACCAGACGTCGGCGACCTTTTTGCGAGTGGTGGGCTCTGAGCTGATCCAGAAATACTTGGTGGGTGCTGGCTGCTTTTCTTTGTTTTGGTCCCATTCTATTCCTCTTCATTCTTCCCCCTCTCTTTCTGTCCTTCACCCTTCCCTTCCTGCTTTCAGTTTTCCTTTATGGTGTGCCATTTTCTATTTTCTTCTCTCTTTTCCCATTCTTTCTTTCCCTCTATCTCTGTCTCTTTCCTGTCTTCTGTGTGTCTGTATGTCTATCTGTCTCTCCCTCTCATTGTCTTTCTCTTTCTCTCTTTCTTTCTCTGTCCCACTTATTTCCATATCATGCTCACTCTCAATTTTTTTTTGGTATGAAAATGGGTGAAATTTTTACTTGTGTGCACAAAGCATGAAACGGTGATACTACCATGAAAAGTAACTTGTTTGCAGGTGTTGTTTGTTCACTTTGGCACCACAGCTATGCAGTTACTGTCACAAGTACAGGGCCATCAGTGGTGTAGTGTTTATGTTGGTTTGGAAGAGATTTAACTGAACATGAGCAAATTTGGTCAGCAGCGGTGTGAGGGTGTCTCCGACGGATGGGGGCTTCTGTGGTAGAAGGTCTCTTGGATACCTGCCAATTCTCTGGGGCTTTGATGCAAGGCCTGCAGCAGCAGACTGGGTATAGCGGTGTTATAATAGTTGGATAATGGACATTAGAGGAAAACCATGGAAATCATAGAACATATTTAGGGGATAAGGGACATTAGAGGAAAACCATGGAAATCATAGAACATATTTAGGGGATAAGGGACATTAGAGGAACACCATGGAAATCATAGAACATATTTAGGGGATAAGGGACATTGGAGGAAAACCATGGAAATCATAGAACATATTTAGGGGATAAGGGACATTAGAGGAAAACCATGGAAATCATAGAACATAGGTGAGGGATCATGGACATTAGAGGAAAACCATGGAAATCATAGAACATATTTAGGGGATAAGGGACATTAGAGGAAAACCATGGAAATCATAGAACATATTTAGGGGATAAGGGACATTAGAGTAAAACCATGGAAATCATAGAACATAGGTAAGGGATAAGGGACATTAGAGGAAAACCATGGAAATCATAGAACATAGGTGAAGGATAAGGAACATTGGAGGAAAACCACAGAAATCTTAGGACATAGGTAAGGGATATGAGACATTAGAGGAAAACCATGGAAATCATAGAACATAGGTGAGGGATATGAGACATTGGAGGAAAACCATGGAAATCATAGAACATAGATGAGGGATAAGAAACATATGAGGAAAACCATGAAAATCATAGAGCATAGATGAGGGATAAGGAACATCGGAGGAACACTACGGAAATCATAGAGCATAGGTAAGGGATAAGGGACATTGGAGGAAAACCACGGAAATCATAGAACATAGATGAGGGATAAGGAACATCGGAGGAGCACCACGGAAATCATAGAACATAGGTAAGGGATAAGGGACATTAGAGGAAAACCACGGAAATCATAGAACATAGATGAGGGATAAGGAACATCGGAGGAAAACCACGAAAATCACAGAACATAGATGAGGGATAAGGAACATCGGAGGAAAACCACGAAAATCATGGAGCATAGGTGAGGGATAAGGAATATTGGAGGAAAACCACAGAAATCTTAGGACATAGGTGAGGGATAAGGAATATTGGAGGAAAACCACAGAAATCTTAGGACATAGGTGAGGGATAAGGAATATTGGAGGAAAACCACAGAAATCTTAGGACATAGGTGAGGGATAAGGAATATTGGAGGAAAACCACAGAAATCTTAGGACATAGATGAGGGATATGAGACATTGGAGGAAAACCACAGAAATCTTAGGACATAGGTGAGGGATAAGGGACATCGGAGGAAAACTACGAAAATCATAGAACATAGATGAGGGATAAGGAACATTGGAGGAAAACCACGGAAATCATAGAACATAGGTGAGGGATAAGGGACATTGCTGGAAACCCACAGAAATAATAGGACATAGGTAAGGGATAAGGGACATTGCTGGAAACCCACAGAAATAATAGAACATAGGTAAGGGATAAGGGACATTGCTGGAAACCCACAGAAATAATAGAACATAGGTAAGGGATAAGGGACATTGCAGGAAACCCACAGAAATAATAGAACATAGGTAAGGGATAAGGGACATTGCTGGAAACCCACAGAAATCATAGAACATAGGTGAGGGATAAGGAACATTGGAGGAAAACCACAGAAATCTTAGGACATAGGTGAGGGATATGAGACATTGGAGGAAAACCATGGAAATCATAGAACATAGGTGAGGGATATGAGACATTGGAGGAAAACCACAGAAATCATAGAACATAGATGAGGGATAAGGAACATTGGAGGAAAACCACAGAAATCATAGAGCATAGGTGAGGGATAAGGAACATTGGAGGAAAACCACGAAAATCCCAACGCAGTCTACGATTTTCTGAAGCTAATGTCAGTGCTCATGTTTTGTATGTAGTCTTCCAAGATGTGTGTCAAATTTTATTCTTATTACTAAACTCTGAATTGGTGAGGCTGAGGACTTTAGGGGCACCCACTGTAGGTTACCCTGCATACTAGTGAAGTAGTTTTTTTGACAGATGATGACCGCAGCGTGAGGTCCACAAGATTCTGATGATGTTGTTTGTGGTGAACAGGGGGATGGACCCAAACTGGTGAGGGAGTTGTTCAGGGTGGCTGAAGAGCATGCCCCATCCATTGTCTTCATCGATGAGATTGATGCTGTCGGCACCAAAAGGTAACACAGTTTTCATTTGAGCATGCTGCCAGCATTACAGATTTTCTTCATTAAATCATGTACAGAACTTTTCTGGTCATTATCTTGGCATGGTCTTTTTTTTTTTTTTTTTTCTTTTTTTTTTTTGGCTGTCCCAACCTCTGTGCCACCTCAGAAGCAGTGCACCCACGCCGCTCATTCCGATACCCCATCCACAGCCACAGCCCGGTCGACCCCGCCACAGCCCCGGCACCGGCAATCCACAGGGAGCAGTCAGTGTCAAGTCATCAAGAGGCAACCCACCGGAGGAGACATTGCACTGCTGCCGAGTCACTTCGGTGGTGTTCAGTGGCGCCTGTTCTGATCTAACATACGCAGGACACCACCATCTAAGCCCCCTACTGACGACAATAATTGCTTAGTTGCGGAGCCGGCGTGAGTGAGCTCTCCCTCCAGAGGGCGCCACCACGTCTGTCCAATGACAGCCCCCATGGACTCGCCGATACCGGTGACCCTGACAGAACCAAACCAAGGCCTCAGACGTGGAGAGGACATCGAAATCGAAGTCACCATGAGAGCAGGGCATGAAGGGACACAGAATTTGAGACTTTTTTTTTTTTTTATGCTGATCGATGAGAATGAGGATGATTAAGATGATGCTACAGATTTCCATTTCGGTCTGAGACTACATGACAGGGTTGTACTCTACGCTTCCTTTCATAATATATCCTGGCGTCAACCAGGCCCGAGAGATACAGGCACCTGCAGTGTTGGTCAGGAAATTTGAGCAACACTCTCAGAAACGCATCCATTAAGTGGATGAAACTCGACTGTGTGGTCCCAATCTTCCCAACTGAGTCCGCAGCAAACTCAACTCTGGGTAGGAGCCGGTCGGGGCAGAAAAACCCACATGACTCTAATGGGATTCGATCCCACGATCTCCCAGCTGGAGTCCGCGACGCTAACCACTTCGCCACGGCGGCTGGTATCTTGGCATGGTCTTTGTGTGTGATAATTTTTTTTTCTTAATCTGAATTTTTACTGTTTTTGAGGCAAAATTTTCCATTTTTTTGTCTTGAATAAATTTTAATTCAGTGACCTCTGATGGGGGAAAAAGGGCTCTGGTTTCTTATTTCAAGCTGAGGCCAATGACTTATATCTGGCTGAGTTTTTTTATGGTGTAAGCGATTAACTCAAATTTAACAGGATATGCCTGCATGGACTGCAACTGCCTGGATACGCAGAGGCATGTAGGCTGCTCAAACACTGCGATACGCATAGGCGAATACCCCCAAATGAGAAGTATCACGCGTGTACAGGTCACACACTCGGCCATCCATATTACTGGAAGCAGCTATCACTGGAAGCAGCAATGATTCGACAACACTTTTTTTAAGTTGTCCAGGTTCTGAGCGAAAAAGAATCTGGCTGTATGATTTTTGCAGGAAAACCAGACTAGCCTTTGCAAGTGGAGATATCAAGCAGTGACAGTACCAGTGTTCTGATCAGTTTCAGTATTTGGAAAAGTTATTAATGCTGAAGTTAAAGAAGTGTTTCTTTGTAAATTTTGTGCAAAAATAATTTTATTTTTTAGAAAATTTTTTTAGATCAATATTGATGAAGCTGTCATGAACGAGTTGAAAATCTGGGTCAGCTGCCGAAATTTTAAATAGAGACGCAACTACATCAATTCAAATGTGAAATTGTAGGCTGATTACTTTCAGACAAAAATATTGAAAAGGGCAGGATTATTGCACTTAACTGGACATTTCAGTTGAAAATTTTATAAATGTTTACGATTGTTGCGAGTGAAAAAAAACAAATCGGTGAATTTTCGAATGTTGGGCTGAGGTGCTGATTTCAGTTCACATGATTGTTTTCTGAGTATTACGTTGAATTTCTCTGATAATTGGAAAGAATTCAATAGAGGTTGTGACTGCATCGAGTCAGGACACTCTTTTCAGGAGTGCACATCACCCACAATGGACATGTATTTCCAGTGAAAAAGAAGTTGAAAGCCAGTATCATTTCAGCAGTTGCCAGATGGGCAAATAAATGTTTTGGAACTGTTAAGGGGTCAAAAACTCACAAATGAACGTCAGAAAGAATTGATTGGTTTAGGAGGGAGGGGTACGAGAAAAATATACATTGAGTGCGCCCATTTTATGAGTGGACCTATTGAGTACAGCAGTCTAGATGAGATTGTTCACTGTAACCAGACTGGCCTTGAACTGTTTGCTCTGAGTATGGACATGGAATGAGTCCAGTCTCTGTGTGACTGCAGTGTGTATGCACGTCCATGACCATGGTCCACTAGCGGCATGGAAAGACCATGTGTGTGTGGTGTACAGGTATGCCTGTGTGTGTTCGGTGTTCAGGTATGAGTGTAAACATGGAATGACTGTGTGTGTGTGTGTGGTCTTCAGGTATGAGTCTAACAGCGGCGGGGAGCGGGAGATCCAGAGAACCATGCTGGAACTGCTCAATCAGCTGGATGGCTTTGACTCGCGTGGAGATGTCAAGGTCAGTCAGTGTCACTGTAATTATTTTCTTTTGCCAGTTGTACCCTATTCACTCATATGTCCCTACTCTTTTTTTTTATATTAGACTATCTGAACAATTTATTCTTGCCCCATTGAGACTCATGTCTGTGATAATTCTCGGCTTGTATTGATTTTTTTTTCACATAATGTAGCGTAAGTAATATGATGTATGATAATTCTGTAACCCCCCAAAAATGTGAGTAAAAGTGTATCTGTCCTTCAGTTGTAAAAGTAACTCCTGCACTTTGAGATTTCCATCCACACCCATCACACCATGACTTGATAGTTGTTTCTGGAGGGGAGGGAGACTGTATGCTAGCACCTGTGTTTCCTTTCATAAGAAAACATTGGTTCTGTTCTCAGGTGATCATGGCAACCAACAGAATCGAGACCCTTGATCCTGCACTTATTCGACCTGGTCGCATTGATCGGAAGATTGAGTTCCCCTTACCTGATGAGAAAACCAAGCGGCGAATCTTCACCATTCACACATCTCGCATGACCTTGGCCGATGACGTCAACATTGATGACTACGTCATGTCTAAGGACGACCTGTCCGGTGCAGACATCAAGGTAGATTGATCCTGCATTGATATGATCTTTATTGTCTGTCATCTAGTGCGCAACAAACAGGTCTGTCTACGACTTCTAGCTTGGCATACACTGAATTGATGACAGTCTTTCTCTTGTATCAACTCTGCACAATGACAGACTGCGTCTTCATCACACATTTAAGTTGTGAACTCATTTTTTAACTTGGTCAGGTCTATTTGAATTAATTCTTGTATCACAGACACACTGAAGCACATCTGTGATCTCACTAATTGTATATTCATTAATTATCATATTTAAATTTACCATTCTTCTGAAATTCATGCTGACATAGTATGACTCCTTAGCAGAACTTCTTGTATCACCTTTTGTTCTGACCTTGAACAATACAGATTTTTTTTCCAGTTGCCAGACATTTTTTTTTACTCTTCTTGGTTAGAAAATCTTATCTTGGATTGCTGCAGGACACTAACACAACTAGTGCTTGTAATCTGAATAAAAGTACCCTTGTGGCATCCATGGAAGTGTGTTTCAAACTTTTCTGTCAAATTTGGTGTTTATGAAGCTACAGACTCCTTTTAATCTTTCAATCTTTCTCTCCACCTTATGCCCACCACCTTACCCAGTGAAGGAATGGTTAAGGATTATAATGACATATGACGTACAGGACATATAATCATTCCCAATGAATGATGTCATCCTTTCCTCGAAGTCATGCTGGCCAAGAGATTGAGGTGACCACTATGCTGTACAGATTGTATTGGCTGTAAAGGTTTGGTATCAGTTGTATAGCACAGGTGATATTTCTGTAATCACATTGTTGCACTGCTGCTGTATTCAGGCTATCTGCACGGATGATGTTAGTTGTATAGCAGAGGTGATATTTCTGTGATAACATGGTTGTGCTGATGCTTTGTTCAGGCTATCTGCATGGATGATGTTAGTTGTATAGCAGAGATGATATTTCTGTGATAACATGGTTACGCTGATGCTTTGTTCAGGCTATCTGCACTGAAGCAGGTCTACTGGCCCTGAGGGAGCGGCGTATGAAGGTGCGCAACGAGGACTTCTCCAAGGCCAAGGAGAATGTCTTGTACCGCAAGAACGAGGGAACTCCTGAAGGACTGTACCTGTAGTCATCAGTGTGCTCTGATAGTGTCCCCTCTTCCCTTTCCCTTTCTGGTGTGCATTGTGTCAGCAGTTTTGGTGCAGATGAATGAACTTTTTACTGTGGAGAATGGAAGGCTGCAGAGTGTTTTTCTGTTTAATCTTGAACACAGCTATGTGAGTATTTTCATCATGCTTTGAGGGAATGATGCACTTTTGTCAATGTATTTGAGAATACAGAAACTGGAAAGCATCTTGTTTTTGAGTCAGTTTGTGGAAGTGAATGAAGAGTTAACAGGTGATTGGTCCCTTTTTCTGATGTCAGTGTGGATTGTTAGAATAAAGATGTTTTAGAAAACTCACAACTTCTTCAGTTAGACTGTTGAAATGGTCTGCAATTCCTTAGTAAGGTAATAGCTGTTATTGCAGTGATAATAATACATACCTACTTGTAAAATGCATGCACATGTTCTTTTAAGATCACTTTGTAAAATTTGTAGAAGGTTGGTTGTTGAGGCAGTATTTACATGGTATTGAATTTTAAGGTGTCTAGATTCAAATTTTATGAAATTCCCAAATTGAAACGGTGATAGATTCAAAACTGTTCACACATGAGCCAACAGGAACAGAGACAATTTGATTTTGATACGTGAAAACAACAGCATAGATGTCATTTCCCTTTCTGAGACTACCTGGTCTTTTACATGTACAACTTCCCTATCTCAACATGTTTTCCTGAATGGCATTGGGGGCAGCTGTGTCATCATAAGTTTGCCCCACAAGCATTCTCTTTTGATCTTAAAATTTATGCATTTATGTGTTAAACACAATGGACTAACAGCATTTTGCTGGGGACAGCTTTTCTTGCTTATGGTTCTTTTACAAACAGTGTCATTTACAAAGACCAGTACATTGATCACAACTGAAGGGTCAGTCTAGAATGGAAGGCACCAGCCCCTTTGTGTACCGACAAGCACACACAAGTTCTCAATTTTCTTGGTGAGGATTTGATTCCTAAGGCATGAGGTGTGTGCGATGGTCCAAATTAAGGCAGATGTGTTTACTTTAAACATGCTGACCGCTTTACAAAGGCCTGTAATTTCTTTGATCCTGCTACAACTTTATCCATCAAGCTTTTCCCACCATCACTATTGTGGACCTCATCTCTGGGTTTTGGTAGAAAGACCCTGATGTGGTGAGAAATTCAAGTGCCTGGAGCTGATTATTTGTGCCTTTGGTTGAATTTAGTTGAAATTCTTTCAGGACTGGACAGAACTTGAAAAGGTCACATACATGCGTATATATATATATATATATATATATATATTATATAAATAAAAAATAATCACCCATGTACACAGCTGCATGTATTTAACAACAACAAAAAAAGAAAAGAAATGATGGCAGAAGGCCACATATATATAAAAGAATTTTAGTGTCAGGACATAGCCCCAACAAAAGTGACTTGATCAATCAACAAAAATGGTTGGATGATTTGTATTCCTATTTTAGCATATCCAAATGCAAAGCAATGGATATTGGTAAACATACTCCCAAATGTGACCATACAATGAAATTTGGAAAAGGCTGTCACATGCCATGAAGAAGAAGACCTTGGTATTACATTTGATAATCAACTGACTTTTGACATGCATATTCAAAAGATGATTAATAAAAGATTAAAATAAATGTGATGCAAGGAATAATGAAATGAACACTTACTCATTTAGATCAGAAAACATTTTTTAACATTTAGATCAATGGTTCACGCATCTAGAATGTGGGAATGTAATCTGGTACCCATACTGTAAATGCCAATCACACATGTTAAGCAAGTACAGAGCAGAACAACAAAAATGGTCGAAGAATGGAAACGTAAACCAGCCGCCGTGGCGAAGTGGTTAACGTCGCGGACTCCTGGCTGGGAGGTCATGGGTTCGAATCCCATCAGTCATGTGGGGTTTTTTCTGCCCCGACCGGCTCCTACCCAGAGTTGAGTTTGCTGCAGACTCAGTTGGGAAGACTGGGACCACACAGTTGAGTTTCATCCACTTAATGGATGCGTTTCTGAGAGTGTTGCTCAAATTTCCTGACCAACATTGCAGGTGCCTGTATCTCTCGGGCCTGGTTGACGCCGGGATATATTATGAAAGGAAGCGTAGAGTACAGCCCTGTCATGTAGTCTCAGACCGAAATGGAAATCCGTGGCATCATCTTAATCATCCTCATTCTCATTGATCAGCGTTTTTTTTAAAAAATGTCTCATGTTCTGTGTCCCTTCATGCCCAGCTCTCATGGTGACCTCAGTTTCGATGTCCTCTCCACATCTGTGGCCTTGGTTTGGTTCCGTCGGGGGTCACCGGTATCGACGAGTCCATGGGGGCTGTCGTTGGATGGACGTGGTGGCGCCCTCCGGAGGGAGAGCTCACTCACGCCGGCTCCGCGACTAAGCAATTATTGTCGTCAGTAGGGGGCTTAGTAGGTGGTGTCCTGCGTATGTTAGATCAGAACAGGCGCCACTGAACACCACTGAAGTGACTTGGCAGCAGTGCAGTGTCTCCTGCGGTGGGTTGCCTCTTGACGACTTGACATTGACTGCTCCCTGTGGATTGCTGGTGCCGGGGCTGTGGCTGTGTATGGGGTGTTGGAATGAGCGTCATGGGTGCACTGCCTCTGAGGTGGCGCAGAGGTTGGGACAGCAAAAAAAAAAAAAAAAAAGGAAACGTATGCACTATCAAGACAGATTGCTGAAATTGTACTCATTACAAGGAAAGTGTATAGGAGATGAACTCGTTGAGAGCTATAAAATTCTTAATAAGACAGAAGATATTAGCTCTGAGTCACGCTTTCCATTATTATAATGAACAAACCAGGAATTAAAAGATAAAGTACATGTACAGTGTTTCAATGCTAAACAGCATAAACATTTTGGCACCTTATCTTAAGATGGCACCATCTACCTGTGCATATAAAAATCTGGATACATCTACAAATTTGTAGCACTTACTTTCTGATTTTAATTTTTTTTTTTATTGAGAATTATCCTCCTGTTTACATCTACAAATTTGTAGCACTTACTTTCTGATTTTGATTTTTTATTGAGAATTATCCAGAGTGCAATACAAATTGCAAACCCTTTCAAGAGTGTGGGAAGATGGGAGTTACATAGAAACCATGAGGATTAGGTTTGAACCAGTTCCTATACTGCTGCTACTACTGGTAGATAAATAAGTAACTTGAAAAATGAAATAGAATGAATAAATGAATAGGAGTTTGAGATGCTTGCCCCACTCAGTATTTTCCTACGCAAGACACATTAGATCAATCATGCCAGTAGGCACTGAGCTCTATGATTATGATGAAATTAATGCAGATTTTACTACAGACAAAACTCTGAAACAGCACTTTTCATCCTTATGACGAGACACACCTTGATCATCATTCTTTTTGTCAAACGGCACTAGATTCACAATCAAAGAAACTATAATAGAGTCCTTCAAAGTAGATGACAGAACACAAACAACATGGAACTGTACAGATAAAGGAAATGTTGCCCAGACAATGCGAGTTGTGATGACGATGTCCAAGTTTGGTGGCTGTGGTGTGGCTTCCTGCCTCCCAGCTACAGTGCAGTGAGAGCTGCTGCTGGTCCTGCCGCCATTGAGCCCAGGGAAGGTGCACAGGCCTGTGGATGCTGGTAGTGGGACCTGATGCCTGTCATAAGCTGTTGGTATAGAAGAACATTTGCTGTCTAGTAGCATTTTCATCTCCATGTCTCCAGCAGTTCCTGTGTATGGTATGTAGTTGGGTCAGTTCTAATAATTCTTTCTTATGCCTTCCTTTTACAACACCTCCACCACCTCTCTCTCTCTCTCTCTCTCTCTCTCTCTCTCTCTCTCTCCTGGACCTTTCTTTTGCCTTGTTCTAGTAGAGCCTTTATTGTGTTGGTAATATGATGATCATGTGTAATCAGTGTGTGTGATGTGTGTGTATGTGTGTGTGAACATTAAACCTAATTGTAAACCATGTGTCGCAGATGATGCTACTGTAAAGTTCAGACAACAAGCCATTCTAAAAATTCCTGGATTACATTAAAGGAGGTGATCATTATGCTGATTAACCAATTCATACCAAAACTGAAACATTTTTAAAGGAAAATCACCATTGTGGGTGACCAAAGAGGCATTGCATGTAATAAAGAAATACAGGGCATAGAAGAGATTTTCTAAAGGATGTTGGAACCTTTTTTACATTGAGATTAGAAGCAAATGCAATGAATTAATAAGAAAAGCCAAAAGAAGCTTGGAAAAGTAAATTGCTTATGATTGTGAAAGTAACCCCAAACAATTCTAGGAGTATATTCAGGAGAGAATGAAAACAAATACAGAGATGAGTCCACTGATTGATAATGAATGAAACCAGATTCCAAAAAGGCTGAGACTAAACATTTTTTCTCAAGTGTTTTACCATAGAAAATACACGAACTTGCCAAATTTTTTAACTGTTCTTTTTCAAATGGCATTTCTATTTCAGACATTAGGGTCACCCCTAAGCTAGTAGTGGAAAAGCTGCCCCAAACAAATGCAAATAAAGCTCAAGGGCCAGATGGTATTAGTCCAAAGGTCTTTAAAGAATTACATGATGAATGTTCCATGCCCTTGTGTGTGCTTTGTAACAGTTCTAACCACAGAAACTGGCATGATCCCAGAAGACTAGAAGACAACTGATGTCATGCTAGCATTAGAAAGGAAACAAAATCAGACTCTGGAAACTACAGGCCACATAGTTTGACTTGTATAGCCAGCAAATTTCTCTGTTGTTTAAGATTATTGGCTTCCATGTATCGGTCTCTACACAAAATGTCAGCATGGTCATAGAAGGAAAGGTCTTGCAAAAACTTGTTGGAAGTCCTGGAGGAATTTACAAACATGTTGGGTGATAGAACGTATCTTGATGACATATACTTGGATTCAGAAAAAGCTTTTGATTTAGTACCTTATGGAAGCTTACCTCTGCAAATGAATACCCACAGAATTTGTGGTATAATTCTAAACTGAACTAAAGCATTTTTAAATGAAAGAAAGCAAAGCGTTCCAGTGGGTTCAAGATAATCTGTGAAAACTGATGTACTTAGTGGAATCTCTCAGGGCAGTATCTTTGTCTAGTTTTGTTCACCAGTTTGATAAATTAACAACATATGTCAAAAGCACCTACAAAATATTAGCTGATGACATAGAAATATATAACAATAGAGTTGTCACACTGTGCATAAATGCATGCCCGCACTCGGCCCAGCATTTACTCCGTGCACACGCAATCTCTCCAAACAACCAGAAGGCGCACTACAATAACTCTTCTTCTCCCCCTCCTCTCCGGGGAATGATTTACTAAACAATAATCAACTTTTCAAATCTTTCAACTGGTTTGTTTCTAAGAATTATTTTTCATTCCTCCTCTCCAGTGGAGGTACAGACATTCCACAGATCCACTAGCTGGGACCAAACTTCATCTCATTATACATAGCAATACATACATATATCGTTTAACGGTTTCTCCTTCTCACTGGAGATACAATATTCATATTTTCAAGAAAGAATAAAAAAGATGGCTTAAAATATAGGAATTTCATCGGAGTCCTGATCCAAGGGGGAACAATTAAAAATCTTTGTGGGTCAACATGACAAATTCTTTAAAGTCTCTCACGACTCCGGCAGTTGTCGACCTCTTCGCACTTAGGTGCTGCCACAGCACTGTTGTCACCCAACTGCCCCAGTTGCCTGTACCACTACCGGTACTGCCACAGCACTGGGAAGGGCTGAAACACGAATGAAGTCCGTGTAAGTAATCTATTTCAAAATCTGAATAATGATAAATTCTTTTCCCTGTTTCCCTTTTCTTAACTCTCTCTTTTTTCTCTCCCCATCTGTCTATACCTCACCTGGTAATAGTGAATTGCAGGTGGAACTCGTTCTTCAAACAACCTGTCTGGTCAGTGTCCCCAAGCCATCTCCTTCCTATTCCTTATTTTTCCCTCCTGCGCTCTTTTTGAGTACACGTTCAGGCCACGTGAATTATTGTTTCTTTTACCTTTTCTTTTCCCTACCTAGGGGAATGCTTTATAACAAATAAGGGCGTATGCGACGGAATGTCACATGTCGCCATGTGAGGCTACATCACATGACAAGAGTCATAAGACAGTTTCATCCAAAATGATTTTGAGTGACCTGCAAAAGTGGTAAGATGCCTGGAATTTACATTTTAACATACATAAATGCAAAATGTTGCATAACTTTATAATAATCCTTAATGTGAGTATGCAGTGAAATGGGAAGAGGTTTTACAAAAGAACTGCATCCCAAAATAAAGAAAAAGACATGTTACATTTGTGTTACATTTGACTGATCTTTGACGCTCGCTCAAAAGTCAATTAACAAAGCAAA
The DNA here is from genome assembly GCA_033310375.1 of Conus canariensis. Lineage (NCBI taxonomy): Eukaryota > Metazoa > Mollusca > Gastropoda > Neogastropoda > Conidae > Conus > Conus canariensis. Next base: position 60,956,413 of record CM065723.1, read on the forward strand.
TCAGATGCAAGGAATAACGGAATGAACATTCATTCATTTAAATAAGGAAACATTCTTAATATTGTACAAATCAAAGGTTCACCGCATCTAGGATATGAGAATATAATCTGTAACATACACCTTAAACACGAGACACAATCTATCGAGTGACCACAGGGAAGAGCAACCAAAATAGTCAAAGAATGTAAAAGTGTGTGAATTACATTATAAACTAAGATTTCTGAATTCAAACTCATTTAAAAGAAGGTGTATCAGGAGAGATCTCATTGAGATCTACAAAACATTTTGATAAATTACAAGGTGCTAACTTTCAGACATTTTGTTTTCGTTATTATCATAATTGAATGGGTAACGAACATATTCAGCATTTCAGTACTAATGAGCATAAATATTGTTTTGGCACTAGAATTGCCTGCATCTTGCTCTCACTCTCACCTGAACTTCAAACTTGTGTGTGTGAACCGAGAGGCTGAGGCCTGAGCCAAGGTCCAGGCTTGAGCCAGTCCCTATACTACTATTATTAGAAATACTACTACTGTAATAAATGGCAAAAACCAGTACTGGATGGATGTGAAAAATTACACATAATTATGTCATCTGATTTTTTCCCCAGTACCAAATAAATGAAGTAGTCAAATGTCGCCCATCTTGATCTGTTATCCTTTTATAGATGCGTTTAACCTGAATGATCGTCACACTTGACTTGTGTGGCTTCACACACACACACACACACACACACACAGTGGAGCGCGCACGCACGCACGCACGGCCACTCGCACACAAACCCACGCATTCTAACTAATTATAGCGACCAACAACCTAGGCCACTGCTGGAAAGCAAAAACTAAAATCGTAAGTGCTGTTACGATTTTAGTTTTTGCTTTCCAGCAGTGGCCTAGCTGATTTAAATGCGGAGGTCTGTCAATTATGAGTAGAATTGTCCGGTATAATGAGTCGAACGAGAGAAAAAAAACGGCCACCATTTGACGTCAGCTGTCAGTTTCAGTTTCAGCTTACGTGTTGATCGAAATTCCCAGAAGCTATTTTTAGCAGTCGTCAGAGTAAAAAGACCGTTCAGTTTCAGAACGTCTGTTAGCAGAGGACGCTGGACAACGCGACATTGTCTACACTACTATCATGGGAAAAACAGAAACGTTTAAAGGTCAGTGGTTGATTCTTATATTTTTTGTTATGATATGTATTTGATTCTACAGTTTTCAGCCATTTGGGAAGCATTGTCTTATGCCTTTTGACGTGTGCCATTTGTAACGTGTGAGGAAGACACAGAGTGTGGTAAATTTTATACTGAGATTTAAGTAATAGTCACTTTGTGTGTTTACTTATATTTCGGCTTGATTCAATCCCTTTCATTTAACAGGTAGCTTGACAGATTGATACTTTTAAACAGTAGTAGCATTACGTAGTTGTTATACAGGGACAAAAACATGTTAAGAAAATATTGTTAGGGCACCATCCATAGAAATGTTCAAAAGACTGATCGCATCACAACAGCAAACTATAAAGACTGCACACACACCCCAACCTGTCGCGATAATGCCCTAAGATGTAGCCACAGCGACGTAACGACCAGATCCAAATGGACTGGCCTCCATTTCACTAGGTCTTGCGACCCATTAAAACATCCCCTCATTAATAAACTAAGTTGAAATAAAATCGGGTCATATTACATTAAAAGGATCATTGATGGTCAAAATCATTTTATTTTAATTTCTTCACATTAAAAAAATTTTTTTTTTGTTACAGAAGATTTTTTTTGAATCTGTTAACGTCTTGTACAAGTTCGAGATTAATATCAAGTTCATTCCAATGATTATAGCAACTCTGTAAGAAAAAGAAATCTTCGTTTATGAGACTGATAGTGTTTTTAGTGAATTTAATCTTCTGAATTTGATGTGTTACAGTGTGAAACACACACACACACACACACACACACACACACACACACACACACACACACTTTTATATATTTTTGACAATGAAGGCAACGTATTATGAATGCGCTTACAGCTTTTTTGTACAGGTCTCACAGGGAAGTTAGTTCGCATGGCAGGGAGCTATTTTTAGATCTGTGAGCCGTGGGGAAATTCCAAGCTCTCGAGAGAGGAAACAAAGTAGTCAGTGGCTCCACAGCCACAAGTAAGAGAAGATAATCTGTTGACGGAAAGAACAATGAACATTGATTTATTCTCGTGAACACTTTTGAGTCATGGGGAAAGAGGCTCAACGAATGAAATAAGAGGAGATAATCAACTAAGAGAAACAAGTTTCCGAATCATTTATTAATTAAGTTTCATTATGCATCTGCTAAGCTATCACACCTCGATGTATCTCCTTAGCCAGGATACAGCCTTCTGTAGCACCCGGATTTTTGAGTCGCATCTGACAGCATTATTACTAAGTAAAAAAAAAAAAAAAAAAAAGGGGGGTATTCCCGGTTTTTGTTTGTCCCAAAACTGATCAACCCCAGCCAAGTTTAAGCTGTCAAGTGGTTGTCTTTTGAGCTGACGCTTGTGAGTTCAAAGCATTCTTTGGATCAGATTTTCACATGTTTATGACTTGGAAACCCTCTCTGTGAATGGTTGAGTTTTACGTCCTCATAGCAAAAGCTTTTAGGGACATGTCTTTCATTCACGGTAGTCTTTGCAGCTGTCCACCCTGCACTATATATGGGTACCTGATTCAGTTCAGGGTAAGATAAGGCATCAGAAAAAGAGGGGGGGGGGGGAGGGGCTGGGACTCCCCCTTCCATTAAGCTGTGTTACTCTCAACAAGGTAAAGTTCTAGCAAGCCACTGCCTCAAGGCCCAATAGGGTGTGAAAGGGTTTATGCACCATACACTGAGACTATTACAACTAATACAAGCATGTTCAGGTGGACAGTATAACTACCAGTGTGTGTGTGTGTGTGTGTGTGTGTGTGTGTGTGTGTGCACGCGCGCGCATACACTTACTGCATTTTCACATGGACATGAGGTTTATGGATGTGAGTGCACATGCAATACAGAAATGCACTGTGATTAATCTGAAGCAAGGCATTAAGTCAAATATGTACATGCACGCACGCACGCACGCTCACACACACATATATGGAGAGGTGTGTATGTGTGTGTGTGTGCATGCGTGCATGCATGCGTGTGTGCGTGCGTGTGTGTGTGTGTGAAGGACAAAAGCCTGTTACTTGCATCTGCCAAACTCTTGAACTATTTCAGAGGACACTGTTTCCCCGTCCTGTGGGGGGCAGAGTGGAGCCCAGGTGAAGATCAGATACTGCGCTGCCTTCCAGAAGTTCCGCTACTCTGGGGAGGGTCGGCCAGGACTCAAACACCAGGACAAGGATTTTCTCCAGATAGATGTAAGCATCCCATAGAGCCATTGTACACTCTGATTATATTGTTACTCCACTGTTTGTGCTATCTATAGTGATGTGTTGACAACTGAGAAACTCGATATACTCTCTCTCTCTCTCTCTCTCTCTCTCTCTCTCTCTGAGGTTAACCAGCATTATTATGCTAACTACAGGTAGATCTACTTACAAGATATAAGTTTTTATAGCCCCTTTAATTCATAACTTTACAGTTTGGATCTTTCGAATCTGCTAACACACACACGCATGCATGCACGCACTCACACAAGCACACACGCACGCACACACGCACACATGATGCACGCACGCACGCACGCATGCACGCAAGCACACATGCACACACGCACGCACGCACGCACAACACACACACACACACACACACACACACACACACACACACACACACACACACACACACACGCTCTCTTAAGTGCCAATTCGCATTCTAACACACACACACACACACACACACGCACACGTACACACACATGCATGCATTTACACACACATGCACACTGTTGAACTATTTTCAGTGTAACTTGGACCAATGATTACATGACTTGCATGAGTAGTTTATAATTACATGGTAAAAACAAGACAGCAACAGAAAAAGGAGGAATCGATACATGGAAGCATTACCATTCCATCTTTTTGTCCATCTGTACAATATGAGTGGCAAAGTCATTACTGTTCTATCTGTGTGTCCATCTGTACAACATGAGTGTCAAAGTCCATAACTGTTCTGCTGTGTGTTTATCTGTACGACATGAGTGGCAAAGTCCATAACTGTTCTGCTGTGTGTTTATCTGTACGACATGAGTGGCAAAGTCATAACTGTTCTGTCTGTATGTCCATCTGTACAACATGAGTGTCAAAGTCCATAACTGTTCTGCTGTGTGTTTATCTGTACGACATGAGTGGCAAAGTCATAACTGTTCTGTCTGTGTGTCCATCTGTACAATATGAGTGTCAAAGTCCATAACTGTTCTGTCTGTGTATCCATCTGTACATGAGTGTCAAAGTCCATAACTATTCTCTCTGTGTGTTCATCTGTACATGAGTGTCAAAGTCCATAACTGTTCTGCTGTGTGTTTATCTGTACGACATGAGTGGCAAAGTCATAACTGTTCTGTCTGTGTATCCATCTGTACAACATGAGTGTCAAAGTCCATAACTGTTCTGTCTGTGTGTCCATCTGTACAATGTGAGTGTCAACGTCATAACTGTTCTGTCTGTGTGTCCATCTGTGCAACATGAGTGTCAAAATCCATAACTGTTCTGTCTGTGTATCCATCTGCACAACATGAGTGTCAACGTCATAACTGTTCTGTCTGTGTGTCCATCTGTACAATGTGAGTGTCAAAGTCCATAACTGTTCTGTCTGTGTGTCCATCTGCACAACATGAGTGTCAACGTCATAACTGTTCTGTCTGTGTGTCCATCTGTACAATGTGAGTGTCAAAGTCCATAACTGTTCTGTCTGTGTGTCCATCTGTACAATGTGAGTGTCAAAGTCCATTACTGTTCTGTCTGTGTGTCCATCTGTGCAACATGAGTGTCAAAGTCCATTACTGTTCTCTTTGTGCATCCATCTGTACGACATGAGTGTCAAAGTCCATAACTGTTCTGTGTGTCCATCTTTGCAACATGAGTGTCAAAGTCCATAACTGTTCTGTCTGTGTGTCCATCTTTGCAACATGAGTGTCAAAGTCCATAACTGTTCTGTGTGTCCATCTTTGCAACATGAGTGTCAAAATCCCTAACTGTTCTGTCTGTGTGTCCATCTGTGCAACATGAGTGTCAAAGTCCATAACTATTCTGTCTGTGTGTCCATCTGTACAACATGAGTGTCAAAGTTTCTAACTGTTCCGTCTGTGTGTCCATCTGTACAACATGAGTGTCAAATTCTATAACTGTTCTGTCTGTGTCTTCATCTGTACATGAGTGTCAAAGTCCATTACTGTTCTGTCTGTGTGTCCATCTGTGCAACATGAGTGTCAAATTCCATAACTGTTCTGTGTGTTCATCTGTACATGAGTGTCAAAGTTTATAACTGTTCTGTCTGTGTGTTCATCAGTACAATATGGGCGGCAAAGTCCAAACCTTTTCTCTCTGTTGTTCATCTGTACATGAGTGTCAAAGTCCATAACTGTTCTGCCTGTGTGTACAGCTGTACAACATGAGTGGCAAAGTCATAACTGTTCTGTCTGTGTGTCGAACTGTACAACATGTGAGGTAAAGTCCAACACTGTTTTGTCTGTGTGTCCAGCTGTGGTTGGGTGGCAAAGTCCATGACTATTCTCTCTGTGTGATCATCTGTACATGAGTGTCAAAGTCCATGACTATTCTCTCTGTGTGTCCATCTGTGTGACATGAGTGTCAAAGTCCATAACTGTTCTGTCTGTGTGTGTATCTGTGCAATGTGAGTGTCAAAGTCCATAACTGTTCTGTCTGTGTGTGTATCTGTGCAATGTGAGTGTCAAAGTCCATAACTGTTCTGTCTGTGTGTCCATCTGTGCAATATGAGTGTCAAAGTCCATAACTGTTCTGTCTGTGTGTCCAGCTGTACAATATGAGTGGCAAGCAAGTGCGGGTTCAAATCCTGTGCTGCAATGCTGACCTTGACGGACAGATCCATCCGAACAGTTTGGCTGGCAAAAACTGTGATCAGGGGGTGTACTCCAAGACCTATTACATCAGCAAGACAGTTCATGAAATCAGGTGGGCGGAGCTCGTCATTGACTGGGTGTTTTTTTGTTTGTTTGTTTGTTGTTGTTTTTTAATTAAAAAAAAATTTGTTTAGTTTGAGGTTTTAGGAACTGGAAACAAGGTTTAAGTTACCATGCAGGAAGCCATGTACAACTTATCTCCTCAAATTGAGTGCACAAGTGCATACATAAGATCGATAACATGAAGTGAAATACAAAACAATGAAGGGTAGCAGTCAGGATGAATCAGAGTTAGTTTCAAAGTGAGGTAAGTGCAGGCAGAAACTGAATCAAAATTAAAAGAAAAATAAAATAACAAGACAAAACATGACATGTTTCAACCTCTTTGGTCTTCTTCAGGCGAGACAGTCATTGATATAACAGCATTCGAGCGGCCTGGATGCCATGTTAATTTGGACATGGGATGGTGTAGATGTGCAGGGTTGGTGTTCCTTTCCTTTCTAGAAAGCTGGTTGTAGTATGAAGCTGACGGCTTTGAACAGGATCTCTTGGCTGAGGACAGAGAATGATGCATGGTTTGTGGATTTGAACAGGAACCTTTACCTGAGGGTAGAGAATGGTGAACGTGGATTTGAACAGGATCCCATACCTGAGGAGAGAGAAAGATGAATGTGAATTTGAACAGGATCCCATACCTGAGGAGAGAGAAAGATGAATGTGAATTTGAACAGGATCCCATACCTGAAAACTTAATGACAAACAGTCGATGGGTTTGAACAGGATCCCTTCCCTGAGGACATAATGACAAATAGTCTATGGATTTGAACAACATCCTTTTACCTGAGGACAGAATGACAAATAGTCTATGGGTTTGAACAGGATCCCTTCCCTGAGGACATACTGACAAACAATCTATGGATTTGAACAGAATTTCTTCCCTGAGTACATAATGATAATGACAAATAGTCTATGGATTTGAACATCCTTTTACCTGAGGACATAATGTCAAATAGTCTGTGGATTTGAACAACATCCTTTTACCTGAGGACATAATGACAAATAGTCTGTGGGT
>CM065723.1:60968537-60991037 GCA_033310375.1 Conus canariensis
AAACTCTTTAACATTTGAATTGAGCCATGTGCCATACATGTCTGTGTGTGTCTGTTCAGCGCATAGTGACGTGTCCAGTACCAGCCTATGCCCCCAACCCTGGCACCAAGGAATCGGTGCACGCTACTCTGCATCTCTCCTGCACTCGGTGTGGTCAGTCCATCTCCTGTCCTTTCACCTATGGTGAGCAAACAGGCTTGCTTATCTGTTGAATCTCCCCCACCCCCACCTTCTGTTTCTTTCTTTGTCTCTCTTTAGTCCGTTTTGTTTTACATACACACTGCTTAGTGACTGATAATGTTACTGTAACAATGGTGACATATGACTGTACTAGGAGTGCAGCCACTGGAAGGCTGTCCATGCTGGACCATGCTGACTTTTTGTGTAAGGCTACATTGCTGTATGAGATGTTTTGAAAACTGCAGGCAATGTCTTGGCTTGTGTCCAGCATAGAGCGGTTGTGCTAAGCAATATCTTCTGCTGTAATAGTCTTGTATGACACACTGCATTTGTAGATTCATGTCTGCATGCATTTTAAGAATTTCTGTAAGTTTGAAGCCCTAAATGCCAAGAAGTTTGGTTGATCTTCATATCTGCATGCATTTCAAGAATTTCTTTAAGTTTGAAACTTTATACATGCTGAATTTTGGTTGATCACCCATATTACTCTCACCCCTGAACTTTTCCACATCAAAACTACCTGCGGTGAATTTCTTGACACCTATGTGGAGGAGTTTTCATACCTGCATAACTATCAACACACCTATATCTAAGGGCAATACCAGCCAGGGAATCAACACAGACCAGGATCCATACCTCACAACAGTGTGACTGAATGGTGTGTGTCAAGGTAGCATCACCAACAGATGATTATTTGAGTAGTTTACACTGGAAAGATGCCATTCCCTAATGTGTGATAAATGAGTGTCTATGTAATTTATCCAGTTATCGGTATTGGGTGGTCCATTTGTGGAATTCTGGAATGTTGGAGTGGCAGTTGAATGTCTGACAGGGTGATCAATGGGATATCAAGGCAGCTCTTTGTGAGTTATTTACAGAGGGTTAAAATCTTTTCATATGGGAGGGTATAAAATGTATTTTTGATGTGTAGCCGGGTGCTAACAGTGTCTATTTCTTGGTCACCCATCGTAAATGAGAGATTTTGTTCATGAGTTATCTTCCCCTTACCTCCCTTGATCGATTGATCAAATTTTTATTGTGTAAATTCTTTAAATCATGAATACCTCAGAACCTATGTAGTTGTGTATACGTCGCTGAAGTCACAAAAATTAATGTATCCTATTCACTACAATCGTGTTGGACTGAGAAGCCCATATCTTCCCTAAAACTGGTATTTCGACCAAATTAATCTTGGCGCCATTTTGAATTGTCTGACGAACAAACTGTAAATAATTCTTGATTTCACAAAAAGTATGAGAGAATCCAAAGAATCCATGAATGCGCATTGAAAGTAAAGTCCATAAGCTCTCATTTCGTATATCGCATGCCTACGATCTTTTCTGTACAAGCTTGCGACTATATGAAATGACTGACGGCGCCGGTCCCTTGAGCAAGTCGCCTCCTTTGTTTATTGTCGGAGTTTTGATCTAAATTATCATTTTATGAAATTCGGACTTCCCAATCGAAATCTTTTTAATAACTCCATTTCTACGATAGAAGCAAGCGAAAATATATAAAAATTATCATCTGATGGACCATTTCAAAGGAATAATGCTTTATCGAAGATCGTGTTCGAAGCACATGGCGCCAGCCATGTGACGATAAAGCAAGTTGTTATCTATCAAACTTTAAACGCAAAGTTCTCCGCTTGGACGGCATTTTGGATAATGAAATTTATATGTATAAAAAGAGCGAGGTGCCAGCTTTTTATTCATTACAAAATTATTTCGCACTGTTTAGTATTTTTCATCGAAATAAAGGAAAATATGACGTAAGCTCATTAAAAGTGGGTTCATTCTCGGACTTTAATCACCAATAACGTTATACAGCTACAGAATTGTCAAATATGACCTATTGCATTTTATTCCTTGGGTTCTGAGGTTTTCATCGATATCAAATATGTTCGGATACTTTGAACGCACGGCAAGCTAGACAATGCAGAAGCTGTGGCAGATAGCACAAATTTTGTCATTTGCCGTCTCGCGAGGCTCATTTTGCGCGCGGCGCTGCGTTGTCTTCTTTGCGGTCCGGTCAAGCTGTATATATTTGGGGCGCCGGCAGAGTGTAGCCTAGAGTGCTGTCGATTAGTGTAGCCTAGAGGGTCACCGAGCGTAGCCTAGAGTGTTGCCGAGGAGTGTTCGCTAGAGAGAGAGAGAGAGGTGCTCAGTGCGCTGAGTGCTGAGAGAGAGAGAGTTCCCAGGCAGTGTTCCTGGTTGAGCTCCTTGCCATGGGAGAGAAATAAAGAGAAGGAAAAACTCCACGTCGTCCTGTGTGTCTTCTTGACTGGCTGCTGTCCCTTGGTTCCTGCACCTATCACCATCTACCTGTCTTCACCTGCACACCCCTTACCTCTCCACACCATCACAACTGTACATGATTTTCCGAGAAAAATCAAAGTCTATGATTTTACTGTCTTAGTGTATAGTCTAAAATAAATCAGTCATTTGAATTGGATGACAAGAAAGTGGAGAATTAAAGGCGTGAAAGAAATTAGGAAAAGAAAGCTTATTCACACTGGTATTGGTTTACTCAGTCATTCAGTAATGCAAAAAAAATCAGTAATAATTAAAGTTCAGACACTCTGTAGCTCTGAATGAAAATATTGTAAACTTTGCAGATCTATGAGTACTTAAAACAGCTTTACAGTACACATTCATAATAATGCTGAAATATTGCCTGATGTTTCTGTGTATTTCAACATATGTCAGTACCAGGAAACATGTTCATACTACACGCTGTAAGGAAGTCTGGAAAATCAGATGGAGGCATTGTCTTCATTGTTCACCTTCAACTGTATCAGCTGAGAGTGAACATCTTGAAAATCATTGACAGAGAAATCACAAGAACTCACTAGAATGTCAGCTTGCGGACGTTTACGCATACGATTTCGTTGTATCTTATACAGGTGTTTCACAAAAATACGATCAATATGATGAATCAGAAAGAAAAACGTCAAAAAAATTCTGGAGACTAAATTCTTGAGCGTTGATTGAACTTGTAGAAAATGACTGTGGTGCAGGCTTTGACCAAAGAGCAACAACTCTTTCGAACCTCTGCATTTTCAGTGTCTGTTTCTTTGACAACATGCCCTGAAACGTCCCCCCCCCCCCCTCCTCCTCCGCCCTCTTGCTTTTACAGAAATTTGGAATTTTGTACACACTGTTTGTAGAAAATACACTCATTTTTGTTGAAATATTCACCAAAAGCAGGCTTAGGGCAAATTGGTCTGAGCTGGCAGAATGACAGGGGACAGGAAGTGATCCAGTTCAATTCATGGCCATTCCTTCCTGGTTTGTGCTGCTGCCCAGACCTCTAGGAGGCACCAGTGTAGTTGGGGCATCACTGGGTCAGAGACACACTGACATTCAAAATAGCGTTGGTCATTTACGAACATTGTCACAAAGTACTTGTCGCTTGAACTGCTACTGCTACCGCCGCTGTTGTTACTACTGGGTTATACTGTCGCTGCTTGTACAAGTACTATTTATTATTGTAGCGGCTGCTGCTCATGCTGCTGCTTGTGCTATTATTACTGCTGCTGCAGCTACTGTGATTCTTTCTGCTGCTATTACTACTGCTGTTATACTACTACTATTACTACTACTTTTTCTTCTTTTTCTTGGTCTGCTTCTGCTAGAACGTCTTTTCTGTTGTTTTTTTTCTTTTCACTTTTTTTTTCTTATTATAGTAACAATGATGATAACAACAACAACTACAATAATAATGATGATAATAGTATTACCAAGTATAATGATAATGATTGTGTCATTATCATCAGCATCATCATCACCATCATCATCACTATTATTATATTATTATATTACTATTATTATTAACATCATTATTGTTATAATCTTTACTGTTATCATTATCATTATTATATCATTATTATCATTATTATTGATTAAACTACTATTCCACTGGGATACCATTTTGCAGTGTGTGAGACACAGGCAACAATGCTTACCATGAATGGTATGTTTCAGAACCCAGCGCTAACAGACATCAGGAAAACAAGAATTCACACACAGCAGAAGGAGTAGCCAGAAAACGTCCACAGACTTCTGATTGTAAGTGTTTTACAGAGAGAGGGGTTCAAAGGGGGAAAAGAGAGGGGGAGACAGACAGACAGACAGACAGATAAAGAGATATGTTGATGATTAACATTTCCAAACTAATAGATGCGTTTTTTTTTTTAATCGGCCTTTGTGTTTGAAAGGTGCTTTGAATAGCTAGCAAGGTCATTCTGAACATGTTTGATAAACAGACATATATTCATTCAGAGAATAATCTGTTTTTGTCACCAGATTATGTCCCACATCATTGGAGAGTCAAAGAAGAATATCAAGAGTACAAAATATTCTGAAACAGTGCAAGGAGAATGCAAAAGAATATCTTTGGTCAACATCCATTATGAATACCAACAATAAAAACACAGTGAAAAGTTTTAGAAAAGTAGTTACAGACTCAGAATCAAAAACTAACTTGGAGAATATTTCGACAGGATCACCCTGTCTTCTTCAGCTCACTGTTGCTGTTGTGGCAGCGAGGCTTGATGGGACGACTGTTGTGGGGAGTGAACGGTTGTCAGGATCTGATTGTAGATGGGGGGGAGTTCAAAGCCTTGATCTCTGTTCAGGCTGGGGCGTTGGCCTTAATTTCGATGGCTTCTTTAACTTTTCTTTTTGTGAGGAAGGGCTCTGTAGATAGGATCTTGGTTTCTTGGGGGCTGAAACTGTGGCCTGTGGCTTGTAGATGTTCATGTATGGCAGAAGTAGATTGGTTTTTTTTTTTTTTTTTTTTTTTTTGCTGTCCCAACCTCTGCGCCACCTCAGAGGCAGTGCACCCACGCCGCTCATTCCGACACCCCGTCCACAGCCACAGCCTGGTCGGCCCCGCCGCAGCCCCGGCACCGGCAATCCACAGGGAGCAGTCAATGTCAAGTCATCAAGAGGCAACCCACCGGAGGAGACACTGCACTGCTGCCGAGTCACTTCGGTGGTGTTCAGTGGCACCTGTTCTGATCTAACATACGCAGGACACCACCTACTAAGCCCCCTACTGACGACAATAATTGCTTAGTCGCGGAGCCGGCGTGAGTGAGCTCTCCCTCTGGAGGGTGCCACCACGTCCGTCCAACGACAGCCCCCATGGACTCGCCGATACCGGTGACCCCGACAGAACCAAACCAAGGCCACAGACGTGGAGAGGACATCGAAATTGAGGTCACCATGAGAGCAGGGCATGAAGGGCCACAGAACTTGAGACATTTTTTTTTTATGCTGATCGATGAGTGTGACGAGATGAGTAAGTGTTAGGTAGGTCCTCTAGGGGAAGGAATAGGGATAATTTCTCAATGAGAATTACCTTAACATTTCACCTACACCCTCTCTCTTACTAGTGGTGGAAGGAGCAACTTTCCGGTACTAGTCATCGAAGAAATTTTTATTTTATACCGGGACTGGGTAAAATACTGAACAGTGGCTCTGAGATAGTTTTCCTTAGGCCTGTACTCTTATTAGTACTTGTAGCTCCGAGAGACAGAATTGAAGAGAGAAGTTCAAACATTCAACATTTGACTGAACAACAGAGAACTGACACAAGTTAAGTGCACTTTCACACATCAACTTTTATTGCTTACACTTTGGTAAGTATTGGCCTGTCACCTCTGAATAGGCTAGGGTTTAGTTCTCATTGGACTACCACAATGAGGGGGCCCTTCCCTCACTCCTACTTTACTCGCCCGCACTCAGTGCAGCAAGTTTTAAGTTGGCATACAGGGGGTCTGTCTAAGTTACACTGAATGTATCCAAAGAGGTACTCATAGACTTGTCTCCCTGTCTCATCATAAAGTGAGGGCAAGGGTCTGATGGATTTGAGTCCAGGTGGTAAGCTAACTTAGCTTTGCTTCGGAGAGAGTAGTTGATCTCTCCTGTGGTTGGTGACTGCCCCACTGGTGTAGATTGGATGTCTGGTGTCGCCCTGGTGTTGGGCGAAGTCCCAGCTTCTGGTTCAGCTGCAATGTGTAGTGTGTCCAGGATAGGGTGACCAGGATCGCGTGTCCAGGAATCGTGTCCAGGATATCGTGTCCAGGATGGGTGACCAGGATCCCAGTTCTGTGATAAAGAGAACTTGGTCTGTAGGTGAGACTCTGATGGCTGGTTTGTCGAGTGCACACATTTACCCCGTTTCGCTTTCAGCACAGGTGTGAGACTCAGCCAGCAAAGTTTTCTCTATGGTAGAGTTTCTGCTATAACTGTTAATCTCCACTTTTGTTTAAAGACTAGGTTAAGCTTACAAAAGGGTAGGAGACAGTAATACTATGTTACATAGTTTCAGTCAAGCAACTCTTCCATGTTTCTTATGAATTAAATCATACTGACTTGGGCTACACTTAGTCCAAGTACACATGTGGTGTAGACTTAAAGTCATACACTACAAATCATTCTAACAATCACCAGTATTTATAAATCAAGGTAGCAGTTCTTAACCTAGCACAGGCATACTGCTTTCCTTACCAAAACAAATCAATGAATTATTTTCTTAATAGACAGAATTGCCTACTGGCAAAAATCAGGGTAAACACAAAGAACAGTGATCAGATAGTAAACAAAGAATCATAACCACTGGGAGAGAGCTTTTGCCATATGATGGCAAGCCAACTCCTACACAGAATAATCATTCATCAGTTTGATACATGTTGCTAAGCATTTGTACAAATCTACAATGTTAACACACACAGCATACATAAAATCAATATATAGATTTGAAAAGGTAAACAGAGTTCCAACTCACTTTTCCTGGGAATTAACAGTGAATGACTGGAGATCAACGAGGATACCAGGATTGTCCCACGCCTTCTCTAGTTGTCTCTTTTGTCTTCACCGGTCTGGTCTACAGGTAGTCTTGAGGGGTCAGTGAAGTTGCACTCCTGTGCGACTAGTATATATGTATTCTAACTGCGGGATTCGATTTTGACAACCTGTCACTCAAACCTCAGGGGTGAGAGGGGGAGGGATCTAGTTTTAATACCAGTCGCCTCGGAAACCATTTGAACTTAATCGGCACAGTTTAATTTATGCGTCCGTCTAGAGACATATTCTCGTGTAGCGATTCCGGTGAATAATTCACGAGTTCACCCAGTACACGGACTGTAGATAGGAGGGGGGGGGGAGAAGGAGGGAGGTTTGGCGATTGCCTTTCTGTCACTGGGTAGGGAGTGAGGAGGGGGGGGGGGGTGAGTGGGGAGGGCACGGCAGTGGCGTCGCGCCTTTGTGTACACGGGATGGGGAGGGGGGGGGGGGGTAGAGTCGGGAAGAGGGGGGTGGGTGGTGAGACGGGTAAGGGCCACAAAAATGCAAATGAAATTTTCCCGTGTGGGGTGAAGGAGGGTTGAGAGGGGGAGGGGGGGGGGTAGGCCGGCAAGAACGAAAGGCGCCACGCGTTTGCCGTGACGCAATTTCGTTTCCCCGTCATAAATCACGCCAGCTGTGCGATTCGCACCGTCCTAAGTACAAAAGGGGGGGGGGGGGGGGGTTGAAAGAGGAGAGTGGGCATAGATTTGAATTCTATTTTTTGGTTTGGGGTTTTAGTGGGACTGATCGGATGGTTTTGTCAAGCGTTTCGTCACAATGAGAATGAGGATGATTAAGATGATGCTGCGGATTTCCATTTCGGTCTGAGACTACATGACAGGGCTGTACTCTACGCTTCCTTTCATAATATATCCCGGCATCAACCAGGCCCGAGAGATACAGGCACCTGCAGTGTTGGTCAGGAAATTTGAGCAACACTCTCAGAAACGCATCCATTAAGTGGATGAAACTCGACTGTGTGGTCCCAGTCTTCCCAGCTGAGTCCGCAGCAATTCAACTCTGGGTAGGAGCCGGTCGGGGCAGAAAAACCCACATGACTTCTGATGGGATTCGAACCCACAACCTCCCAGCCGGGAGTCCGCGACGCTGACCACTTCGCCACGGCGGCTGGTAGTAGATCGGTTTTGGTGTTCCTGTAGACGGGTGGTGAGTGGTCTTGCTGTCTCGCCAATGTAGGTATGGGTACAGTCTTGACACCCTACCTGGTACACTACACCACACTGCTTGAGGGGGTCCATTTTGTCTTTGACATGGGTCAGTTGCTGGCGTAGGGAGTTGGTGGGTTTGTGGAACACTTTGCATCCATGTTGTTGGAAGGTCCTGGCTAGACGCTCTGAGACTCCTTTAATGTAAGGGATCCCCACTTTCACAGTGTCCGTATCTGTAGAAGAAGGGTAGTGAATTCGAGGGTTGTCCCACATCCATGCAGGGTATCAAAGACAAAACGGACCCCCTCAAGCAGTGTGGTGTAGTGTACCAGGTAGAGTGTCAAGACTGTACCCATACCTACATTGGCGAGACAGCAAGACCATTCACCACCCGTCTACAGGAACACCAAAACCGATCTACTTCTGCCATACATGAACATCTACAAGCCACAGGCCACAGTTTCAGCCCCCAAGAAACCAAGATCCTATCTACAGAGCCCTTCCTCACAAAAAGAAAAGTTAAAGAAGCCATCGAAATTAAGACCAACGCCCCAGCCTGAACAGAGATCAAGGCTTTGAACTCCCCCCCCCCCCCCCCCCCCCATCTACAATCAGATCCTGACAACCGTTCACTCCCCACAACAGTCGTCCCATCAAGCCTCGCTGCCACAACAGCAACAGTGAGCTGAAGAAGACAGGGCGTGAATATTGTTGTTTTAACTGTCCATGACAGGAGGAAAGTGTCTCTATGTGGTGTTTTGCATGTTCCAGTGGAGGGGGCGCTGTCAGGCGCTGTCAAACTGCGTGTCACGGATACCATACTGAGTGCATGGCACCCAGAAGGTATGATAAAATCAATGATTATTATTTTGACAAAAAAATATTGATGACTTGTATGTGAACTGCCTTTAGCTGATTTCAAACAGAACTATGATTGTTGGTCTACTGTTCAATTTGTGTTATTTGATGTTAGTGAAGAGTAATGATCAGTGCACTGAGAATCTGGGTTATAACCATTTGACTGTCTTGCTCATAATTTTAACCTCTTGCAATCCATGTTGTAATTGTTTGGTAGTCTTATTCATGTCTATAACTCCTGAGAATCAATGTAATAACCGTTTAACAATCTCACTGATCACTCCAAACCCCAACAACCCATGCTATGAGTATTGGCTATTTCTTTCATAACATTAAACCCTCACAAACCATGTTATAACCATTCAGCTATCTCATTCGTCATGTTAACCCCTTACAATCTATGTTATAAGTATTTAGCTACCTCATTCATAACACTAACCCCTACAATCCATGTTAGAACTATTTGGATGCCTCATTCATCATGTTAACTCCTTACAATCCAAGTTATAACCACAGTGCTGTCTCATCTATTATTTAAACCCCTTCAAATCTGTTACAGTCAGCCATGTATGGCCAGTCAACCATGTGTTGGCAGGTCGGCCCCGCACCATCCCCTTTAACCTGGACATGCCAGACCTCATGCAGACACCTTTCTCTGCCCAGTCCACAGCGCTGTCCGCATCACTGCAGCATCGGGCGCCTGGCGCTAACTCTCTGCAACTAGTCGATGACTCAGCCGCCCTGTCCACAAATAAGACACCCAGCATCCTGTCTGCTGTTAACGTGAAAAGGGTGTGTACCAGTTCCACGTCCCACAAAATTACTTCTTCCTGGGCGGCAAACATGGAAGCGCCAATGACCTCAGCGCCTGAAGATGTGTCCATTGTGCGGGCTGGTCAGTGTGCTACAGAAAGCTTCTCACCGCAGGACTCCATCAATGAAAATGTCCTTGTGTCATACGACGGCAGCATTTCCACAACAACCATGTTCCCTGCCAACCTGCCTTCCATGCTGCCCTCCACGGATTTGAACTCCCTGCTGGACTCATCTGGTCGTCTGCCGAGCTCCAGACTCCTCAGCATGATTGACAGTTTTATGAAGGAGTGGGAGGAGAGGTGTGATGGCGTCTAGTGAAGACAGACCCAGTCTCTCAGGGAAGTGTCTGGATTTGTCCTGTCTGCAGGGCTTTGCAGAAATGTGTGGAACTTAACAGTTAGCTGCCATTGGCTTAAGTCTTATGCCTACAGTAAGGGTTATTGCATAGTAACTGTCAAAGAGAACGTACCGACGGTTATTCAGTCCTAATTTCAGGGGGAATAACTTGTCACAGCAGGTGACGGGGAGAAAGGAACATTGAACAAAGAAAAATCAGAAGAAAGTCATCGCACATAAATCCTTCCATTTGGAAAGTCATCAAGATGTAGGTGTTGTCAGCTGGCATTGACATGAATCATGATCTGCCTTTGTTCTTCTGTGACTGTATGTTGATGCAAATCGTGATCTGTCTTTGTTCATCTGTGACTGTATGTTGATGCAAATCGTGATCTGTCTGTCCATTTTTGACTGTATGTTGATGCAAATTGTGATCTGTCTTTGTTGGTCTGTGACTGAACATTGATATGAATTGTGATCTGTCTTTGTTCGTCTGTGACTCTACATTGATATGACTTGTGATCTGTCTTTGTTGGTCTGTGACTCTACATTGATATGACTTGTGATCTGTCTTTGTTCGTCTGTGACTCTACATTGATATGACTTGTGATCTGTCTTTGTTCGTCTGTGACTCTACATTGATATGAATTGTGATCTGCCTTTGTTCATCTGTGACTCTACACTGGTATGAATTGCGATCTGCCTTTGTTCGTCTATGACTCTACATTGATATGACTTGTGATCTGTCTTTGTTTGTCTGTGACTCTACATTGATATGAATTGTGAACTGTCTTTGTTCGTCTGTGACTCTACATTGATATGAATTGTGATCTGCCTTTGTTCTCCTATGACTGTACATAGAACACATGTATTAGTGAATAGATATCACTAATTCACATCCAGGTATAAAAGACTGCTGTTTCATTGTTATTTTGTTGTGTATGCAACAGCTAAATCACTCCCGGTAGGTGACCACATTCTTCTCTCTTTTGGTTTGTGGTCCTAGGTAAAGAAAACCATACTCTGAATTTGTACATACAGCTAGGTGTCATGAGTCATGACTATTTATTATAATTTGTTGATACAGCTATATGTCATGACTGTTTATTATCATTTACTTTGAATTTGTGCATGCAGCTATGTGTCATGGCTATTCATTATCATTTATTTTTTTGAGTGTCCAGTATTACGGAGTATCGAAACGTCAGCATGGACTTTTTTTTTGTAAATGAATATCAGAATGTGAGGGACATTTTTACACATCCTGAACATCAACGTTGATCACATTGTACAAACATCAATTGTTCTGCTGGAAATTGGTTGTGAATGGAAGTGGGGGTCATCTTCTTCTCCTCTTGGCTCCCCCCCCCCCTTCTACTTCCCCTACCTCTACCACCACCCACCTCACCACCAAAGTCGCACCACTTTATTTCTTTTTAAATGGTCTGATTTTTTAAGCTCTTTGTCTTTCTTTCCTTGCTTTGTTTCCTGTGATATCTAAAGAATAGAATCTCAAGGATTCTTTCAGTCACTGCACTTGTGTTTTTAGAGGAAGTTGTCTTTAAAGTGATTTTAGTCAGCTATAATGCATGATTTGCAGATTCAAACAGAATCACAAAACAATCAGCTGACGGATTGTATCATCTGTCACAGTTGATCAGTCGACAGAGAAGAGAGCAGCGCCAGAATATAGCGCAGCTGATATGAATGTTGTGGAACCAGAAAGAGGTTTTGGTTAGACAGAAAGGGAAGTTTTTGAGTCAAAATGAATTCAGGACAAATCTTGTATCAATGTTCCAGTCACTATACAGCACTCGTTTAGATAGCTGTCTGCATACCATACAAATGCTCTCTCTCTCTCTCACTCTCTCCCAAACATACACGCACACACACACACACACACACACACACACACACACACACACACACACACACACAGAGAAAGCTACAGAATGACCACTAGTTCTTGTATCATTTTTGTATTAGTTGTAGCATTCATTCATTGTGCTGAACAACAGTCATGATACACACACAGGCACACACACACACACACACACACACACACACACACACACACACACACACACACACACACACACACACGCGCGCGCATGCACGCACACACACACACACACACACACACACACACACACACACACACACACACACACAGAGGGAGAGAGAAAGCTACAGCATAACCACTAGTTCTTGTATCAGTTCTGTATTATTTGTAGCATTCATTCCTTGTGCTGAACAACAGTCATGATAAAAAATAGTCTGTTTTTGTTGCAATTTATACAACATGTTAATGGCAAATTTTGTTTGTTTTATTTTATTTACTCCTTTTTTTTTCATTTTAATGCAAGTGTACGCAGTGGTGAGAAAGACAATGAGTGAAACATTGCCGTGAAGGGTGTGCATTAGGATGGTGAAGTGTGATTACTCAGTGATGGCAAGTAATGTAATATAATGTAAAAGGATATTTATAGAGTGCTTTACCTCACAAGAGCCCAAAGCACATATTACAGAAAAACATGATAAAATTATAATTTTTTTTCCCCCCTTGAAACGAAGGTTCTCTTTTCCTTTTTGAAACCTTTTACATAAACAATATAACACATCATTCAATGTATTCATGTGCACCAATAAGTAAAGACTATACTATCATTCTTTAGTAATTCCATACACAACATTGTCCAGATCTATTTGATATAGCAGTCACTAATTACAGAGAATAACAAAAGGAAATTCCCATGAAACTGCAGGGGTATTTGATGCTGAGCAGAAAAATAGAGCAACAACAGACAAACAAACAAAAATTAAAAATAAAAAAAAAGAAATAAAATAGAAAAAATATAGATTAAAAAAAAAAAATAAATAATAACATCAAAAGTATAAAAACAAACAAACAAACAAACAAACAAAAACAACTCTTGACATAAAACAATAAGTATTGTCTATGGCTGGAGAGGAGTTGACGGGAAAGGGGAGGAGCGGTTGGAAATAGGTGGGGGAGAGGGGTGGGGTGGGGGTGGGGGGTAAAGAATGAGGAATAAAGAGAAAAGGAAAGGTCACATACCGCTTATACAAATCCAAACATATTTGATCCATGCTCATCTGCAGGAGCATTAGAATGCTTTTTGTATAATAATGTGTACAGTTTTGTTAGCTACTGTGACATAAAAACACTCTAATAAGAATGAAAATATTAGTAGTATTTACAGCTAATTTTTTACTGCGACGTACTGTATTGTCTAATCTGCGCACAGTGTGCTATATGGTAACCAGTTTCTTAATAAAATCATGATAGCGCATTTCCATTATATGTGCATGCTTTTCTATTTGATATCTATGTTTAAGTTCGCATGTAAATTCAGACAGTCTTGGTATTGCATTAATAATTCTACTTTTATAGATGAAAAACTTTGCCCATAGTAAAATACGATCAAAAAGTTGGTCTGTTTTTGTTTTCTCGTCGGTTCCGAACAAGATCAGCTCAACATTCAGTGACAATCTGAAACAATGTTCACATTTCTGTTTCAAATATCTTTCCAATTCCTTCCAGAATTCTTGTGTTATTGGACAATACCACAAACAGTGATGAATTGTGTCTCTTTCATTTTTGCAAAAACTACATTTATCGCTGTCTGAGAGACCCATTCTTTTTAGAAATATATTTGATACCAAAACTCTGTGACAGAGTTTCAGTTGAAACCATCTAAATTTTATTTCTTTGATTTTTCGGACATGTTTTAATACAGTTTCCCAGTCTATCGCTGTTTGTAACTTTATTTCCCATTTTGCAAAAGACTCTATATTGAGTACATCTATTTTATCCAGGAGCAAATTGTAGTAAATTTTTGATCCTTTGACAACACTTGTTATAATTTTCAAAACTTTGCTTTTATCATTCTTGACACTGTTTTCAAATGTTATGTTTCTTTTTCTAGCGTATTCTGTTATAGCCTGGACACAGCCTAAATAATGGAGGTAATTCACCTGCACTCCTAACTTTGTTGAAAAACTTCTGTAACTTAAAAAAGTACCATTTTCATCCATCATATCTGCCACATGAATTATATCTTTGTCAAACCATAACTTGAAATAAAAATGAGTTTTATCAATTTTAAATTTATCATTATAAAAGATAGGTTCTGCTGCAATCTCCTCAGTATTTTCTAAATCTGTTTGTATGTTCAAAGTGTCATAAGATTTAAACACATCCTTCCAAAACTGGTTACACCTACTCTGTAAATACTTCTTTGGCCCCAAATAATTTAGATTGTTTACTTCTGGACAGAGCGTTACTAAAACTGTCTTCCACTTTGAGCTCTTAGTAATTAATTTTCTAACCCATGACAGTTTTAAAGCTTGCATAAAGGCGTGAATGTCTGGCAAACCTATACCTCCGTTTTCAATATTATGAATTGCATACTTTTGTTTAATTTTGTCAGGTTTGTTGTCCCATACAAATTCAAAACACATCTTTTGCAGGTGTTTTATGTCACTGTCAGGGGGGCTTTGGGAGTAACATCCACAGGTATACAAGTTTAGACAAAATAAGAGATTTTAATACTGCAACCTTACCAAGAGGAGTACACATATGTTTTGACCAAATTTTAAACAAGTTTTGAACTTCTGTAAACTTATCTGACATATTTATTTCTGTTAGTTTTGATAAATCAGTTGTCAACCAAATTCCTAGCAGTTTGAATTTTATAGGGTTCCATATCATATGCTTTTCAGCCAAATGTACAGTTTGTGAGCCTTTCTTTTGCCCTAGCCATACGTTGCAGGTTTTTGCAAAAATTTAATTTAAGACCTGAAATGCCTTCAAATTCTTCTATTGAGTTGAACAGTTTTTCATATGACTTTTTATCCCCTTCTAATGTAAACGATGTGTCGTCTGCAAACTGGCTTATTTTAAATTCTGTGTCAGATATTTTTATTCCCTTAATTTCGTCATCTTCTCTTATTTTGCTCGCTAGTAATTCAACACATAACACAAAGAGATATGGGGATATAGGATCACCTTGGCGACATCCTCTCCTAATGGGAAAACTCTGAGATAACTTTCCATTAACGATTACATGAGCTTTAATATTTTTGTAAAAAGTGCATATCCATTTACTCATATCCTTTCCAAAGCAACAGTAACTGATAACTTTTTCCAAATAGACCCGGTTTATGGAGTCGAAAGCCTTCTCAAAGTCGACTGAGACCAGTAACCCAGGCAGATTTTTGTTTTCTAAGTAATGCATCATGTCGTACAATAGTCTTAAATTATCCCCAGTATACCTCCCTGATATGAACTCTGTCTGGTCTTTGTGAATTAGTTTAGGTAGGACTGTTTTAATTCTATTAGCTATGCAGATTGATCCTATTTTATATGTAACATTTAACAGTGAGATTGGTCTCCAGTTTTGTATATATTCCTTGGGTTTGTCTCCCTTGGGTAAACATATTATTATACCTTCTCTTTGAGTTACTGACATTTCTCCTTTATAAAAGCCTTCATTTAGAGAACGGATTACAAAATCTCCCAGCTGTTTCAAAAAAATTTAAAGAAATTAACTGTAAATCCATCCGTGCCTGGGCTTTTGTCATTTTGCATATTTTTCAATGCTTCTGTTGCTTCTTCTTTTGTTATGAGACCCTCCAAGTTATCAGATTCGATTTTGCTTAATTTTGGTAATGTTTTTGTAAACTTGCCTATATCAGTATCCCCCAATTTCCGTTCTTTATACAGATCATGAAAAAAGGATTTGGTCTCATCTAACAAATCGGTTGTTTCCGTCAATACACGGCCATCTGCTGTTGCTAGTTTTAACATCTGTTTGCTAATAAAATGTCTTTTTTCAAGATTACAAAAATATTTATTTATTTTCTCCCCTTGTATTGCCCACCTAACCTTTGATCTTAACATTATCCCTTCCATTTTTGTTTTTCTAATCTCTACCAGCTGAGCCTTTTTCTCCTTTAGAGTTATTCTTTCAGCTTGGTTTGGATGAGAATTGCTCTCAAGGGTTTGTATTTCTTGTTCTAAAGTTTGTTTGGTCTTTTTAAGGTCTTTGTTTTTGTGTATGCTGTACGAAATTGTTTTAGCCCTGATTTCCATTAGTAAGGTGTCCAAGAATAGCTGATCTGATACTACAAATTGAATCTGATTGTTAGGTATTTGTTTTGAATTTTCTCTCATATACGGAAGAGCTGCATACTGACACTTAACTTCTTCTATTAGGTTATTTATTGATTGAACATATGTGTAATCTTTTAACAGTGACGAGTTGAATTTCCAGAGACTTTTATTTTTTTCCTCCACTTAAAAGGTAACTTCCATTGTAATGAGCGAATGGTCACTGCGGTAACCAAAATGAATATCAGCATTACTCACTGAAGTAATTAATGTTTCCGAAACTAGGAAATAGTCAAGGCGACTTTGTTGACGTGGAATTTGGCCTTCGCCATGTGTATCTGAGGACCTCTGGGTTAAATTCTCTCCAAACATCTATTAATTATAACTCAGATATAATTGATAAAATTATAATTCTAATTCAAAGCGCGCGCACACACACACGTATGCATGCACGCACGCATGCACGCGCACACGCACGTGCACGCACGCACGCACGCACGCGCGCGCGCGCGCACACACACACACACACACACACACACACACACACACACACACAATCTAGTAGTGCTAGGTTCCTCACCCCTCCATGGACCAGGGGTTCAAGCACCATTATCATACGCAGGGGAAAAGATGGGAGCAAGGTTTTTCCTCTGATGGTCCAGGTCAGCACAACTGCCAACCCACTAGCGGCTGAAATTCTCTCCTGTGTATTCATGCACACAGGAGATCAGGCCGGTGCATTAAAGGACCCTGAATATTCCACAGTCTTTCAGTGGGTGATGTAAACATGGAAGATAAACCGGGGCGCTCCCAGAGATAGTACGAGGACATAGGCTGCATTATGACTAAATAGAACGATGACTTAACTATGATGAAAAAGTAAGACTTCCCGTCACTTCACCATGGCTGACAAGGAAGAAGCTCTTGCCATGACTCAGAAGAGGGACTTAACCATGACTGACAAGGAAGAAGTTCTTACCATGACTCAGAAGAGGGACTTCACCATGACTGACAAGGAAGAAGCTCTTGCCATGACTCAGAAGAGGGACGACGTCACCATGACTGACAAGGAAGAAGCTCTTACCATGACTCAGAAGAGGGACTTCACCATGACTGACAAGGAAGAAGCTCTTACCATGACTCAGAAGAGGGACGACTTCCCCATGGCTGACAAGGAAGAAGCTCTTACCATGGCTCAGAAGAGGGACTTCACCATGACTGACAAGAAAGAAGCTCTTACCATGGCTCAGAAGAGGGACGACTTCACCATGGCTGACAAGGAAGAAGCTCTTACCATGGCTCAGAAGAGGGACTTCACCATGACTGACGAGAAAGAAGCTCTTACCATGGCTCAGAAGAGGGACGACTTCACCATGACTGATAAGGAAGAAGCCTTTACCATGGTGAAGAGGGATGACTTCACCATGACTGATAAGAAAGAAGCCTTTACCATGGTGAAGAGGGACGACTTCACCATGACTGACAAGGAAGAAGCCTTTACCATGGTGAAGAGGGACGACTTCACCATGACTGACAAGGAAGAAGCCTTTACCATGGTGAAGAGGGACGACTTCACCATGACTGACAAGGAAGAAGCCTTTACCATGGTGAAGAGGGACGACTTCACCATGACTGACAAGAAAGAAGCCTTTACCATGGTGAAGAGGGACGACTTCACCATGACTGACAAGGAAGAAGCCTTTACCATGGTGAAGAGGGACGACTTCACCATGACTGATAAGGAAGAAGCCTTTACCATGGTGAAGAGGGACGACTTCACCATGACTGATAAGGAAGAAGCCTTTACCATGGTGAAGAGGGACGACTTCACCATGACTGATAAGAAAGAAGCCTTTACCATGGTGAAGAGGGACGACTTCACCATGACTGATAAGAAAGAAGCCTTTACCATGGTGAAGAGGGACGACTTCACCATGACTGATAAGGAAGAAGCTCTTATCATGAGAAAAGGGAAGACTTCCCTGTGACTGATAAGACAGAAACCTTTACCATGACAAACAAGAAAGTTTTACCTTGACAGATAAGGAAGAAGACTTCATCATGATTAACAAGAAGGAAGACTTTGCTATGACTGACAACAAAGAAGACTTTACTGTAAGTGACAAGAATGTTTTGTATAGCAACAGAGAGAAATGGTTGAACCCCTTAGTCACCAGTCATTGCTCACAGCTTCATGCAGAATGGATGGCAAGATTGACGTCCTAGTCAGATTCTCATGGGCACACGTTGTTTGCAGCCAGGACAGTTTCTGTCCTGCACCATTTTTGTTAATATTGACAGTATCAACACAGCTCAGTGGTGTCTTCATCTCCCATTCAGAACCAGGGGAGACAGGAAGGGTGTGAGTTGTCGGGTTTTCTCCTGTTAACAACATTAACACAGTTCAGTGAATTTTAATTAGAGGAGAAAGCCAGTGCACCGAAGTATGTCTAATGTACCATCAATAGCTTTAATTTACCTTGAATACACCTCTGAAGACTAAGCTTTGTTTTGAGTGAAAGTTGTGATTTTGTTGATGTATATTGAAAATAATAAATAAAGGAGCATGAAATCCTCTCCTCTTGGTCTGTGGAACTGAATGAATCTGGATCTATCACGAAGTTTGCTGATACTATGAGATCTGATAAAGATATGAAAAACACGCCACTGTGTCTGTAGAATCGTTGGGATGGAAATGCATGGGAGCACAAACATGAACACAACAATTCCAAATACATGTTCCTCAAGGACTGTTTAGGAGTTACTGTGACAGCTTGTAAATTCTGTCTGCAATTGTTGATGATGACTAATAGGAGTTCATCATAACCATGTGCACATGTATACACTCATCTATAAAAAAAAAAAAAAAAAAAACATATTAAGCTCACATGGCACTTCCATGCGCACGCACACGTTATCCATTACAAATCCTCTTTTTGCGTTTTATGGCTCAATAGTCAGGCTGCATCATACCTCTCTGATCTTCTCAGTCTCTACTTGTCCCATTCAAAACCAGATGCTACAGCCAAATATGTTTTGTTTTGTTTGTTTGTTTGTTTTGTCCTGTGTACTCCAACAGGTTTCCTTTACTTGGAACCAGCTGCCTTACTCAGTAGGTTAATTAACTAAACTCCACCACAAACTTCTCAAAACATCCCTAAATCAGCTTTCTTCCGTGAACAGTCCACCATCACTTTTTAAAAATTTCATTTGTGTCTCTGTGACTGTCATGCATGATTTGGGTGCAGTTGCGCACTTGCGTATCTATATAAATGAGTGCGTGTGTGTGCGTGCGTGCGTGCGTGCGTGTGTGTGTGTGTGTGTGTGTGTGTGTGTGTGTGTGTGTGTGTGTGTGTGTGTGTGCTTGCGTGCGTGCATGCGTATGTGTGTACTTTGGTATGTGGTTGTATTATTTTCCTTTCCCCAAGACCGTGTTCCCCTCTCATCGATCTATGGATCTGTAAAGTAGGACAATCTCTTCTGGACTGACATCTCACAGAGAGATGTCCGCTACCCTCACACAGGTGCATACACGTGCATGCTCACACAAGCGCACACACACACACATACACATACATGCATGCGGGCGCGCGCGCACACACACACACACGCACGCACGCACGCGCCCACGCACGCATGCAAACACACACACACACACACACACACACACACACACACACACACACACACACACACACACACACACACACACCACGCAGAATATGTAAGGTAGGCATACACTCGATTACTGACTACCACCCTTCCTCTCTCCCCATCCTGATTGCTTCTTTCTTTATTCAATCGTTTATCTACATATTTGTTTATTTATTCATCTCATTACTTATTTGTTTTAAAGATGTGCACACTTCGGCCTCCTGACTTGCAATGTGCGGGTGTAACATATTTGGGACTGGTGCAAGAGAGGCGCACTGCAGGAATATAGACGATGGAATGACTGCAGTGTCGGTCAGTTCTAGACGAATTGTAGATTGTGCTTTCATCAGCAACTGTGGCAGTTAATACAAAAAATGAGAAGGAGAAGAAGGAGAAGAAGAAGAAATGCTCGAGAGAGCGCTCTTTCCCATCGAAGCTGAGATAGCATCAGGATGGAGTGGATGCTAGGCAGGCCCGCTTGGTCATGCACCTCTGGTCTGATGTCTAAGGCAGGCTGTGTGGAAGTGATTCAGCTTCTTTGCATGCCGTTGGTACACTGTCCACGTTTCACATGCATAGGAAAATGTGGGGAGAACAACTGCTCTGTACACCTCCAGCTTGGTCTGCCGAAAGTTGCTCTTGCTTTTGCAGTTCT
Source organism: Conus canariensis (assembly GCA_033310375.1). Classification (NCBI taxonomy): domain Eukaryota; kingdom Metazoa; phylum Mollusca; class Gastropoda; order Neogastropoda; family Conidae; genus Conus; species Conus canariensis. The sequence goes on from CM065723.1 coordinate 60,989,196, forward strand.
GATGCTCACTTCAGCGTCTGGTAACGTTCTTGGACAGCGTGCTGCCTAAGCAGGTGAATTTACTCTCCGCAGCGAGTCTCACATGATTGACTGTGATGCCAGGCTCATGATAGGGTCTGCCTGGCTCAGGTTGATGCAGAACTTCCGTCTTCTCTGTGTTTATGGTGAGACCGAAGCTGGCACAGGCTACAGAACACTTGTCGATGCTGGACTGCATGTCAGTTTCTGAACCAGCATTGAGGGCGCAATCATCAGCCAACAGAAAGTCCCTGATGATGTCTGTCATAACCTTAGTTTTTGCCTGGCGCCTCTTGAGGTTCGACAGCTTTCCATCTGTTCTGAATCTGATGTCGATGCCTACGTCTCATTCTCAGAAGGCATCGGTCAGCATTGTAGAAAACACGATGTTGAACTGATTGGCTGAACTACTGAAGCACATCATCGCCAAAACAACGAGGAGCCACGCTGAAGACAACAATGTTCTGTTCCCAGAACAACGCGTCTTTCTCCGGGGCCATTTCTGCGGGACACACGCTGCTGGGATTTCTGGATGAGACAGCGGAAGCGCTAGAATGTGGATGCCAGGACATATTCATATTGGATTTCTCCAAGACATTTAACAAGGTAAACCAGGGTCTCCTTATCCACGAGCTCGAGTAGTAGAGAATCACAGGGAAGATTCAGCAATGGATCACGAGCTTCCTGCAAGACAGAAGGCAGACAGTCGTCACTGCTGGGAGGAGGTCTGTCTGTATTACAGGTCACGCAGGAGTCCCTCGGGATTCAGGCCGGAGATCCAGCCTCTTTCTACTCCAAATGAACAACCTGCAGTCAGGACTGTCCACAACCGTGCGCCTCTTCGCTGATGACACCATCTGTCACAGGGATATCAATGCAGCCCGCGACCAGTACCAACTACAGTATGTCTTGGACGAGCTTGCTCTTCGGGGGAAAGATCGAAGACAGCCTTTCACCCCCAGAAATGTTAGGGCAGAGAAAAAGAACTATTTTTAACTTACTCGATAAGAAGAAAGACGGTAAAATATATCTGGAAAGCCACTCACTGGAATAAGAAATTATAACATTTCCCCTGTTTCAAGTGTAAAAAATGATACATCTACAAGTAAACTACATGTACTTAAAATAGATTAAGATCATTTTGAATTTGCATGCATGAAATTTATGTTTTCACTGTTATATTCAGCCTGTTATTGACTATACCTCAGCACTTTGGGACTCGCTAGCAATAATTTACTTAAACCACTGATTAGCGTTTACAGAAGATCTGTTAATAAAAGTCACGATAGGTGAACCATTCTCACTGGTATACTCGGGTTACAAGCAGGCAGGCATCCACCCACCTAAACCTAAACTTTTGCAAAATAAAGGAGTCCTTAGGCCTAAGATACTCCATGGAAATGTTCATTTTCTGTAACAAAATGTGCACCTTTAAGACCATCAACATTCTCATAAAACAAACCTTACCTTGGCAATGATTATTCTATACGAATCAAATATGGCGTATTCCGGATGTTGGCTGTGGAATCACATCCCACAGTATCTTATAATGAATCAAACTTGATAAAATTCAAATTTAAGTATCTGATGAGCGCATCAAATTTAACTCCACTATACCCAAAAAATGTATTGATCATTCCAAACTCAGATCAAATCTTATAAGTATCTGATGGATGTTTCAAATTTGACTCTACCATTCCCAAAAATGCATTGTGGTTCTTTTACTGCATTCCGCCTTCTCAGCCGCGCGAACGTGTATATCCATTTTTTGTGGGGTTTTTTTTCTGCCTCTCTTTCAGTCTCTGTCTCTGATTATCTATCGGT
>CM065723.1:60993537-60996037 GCA_033310375.1 Conus canariensis
GTCGTCGTCGTCGTCGTCGTCGTCGTCGTCATCGTCGTCATCATCATCATCATCATCATCATCATCATCATCATCATCATCATCATGTCCTGCATGTTCTCAAGTTTCCTGCCATCCATATATTGAACGTTCACCCTGATCCTTCTGTCAGAACAGTATCATCATCATTATCATCATCATCACCATCATCATCATCATCATCATCATCATCATCACCACCATTACCATGTCCTGTATGTTCTCAAATTCGCTGCCTTCCATGTATTAAATGCTCACCGTTATCCCTCTGTCAGAACAGTATCATCATCATCATCATCATCATCATCATCATCATCATCATCATCATCACATTCTTCATCATCATCATCATCATCATCATCATCATCATCATCACATCCTGCATGTTCTCAAGTTTCCTGCCATCCGTATATTGAACGTTCACCCTGATCCTTCTGTCAGAACATCATCATCATCATCATCATCATCATCATCATCATCGTCATCATCATCATGTCCTGCATGTTCTCAAGTTCCTGCCATCCGTATATTGAACGTTCACCCTGATCCTTCTGTCAGAACAGTATCATTATCATCATCATCATCATCATCATCATCATCATCATCATCATCATCATCATCATCATCATCATCATCGTCGTCGTCGTCGTCGTCGTCGTCATTATCATGTTCTGCATGTTCTCAAGTTTCCTGCCATCAATATATTGAACGTTCACCATGATCCCTCTGTCAGCACAGTATCATCATCATCATCATCATCATCATCATCATCATCATCATCATCATCATCATCATCATCATTACGTCCTCTTTACCTTCCTATTATCATCCTCCAATATACTGAGCGACCACCGTGACTCCTTTATCAGGTCATCATCATTATTTGATGTTTTCCAAAATTGGCACGTGGTGACTCATTAATCTATTGGGCACATCAAGAAGGAACCACTTTTGAGCTAGATAATCGCACTAGTCTTAATTTTAATGCGACATTGCTGAGCAAAACGATGTTGGGATTCAAAGCAGACCAAACATACCTCGCTGTCGGCGTCCTTAAGGTTAAAAATGCCATGTTTACTGTCAGCCGGAATAGCTTAGTTGGGAGAGCGTTAGAACAATGATCGAAAGGTAGCCTACCTGTTCAGTCTGGGGTTCCACCACTTTCCTTCCTTTTTTGAAAAAAAATTCTTCAAGGGATGCAAAACGGGTCTAAGGCAACGACGGAGGGGGGAAATAGGAGAAGAGGCATGGGCAGAGACAGGGGGCCGGGAAGAGGTGAGTAGAAGACGGTGGAAGGGAGAGAGGGGAAACGGGGGAAATGGAGGGGATGGGGTAGGACGACAAGGAGAAGATGAAGGGAAGAAGGGAGGTAAGACGGGCAGTCGAGGCAGGGGGGGGCGGGGGGGGGGGGGGGGGAGGGGGGGGGGGGGGGGGGGGGGGAAGGAGGAGGGGAGGAGGGGGGGAGAGGTGAAAGGGAGGGGGGGATGAGAGAGGTGAAAGGGGAGAAGAAGGGAGGGGGTGGTGCGGGGGGAAAACGGGGAAAGAGGAAGGGTGGGTGGTGCTGGTTTTGCAGTTTAAAAACGTTAAAGTAGGCAAACATTGTCGTTATAGTGGCATCATTTGCACCTGCTAACGTTAATCATACGTCATAGTGACTCGTACTCTTATCAAGCATACTTACATAAACAGGCATACTTTTCTATCACAGCCATGTACTATCATAGGAATCATTTAGAAAAAAAGAAAAAAAAAAAAAAAAAAAAAACGTTAAACGTCATAAATCATGAAAAAATAAAACACACACACACACACACACACACACACACACACACACACACACACACACACCACGGGCGTGCGCGCGCATGCGCGCACTTACGCCACACAGACAGACACACACACGCGCGCGCGCGCGCGCGTACGCACAAGCTGATTGTCACACACATCCACGTACTGAAAAAGACGGTGTAAACAAGCAAACACTTTCTGGCCGAAAAAGATAGGTTGACAGAAAGATTTAATTGGGATCGAGTGAACAGCCACACAAGCAAAGAAGACAGATCACGAAAAGTGATACTGTCTACAGGTAGACTGGCGCTAGACAAGAAAAACATTACAGAAAAGAAACGAATGAAGAGCCCCAAGTCGCAAACTAACCCGGAGGACATGTTACAGGTGAGGGTCCCAGAGGCCAGCACCTTGTTGTCAGGCCCCTGTTCAATGTCGGTGATGGTGATGACAGCACCTCCATCCTCACGACTGGCCCCCGGAGTCATTTCCATTTCTGTCACTCTCCAGCCCCCGTCTGAAGCAGCCAGGGAGTGCTATAACTAGGTTGTAAAACATGTTTCTTACTGACAGTAGATCATCATCATCATCATCATCAATAATGATGAGAAGAAACACACACACACACACACACACACACACACACACACACACACACACACACACAAAACATGAATAAGGGGCTCCTGTAAAT
>CM065723.1:61001037-61003537 GCA_033310375.1 Conus canariensis
CAGAGCGATGATCAATCAACGACGATGATCAATGAAGTAGGTATGTGGAATGGAAACTCACAAGAACAACGATGACAAGACGTCAGCCAAGGTCAAAGGGTAGAAATCGTCGTGCTCAGAAGCCTCCGTTACGGCTGTGAGTTCTGGGCGTTGCATTGCAAGCTCACCAATCAGAAGCCTCCATTACGGCTGTGAGTTCTGGGAGTTGCATCGGAAGCTCACCAATCAGAAGCCTCCGTTATGGCTGTGAGTTCTGGCGTTGTATTGCAAGCTCGCCAATCAGAAGCCTCCATTACGGCTGTGAGTTCTGGGAGTTGCATTGGAAGCTCACCAATCAGAAGTCTCCACTATGGCAGTGAGTTCAGGGCGTTGCGTTGCAAGCTCACCAATCAGAAGCCTCCACTATGGCAGTGAGTTCAGGGCGTTGCGTTGCAAGCTCACCAATCAGAAGCCTCCACTATGGCAGTGAGTTCAGGGCGTTGCGTTGCAAGCTCACCAATCAGAAGCCTCCACTATGGCAGTGAGTTCAGGGCGTTGCGTAGCAAGCTCACCAATCAGAAGCCTCCATTATAGCTGTGAATTCTGGGTATGCTGTTCTATTATACTATTATTCACCTTATGGATGTCACTACGTAGAGACCATGCCATTCATTATTTTGTCGTTGCTTCTTTCTTTCTTTCTTTTTTTCTCTCTTTCTTTTCTTTTCAGAAAGTAATCTTTTTTCAGGTTCAGACCTTTTTCCAGACTATGACATTTTTACACTATGAGTTCGCCAGCACTGAACATGCTTCGTTTGGTCAATCATAATTGAAACTATAAAATTATCAGTATGTAATCTGTCATTTTGATGGACTACACACACGAATCGACATCATTACCGTCAAAAGTGACGTCATCCGTACACTTGCCGGTCAAACAGCAGAATCGACTGGCTTAAAAACAAACAAACAAACAAACAAAAAACAAACAAACAAACAAAAAACGGGTTTTAACAGGTCATGGTGAAGCCTTTTTTTTGTTGTTAGATTTTCAAACAAACAAAAAATTCTAATCAGGTGATTCGTTTTCTATCAGTTGTCACGTAAGAAGAGAATGCTGTTCTCTGACGTTCTTTAACTTCATACATGAGTGAGACATGTGCCCCCCCCTCCCCCCCCTCCCCCCCCCCCCCCCCACTCAAGAACTAGGTAGAAGTTTTTACAATTTGACTCCATCAAAGTACTTAGGCGACTGTTTGTCGGTGACTGAATAATTGTCCTCTTCCTTTGAAAACGGCAGTTGAGATGCCATGAGACCGATGCATGTGCTACGGCATGATGGATTGTATAACTAGGGCTCGTAGACTATTACGTAATGTCCTCGTTAAAACGAAAGTTATGATTTAAACGAAAAAGACAGCAAAGAAAAACAAGACATGCATGACACTACATTTTATTTTAACATGGGTAGTTAATATGTTTGGAGAATCCCTCCGATCAGAGACAGCTAAAAATCAACAGTACATTGTGTGGTGTGGGCACTGGATCCGACAACAATCCCTAACAGTATGGCTCGTGTGTGTGTGTGTGTGTGTGTGTGTGTGTGTGTGTGTGTGTGTGTGTGTGTGTGTGGCTGGCTATGACTCTGTGCTTCCGAGTACGTAAGCATGTCTGATTGCATCTAATTGCTGTGCTTTGTCAGTCGTTGTTGCTTCTGCTGTTTATGTCACTGTTGTCGTTGTTTCATTGTAAACGCAGTACTATCATGTCATCAGGATTTTCGTTATTCATGTTTATCGAATGTCTTTATCAGGGAACAGCTGGTTAGGCCTTTATCCCCCTTGTACCTTTTCTCCCGTTATGTATTTTGCAGCTGTACGGCCATGACGCAGTAGTTGATATTTTTTGTTGCTTTTTGTTGTTCCTGCTGCACGTGTTGCATATATAGGTCCATGTGTGTATGTACATGACGAGGGGGCTGATATGACTGGACGGACGGGCAGCTCAGTGATCAGTCAGTTAATGACACAGGTATAAAATAAATGAAATATTTGCAGGCTGCTTTTCTAGTGCTTACCTTGCAGTAAAAAGCCTCAGGCCCACTTCTGAACCTTTTGGCTGACAAAGGTTTACAAATATTCAAAGCTTTAGGCCCACTTTTTAAACTACTGATTGACAAACGTCATCAAATATTCGTGTGATATGTCTTATTAAAGGTCGCAAATGATTTTCATTAAAACAAAAGATTATCAACAGAAAGAGATTAAAAACAAACACAGAAGTGAGAGTAGAAGAATAGCAGCGGTGCAGAAAACGACTCACATGACACAGAGGAGGAGAAGAGACGTGATCATCTTCATCAACTGCTGTAACCACCGTTCTGAAGATACTCTCCTTCACGTCGCCTGATGACCGCTAACCTTCACTGATGGCGGCTCTGCAGTGTGAGGTAGATAGCGGGGTCATGCACATAGCAAAAGTGTAACAGTGAAAGGTGACCGGTCAGCAAACTTTAGAGGTA
>CM065723.1:61008537-61013537 GCA_033310375.1 Conus canariensis
ACTGTTTAAGTGGGCAGTGTGTGTCTCCCATGTGAAAGGAGGAGAGGATGAAGGAGGAGGAGCAGGAGGGGGTGGGAGTGAGGGGTCTCTCAGATGTAGATAGTATTTGTGCTTTTGGAAACTGTGTACTTGGTCCTAAATCAAACCTCTGTTTTGTCACTCTGTGTTTCTGACTTTTTTTCCCAGTGTTTTCAGCTTTCTTTTCCCCATTTCTCTTCCCCAACCATACCCCTGCACTGTTCCCATAAAGTCTTGTTTTCCAGTTCTTGGACTGATTACCAGGCAGTGTGATTTTGGCACAGTAAGGAGTGTTAGTCACCCATTCTGCAGTGTTAGTGATGACCAGGCAATGTGATTTAGGGACAGAAAGGAGCATTAGTCATCAATTCTGCAGTGTTAGGGATAACCATGCAGTGTGATTTTGGCATGATAAGGAGTGTTAGTCATCAATTCTGCAGTGTTAGTGATAACCATGTAGTGTGATTTAGGCATGGTAAGGAGTGTTAGTCATCAATTCTGCAGTGTTAGTGATAACCAGGCAGTGTGATTTAGGCACAGTAAGGAGCATTAGTCATCAGTTCTGCAGTGTTAGTGATAACCAGGCAGTGTGATTTAGGCACAGTAAGGAGCGTCAGTCATCAATTCTGCAGTGCTGGTGATAACCAGGCAGTGTGATTTAGGTACAGTAAAGAGTGTTAGTCATCAGTTCTGCAGTGTTAGTGATAACCAGGCAATGTGTGATTTAGGTACAGTAAGGAGTGTTAGTCATCAGTTCTGCAGTGTTAGTGATAACCAGGCAATGTGTGATTTAGGTAAAGTAAGGAGTGTCAATCATCAATTCTGCGCTGTTAGTGATAACCATGCAGTGTGATGTAGGTACAGTAAGGAGTGTTAGTCATCAATTCTGCATTGTTGGTGATAACCATGCAGTGTGATGTAGGTACAGTAAGGAGTGTTAGTCATCAATTCTGCATTGTTGGTGATAACCATGCAGTGTGATGTAGGTACAGTAAGGAGTGTTAGTCATCAATTCTGCATTGTTGGTGATAACCATGCAGTGTGATGTAGGTACAGTAAGGAGTGTTAGTCATCAATTCTGCATTGTTGGTGATAACCATGCAGTGTGATGTAGGTACAGTAAGGAGTGTTAGTCATCAATTCTGCATTGTTGGTGATAACCATGCAGTGTGATGTAGGTACAGTAAGGAGTGTTAGTCATCAATTCTGCATTGTTGGTGATAACCATGCAGTGTGATGTAGGTACAGTAAGGAGTGTTAGTCATCAATTCTGCATTGTTGGTGATAACCATGCAGTGTGATGTAGGTACAGTAAGGAGTGTTAGTCATCAGTTCTGCGGTGTTAGTGATAACTAGGCATCCCCCCCCCCCCATCTCCTCCACTCCCCTTTCACTTCCTTCCCCAGTCTTCTGTGCTTCCTTCTTCCTCTTTTGCCATCACCCTTCCTACCATCTCTCCTTCCCCCATTTCACTATGCTCCTCGATGTTATCAGTGTCAGAGTGCTGTAGCTCAACGAAACAGGAAATTCCCAGTGTGCACTGTGTACCCCCAAATTAAGTTAGGCTGGCTGCTCCCCCTCTCCCCTCCACTCACCCCATCCTCTCTTCTCCCCTCCCCCCAACCCCTGCCTTCTAAAAAAGCAAAAAAGTCATACATTTATGCATCCATATGTTAAAAGCAGATGTAGACATGAGTTGCAGCTCATGATAGTACAAGAAAGAAAAAAAAGATTTATTATATACATTGCTGTTTGAGGCTGTGTGAGAGAATAGTGCATATACCTCCTCCGCTGTCTGTAAGCATATCATGCAGGGGAATCATTTAAACACAGGAAGCTTATTTGATCATAAACAGTCGCTATTTTATGCCCAGTTAACAAGAACATCTGTTTTTAGGTTGTGGTTGTTTCTTATAGGCAAATCTGAACATTCCAGTCCAAGTGTTCACTATTGAAACCTGCCTTGGCTTAAGGCTGTGTCAAGCCAATTGACATAGGCTAGAACACCAAGGCTACATCAAAATGTTGTTATGCTCTGCAGTGTTAGTGATAACCAGGCTGTTTGGGGATTGTCTTCAGTTGTGACAAGCTCCTAGCATAACATTATCAGTCTCCAAAATCCCCCGAAGTCGGAGTGTGGCTGCCCATGTGGCGGGGTAATCAGAAATGGTCACACACGTAATTTTCTCATCCCCAGCTGATGCATTTGTACCATAGTGTTCAAGTACATCAGCTGTTTGGGTGATCCCTGGAGTCTTTTAGCCAGGGTATGACAATGACAACAACAACAACTATGACAATGACAACAACAACAACAACAACTGTTGAAACATGATGCCTTTCTGGATGGACTCTAAAGGCCCCAGATACAGTCGTGTAAACACAATACCAGGCTGCTTCTGTTATCACATCTGTTAGATGCCTCTAGTGTATTGTCATCAGTTTCTTGGCTTTTGTAGTGCACAGGGTGGGTATCAATACTGTTGTCAACTTAATAATGAGTGAGATTCTGTGCTATACTACATTCTGTGTGTATACTGACAGCAGCCTGCCAGTAGTCACTGTGGGAAGGACGACAGAGTCTATCTCAGAGTGAAGAAACACAGGATCTGCAAACTTTGAGTTCTGTGCTCACATTCTTTCTTCTTGTTGCTGCTATGCAAGAAATCAGTTTGTGTGAAGCACATTTTTTTTCCCCACACTTTCTAGGCTGTACATTCTTTCTGTATTATAAGGTATGAATACTGAGAGCATGATTTCACTGCTTAATTGGAAAGGAAAAAAAAAAACAGCAGGTCCATGCCAGGCTTCAAAGTGTTTCCCTTGAGGGAATGATGAGATGACAGTACAGGTTATTAAGCTGCTCAGTTCACAGAAGTGCCAGCACAAGGTTGAAATGAGGAATGGGAGATGGATCTCCTCTTTAGTGAGTATACGGATGATGATATTAATGTTGATGAGGAAAATGATATTAAGGTTAAAGTAACTGAAAGGGAAAAAAAAGAAAATCATTCCATTGAATGTGAAGTCAAGGGCCAGCAGTTAACAGGTACAACCAGCAGGCAATAACGAGAGGCTGCTGATCTAGGTTTGTTTACTCACCAGCAGACTAAGTCAGTACTTTTGTTTTGACATGCAAAACATGAAAAGGTGACATTTTACTCTGTTATTGTATTAGAATAATAGTCGCTGTGGTATGAAGCTTAAAAAAATAAATTAAAATGCTGACATTTGAAAATCAGGTGCTGGGAGAAAGGTGTTCTCTGTGACTACAGTGTTAGCAGTGCACCGTAAGGGGGCATCAAGGTGTATGTTGATAGTGTTAATGCACACTGAGCAAGATGTGTGAATTACCTACCAAATTACAAATTAGGCAGTTCCATGTATCCTGTGTACAGGTGGAAGCAGGAGTGGAGTGGTTCCACACAGGCATCTCTCCCTGCATCCTGCCATGTCTGCTGCCAACACCTCTTCAGCCCCCGTTGCTGGAATGACAGACGTAGGGTTCTCTCCCTTTTGGCACTTTGTCAGAGACAGCTTGTCAGGGCCCATACAGGTCATGGAGATCTTGAAAAGACGTGGAATTCTAAACAGTAATTTTCCAGGAATGAAAAGTCATGGCATTATAGTACAAGTCATGGAGAAGTCATGGACTTAAAAAGAAGGCTGTGAAGAAACGCAAATGGTCAGTGTTGGGCCATGTGTGTCAAAAAGTCAAATGGACCTTTAGCCCATTAGAGGTTACACTAAAACAGCCATTTTGAATATGATAGAAGTATGTTTTGTTTTTAGAAATAGGTATTTTTCGGTCAGGAAAATTCTCAAAATGGCATTGAAAATAATCATTGAAAAATTGTGCTATTTTGAACTTTCCAACCAGTATGGGCCCTGTCATGTGGTTGTCAGTGATCGCTTGTAGTTGATGATGATTTCTTGTTGTTATCAGAAATAGCTTGTAGTTGTCAGTGATTACTTGCAGTTGGCAGAGACTGATTGTGGTTGTCAGTGATTGCTAGTAATTGTCAATGATTACTTGTAGTTGGTGATTGCTTGAAGTTGTCAGTGATTGACTGTAGTTGTCAATGATTACTTGCAGTTGTCAGAGATTGCTTGTGGTTGTCAATAATTGCTAGTAATTGTCAATGATTACTTGTAGTTGGTGATTGCTTGAAGTGGTCAGTGATTGCTTGGGGTTGTCAGTGATTATTTGTAATTGTTAGTGATTGCTTGAAGTTGTCTTTGATTGCTTATTGTTTTCAATGATTGGTTGTAGTTGTCAGTGATTGCTTGCAATTTTCAGTGACAGCTTCTTGTTGTTGGTGATTGTTGTAGTTGTTAAAGATTGCTTGTAGTTATCATTGTTTTAGCCTTTAAAAATTGTTTGTAGTTACCAGTGATTGCTTCTTGTTGTCACGGATGAGTAGTGGTTGTCAGAGTTTCAACTGAACTTTTTTTATGTTTGTTTTCCAATCAAATTTGCCGCCATTCGTTTTCTCGCCTATAATGATATGTGTTTGTCCTTTGCCCTTCGTTAAATGACTACATGTTTTTACCATGTCTCACCTTTATGTTGTAGTTTGTTTCTGCAGTTGATGCAATTACGTAAAAAAGAAATTTCAACATATTACTTTGAACCCACTTGTCCTTCTCAAAACTGTGTTGTATGGTCAGATTCTGTATTACATGGTGTAAAACCACCTGTACAGAAGCTTTCTGGAAAGCCTGCGTTACATTTATAGCAAATGACGGCAGCTCAAGGTGAAATTTTGCATCCAGTGGTGATCGCAGTTTCAGTTTCTATGCTTGTTCTGGCATCAAGTGTGATAAATTGACCAAGTTGCATGAGAACTAGGCACAGTAAATAAAAAGCATTCATTCCTTTGTAAAAACTTTTCTCTGCTTCCAGTTTCAATGGCAAGCATGTCAATGAATTTATACTGTTAGTTTATACTGCAGCCACCTTTAATCTCAATCTTACCGAT
>CM065723.1:61016037-61098537 GCA_033310375.1 Conus canariensis
TTTTTAGAACTTGAAGAACAGCTGTCGCTGTGTATATGTGTGCAGTTTTCACAGCCTATGGTACAGCTGGCACTGTAGATATGTGTGCAGTTTTCACTGCCTATAGTATAGCTGTCACTGTATATATGTGTGCAGTTTTCACTGCCAGTCGTATAGCTGTCACTGTATATATGTGTGCAGTTTTCACCGCCTATATTATAGCTGTCACTGTATATATGTGTGCAGTTTTCACAGCCTATAGTATAGCTGTCACTGTATATATGTGTGCAGTTTTCACAGCCTATAGTATAGCTGTCACTGTATATATGTGCAGTTTTCACAGCCTATAGTATAGCTGTCACTGTCTATATGTGTGCAGTTTTTAAAGTCTGTGATACAGCTGTCACTGTATGCATGTGTGCATTTTCGCAGCCTGTGGCTAAGGTACAGCTGTTACTGTATATGTGTGTGCAGTTTTCACAGCCTGTGGCTCAGGTACAGCTGTCACTGTAAAGACTGTCTAGAGGAACACACAGGTCAAAGGTTATACCTATGTGAAGACCTTGACCCTGATCTCACCGTGCAGGCTGTAAGCAGGGAAGGTATGTGTCTGTTTGTCTGTCTACCTGGTAATGCTGGTGTCGGTGAACGTGTGTGCTGTATGTCTTGTGTGTGGAAACATGGCTGTGTCTTTGTTTCTCTAGGTTCATCTTGGTGTGCGTGTGTGTGTGTGTGTGTGTGTGTGTGTGCGTGCGTGCGTGCGTGCGTGCGTGCGTGCATGCGTGCGTGCGTGTGTGTGTGTGTGCAGGCACATACATGCTTGTATGTGCCTCTTGTTTATGTTTGAGGGGTGAGCTTAAGAGAAAATGAAACCAGTACCAAATGTGCAAGAACTGTACATGCATGTCCCATTGCCCACTTCCACAATCATATGTCAATCATATATAGTATAAGCTGTTTTAACTGCTTATCCCCCACCTCCTTCCCTTTCCTCCTCTCCGGCAGTTGTCTCTGTCATCCTCTATCTCCCTTATCTGTTACCTTCTCCATATCACCTTTTCTGTTCTATCATCTTATGTCCGTCCTCATCACCCCTCCTGCTCTTCCCCCCCCCCCCCCCTTCCCCTTTCCTCAGTTGTCTGTCCTTCTCCATCCTCCTCCTCCGCTCTTGCCTTGTCCTGTTGACATTTGAAGAGTCAGGGGGGGAGAGATCACATTTGTCATGGATTTGATCAATCATTTCCAGACCTGTTTACCGGTACAGTTTTGCCATGTTGTACACATACTGGCGAAAATACAATAGATATGATGAACTGAAAAAAATATGTCAAAAATGAAAATCTATTTCAATTGATAGATTTTCATAGCCTGTGGTACAACTGTCATTGTATATATGTGTGCAGTTCTTGAGTGGTAGAAACTTTTGCAGTGTGTAACCATGTGTTATCTTGGTGTGCTTCGACTAAAGAGCAACAACTTTTGCTGTCGCATGCGAAATTGCATCTGGCTGTGTCTGAGTCCTAACCATGCTGATAACGTTAGAACAATAGGGAGGAGTATAGGCCCTGAAGCATAACAAAAAACAAACAAAAACTGGTTAAGAGAGCATGAATTTCAGACAAAGTATGCTGATGAATCAGATATGAAAGTAATACATATTGGTAGAATTGTGATGATAGACAGGTGAAAATGAACTACCCTCCATGCCCCATGTTTACACAAATTTGAGAGATATGTACACATATTTTGTAGAAAATTACTCAATTTAGTTGAAATGCTGGATTTGGAAAAGACTGGATTACAATTGTGAATTTTATAAAGAAGCAACAGCACATGTACGTACACACACTCACACGCACACACACACGCATGCAGATACACATATACTCGTGCGCATACACACACATACACATGCACAAACGCACGCACGCACACACGCACGCATGCACGCACGCACGCACACACACGCACGCACGCACTCACGCACGCACGCACGCACGCACGCACGCACACACACACACACACACACACACACACACACACAGTGTTTTATACTTGAACATTTACATCAGGTTGTGGCTGTCAGTATGTATTTTGAAATGCTGTTTTTGTTGCAACTGAATACTCCTCTGACCTATGGTGAACTGAATATGGAGGTGAAGAGGTACCAGAACGCTTAAGAACGTTAAAAAAATTATCGTTTCAGTTTTTGCTTATGCTTACAACTCTAGATTCTTTTTTCTTGTTTGTTTTTTTGTTTTTCTTTTTTTCCAAGTGGTAGTGATAAAGCCTTTCACAAGACTGATTGGAGACATTGTGTTGATTCAGAGGACAGCTTGGAGATAGAGTTTGGCGGGAGGGAGTCCCACAGGGGCTGCGTGCCAATCAGGTTCCTCAAAGAGTATGACTACTCCACTGCAGCTCTTCTCAGAAAGAAAGCTGAAATCGATGTCAACATTTACGCCACAGTGAGATTGACGGCCTCTTTGTATTTGTGTGTGTGTGTGTTTGTGTGTGTGTGTGTGTGTGTGTGTGTGTGTGTGTGTGTGTGTGTGTGTGTGAGCGCATGTGTGTGTGTGTGTGTGTGTGTGTGTGTGCATGTGTTTGTGTGTGTGTGTGTGTGTGGGGGGGGGGGGGGGTGAGTGTTTTTATGTGTGTGAGAGAGAGAAAGAAAGAGAGAGGTGCCTGCAATAGCTGTTGTTTTAGGAAGGAATTACTGCTATGTGATAGCAATAAGCATCACTTAAAGTGTGAAATGCTGGATGAAAAGGGGGAAAAAGACAGATTGAGCCATTTACGTGTTTCCAGTCCATAATATTTAAACAGCACTCACAGTTTCGAGTAGCCAAACACAGACAGAAGGAAGAAATGTCCTAAGTCCATGCCTTTTCATCAGATATGAGAATGCATAAAGTTTGAAAATAAAGTTGGGAGAGTGGAGGGAGGGTGAATTATGTCTCTAAATCATGTATGCTCTTGTGCTTATATAGTTGCGTGCACATACACACAATGCACACACCCACGCGTGGTTGCATGAGTGTGTGTGTTGTGTGCGTATGCAAACACACACATGCACGAGCACACACACACACACACACACACACACACACACACACACACACACACACACACTGTCAGTTCTGAAAAGCTTTTCTCATATTTTCATGTACAAGCATGTTTTGATCATATCATAAATGAATATTTTTTTATTTTCAAAATGGAAGCAGTAAGCAGGAATGTTTCTTCAAATATTGTTTTGGGATCAAATGCTTATTGCCATTACATTTCCATTGAACGTAGAAACAGGGTTTAGCATACAACCCATGTCTGTGTGCCATGGGGCATGACCAGTCTTTTCAGTACAACAGACGGTGTGTTAAAACCAGGATGTGCCCCAGCTGACCTATGAGGAGGTCACCCAGCAAGACGACGGCTTGTACAGGTCAGTGGGGTTCCAGTTACCTGGACTGGTAATTACTCTATTTTCAAATAAATCCCTTTCAACTTGAAGACCAGCTTAAAGTCTGGGGAGAACAGTAGAAGAATTGTAAACAATGTGAAGTGGGAGAAGTGAAAGCAGCAGCAACAGTAGAAGAAATGTAAAGATCAGGAACAGTAGAAGAAATGTAAATAGCAGGAATCATTGCAGGAATGTAAACAGCAGAACAGTAGAGGAAATGTAAACAATACAGCAGAACAGTAGAGGAAATGTAAACAATGAAAGAAATGTAAATAGAAGGAACAGTAGAAGAAATGTAAATGGCAGGAATCATTGAAGGAATGTAAACAGCAGAACAGTAGAGGAAATGTAAACAATGAAAGAAATGTAAATAGAAGGAACAGTAGAAGAAATGTAAATGGCAGGAATCATTGAAGGAATGTAAACAGCAGAACAGTAGAGGAAATGTAAACAATGAAAGAAATGTAAATAGAAGGAACAGTAGAAGAAATGTAAATGGCAGCAATCATTGAAGGAATGTAAACAGCAGGAACAATAGAAAAAGTGCAAACAGCAGAACAGTAGAGACAATGTAAACAATAAAAGAAAGGTAAATAGAAGGAAACGTAGAAGAAATGTGAATAGTGGCAATGATAGAGGTAATTGTAAACAGGAACAATAGAAGAAATATAAACAGCAGGAACAATACTAGAAATGTAAACTGTGGGGAGACTAGAAGAATGTTAAATCGGAGGAACAATGTTATATTCAGGAACAGTAGAAGACTTGTAAGTAGCAGAACAGTATAAGAAATGCATGCAGTAGGGAGAACAGAAGACTTACGAGTTTGAGGAACAATGTAAGAGACAGAAACAACAGAAGAAACAGGAGTAACAGAAGAAGCTTTAAGCAGCAGGAACAGTAGCTGAAGGTGTCAATTTCACACCAATAGAGCACTGTTGGTGCAAAGAAACAATGACCGGTGTGCTAAATTTACATTCTAAGGCTGTGTGCATGAGAGAGAGCAAGTGCCCTTGAAGGAAACCCATCCTCTTATAATGTGTGTGTGTGTGTATGTGTGTGTGTGTGTGTGTGTGTGTGTGTGTGTGTGTGTGTGTGTGTGTTTGTGAGTGTGTGTGTGTGTGTGTGTGTGTGTGTGCAGATGGCTGAAGAACCTGGCAGACTATGGCTTCTGTGTGCTAAAAGGAGTCCCCACAGAAGACTCCATGGTCATTAAGGTCAGTCACTGAAATCAATAAGTAGCATTCATTTGTGACGTCCACTCCTACCTAAGATGTTGGGGCAGACAATGATCACCATTCTAGGACAGTGGAATAGGAGGGCCTATTGTGCACTCCTCTTGACACTACCAGAATTACAATGTATCCCGGCAGCCCTGTTTACCAGTATGCAGAAGTCTTCATTCCTGGAGAATGGACAATGGACTGCTCAAAACTTTGTCTGCCTTTCCTGCAGCCTGGAAAACTGACTTTTATAACAAGCGCTTTGAACTTCACATACGTTGTGTGATCATTGCAAGTCAGCTATCCTTCTCCTGTCTTTCATGGGCACTGTTCATGACTAGATGAGGTGCCGTACGCTCCTCCCACTTTCCCCCTTTTTGCCAAGGAAAATGGATTGGTGCCACTTTCTTGCCAGTGTGCTGCTGCACATAAAGCGTTTCTCACTAGACTTATAAAGAATGAAACGGTAGGGACCACTAATGTGACAATTGTGACGTGTGATAGAGTTTACCAGCAGTGTGAAATAGTAGGGACCGGTAGTGTGACAATTGTGACATGTGATAGAGTTTACCATCAGTGTGGAATGGTAGGGACCAATAATATGACAATTGTGACATGTGAAAGAGTTTACTAGCAGTGTGAAATGGTAGGGACCAGTAATGTGACAATTGTGACATGTGATAGAGTTTACCAGCAGTGTGGAATGGTAGGGACCAGTAATGTGACAATTGTGACATGTGGTAGAGTTTACCAGCAGTGTGGAATGGTAGGGACCAGTAATGGGACAATTGTGACATGTGAAAGAGTTTACCAGCAGTGTGGAATGGTAGGGACCAGTAATGTGACAATTGTGACGTGTGGTTGAGTTTACCAGCAGTGTGGAATGGTAGGGACCAGTAATGTGACAATTGTGACATGTGGTAGAGTTTACCAGCAGTGTGGAATGGTAGGGACCAGTAATGTGACAATTGTGATGTGAGATAGAGTTTACCAGCAGTTTAGAATGGTACGGAACCAGTTGTGTGACATTTTGGGGTGGAGAGTATCAGTAGTGTGAAAAGATAGGGAGCAGAAGTGTGACAGTTGTGACGTGTTGTAATAGAGTTTACCAGTGGCGTGTAATGGTACAGATAAGTGGTGTGACAATTGTGACACTTTGGTGTGGAAAGTACCAGCAGTGTGACAGTTGTGACATGTTGTAACCATGTTCACCAGCAGTATGAAATGGTAGGGACCAGTAGTGTGACAGTGGTGAGGTTTAGGAGTAAAGTATATCAGCAATGCGAAATGGCAGGTACCCAGTTGTGGATAATTGTGATGTTACCCAGCAATGTGAAATGGCAGAGACCAGTAGTGTGACAATTGTGACATGATCGAATTTACCAATAGTGTGAAAGAGTAGGAACCAAATCTGAGTGATGATTGTGACATTTTGTGATGGGCTTTACCTGCATCGTAGCCCTCAGAATCTTTGTGTTGGCAAGTACGTACCTATATGCTCTGCTTGCTAAGTAATGGGCTTCAGATACTGGTGCTACAGTGTTGTTACTCCGATACCTGTGATTTGCCATGTTTCCATTCCTGTGACTGTCTTTCTGGGTTATTTTTTTCTATTTGATACCTCTGCATTGTTTTAGCTGTGTGATCTGAAACCTCTGGTTTGTTCACTTTTGTTTTTACTCTGGTGCTTGTGCTTTGTATCTCACCTGAAGAAGACCTAAGAGGTCGAAACACATTGTGTTTTGTCTTGTGACTCGTTTGTCCACGTTTCTCTGGGCGGTTCGCTGACATTTATTTAAGATTTGTTCTGGACTTAGTTTTTATTGTGGTGCTTTGTTTTTCAGTCCGTTGCACAGACACTTGTGGTGTCTGTTGTACAGCACTTGATGAGAAAAACAAAAAAAAACACTGAATACCCCACACTGCCAGAGAATGCACATAATAGAAATTTTCTGTGTGCTCACAAATGTGAAGTCTAGTTTCTCATCGCTTTCTCATTTATTTCAAATATTGAAAGGAGATTTTAGCTTTCTGTCTTTTATGTGAAATGAGATCAAGTGATCCCCTCACCAAAATTTTCTCCAGAGAGGTGTCAACATTGTCATGCGCTGACCATAAATGTCAACCATGCTTAAATGTAGATCAAATGGTAAACCTTCAGCGTTTCCTATAGAAATGGTCGAAAGCAAAGCAGTTTCCATATTGCTCCCAGTTTGGTGGAAAATGCTCTCATCTTTGATGAGAAATACACCAACAGCTAATTGAAGTGTACAGGTTTTGTTTTGTTTTCATGCTGGCTGTATGTTTTGTTTTCTTTTCTTATCAAGGCTTTTATTTTTGTCTTGTCAGATGGCAGAAATGATTGGCCCGATTCAAGACACCATCTACGATGATGTGAGTGTTGCCTAACTTGTTACTTGGTGTCCACATTGTAATGTCTTTCAGTGTTGGTAAGTGGTAAAGTTTCGCAGTCGTCATTTCATGATGATTTGAAATTGGTTTTTGTGGTGTCAAACTGGCTTAGTGTTTGTATGAAAATTTTGTCTATTGACAGTTTTTGTGGTGTCAGATTGGCTTAACATTTGTGAGAACATTTTGTCTATGGACAGAATGGTAGCACAAAGCTGGTGTGCTGGTGTGGGTTCATGTGCACACATATACATTCATACATGCATGTGTAGTTATAAACCTCAACCTACTTCAACATTTATTTTTATGTTTTCACATCTGCCTCCAGTCATACTTTGAAACTTACCCAAATTCACTTGTCTGTGTTGTATTGTGCACAAAATCTGCATTACTGTACACTTTGTTTTGGATGTAGATGTGTATTTCACTTTGTTTTCAGTAACACTGCTGTCTGTTTCTTTTTTCGTTTTGTTTTAGAGTTTTACACTGCATCTTTCTGTGTATTCTTGACTCCATGAACTATGAATGTTGTTAGAAGATCTGTAATGGGAGCTTGTGCCCATGGCCTCACCCTGAGACTTGTTTTTTGTTGACAGTGAAAGTTATGTGGAGGTGTGTTACATGTGGATGAAATAAGATTTCATGTAAAAAGAAAAAAAAGAAAGAAAAAAAAGAAAAATTCAATAGTGTGCCCTTTACTACAGAGCACTTTCTAGACCCCAAACTACATCATGGGATATATGTGTGTGATCATCAATGTAATGTGTGTGTGTGTGTGTGCGTGTGCGTGTGCGTGTGTGTGTGTGCAGACATTTGACGTGCATGTCTCGGACCATCAGCTGACCAATGTAGCATACTCAGCAGACGGACTGGTGTATCATCAAGATCTGTTGTATTATGAGTCGCCACCCGGTCTTCAGTTCCTGCATACTCTCAAGTTAGTGCTGTGTGTCTGTCTGTCTGTGAAATATTGTGATAGATCTGTCTGTACCTACATGTATGTCCCATTTGGGAGAAGGAGAAAGGTTTGAATTTGGTTATATTGCATGCATGGGCATGTGCGTGTGTGTGTGTATGTGTGTGTGTGTGTGTGTGTGTGTGTGTGTGAGTGTGTGTGTGTGTGTGAGAGAGAGAGAGAGAGAGAGAGAGAGAGAGAGAGCATGTCTGGGTTCATTCATTCATTCGTCAATTGAATGTGTTTTCACTAAAGTAATATCAGCCAAGAAAAGTGAAGTGTGTGTGTGTGTGTGAAAGAGAGAGAGAGAGAGAGATGCTATGAGCAGACGTTGGCAGGGGAATAACCAGATTTGCTACCACATCTTTTAAGATTAGAGTTCCCTGGGCTGGCTATCTTTTTATTTTCTTTAGGGCCTGCATAATAGGGAGTGGGCATTCATATTGTAATGCATACTGTTCATAGATTTTGACCCTAATTGGGCAGGTGTTATTCATATAGCAATGAACTCTTAGGGGTAAGGTAGACTGACCTCCTCTGAGGACAGGTTATTTTATTTAACTTGCTTGCATTGTCAGGTTTGACGACTGTGTGACGGGGGGTGAGAGCCTGATTGTGGACATGTTCAAGGTGGCCAATGAATTCCGTCAGTCCAACCCAGCGGATTTTGAAGCTCTGGCCACCATTCCAGCCACCTTCCAGAAGATTCATTATGGCAGGTACAGTGTACACATTGGCTCAGTCCTGCTAACTGTGGCTCTTGGCTGTTTGTGATTGGTGGTCTTATTATCCATCTTTTAAAGAAATTTTTAGAGGCTCTTTAGAATCCTTAGCATCATTGTTTATTTTAGAAAACTCTGTCTCTCTCTCTCTCTGTATTTCTCTCTGTCTCTGTCTCTGTCTCTGTCTTTCTCTCTGTATTTCTCTCAATCTCAGTCTCACTGTCTTTCTGTCTCTCTGATAAATAGGTATGATAGCTGAATATGATAATACTGATAAACCATTCCAGCACCTGATGATGATATCACTGATAAATATCTGTAACACCTGGAGGTGGGCATCGCTGATGAACCACTACACCACCAGGAGATGATGTCACTGATGAACATGTGTTAACATCTGAAGATGCTATCACTGAAAACCGCTATTAGCACCTGGAGGTAATATCACTGATAAACAACTTTAACACCTAGACATGTCACTGAAAAACCACTGCAACACCTGGAGGTGATGTGACTGATAAACCACTATAACACCTTGAGGTGATATGATTGAGAAACCATATAATGCCTGGAAGGGATACCACTGACAAACCACTATAACACCTGGAAGGGATGTTGCTGATAAACCACTATAACACCTGGAAAGGATGTCACTGATAAACCACTGTAACACCTGGAAGGGATATCGCTGATAAACCACTATAACACCTGGAGAGGATGTCACTGATAAACTACTGTAACACATGGAGGGGATGTCACTTATAAACCACTATGACAGATGGAGAGGATGTCACTGATAAACCACTGTGACACATGGAAGGATGTCACTGATAAACCACTATAACACATGGAGAGGATATCACTGAAAAAACCACTGTAAAACCTGGAGGGGATATCACTGATAAACCACTATGATACATGGAGAGGATGTCACTGATACACTCTATAACATTTGGAGGGGATATCACTGATAAACCACTGTGACGTCTGGAGAGGATGTTACTGATGAACCATTGTAACACCAGGAAATGGCATCTCTGATAAACAACAATAACACCTGGGAGTGATATCAGGGATAAACCTCTTTAGTATTTAATGATAAAATACCAGATGGCAATGTCACTAGTATGGAAGTGGGTTGTTGGGGGTGGTGGTGGTGGGGGGCTTACAATTGATATGCATTTTATTGTCTGACACCTTGACTGCCTGGTCCATTACTTTCATGGATGGATGGATTTTGGTATCTCAGGCTCCCTAATGTGTGGGGTTTTTTTTGTTTTTTTGTTCGTTTGTTTTTAACAGAACAGTTCTTTTAGGGAAGTACTCAACAAACTGGCTGTGCCAGTGGTCCAAAACATTCCAGTCAGAGCTGATAGTGTTTACTTCAGTTGTACATGACCAGTGAAACCTGATTGCAGTGCGATTGGATACTGTTGGTGACCGGGCATCCCCAGGCCTCATGTCGGTCTTGGTCAACATTGGCTGTAAGCCTGTGGTTGTCTGATCACAGATCTTAAACCTTGCATGCACAAACTGGGGGGTTCTAATGGTTTCGGGTTGTGTGAGCCAAGTCTGTTGACAGTAGCCTGACATGATTGGTGGACATTTCATGCAGAATTGGTGTGAGAGAAGAGGGGTTGATAGTCAACACCCAAGTCGGTACACAGAGGCAGGTAGGGAGGAGGATTGGAGGGGGCGATGGCGCAAGTTTTTTTTCCTAAAGTCAAGTTTAATGCAAAATTGTGGTTAACATATTAGTTTCTGTTCAGACAAGTTACTGATAGGACTGTTTTTCGTTTACTGCCAGTAAAAGGACTGAATAGAACTGAGCTGCTCTGAAATATTGAATACCAAAGAGCAACAGCTCCCAGGTATTACGAGGTTAATCTGACATTATGTGTGCGGTTGTATCTTTGCAAGTAATACATACACACATGTGTGTGTGTGTGTGTGTGTGTGTGTGTGTGTGTGTGTGGTGTGTGTGTGTGTGTGTGTGTGTGTGTGTGTGTGTGTGTGTGTGTGTGTGTGTGTGTGCATGTGTGCATGCGTGTGTGCGTGCGTGTGTATGTGTGCAGAACTTCGCCTGTACACATGACTTTCAGTCGACCTCTGATTACACTGAATCAACAAAAACAGGTACACTAATAGTCTTGAACCTTGCTCAGAACTACCTTAAAACAGCTGACTCACTGTCGAAAACATTTGAAACTTTGGAAAATCCATTCCGATGAAGGAAGCCAGATAGTGACAAACATGTATTGATGTTCTTTTGTGTTTTGAATGGCAGACACGTACTGATGTTCAGTAGTATTCTGAATGGCTGACATGTGTTGATGTTCTGTAGTTTTTAGAATGACTGCCATGTATTAATGTTCTGTAGTGTTCTGAATGCTGACATGTATCAACGTTCTCTAGTGTTCTGATGGCATATGTGATATTCTGAAGTGTTCTGAATGGCTGACATGTAATGGTGACCTGTAGCGTTCTGAACAGCGGACATGTATTGATGTTCTGTTGTGTTCTTAAATGCCAATATTTATTGATCTGTAGTGTTCTGAAATGCCAATGTATATTGATCTGTAGTGTTGTAAAATGCCAATATGTATTGATATAGTGTTCCAAAATGCCAGTACGTATTGATCTGTATTGTTTCAAAGTGATCTGTAATGTTCTGAAGTGCCAGTTCGTATTGATCTGTAGTGTTCTGAATAGCAAATACATATTGATCTGTAGTGTTTTGAATTGCCGGTATGTATTGATCTGTAGAGTACTGAATTGCCAAGAGCATAATGATCTGTAGTGTTCTGAATTGCCAGTAGATATTGATCTGTAGAGTTCTGAATGGCTGAAAGGGATTGATATCTTGTAGGTGTCTTCAATGGCCAACATGTATTGATGTTCTGTAATTTTCTTTAATGGCTAGCATGCATACATGCCAAGTAATCGTCTTCTTCAGTGGCCGACACGTATTGACACTGTGTAGTATGTCAACAGATTGTGGGTGTATTCTGGGAACCAGCCCATGAAGGGCCGATTGAAGTGCCGGAGGTGAGTGCTCATTCATGCAACCAGTTTCACAGTGTGAAAGGCAGAATGCTGACTTTTTCACTGTAACAAACAGACTTCAGGGCTATCAACTGTCAGCTACTGCCATCGTTGCAGCACGCCGTTGTGAGTGGGAAATGCAGAAGGCTGTGTTGCAGATCTGACAGGGAAGAAACAACAACAAAAATGTGTAGAAGTGTTAAACATAGCACACACACTCAACACACACACACACATACACACACACACACACACACACACACACACACACACACACACACACACACACACTCACACACACACACACACACACACACACACACACACACACTCACACACACACACACACACACACACACTGACTGACTGAAACCATTTACTGTCAGATTAACATATTGTTGTACTGGCACACACACACACACATGCACACGCGCATGCGCACACACATACATACACACACACACACACACACACACACACACACACACACACACACACACACACACACACAGATGCACTCCACACTCACACACATACACATACATAATGATATGTACACACATGTACAAGCATAAACACATACTTGCATGCATGTGGACATAACACAAAAATGTATAAAAGCATATGTATGCATACACATACACTCGTGCGCGTGCACGTGTGCACACGCGCGCGCACACACACACACACACACACACACACACACACACACACACACACACACACACAAAAACACGTCTGTGCTCATTTTGCCCCGTATTATCTCCCTGTGTGTTGTTGTGCTGGCAGCACCAGGTGGAGGCGTTCTACAGGGCACACATTGCCATGGCCAAAGCTGTGAAGGAGGCTCCAACACAGGTAACAATCAAGTGATAAGTGATTGCTCGTTCTTCGATTTCATTGTTCTGAATGTTGTTTATCTTACCAGAAGAAGGCCAAAGAGGTTGAAACACGTTGTGTTTTGTCTTGTAACTTGTTTGTCCTTGTTTTTGGTGGACCCACTAAGAATTATTCTTAAAATTTGTTTGAATGTCTGCTTGCTTGCAGTCACCTCACTTTGAATAAAACTTCCTTCTGTTCAAGCTAATTAAAGAATCTGTAATTTAGGTCAGCACCACCCGTGAAAATGAAGTAGGACAACAGGTGTAAGCATCATGGCTCAGGGAATATGGCAAAGCATGGATGTAAGAGCCCACTTAAAGGTGTAGGTGACAGTGAAAATTATCACCATGGAACTCAGAGAAAGGCGATTCCTGAATTGAACTCTACAGGTGCCCGAGTCTCTCAGGCCTGCTTGATGCCAGGACAACATGGAAGATGAAAGGAAGAGCAGAATGACAGCCCTGTCCTCTTCTCTCGGTCCAACACTGGAAAATCACATCCTCCTCATCCTCCTTCTTGATCATCATGAATGACAGAAAATTGTCACACATCATGTTCCCTTTGGTACATTACCGTCATTGTGGTGTTGGTTTCAGTGTCTTGCCCACACACACAAATATTGTTATTAATAGATTAAAGTCCCATAGCCTAAGGACAGCAAACTGTCAGAGTTTCACAATGTTTGGAACATGGCTTGATAGAAGGTGCAGCCCATTCTGCTCCTTCCCTGCCCTGAATCACGTACCCATTTATTACTGTGTCAACAGAGAGGGTCTTCAAGCCATCAAAATTTGACACCACAAGCATGTCAGATTCAGGACTGTCAGGTCCGCTGGCAAACGGTTGAACCATTTGACTAAGGGCCCCTCTAAAGTATAGCGAGTTCATGTCCATGTCTTTTCATTCACTGGAACTGCAGTTGGACAGATTTTGGTGATGGTCCCAGGTCTAAACAGGAACATTCACTCAATGCTTAGCAACTATGTAACTGTCAGTTAGCAGAATAGTAAATGATGTCATGCCAGTGTTAACCAAGAACAGGCACATCTGAATACCATTGAAGTGACTTAACAGCAGTACAGAGTATATTCAAATGGGTGACCTCATGATGCTCAGGCACTGATTACCTGTGGAGTGCTGGACATGCACAGCTATGGTGCGGCTGAGTAGTGAGCAGTAGGGAGAAATGATATGATAACAATGCCACTGACGGAATGCTCAATATGTTCGGCAAAAGAAAAAAAAAATCATGTGTATTTGATTGTGAATTGTGTGTACTTTGATGTCCGCGTCCTTTTCATTCCCTTTCCTTCAGTTTGAATGGCGGATGAAGGAAGGGGATCTTCTGACGTTCAACAATCGCCGGGTGTGTCATTCCAGGAATGGGTTTGTCATGAACGGTGGAACCAGACATCTCAAGGTGGGCTTTTCCACCACCTGCTTTTGTCTGTTTATTTTTAATTATTTTTTTTTGTTTAGGCTTGTCAGTGAAATACATTATTTTACCAAATTGTGTGTGTGTGTGTACGTGCATGCGTGCGTGCGTGCGTGCATGCACGCCTGCGTGAGTGCGCGTGTGTGCGCATGTGTGTGTGTTTGTGTGTGTGTGTGTTTGTGTGCACTGTGTAGGGAAAGAGGAGAAGAAGTTGAAGGGCAGAGGATGTGTGTATGTGTGTGTGTGCGCGCATTTATGCAAGAGAGAAACGGAGAAAAAGAGAGAGTGTTTACAGGTGAGGGGGAGAGAGAGGAAGAGAGAGTGTGTGAATGCATGTGCATGTCTTTTGTATATGTTTGGGTGCATGTGCGTGGTCTTTCTTTGTGTGTTTGTGTCAAGGATGAGGTGGTTGGTAATAGTTAAGGGGAGGTTAAAGTGTTTGCCTATGTGTTCATTGTATCCAATAGATGTGTCATTTTGTGCATATTTCTGAAAGCCACTGGTGTGCGTGTGTGTGTGTGTGTGTGTGTGTGTGTGTGTGTCTGTCTGTCTGTCTGTCTGTGTGTGTGTCTGTGTGTGCAGGGTTGCTATGTCAACGTTGATCACTTCAAGAGCCGCTACACGGTGCTAGCTCACCAGTTTGGTGATGGACAGCCCAGCAAGAGAGTTGGCAATCAGTGCATGTTCTAAAGACCTTGCTTTGAGAGGCAGAGGATGGGGGCAGCTTGTGTGTTTTGTGATACATGGATTGGATATTCTTCTGTGTTTCTTTGTGAAATGTCTCGGACATATGTAGCCCATAAATGTTCATCTAAAGAGTGTGTATTTTAAGCTTCTGGAGCAGGACTGTCAGTAGTGTGCTATGTAAGTATCTGTTTGTTTTTGTGTTCTACACCACACCAGTGTTACTGCCCGCCCACTGCTCATACTCTATCGCCATCCACAGCTGAGGATCCCACAATCAAATTCCATGTGGAACTTTTTTTTGTCTCTATACTGAAATTGTTAATAACATTGCTCCAGTGATACCCAGCTAGTCAAGAGTAATGGTAATGGGAGTGGTGTACCCACAAAAACAGATGTGTTTATGTGTATGTGCGCATGAACGGTGAAATGCAGCTTTTACCTGGGTCAGAGATGTAGATGGTGCATCAGTGGGAGTGAAGTACATGAGTGTTGGATGTACAGTGAATATCTGGAATACTTTGAAAACTCTAAAAGAGAGAGAGGGAGAAAGGGCTCCGGGAGAGCGCAGATCTCTGACGAGATCAAACAGATCCTGGATCTGTCTTTTGATTGGAGTCCACGCTAAAACACTAAAACGTCAAGCTTTGTCCTTTGAGTCACATTCTTTGTTTCCACCATGTGTTGTCAAAGCTGGTCCATCAGTAGCTGCGTCATCTTGGTGGATGGACATCTTCATGGTGGATGGAGATCCTGGATGGGCCTGTGGACTTGGATCTCTGTCAAAATGGAATGGCTGTGTACAGAGCTAGACTCTATCTGTTCTCCATGTTCCTTTAACCTCTTTATATTTTATCCTTCTACGGCCTGCTAACCCAGAGTTTATTTGAACATGCCTGCAGCTGCCCTTGCCTGTCACTCAGGCTTGTTGATGATTCTCCATCATCTATTAGGATCTTGCATGTACATGCCCACTGTGAATTCAGCTTCTCCTTGAAACCAATGAAAGAATAGTGCCAGGTTTGGTGCTACACAGCTAAGGTGCAGCGTCTGCTCAAAAAGTACAAAAATGTTTTTTAACTCTAGGAAGACTTTTCAGTGACATTTTCAAAAACTTAAGGGTTAAAATAGTTTCAGTGGAACTTGTGTTATCTTGGTGATGAACCAGCAAACAAAGGGACTCAAGATGAAGTGATGAAACATTGTACAGAGACTGAAGTACTGAATAGTTTGATGTCATAAACAAAATGGATTCATCCAGCACAGAAAATCTCATTTTGCACAAAACACTGAAAAATCAGAAGATGCCTTGGTTTTGTAATTTGTTCGATTGCATATTTCATGTTTTATCCACACTTTTTCTTTCAAATGTTTGTTTTTGCCTTCTAAGGATTTCAAACAGTAACCAGAGATCTAAAATATTTATACGTAATGGCATATTTATATTGCTATGTATATTGTTGTATGTGTGTTACATTAACACGAACTGTCTTCAGCAATCATTAAGTTATGATGTGATGGATCCTTCTGTGCCTGAAGCATTGTGGGGGAAAAAACCATTGACAATAGACAGTTTGTGTCTTTATGCTCAAAACTTCTGGCATATTTGAATTATTTGTGAATGACGAACGGCAAGCCTCATGTTTGTTTTCATGTGTTACGAGGAATTGGTGGTTTGTGAATTTATAAAATTTGATAGGTGTGTATATTTGTCTATGTGTGGTTTATATGCTTGGATCAATCTGTGTATAACCTATGTGTGTGTCTAGGTTTATCTGTCTAATCATCCATCTGTCTATCCATGTATGTTTGTATGTAAGCATGGATATCTGTATCTATCTATCCATGTGTCTGTCTCTCTAGTTGTCTGTCTGCCTGTCTATCTATCTTTTGTGTCTGTTTTTTTCCATTGCTATCATTCTTTCAATCTGTCTATCCACCCATCTGCCTGTCTATCTGTTGCCAAATTTTCACCCCACAGATTCCCCTAAGTTGGAGTATGGCTGCCTTAATGGTGGGATAAAAATTGGTCATACACACAAAACTCCATTCTCTTTATTGAGTAGATGGGATTAACCCTTGCCTGTCTATACAGGGAGTGTCCACAGGAGTATCAGCCTGCATACGAGGAAAAAAAAAAAACACCCCATGGAGGCATTGCTAGGGTGTAACAAAAAAACCTTTGGATACATTTCCACAGAAATAAGGTTTCAACAGGAACATGAACAGGAGCTAAACAGAACTGCTACATTTGAACACACACACACACACACACACACACACACACACACACACACACACACACACACACACACCTCTCTCTCTCTCTCTCTCTCTCTCTCTCTCTCTCTCCCCCAAGTGCACAAATCTTCCTCCCCTGTCTCCCAATCCCCCTCCCCCTCCCTACTCACACTCAAGACAAATGCATGTTAAAAAAAAACAAAAAAACTCATCAAATTAAAGAATAGATACACTAAACACAAAAGAAATTTTTTTAAGTGATAAGAATAATGATAATGCTTAAATAATCTTATATTTCAATGCAGTTAGCATGCTGCCACTATGTATCTGCTAATAAGTTACATCAGATTTTAAAAGAATCAGTTAAGAGTGAGATGGCTGAGCAAGGGAGCACAGATTAACAGGTGGTGGATGAGGGGAGAAAGGAGGGAAGATGCGGATGAAAGGAGAAGGGAAGGAAGTAGAAGGGCAAGGCCTTGTCTTGCACTCCTGACTCGTTCGTGTCAAATGCCCTGCTCCCATCATCCTTAACTCAAAAAGAGAAAATTGCAGGGGGGGGGGGGGGGGGGGGGCTTGGCACTAGGTGAGGACTCTGTCCATTCCTTACGAATTGGCAGGGTAGGTTGACGGTGCCTTAGGCCAAGTCGGCAGCTCCTCAGTGTAGCTGTGTCTAGGCCTAGGGTTATTGTCTTTCTCTCTCTTTGCGTCCTGACAAGCAACAGCGCAGACTTCCAAAATGCGGAAGAATCATCAACTCACTGATGGTGGCTGCTCTACAGAAGAAGGAGGAGGAAATAAGGAGGGGGGAAGTAGAGAAGAAGGAAGGAAAAGTGAAAGGGAGTGCAGATAGTTGGAAGAAAAAAGAGGGTGAGAGCTAGAGGGAAGGAAGAGGGGGCTGGATAAGAGAAATCCATGGACAGGGAGAAGGGGCGGGAGATAAAACTTTCCACATACAACGGCAGCCTGTCAACGTTTTAGATGCTTTATTTTAAGAAATGGATTGCATTATTTCTAGTAGTGGTTAGTAAGAGGAAAGAGGAGGGTGTCGGGGATGTGAAGCTCTTTAGTGAGAATTAAAGATTGACGGCGAAGGTGGCATGGGGACAGGGTGTGATGGGGGGGGGGGGGGGTAAGATCGTTCACTCCTTTAGGCGGCCCAGCCAGCTTGCCGACAAGTGTTGACTTCACAGCAAAGCCAACCCCAGCCTCACGTCTCTCCTCAGGTCCACGTCCACTCCAAAAGAAGGTATAGCCTGCGCCTCGTTCACAGAGTTCACCCTCCCCATCCAGCCTAGTCTCACTTTGGGCAGCGATGTCAGTCTTATATTGGGCAAGTTCATTTGCAAGGAGGGCTGCACGCCTCTGGGGTCTATTTGAGGGGGCCCTGTCAAGGAGCATGCGGACATTCCATGTGGCTAGGTTCAGAGGAATAATCCTCGTTTTTCTTTTTTACTGTCTTGTTTTGATCGCAAGTGATAGGGTCCCCGCCAGTCGCGGTAGGCTGGATAGGGTGATGTGGAGCAGGCAATGTTTAGGGCAACTTTTCTAGCCCCTTCCTCATGCCATGGAGGTGAGCAGTGCAATCCTAAAAAGGGCTTCTCAGTCGCTCAAGGGGCTGCCCACCGCCACTGCTGCTCCGATTCAGTGACGGCCACCCTATGGCCTGTGTGCAGGTCTGTGGCTACGAATTCCAGCGTACCCACACCTGTTGCTTCGTCGCTCACCCATCGCCACAGGGCTTGGTGATAAGGGATAGGATGAAGAATGACTGATGACATGCACGATGACTTTGATTAAAGTGAGGTAGAGTTGCGCGTTGTCGACCTCACTCTCTCGTCTGAGACCACCTGTATCCAATAGCAAGACAAGGTCAAGATGGTTGGAGATGGAGACAGATGCAGTGGATGACCTAGATGTTCTACGTGCCTCATCTAGCTCTGCACACTCCACAGTGCATTGTTGTAACCGCCTTTCTCTCCGTTGAACCATAAAGGTTTCTTCCACAGAGTCCACCGGCGTCCAGTCTTTCCGTGCATAGGTAGGCAAGCCCTGAGTCATATTCATATTCCCCACTACTTTGAACTGCAGCAGGGTGTCGCTCTCTTCCGCCTTCACAGCCGTTGGGAAGTTGCATCCTTATCCGCCTGTTCTGCCGTTGAAGCTTGGTTTGGCAGATTTTTTTTTTTTTTATCGAGGTTGACTCCTCTAGATCCGTCGTGTTTAGCCTGGGGGCTCGCTCGCGCTGCCCAGTTACTGTGGGTCACCTCGGGGAGGATGTGGTTGGAAACCACTCACGATCGGTCTTGAAGTGAAAGAAGCTATGCCGACCCAGGGGACTAACACCACAAGGATGCCCCGCTGATGTCAGTACCTGTGCCAGGCAACAACTACACGAAGCACCACAAGCAAGCAGAGCAAAGCAGAGCAAGCAAGCGTGGACTACATGCAGCCATCACCACAACACAACACAAAGCAAAGACACAAGGCCCGGGGTGGTACAAGGGGGAGAATCGTACAGGTATCTCCGCTGCCCGTACTACCATCGTTTTTCACTTCCTGGGATTTTTCATCCCTGCAACACCCACAACTACTACGAACGTCATTACCTTCTCTATAATTATTTTCATTAGCAGCATTCATCAATATCATCATTGTTGTTGCTAGTGTTGTTGTTGTTGTTACTGATCAATATCTTCTGAACATTCGTTTCCCACAAAAAAATCAACACATACACGCACCTGCACACACACAATACACACAAGCACATGGGCACACACACACACACACACACACACACACACACACACACACACACACACATCGTGACATATGCACAAAGACGTGTGCGCGTGGGCACGCGCGCGCGCGCACACACACACACACACGCGTGCGCGCGCGCGCGCGCACGTACGTGCGGGTTCGCCAACACACACACACACACACACACACACACACACACACACACACACACACACACACACACGTGCACATGCGTGCATGCGGGAGCATGTTAACCCAAGTCCACAGATCACACACACGCATACATATTATGCGCACAAGTGCATGCACACACACACACACACACACACACACACAACACGCTCACACGCGCGTGTGCGTGCACACACGCATCTTGCATACACTGGCATACGCGACGCGTTGGGCTAGGCTAATGCACAGGTCAGACTTGTGCTAAAACGAATTCTTTCGAACCTCGTCTTCAATAATCTCATCTTAAACTTTAATCCGTGTATCCATCGGCTGTAAATCGTGCGTCTGCAGTGTAGTCTCAAAACTTAGCAAATGTGTAGCGCATGCAATGACACCTTGATGAAACTGAAACTAAAATTGTATGAATGTCGGTGATAGCCGTTCGATTGGGTCTTCGTATTAGTTCTGATTCTTCTTCTTCTTCTTCTTCCGGTTGTAACCACAGTCAAGTGTTTGACTATTATTGTTACGTTTGGGATGAAGACGACTGAAAAAAACAACAACAAACAAACAAACAAACAAAAAACCCCAAACTTATTGAGAGAATGAAGGAGTGCATAGTATGCAAAGAAGGGTGGAGTGGGGGAAAGGGGGAGGGGAGGGGAGGAGAGAGATGGATTTATGGAATTGCAGATACCTTCCTACTGAAGGTACCTGCCGTTGGGACCTGCATTATTTCCTGAGGGAGCAAATTCCAGTCCCTTATTGTTCTTGGGAGGAACGACATATTTCTTTGTTCCGTCCGGCATGTTATCCTGCTGAATTGTTGGTTGTGGCCCCTCCTTGATCTTGTTTGGAGGGGTTTTAGTTGGTGGAACTGTACAGCCGTTGTGTTCTTCTCTTCTTCTTCCTAAAATACTGGTTCACTCAAAATTGAGTAGATCACCAGCGCGCATGTTAAAAAAAAGAAAATGCGACTCAACCTGTTGGCCCCTGGAGCAAAATTTGGCAACAAGGGTTCGCACATGAAATTTAAAAGGTTAAAAGCAATGGCTAGGTTAAAGGCCTAGGTAACCATAAAATATATGGGGAAGTTAAAATAGAAAAGTCAATCAATATGCAGATCTCAGGATTGTCTTATCAATTTGATTTTTAAAAGAGACTGCATTTGTGGCAATCTTGATGGCACCCGGCAGTGAGTTCCACAGCCTTACAGAACTGGGATAAAATGAATGTAAATGGCTGTCAATATTTGATGCAGGTATGGTATAATATTGACCGCCACTCCTGGTGCTACTTTTATTAAATGTTGTGTTTCATGTTGTAAAACATGACCCTTCTCTGGGTCCTCCCCAGCACCTTCGGGTGTTTCTTTTTCTTTTTCTCCTCATGGTTAGTCGTGCCACTTTCCGGCACGACTTGGGTTCGATTGTGTTCGATTGGGTCTGATCGTGACCGATTTAAGAGCTCCTTTAAATACTGTGGGAAAACATGAAGAAAGAGAACTTGAGAGTAAGGGCTCCACAAGCGTCCCCGAACAAGGGCAATAACTACGGTTGAATAAGCGCACAGGTAAATTACTCCCCTTTACGTCATGACGTCATTGTTAAACGCCATATTGCGACGGCGAGGCAGCGACTCGTGAAATTCCAGATTCAATCGTTTATTTGAGGTAAGCTGCTATTATTCGTGTTATTCTTTTATGTCTTATTGATTGTAGAGAACACTCTTCAGATTAAATCCAATGTAAGACGATCAACTGACTGGTACATCTGGACTCTAACAATTTCTCGACTCGAGAAAAAAACTGGAAAAAGCCACTCGTGACTCGGGGAAGACTCGGTCGGATATTTGACAGTGACGCGGGCGCAGTCTTGACTTGATGGCCTGAGGCTCTTACAAGGTTCCCAGACTTTAGTCTGTATAGTTTTTGGCGTTGCTGTCCCCCGTGGTGATTGGTCGTACTCGTAGTCGGTGTCTTGGTCATCTGCTCTCTGTGGCTGTCTCCAGGCACTCCTCCCCAGGCCTTCCACAGTCACTTTTCAGGGCCACTTGTCATGGATCCACACGATCCAATTTTGGCCAGCGCGGGCAGAACACCCTAACTAGGACACAAAAACAACAACATTGGAGATGCAGAATGGGGCATTATTATCATTAAATTTCCACTGACTTCTACTCCACTGTCTCCATCGGAGGAAGAACCATCAATAATCTGAGGTTCGCAGATGACATCGACCTGATGGGTGGCAGCAACGAAGAACTACAAGACCTGACAAAGAGACTGGAAGAAAGGGTAGGTGCATATGGAATGGAAGTGAGCACAGAAAAAAGCAAAGTCCTGGTCAACAGCACAACCAACACCCATGCTGAAATCTACATGAACAGGCAACAGCTTGAAGAAGTGAATGCTTTCAAATACCTTGGCGCCACTCTTACCAAAGACGGTCACACTGCAACAGAAATCAAGACCAGACTAGCGATTGCAACAGCAGCAATGGCAAAGCTAAACAAGATCTGGAAGAGCAGGGAGATCAGCTTTCCTACGAAGATGAAGCTGTACAAATCCCTGTTGCTGTCCATCCTGCTGTATGGCTGCGAAAGCTGGACCATGACAGCAGAGACCACCAAGAGAATCCAGACGTTTGAAACTAAATGCTTCAGGCGCTTGCTCGGGATCCCTTGGCAAGACCGGAAGACGAACGACCTTGTGAGGAGCCAAATAACATCACTTGCAGGCCCCCAAGAACCCCTCTTGGCAATAGTCAAGAAGAGGAAGCTGTCGTGGTTCGGGCATGTCATACGCCACAACTCGCTGCCCAAAACAGTCCTCCAGGGCACGCTGGAAGGCGGCAGACGAAGGGGACAACAAGCCAAATGCTGGATGGACAACATCAAAGAATGGACCAGGATGGATGACCCCACACTGATGCGACAGGCAGAGGACAGGGCCGGATGGCGGCGCCTGGCTTCGAGAGCGTCTCTCATCTCTCCTCTACGCCCATCATGGGCAAGAGAATGATGATGATGATCATTAGATTTATTTGACAGGTACATCTTCATAACTGTCCACCTTCATCCAGTTGAAGATTCTGACTGTAGAAATATGAAAATGCTGCCTGGGTCAACAGCTTGAAGTGGTGGGGAAGGGAAGAACGGTAGGGGTCAAGTACGTGAAACGTTTACCTTCCCATAGGCAAAACCACATTATGCATGTTTAATTTTTGAAAAAAAGGATATACATGTAGGATAGGAACAAGCATTACTCAATTTGTTGTTTTTGTTTTTTACTGAACACCATTAAAATGGTTTGCAGCAGCAGTGTCTCTTCTGCTGACCTTCAGTGCCAGTCATAGGATACCTTAAGGATGACAGCCTTATACTGTGATACCGATTCCGATAGCTTCCTATGGAAGTGGTGTGACGCACGGTTCCTGTGCACATAGGCGAGCTTAGCGGAAGTGCACCTCCGTGAGAAGTGTTCACTGACAGTCAGGTAAACAAGCAGATGAACTCGGGAAATACGACACTAGGTCTTGAAGAGAGCAGACCTGCTAACTTGTAGTTAGTTTAGGGAGTACGACACTAGGTCTTGAAGAGAGCAGACCTGCTAACTTGTAGTTAGTTTAGGGAGTACAACACTTGGGCGTGAAGAGAGCAGACCGGCTAACTTGTGTAAGGAGCTTTGTCGTGCTGACACAGTGACAGTAACACAAGTGTTAAACCAGTGCTAGGGCCTCCAGTTAATAGGAGACAGTTTAGCCCTAGCACTGCAACAGAACAGCCATAGACAGTTACAACGGCAAAGACGGTTCTGACAGTATCACTGCTGGGCCCGGAGACTGACACTGACAGAAAGACAGTGACATACTCAACTTGGTAATTGGTACCATTGAAGGGCTTGGGAAAGAATCCTGACAAATCCCTCAAGCCAGAGTTTGGGCTGACCAGGTAAGGTAGTGTGTGTGTGTGTCACTGTGTGAACGTGCAAGTGCTAGGTATATAAACGAACTTCTCCAAAGTGTAGGGAAAACACTTTGGAAGTCTGCTTTCACTGGAACTGTTACAGGACATACTTGAGTGTAGCTGTTAGTGTGTATGAGAGAGCCAGCACGAGATGCCTGTGAGTAATGCACTGAGAGAGCTTGGAAGATGACACCGAGGAGAAAACCACTGATGTGAACTGTCTTTTTAATGCTGATTTCGAGTTGCTGTAGTGAATTATTTCAAGTGGTACATAAACACAACACTGGTGTGTTCCATCTTCTTGATGTTTAGATCCTATAATCATTGATTAAAGATGGCACACACTGTAGTATTAATGTGTAAGTGTTTGGATCTGATGACTCAATTGATCTGAAGTTGCACTGATACTGTAGTACTAATCAAAATGTGCTACATCTGTTTAATGTTTAGATCCAATTACCCCATTGATTTCAGGTGATACAGATACTGCAGTTCTGATGTGCACCACCACCTTATATTCATATCTAAGGAATTTAATTGATTTCAGGTTGTACGGATACTGCGGATCCAAAATGTCCTTTCCACCACGACCACCGTATGGAATGCCCATGATGTCTGGGGGCTTTTCCTTCACACCCATGGGTAAGTTGTCCTTGCTGAGTTTGGTTGCTCTGTATCGGCCACAGGGAAAGTACTGCTTCTAGATAAGTAGGTACTGGATGATGAGATCATAGGATGTTAGACTCTTTGTCAGCCCACCCATTGATTGTTGGTGTGTTTTGTATGTCACCATTTTACCTACGGGACTGTTAACTAATATAAGTACCAAAAAGGGTGTGCACCGTACAAAGAGTTCATAAACCTTTTTTTCCCCACTTGTTTTTGTTTTGAACACTGTTTTTTGGTGCCTTACAAGATGGATCAACAAACTGAAGATGATTTGCCAAGTACATTAGTTTCAGAACTACAATGTTCTAGAGGTAAAATTCAAATCACACTGAAAGGTTAGTCCCATTCTGATGGGAATCTGTTGAGATTGGAGAAGAGTCTACAACACAACAGTTTATTGGACAATGCTGTGCAGGCATGAAACTGTATCAGTGTGTGATCCTGGTTGTATTTGCGACCAGATGGGTTTTATGCTTTCACCGAATATGAATGTGGTTATTAAAAGGAAAAAAAAATGAATTAAGAGGAAAAGCTATTTTAAAGAAAAAGTATAGATCTACATAATGCTGATCTGCAAACGGAATGTGCTTCTGCTCTGTTTTAACCTCTTTCTTAATCGTAGTAACACTGATTTGGCAGACAGACTTGAGCGGCTTTGCCACAAATTTTGACAACATTCAGTGCCTCTGCAGGGAATCACTTACAACTTGTCTTCTGAAATGGAAACAGGGGTTGGGGGGGGGAGGGGGGGGGGGAGTTTATTTTTGAGTAATGACAAGATAGTTAAAAAAAAAAACCCAGCAGCATGGCTACACAGGTAGTGCTCAGGCAGCAGTGTTCTCGATCCTCCCCCATCGGCTTTCAGACGATTTTTTTTTTTTTTTTAAAATCTTTTTCAGCAGTTTGGTTTCAAGCTGACTTCACAGCTGCAGAGGGATCCAATTTGTGTATTCGATGACATGTATGTTAACTGGATGACCTCTTGATTTGGATAAAGTTGATCTGTCATTGTTTTCTCTTTGCAGGCATGAACATGATGCCGATGCAGATGATGCGGCCGGTAAGTAAATACATTTATGCCAGCTTGTGTTAATCCGTTGATTGTGGTTGTTCACCTTCATGTGAATCACATGTCAACACTTTGTCATTTCCAGTTCCTTACAATATTTGGTCTTTTTCTCAGCTGTGCAGATTGCTCTATGATGAGACTAACTAAGCCATAACTAATGTGTTAATACTTTTTATGCAAACTCTTTTGAGGAAATGTGATGATATCCTGAAAGAGACCATGAGAATTTCTTTTAGGATACCTCGGATTCATGGATTGGGTGTCTTTTCCATAGTACAACAGAAAGAAGAATGTCTGAGGTCACAAAGAAGCATACCTAAGGTCACAAAGAAGAATGCCTAAGGGAACAAAATCGTCTTTTTGATTATTCTTATGATCTTACCTTCTCAAATTTTGGCTCTGGTATTTATGACACAGAGTGATTTACAGCTCTTTCTCAAGCTGGCAGTCACATTTCAGTTTTATCTTGTGTTCAGATCAATAATGAAGCCTGATTCTGATTAGTGCATTCATTGATGATCATGGAACCATCAGGCTGGCTTTCTCATGAACTAGCATCTCTAAATAGTCATGTGGTAGAAAGGAGCTCACAAATTCAGAATGCTGTTTTCTGCCCATAGATTATCTTCTTTTGGAGGTGCTAATTACAAGGGTCCTCATTGTTGTCTGCATGTCTCACTTGGTTGGAACAATGATCATTTTAGTTGTTTGATAAGGATGCTCATTGTTTTCTGTCTGATTTGGTTGGAAACATGTTTTCTGTCTGATTTGGTTGGAAACATGGTAAAATTTAGTAAGTGCACTCATTATGTTCTCTGTCTCATTTGGTTTGAAAGATGATCAGTTCTCAGTTTAGTGCTCATTATTGTCTAGGTTAGTTGGAAAGGTGATCATTTCAGTTGTTTGATAAGGGTACTGCTTGTCTTTTGATCTCATCAGGTAAGAGAGGTGGCCATGTTTGATAAGGGTGCTGTTTCTTGTCTGTCTATCTCATCAGTTGTTCGATAAGGATGCGGCTTCTCCTCTGTCTCATCAGGTGTTTGATAAAGAGGCTGCTTCTTGTCTATCTCATCAGTTGTATAATGGTGCCGCTTATTGTCTCTCAAAGTTGTTTGACAAGGGTGCCTCTTATTGTCTGTTTTAGCAGTTGTTTGATAAGGGTACCGCTTACCCATATTGTCCATCTCATCAGTTGTTTGATAAAGGTGCTGCATACTGTCTGTCTCATCACTTGTTTGATAAGGGTGCTGCTATTGTCTGTAACTGTCGATCTGGTGTCCTCCGAACTCTCGCACAGTCCTGATCATGGATGATTTTCTGAGTTTATATATTTACAGTGACATTTAAAAAGCAAAGCAAATCGGACCAAACCAGACTAGACTAAACCATACCTGTCCAAATCAAACCAGACCAGACTAATCCAATCCAGACCAGACCAAACCAAATCAAATCAAGCCAAAGATCTGGGGGTAGAATGATACCAGATGCTGTAAAATATTACGTTTGTTATGACATTACTTCAAAATTGATTTAATGATTGAAAATGAAAAACAAGGAAATGGTTTTGTGATTGTTAGCCAAACAAGATTACTTGGTTTGATATAGTGTGACAAAGATGTGTACACAAAGGTGTGAGCCAGGAATAAATGAGAAACCCATGGTGATGTAACAGGTGATGAGACCCATGACCATGACTCCAGTTGTTCCGCAACAGCAGCAGCAGTCCAAACAGTTGAAAAAGCTGGTCCCACAGGACATTCCCAAGGTACTGGATGATTGGATGTCATTTTATTGGACATGTACTCCAACAAGCTGTTTACAACATGCTGCCTTGTAGGGCATAATCTTGTGAAAGAGCTTTTAAAAGTTGGAGTTTAAAACAGAGAGAGAGAGAGAACGTGCAAGTTTTTTTGTTTTTGTTTTTTATTGTATTTATTTATGTTGTGTGTGCTTCAGTTTAGATGTGAATTTGGGGTTGCAGTAATGGTGTGTAGAACACATTCAAAACCTGTACTGATGCAGATTCGGTAGAGCATTATACCAGAATGGCACTTTGGTTCAGATAGGCCCAATTTTTGACAAGTGTGTGTGTGTGTGTGTGTGTGTGTGTGTGCATGTGTGTGTGTGTGTGTGTGTGTGTGTGTGTGTGTGCAGTGTTATTTCTTGTTTCTGAAGTATGTTAGCAGTGTAGCCAGTGTGAAGGGAGAGGATCATGGGTGAACGGTACAGGAAACCTTTTTAATGCAGTGTGTGTTTGTAGTGTGATTCAGAAATTCAGAGTGAAAAGTATGTTTATAGTTCATGGAAATATTTGCTAATGATGTACTATTACATATTATCATTTGAAATGGCTACTTCAAGAAACAAATTTCTCAGGAAATAATCAAACAGGAACAACGGGAGTATGACACAGTGCGTGTGAACTTCGTGCTCAGTTGAAAATTTTCATGATATTAAGTATGTATTGTTGTGCTTAATGGGCTCTATGTGTTGCAGAGTAATGAAGAGAAGCCTCCAGTCACAACAGTGTTCGTTGGATCCATCAGTGAACGAGCACCAGACATGATGATCAAACAGATGCTTCAGGTAGATTTTCTTCCTTTCTGTACCCTTTCCTCCTGTCGGTTCTTTTCTCCACCTATTATCATCCTCTCCTCACCCCCCTGCCCCATCCCCGCATGCTTGTACACGCGGACACACACACACAGACAGCAGGAGGAGGGTCGTAAAGGTTCCACTGGTCTGCGCATCAAACTGCATAGGACAGTTGTGGTTGGCCCACGGAAGGGAACTTTTCTATGGTCTCCTTAACATTGACTTTTTGGGTGTGAAATAGAAAACTGCTTGCACTTAACCATCTTCTGTTTGCACTTACCTGCGCTTACTTAGGCCGAAAACCTACGGCAAGAGAAGTAACTCCGTGATTTGAACATGGTTTCCTGTCATTGTTTCACTTACCATTACTGACAGTCTTACAAACAAAATTGTTTGATTAGGAAGGAAACAATGAGCTGATATGTTACAAGTAGGCCAGTTTTTTTTTTTTTTCAAATGTTATTTTAATTTTTTTTTTTTTAATTTCTTTTTAATTTGGAAGAGAATGAACACACACCATACAACAAACTCCATGACAGTAACGTTCTCCTGATTCTTGTCAAAACAGCTGTATCACCTAAGATCCAGAGAAGCATGCTTGCTGCAGTAGATCACACTCACATACACACACACACACACTCGCGCGCGCGCATACACACACACACACACACACACACACACACACACACACACACACACACACACACACATTCTCCCCTTCAGTTTAAAACCTGTATGATTGCATTCGTTACTTTGATCACTATAGACTAGTAAGCATTTCTTTTTATTTGCTGCTATATTCACGGTGATGACTTAAAAATATAAAAGAAAACAAAAGATCATGACAGTGAAAATAAGGGATTTTTTTTTTTCTTTTTCTCTCTGCATATGCAGGCAGATACTGCTGCGGATACTCCCCGCATAGACAGACAGGGATTTATCCTATCTGCCCAACAAAGGGAGTGGAGTTTTGTGTGTATGACTTTCTTATCATGCCTCTTAAACCTTGCTTAATTCTGTTGAGTAAGGAAGCAGGATGAGGTCAGCATTCACAGGCTGAAGGGTTTTCCATGTTTTCTGAACACCAGCATTCATAAAGACAAGAAAAAAACACTTTTTGCCTGCAAACATGTCTTAGTATACCTACTGTTCAATGAAAGAACAGGTATGGATGGATTGTTACAATTGTTACTGAGAGAAACCCGGCATGTGTGTGGTGTTGCAGCGCTGTGGCAATGTCTTGAGCTGGAAAAGGGTCCAAGGAGCTTCAGGAAAATTACAAGGTGAGTTGTGGGAATATTCTTAAAGTGTTATACATTTTATAAGATAATAATGCATTATCGTTATTTTGTTATTTCTTCCCAGAATCTTTCTTTTCTAGTCAGGCCTGCCAACCCATACATTTTTGATTGAATTCATCCCACTAAGGTTCACTTTGTTCCAGTCTTCCTTTTGACCATAAAAACTTCTCTCAGTGTGGATAAAAAAGAGAAGCCGTTTCATGATTGGTCGGTTCACACAGCAGCACAGCTGCTGTGTGTGGAGCCATTTTACAGTTTCAACCAAAGTTCCAGTCGGCAACTTCAGTTTACTTCGTTTGCCGCCGTAGTTATGCCATATTGTGAATCTGATCACAGACATGAGACTTGTAAGACCATCAGGTTTCAGGTCCTCAAACCAGTTGATTATTTTATTCCTCCAGTTTGGTTTGTCAAAGCTTCTGCTGGTACCTCCAAATTGGAGTGGTAAAAAATATGGTGAATCAAAATGTTTCAAAGGCTAAGAACAGAAGAATTGGCAAGAAGAGTGACAGGACTCCAGGCATTAAGAGCTGTTGGGATCCATAATGGCCTGAGTATACCACCAGCCTAACAATAGTTTAAAAGTCTGAAAACATAACAAAACAAAACAAAAAACCGCCCAAAAAACACAGCTTGAGGGGACTTGATACCTGAGCCCACAACGTCATTGTTTCTGGAGCCCACCTGAGGGTTCAGTGTCAGCTCCTGAACCCTCCGGAATTTTCCAGGCTTTTTACACTTGAGCAGGTTTCACATCTGGATTGGCATTGCCCTTAGCCAAAGTAAAGAATTTAACAGTAGTTTCAAGTAAAGATACAGAAAAAAGAATTTGTGTAATGTTCAGTCCAGTGCTAGGATACGTCTTGCTGGATTTGCAGTCTGTCTCTTGGGCTTCAGATTTTTGTATGAAGGTTATCTGTCTGTAGACAACCAACATGACATGAAGTGAAGAACTCGGCAAAACCATATTGATTTTTGGTCTTTAGTTGGCCAACACACCACAAAGGCATTGATGGTCCTGAAGTGTGAAGAGGGATCTTGCTTGAAAGTGAAATGAACAGCAACTCATTGCAGGCTGTCTGGCCTTGCATGCTCTGTTAAAGGCCACTGGTGAAGAAGTGACAGTAAGATGAATTATATGCCCCAAAAAGAAAAAGAAAAAAAATGAGAGATAGCAGATGGTTTCCCTCCTTGGTTGGGCATTGTTGTGAGTTTGGCATATATGGTAGTACCAACGAGGAACATTAGGGAACAGTAGCAAGTCTGGGCAAGGTTTTTATGTTGGTAGCGTTTTTTGATTTTCAGGCTAGGTCTTTTTGATCTTTTCTATCTAAATGGCTTTGCTATCTTTATGGCATTTTCTATATCATGCATTACATAATTTGAGAACATTTTGGTTTGTTTGCTTGTATCATATCTTTCAAAGAAATGATATTTTCACCCACAAATCTGTTGTGCAGCATTTGGGTTCTGTGAATTTGAGTACCCTGAGGCAACACTAAGGTGTATACGTTTGCTGAATGAGTGGCAGATAGCGGACAAGACACTGAAGGTGAGTAGTGTTGTCATGAGCTGTTCTTTTCTGATGGAGAGAGGGTAATGTCGTTTGTGGTATATGAATCTTCTGTTCAGCTTTGGTTTGTTGGTTCTCATCTGTGCATGCAGAATGAGCA
The DNA here is from genome assembly GCA_033310375.1 of Conus canariensis. NCBI lineage: Eukaryota > Metazoa > Mollusca > Gastropoda > Neogastropoda > Conidae > Conus > Conus canariensis. Next base: position 61,047,277 of record CM065723.1, read on the forward strand.
GAGTTAATTTTGGAAAATCCCCTCACTCCCTTCTTGCTCTACACCTGCACGGATACACACAATGAAAGACTTTATTGGAGACTCCCACGCATGCATGCACGCCTGCCCGCACGCACGGTCAGTTTTCATATTGGTGTCCAGTGAGCTACAGTGACCTCCAGACTGGTTGAGACACGAGATTTTTTTTCTCAAGGGATTTAGAACTGGCTTTAAGTGATTCACTTGGTGTATTTATTTGTATTATCTCTTTATGTCTGAACCAATGCAGACCCCCCCCCCCCCCCAAAAAAAAAAAATTTTGTCCTTCGTAAGAATGCTTCACTTGATACGGTGATGACAATGTTTTGTTACCACATGAACTTGACTTTTGTTACAGGTGAAAGTAGATGCCAAAACTAAGACCCTTCTGGACGAATATCTTAAGAAGAAAAAATCAAAGGAGCAAGGAAAGGAGGAGGGTGACAAAGGCAAAGACAAAGACAAGGACAAAGATAAAGACAAGGACAAAGAGTCTGAGAGCAAGGAGAATGGGGAGAAGGGAGACAAAACAGACAAAGAGGAGGAGAAGAGAGTGCATCGGAGGAAGTGGAAGAGCTGGACGAGAACACCCTGCGGGAGGACCGCGTGGCACGGGCAGGCCTGGAGGCCATCATGAGAGAATATGCCTTCGAGCTGGCCAAGGAGCCACCCACACCCAAACCTGGTGAGTGCCAGTGGCCGCCCGCAGAATGATCTGTAACTAGCAACCTGACAGTGGGTATTGCAGTGTGGGTATCCACTGGATGACGTTAGTCTCCGTGGACTGCAGCAGAATGGCCAGGGTAGAGACAAGGGAGTTGAGTTCCTTGTTTTGAGGTGTTTTAACAGCCAGCAGTACAGCATCAGAGAAGATGACGACTCTGTTAAGTATGGCCCCTCTATTCTCATACAGTGTTCTGGCTGCTGACTGTAGTATGGTTAAAAATGGAAAATCTAGTTTTGAACACATATCCAACGCTTGCAGATCATATTCACATGACACATTTAGTTGTAGGGAAGTATCGGTAAAAAACACATATTTTGCTCAAATAGCTTAATGATCTAAACATTTTAATAGCAGATATTGTTCTTACTGGCAGAAGTGCTACTGGCAGAAGTGCCACTCATGATATCATAAATAATAACAAATGTACTATACATGGATCGAAGAGAAACTGTTTGGAATCCTTGGAAAAATTGAGGAAGGTGATAAGAATCAGTCACGGATTAATTGATACAGCATTTCATTAATTTTTTTTTTTTTTTAAGATAATTTTTTTTTTTTTCTGGTGAAGATTAATTTTACAGAGTCAAAAGACAGAAGCAGTGGTTCCCTATGAATAGCAAACAAGGAGTAGAAGTCGCAAGATCCAGGACAGATAGATCAGTTGTGTGTGTGTGTGTGTTTGCTCACTGCTGCTGTGTGTGAGTGCCTGTGTGTGTGTGTGCATATGTGTTTTCATATGTGCATATACATGCGTGCATGTGTGTGTTTGTGTTTCAGTGATTGAGACATACACAGTATAGATGCAAACACACACGCACACACTCATTCACTCACCCTGTGTGTGCTCTTGTGTGCTTAATACTTCTGAGTATGCACCTATGCTGGCTGTTGACATGAACACAGTCTTGGTGGTGTTTCTTAGTGAATGATTTATTCTACTCTGTTAGGTGTTATGAATGATAATATGCACTTCAGGATATCTACTGGATGATATGCACTTGGGTGTCCCATGTCAGAAGGAATAGCATTTCTTATGGTAGTGTTGGTGTTTTTGCAGTTGTGGAGAAGGACATCAAGCCTTCTGTGCAGAAGAAAGACATGAAAGAGCCCAGAGATGTGGTGAGTGGTCACAATTCTCTTCCCATCTGTGAATCATGAGGGGAAATAACTAGTTTGTTCTTGGCTCTATATGTTGTGCCCTTGTCTTAGGTGGAAGTGAAAGTTGCTGTATTCATTGTGTTTAACGTTGAAACGCCTGGCAAGAAAGTTACATTCTTGCCACAATAGATGACTGAGGAGAACTAGTGAAAAGTCCAAACAAAATGTGCATGCTGGCTATGTTATTCTTTCAGCGCTTTTCATACATGGTATGCATGTTCATACAGATTTGCATGTGTACAAACATGGTATGCATGTGCAGACTCCATGATAAGTATGCACTGATACAAGGCATGATTATGCTCAGTCACTAGGCATCCCATGCACCTGCGTGTAAGCTTCAGAACTACCTTGAAAAAGAATTATGATGAATATCAAGGGAGAGACACATTTCTGCAATTGTTTATCTCACTCCATACAGGGGTTTTGTTCCCTGTCGCTCATCTGCGTATTAGGCATTTGTATGAAGAGACACAGAAAAAAAATAAAAACATCATAACCCCTTTCCTGTCTGGATATACACTGTATGTCAAATTTTGGCTTGTGCAATGCCGTGTGGAAGTAACTCTGAACAACCAAAGCATGTGCTGTATCTTGCTCAGCATTGCAAACGAGCATTTTCTGAGCCACCAAAGGTGATTTAAGTTATTCCCCATGCAGTTGTGTTTTTTTATTGCCTCGGTAGGCCCTTAGAAGTTGAAGCAGTTGATCCTTCTGATCTGGACTTCAGAAAAAAGTTTGTTCTGATCTAACATACACAGGACACCATCTGCTAAGCTCCCTACTGATGGCAGTAATTGCTTTGTTGTGGAGCCAATATGACTGAGCTCTTAACTCCAGAGCGTGCCACCATGTCCATCCAATGACAGTCCCCATGAACTTACCTATACTTGTGACCCATAGAACCTCAGCAAGGGCATAGTCATGAAGTGGAAATCAAAACTGAAGTCGTCTTGAGATCAGGGCATAAAGGGCCTTTGAGACTTTTTTTTTTTTTTTTCAAATTTATGCTGATCGATGAGGATGAGGATAATGATGATGATGCTGTGGATTTCTCTTCTGGTCTGAGACTACATGACAGGGCTGTATGCAGGGCTTACTTTCAAAATATCTCCCGGCATCAATCAGGTCCGAGAGATACAGAGGCCTGCAGTGTTGGTTAGGAAATTTGAGCAGTGCTTTAAAGGACGCATCCATAAGATGAATAAAACTCGACCATGTGGTCCCAGTCATTCCAGTTGAACCCACAGCAATCTCAACTGCGGATAGGAACTAGTTGGGGCAAACAATCCCAACAAATGAATGGCTCTGGTTGGAATCAAATCTGCGACCTCCCAGCTGTGAGTATAATCCTTTGCAGTCGGCTGGGCTATAAGCAACATTATCTTGCTAGTTTGCCATGCAATCCACTTCGCTATTGTGGCTGGTCAGTAAACAGTAAAGGTTTTATTGAGACTGAGAGCCTGGAAGTAATAAAGCATGATTTGTGAAAAAATACATGGTTGATCATTGAAAATGGGATCAATAAAATTGAGGAGGGCATGGCCTTTCTGGTGGCTCTTAACTGTAGGCCTGCTAGTGTGTGATAGTGGTGCAGGACAAAGAACAGTCCTGTTGTCAGTCCTCCATAGTAAACTGAAGCAAATTTGCCAAACCCACACTTCTTTAGTGTATTATATGGGTCATATTATAGAGAATATGGCTACACTCCTCAGCTTGAGAATATGCCAAAGAAAAAAAAGTTCAAGAGGTTTATTTAAATGATATGTTTTGTGCAGGTACCGAAGAACATGTTTGCGTGAAGTATCAGTTTGTTGGCTTTAGCACAAGTGATAAATGATTTACATGTTGATCAATCTTTACAAAATGTATTGAAACTGATGCAATATTAGGACTTACCATTTATTAAAATGTCTTTAACTGCAAGGAAAATAGCTCTCTCTCTTTCCCCCCCCCCCTTTTTTTTTTTTTTTTCTTTTTTCTCCCCCAAAGATAACTAATGTGTCCGATACTACTTCAAGCATAAGTTTTGGCAAGGCAGGTCGGCTGAAGAAAGTTTTGTTTTTTTGCAAGCTAGAAGTTAGGAACTAGGAGTGACTTTTTAAAATCGAATATTGTGTATAAGGCACAAAGCAGGCAATGATAGTGTTGGTACGCTGGAAATGCTGTCTGAAGTAGTCATTGAATTAAAATGCTGACATTGAATGAACACAGAATGAGTAAGGCACCTTGCCATTTGGAACAGCAATCACATTTCTTCCCTGCCTTCCAATTACCCATCGTGTCCATATGCACCATGAGTCTGTGGAAGCATTGCCTGTTTTATAAAAGATGTTGACAGTGCTACTCCAAATGAAGTCTTTCCTGATGCTGTTGTGATGTTGCTGCCCGCAGGGCTTTGAAGACATGGACCTGGAGGATGACAAGAAGGAGATGATCAACAAAGAAATCCGCATGTTCAGGGACATGCACAAGGTAAAGAAATCACCTCACCACTCAACTTCTTTAGTTGATGTTCATGCTCTGTTGATTGTGTTCTTTGTGACAGCTGTTGGTCTGGTTTATTGTATTTTATTATTTTTTGTGTGTGCCCTTTTTTACCCTCTTTAGCTATGCAGCAGTCTGGTTTTAATGGACAACTCAGTATATGTGGCACTGAAGTGTTGCATGCTGTACAGGGAGAAGGGTTGTCAGTGCAGAATGCTGACAGTGGGCAGAGTCCTGTTCTGTTTGGACTGTATTGTGGGTCATCTCTTGTGTGTGCTTACCAGGGCACCCAGACATATAGAGGGGTGGTGGTAGGGGATGGTTGTGGTGGAGTATTTTGTACAGCATCAGAGTAAAAAAAAGAAATCACTGGATACTCCACATCAGAAAATATCTAGAAATTTTGTGTAGCATATTCACAGCCACAAGTGAAGAGAGTCACTTATTTCAGTTTTTAGGTTTGATAAGGGTCTTAACATTAGAAGATGAATGCATGACTGCCAGCCTTTCCAAATTTTTGTGGAATTTCCTTGATTTAAAAAAAGTTCCTCAAATCCTAGTTGGACTGGAAAAAAAAATTATTTTTCAAATCCCAGATAGATTGAAAAATTGTTGATTAATTTATTTATTCATTCAGTGTGTTCATTTGGGATGATTGTTTTTTTTCAAAAGGGATGATGAAATATGATCCAATGAAATATTTATAACTCGGTTCACTGGAAGATACATTTTCTTTTGAACTCGAACATTTTCAGCTGAAGCAATAAGGAGTCAAAAACTGCACACTTCGTCCCATAAATCTTGAATATTGACTCCAGGAAGTTTGCATTGATGTGAATGGAACTGGCTGCTGGATATGTAACTAGTCATAAACAGTCTGTTAGTTCTAACTTAGCTGAGTCTCTGTCTAAAGTCTCACTCCTGTTAGTTCTAAGCACTTGAGTCCCTGTCTTACTGGTTCTAGTTCTGAGTGGAGTCCCCATCTCTCTCCTGTTAATTCAAACTAAGCTGAGTGCTCGTCTTACTCAACATAAAAAGCTGTTAAGATTTAAGAAGTTTCCGGAATAATCCAGTGGTCTTGAAAATATTCTGTCTTTGATGAGATGAACATGCTAATGGGAGGTCTTGTCTTTTGAAAGAGCAACAAAAAATTGGAGTTCAGGGCCCAGGACATTTTTCATTGTTACTCTCAGTTCAGCTAAGCAAGTAGGGCCTTTTCAGTGCTGTAGGCACATAGAGATGGGGAAATGTGATGTCCTGAAAACAAAATAATGAACAGAAGAGACTCGTTTACATAATACGTGAATTATTTTTGAGATTTCTTTAATTGTAGGCTTCTCTAAGCACACATAAATAGATTGTAAAAAAAAAAAGGAATAGAAATAAATTACGAAAAACAATTTACATATTGCAAAAAATACATGTAAACGCCATGTGGGCTAAGAGACTGTTCAGAATCGGCTATAAGTGTCCACTTGGAACATCATCATTTACATTTTTGCTAGCTATTGCTAGAGGCATATTCCCAATTGCCAGTTAGGTAGAGATTTTCAAGAACTGGTCAGAAAGCCAGGAAAACCAACAACAAACTGGATGACAGAAAAAGAGAGAGAGGGGTGGGGGCTGGGGGTCAGCAGATTTAGGGACGGTGAAAAGGAGTGATTAGTACAGAATTTCGAGAAGAAGAAGACATGATTTACAGTAATTATACTAACAGAGCCTCGGCCATCCCTGTGAGGCCAGTAGTTAAGACCCAAAAGCACAGTGCTGTGCCACTGATTAAGTGTAAAATGAAGGTGTCCTGCAGAAAGTGAATACATTGATAGTTGAAACGTGTGTGTGCAAGTGAGAGTGTATATGTCAACACGCATGAATGTTCGCTCTAATGAGCTGGGATATACAGATTGTATGTTGTGTGTGTAAGAGATAGCACGGAAAGCAGGAAGCATATTCTCACTGTTCCTACATGTAACGGGTGGAATGAGAAACAAAATTGTTCTGTCGCTGTTTCTTTGTGCAGCTGCAATTGGATTGAAAACTTTGTGCATGGGTTATACTTCATTTTCTGTTCTTGCTCTGATCTTGCAATATTCTTCTTCTTTACTTTTCTTACCAACCAGATATTATTGTTTGTTGCTTATGATTAAAAAAAAAGAAGTTCAGATTGAAAATGGGAGTGATTGATTTTACTACCTCATATTGACTATATTTGCAGCACTTTGTTCTTCTTTTATCTTTATTTTCAAGTGAAAAAGATTGATAACAAAGCTTAGATAATGTTTTTGAAAAGGTAATGTTTCGTGTGCATATACATGGTAAGACTGCATGTAAAAGACTACATTTTTTATTTTTATTTTTTTTTCTTAGTATACACATAAAACAGTTTGAATTACAAAACAAAATGGAATAAGTGAATTTGATTCGAAAGTTTCCAAGTTTAAGAATGCTTTACAGCATTGCTTCATTTTTCTCTTTTTAAGAAAAGAGGTGGAAGAGATAATTGGATCTGTAGTTGCTAGCTTTGAATTGTTGACTTCCAAATGATGTAATGCATGTTCTGTATAGAGAGTAAGTTGACCTGTCTACCCATGCCTGAAATTAATAGGTTTTCATTTCATTGCTGTAAAATTACTAGGCTTCTAAGACCGTGTCTGCAATCACCATGAAAACAAGTTAAATAAATGTGCTTCAGGGGTAAGTGTTTGAAAACAACCTTTCTCAAACAATGATACTCATTGACTTGAAGATGTCATCGCCTCCATGTTTCTGAAGATTGGTGAGGCATGGTGAGTTGAATTTTTGCATTTCCTATCTTGTTTATTCCCTTATGATAATTGAATTTGATGTAAATCAGATGTACATGTAGAACATAGGCATCTGTGGATAAGGAAAGAGCTTTGACTTGATCTGCTGTATAAGCATCGCCTAGTGCTGACTGTACACAGCCCTAGGCTCAGAGCTGAGCCCTCAGGACTGGCAGTGACACAGTTATCCAGGGGTGCTTGTAGGATGGCATGGCTCACTAGGACACAATATGCATTGTTGATTCAGGGTTATAGGTAGTCTGTCCATCAGATTTTTCATTCAAGGGGATGAGTGGGAAGGGGTGGAAAGGTGTTGGTTAGTGCCCCAATAGGATTAGAATGAGCTACATTTTATTTTAAGTTGAGCAGGTGTACATTGTTGGTGCTAGCGTGAGGGCAGTGAGAAAAAATAATACTACTGTGACTAAAAAGCAAAGCTGTAATTTTCAGTATGTCAAATGTTTAACCTCTGCCATCAGAGACAGGGGGGAAGGGAGAGAGACAGAGGGGAAGGGAGGTGAGAGGAGGAAAATTTGACATAATTTCAGTGTTATTGTTGGATGATAAGAGGCTGACTATGACTGCCCTAGTTGAAACTTTGAGGATTTGATTGTTGAACAGCTGTACAGATCACTTACAGTATTTGTAAACTGCAGCCAGTCATTTGCACAGGTAAGTCGAGCTGCCATCAGAACTAGAGGATAAAAGTAGAAACACATAATAGTGAAAAGAAAATTCCCCAGCAAGGTCAATGGGCAAGTGTTGTCAGGTTAGTGCCCTTACTATTCATTTCTGAGCTCTGAGCTAGTCCATGGGAGCAGTGAGTATTTTGAGCAGGTTAGTGGCTTGTTCTTTGAGTACTTGTCTTTGTGTCTTAGTCATACATGTATACCAGTGATTTCTAAGATAAAGAGTGATAGTCAAAAGTACGGCAGTACCAACCAAGCAACTTAGATTGTTTGGGAAATGTTCAGTTAATAGCTTTTTCCGGCCTACAGCTGTGTGACGGTTTCTTGTCACACTCAGGTATTAATGGTTCTGAGGTCAAATGTGATGTTGGTGACAACAGAAAACTGGAGTGAGAGAGAATTGGTGGCTTTTTTTAAACAACAAAATGATAAGCCGCTTTGGGTTTCTCTGTAAAGCTTATTTTTACTTTTTTTTTAAAATTGTTTTGATCAGAAGTAATTGTTTTATTTGAATTACATGTGTTATGAGGTTTCCTTTTGGATCCCCCCCCCCCCCCCCCCCTCCAGTTTATGAAGGAAATCCATGTTAATTGGAAAGCCCAGTAGGTAGGACAGAAATGGAGTGATACTGGTCGGTGGCAGCATTTTACACCAGAGAGAGCAGCCTGAATTTTACACACAGTCAACTGTTGTAACACAGTTGTTAAGGACAAGACAGGAGTTTGTGTTGGACAGATTAGAACAATCTGTTGTGACAGATTTGTGAAAGATGAAACAGGACAGTCTGTTTTTCCAGAGTTGTATAGAATGAAATAGAACAGTCTGTTGTGACAGTTAGAAAGGACAGAACAGGACAGTCTGTCGCTACAGAGTTCTATAGGACAAAATAAGACAGTGTGTGATGACAGAGTTGTATAGGATAAAATAGGACTGTCTGTTGTGACAGTTACAAAGGACAGAACAGGACAGTCTGTTTTGACAGAGTTGTAAAGGACAAAATAGGATTGTCTGTTGTGAGGAGTTATAAAGGACAAAAACAGGACAGTCTGTCATGAGAGAGTTATAAAGGACAAAATAGGATGGTTGTGACAGATTTATTTAGGACAAAATAGGACAGTGTGTGGTGACAGAGTTGTATAGGACAGTGTGTGGTGACAAGAGTTGTATAGGACAGTGTGTGGTGACAAGAGTTGTATAGGACAGTGTGTGGTGACAAGAGTTGTATAGGACAGTGTGTGGTGACAGAGTTGTATAGGACAGTGTGTGGTGACAAGAGTTGTATAGGACAGTGTGTGGTGACAAGAGTTGTATAGGACAGTGTGTGGTGACAAGAGTTGTATAGGACAGTGTGTGGTGACAGAGTTGTATAGGACAGTGTGTGGTGACAGAGTTGTATAGGACAGTGTGTGGTGACAAGAGTTGTATAGGACAGTGTGTGGTGACAGAGTTGTATAGGACAAAATAGGACAGTCTTTGGTGACAGTTATATAGTACAAAATAGGACGGTTGTTGTAACAGATTTATTTAAGACAAAATAAGACAGTGTGTGGTTACAGTGTTATATAGGACAAAATAGGACAGTCTGTAGAGACAGAGTTATACATGACAAAATGGGACGGTTGTTACAGATTTATTTAGGACAAAAAAGCACAGTGTGTGGTGACAGTTATATAGGACAAAATGGGACGGTTGTTACAGATTTATTTAGGACAAAAAAGCACAGTGTGTGGTGACAGAGTTATATAGGACAAAATGGGACGGTTATTGTAACAGATTTATTTAGGACAAAATAGGACCGTGTGTGGTGATAAGTTGTATAGGACAAAATAGGATGGTGGTTGTGGCAAGAGTTGTATAGGGCAAAATAGGACAGTCGGTGAAGATGAAATTGTGTAGGATAAAATATCTTTTCTGATGAGAGATGTGTTTGACAAAACAGTTCACCCTGTTGGGATAGAGCTGTTTATGACAAATTAGTACGTACAGTTCAGCGACGGAAGTACTGAAGGACACAACCGTACAGTTTGTTCTATGACAAAGTTGTGTAGGTCAGTAAAGTACAGTGTATTCTGTGACTGTACTAAGTTGTATAGGACAGCACCGAACAGTGTATTCTGTAACAGTACAGTACAGTTTCTATAACAAAGTGCTACAGGATACAACAGTACAGTCTGTTCTATGACAAGGACTACAGTACAAATCAGTACAGTACAGTTCTGTGATGAAGTACTACAGGACACAACAGCATAGTCTGTTTTATGACAAAGTTGTATAGGACAGTACAGTACAGTACAGTACAGTGCAGTGTGTTCTGTGATACAGTTCAGTACAGTTCTTTGAAGAAGTATTACAGGGCACTACAGTACGGTCTGTTCTGTGACAAAGGACTAAAGGACGAATCAGCACAACCTATTCTGTGACCAATTACTATGGACAAAACAGGTAAGTCTGTTCTATGACAAAGTTGTATAGGACAGTACAGTACAATGTATTGTGTGACAAAATCGTTTAGGACAGTCAGAAGTGTACAGCAGAGTGCAGTGCTGTATGTTATGTGACAAAATTGTTGAGAACAGTGCAATGCAGTCTGTTTTGTAGTCCTGTCACAACAGAATTAGCTGACCTAGGATCTTCTCTGCCCCAAAACAGTGCAGACACAGGGCAGTCTTGTAGCCATCCAATCCATTCCCCCAGAACCCCCCCCCCCCCTCCCCCCGCCCTTTTTTTTTTTCCATTGTTTTAACTTGACGTGTCTTTGGTATTGAGATCAGTAGGTAACTAGCAAAGGAAGCTGATGTACCTTTCAATATACTTTCCTTGTCAGCCGGGAGCTGTCAGTAGAAAGGTGTTGGGACAAAGAATGCCACTTACGAATATTAGAGCTCTCTGATACATTATTCAACGGTCTGAAAATGACTTGACAAACACAGGTCTTGGCATCAGCAGTTTTAGTTCAAACAGTAGAAATTTGATGTCCTTGTGTATTCCATCCATGCAAACAAAGAAAAGCTAGGTATGTGGATCTTTGTCTCATTTGTACCCAGTTCCCTTCATTTTGTCAAGTCTTCCCAGACAAAAGAACTGCTTGCTTAGACATATTTTCATGTGCTGTTGAGCAGTAAAAATGCATAAATTGTAAGCTGTGACTTGACAAAAGAAAACAGGAAGAGAACAGGCTGATCTGTAGTTGGCTATCCAGAAAAAAAAGAAGTTGAGAACAAGTATGTCACAAAGGATGTATTCATCACAAAAATAAAGGAACAGAGTACATCTCCATTCAGATTTTTTTACATAGATTTTTAAAAGATGGTGCAGATCATCATTCTATTGGTATATAGATATGTTGGAAACTGATGACAGCAGTCGAGAGAGTAAATATAAGGAGAGAGTTTAAAATGTTTGGTTTCTTGTGTCTGCTAATAATTGATGTGACTCCCATTGATAACAATGTTCCTATGATGATGATGATGCAGTGTGTTGAGTTTCATCTTTTGATCAGACTTTGCAGCTGTAATTGTTACCCAAGGCAAATGTGAGTGTCACAATGTTTGTCTGGGTCTTCACTGGCTTTTGTCCTGCAGACAGTTTTCATAGTTTTCAGTTTCGTTTATCAATTTGAGAATATTGTTCAAGAAAACCACAGACTCACTTCTACATACACAGACACCTACATGCACTCACAGTGAAACACACAAGCATACATACGCTCATGCACAAACACCCACATACATGTACACACACATGCACACATGCACGCACACACTCACACTCGCACACTGGCATGTAGTCTCTTGCTCACAGACACACACACACACACACACACACACACACACACACACACACACACACACACACGGATTTAAGAAAACTAAAACAAACTACTTGTAGAACTGTAGAAGTACATCATTGGATGAATGGGGCTAGCATTTTTCTCCAACCTCGCAGACCATTTTCAACCCCACCCTACTCCTGTACTCTATCCTCCATACACATCTTTTCACAGCATCTCAGAAAAGGTTGACACATGGAATAATGAATTTTTTTTAAAAACTTTTTTTGCCTAGCACCAATGAGACAAGCAAAGGGCAGGGAGGGTTGGGAGGAGGAGGGGGGAACCATAACTTTGCTTTATGTCATAAGCCACAGGGAAGAGAGAGAGTGGAGACAATTGTCTTTGGGTATGATTAACAGAAAGTGGAGCGACTTCCAATGCTCTTCACTTGACGCCAAGTATGGCACGTGCCTGGCCTGCAGAGGAGATCCAGCGGTGATGTACAGTGAATTGTAGACAACTACGCTATATCTTGATTTACATGCTGCCATCTGATTCCATGTGTAGCTTGCTGTCTGTCTCTGTGTATCTTGGCTGAGGAAAATTGGTGTAAGAATTTGGTCTTTGGTTTTTGTTTTACTTTGGGAGGCATGGATATGGAGACTGGCCAATGGAAATGCATGAAAATGATTATTCAAAAGAAAAAAAAAAGCACAGCAAGTGTTAGATCTGTGCATGACAAAAGATGCCCCGCTCCAGGCTGATGCTGCTTGCTGTCCTTTAAGTTTGTGTGCAGGTAAACGCAAAGGCAAAGAGGAACAGACTTTGAGTAGTAGGAACTTCAGTTTGGTTGTCTGCCTTGTATTTATCATGTTCCAAGCTGAGGTAAGGCTCAAAGCAGCACTGACTTGAAGTGACTTGGTCTTCATCACAGCTATTTGAAAATAACTCACTGGATTTGTAAACTGCTGTTAAACAATAGTAAGAAAAACACAGTAGAAAAAGGCATGATTAAATCTTTTTTTGTTTATATGCTTTCAGCATTTCCTTGGCTGATGTCTGCTGATGCCAGACTGATTTTGGGAAATTAATAAATGATTAAAAAAATTGTACTCATGACTGAAATCTAACAGAAATTTCTTTGTGATTAATGTTCCAAAGGAGAGTATTTATGAACTCAATGTGAGAAATGATACAGAATCATTTTCTCTCATGTTAAATATGATAGAATTCTTATTGAGTCAGAAACGTCTCGCACAAGATACACAGAGCCTTTGTTTACATTCCAACTGATCAGTGATCCAGAATGTATGCTTGAAATATTATTATCACATGCATGGTACCAGTCCCATGCCTGTCTTTGTTGTATAAATTCGGTATGAATGTGTGTGAGAGAGAAAGGGGGAGGACCTCTCAGAATTTTGTTGGAAAAGAAGATTGGAAAAGATCAGTTGGAATTTTTGTCTGCCTGGATTTTGATGAAAACAACTGTGACTGGCTTCACAGAAATGACAGGCTGGCTTTTAACGTAGATGCTGTTTTTGGTGTCTTTTTAGGGCAATGAAGAAGACGAGGAAAGCAAAGAGAGAGACAGAAAGGAACGTGAACGCTACGAGGAGCTCAAACGCAGACGGGAGAAAGAAAGGGAAAGACTTCGGGAACGTGAGCGGGAAAAAAGGGAGAGGGAGCGAGAGAGGGAGAGGGAGATAGAACGAGAGAGGACTCGCTCCAGGTCACGATCCAGTTCCAGAGGTCGTTCTCGACGTCGACGGTCACCCTCAAGGGACAATTCCAGAGACAGATCCCGTGACAGGTAAAATTTCCGTTCCTTTTCTGCACTTCCGTTCATCTACTCAGAGCTTATGCAGCTTTATTGAGAATGTAGGAAAATAAATGAGAACTTTTTTTTTCTCATATTGACCTGTCCAAACAAATGTTTTATCCCCACTTGGTGTTGAACATCACCATATTATCAGGATGTGAAAAAACAATAACAAGGGGGTAGCATGGAGCTAACTGTGCCTCAGTCCCTGGATACGCAACCAGAGTGATCGCCCAAAGCGAGTTCACAATGTTGCGCCATGATAATACTAACTCAGTTGTCTCCGTTTCCTCAAGGGAGGAACATGCCTCTTTCAAAAGCCTGACTTTCATCTTCATTTTGCTATGGATTCCCAGAAACATTAGTTAAGATTCCCCTTTTCCTCGGGTCGAGAAGATAGGACCACACAGGGGAATTGGCCAACAATTCTTTTCATTTACTCTTGATTGCTGCATTACCACAACATTCATTTTCTTCGTTGTTTGCCTGCTTCGAGATCATTGAAATTTGTTGGTTTCTCAAATTTGGCCTTCATGTCACAAGTGTTAGTCAATAGAAGACTCCCTTGAGATATGTTTTTCTTGTATGAAATGTTCTCCATTTGAACTGTGCGACTGGTACGAGGGATGGTTTGGTGCTACCTATCATATGGTGTGCGATTTCAGACTAAGCATTAATTTTTGAAGGTGGTCTGCTGATTTTGGCAAGGGAATTGGCCCCTCTCTCAGCCATATGCATCCTGCACTAGTCTCAAGGTCACTGGAAACTGGCTAGCGTCTTCCTCCTTCCTGTTCTGGGCTCTCAACCCCTCAGCACCTTGTAGTAGAAGAGGACCAGGTGTGGAATCATCAACTGGATGGGTGTTGAAACATGTGCCCACAACATTGCACAAATTTGGGTTGCTGCCAGTGGGAAGCTGCTTCAGAAGGGGTCCTTGTTGCAAAAGGGCAAGCCTCTGATTCTGACTGGGAGCATGGGACGTTCTCTGACTGTCGGAACAAAAGTATGTTCATTGTGAGTACTGGAGAACATGTCTCAAATGAGAAAGAAGACATTTTTTGTGTTAATGATTAGGATGATGACATTTTTGTGTCAAATTAAGAATTTCCCTTCGCTGAGACTGCTGTTGATTTTGCATGTAGGTGATTTAGGACACTCTTCACCCCCCCCCCTTCCCAAGTATAAGAAAAATCCTTTTTGTACTGCTGAAAGGTTTTTACGATACACATACCTGTCTTCGTGCTTACCTTCTTAGTCCAGAAAGGTGGGAAAACAGCTGGTTCTAGTTTGGCACAGTCTTCTGAACTCTTTGAGGTGATCACTCTGGAGTTTGTCTAGGGGTTGAGGCAAAGTTAGCTCCCTGCTTTCCCAGTGTTTATTTTCTTTGTTTTGGATCCTGATGTTATGACATCATATCAGAAAGTTGGTTGATCAGGTGAAATGTATTTCGCCTCATTAAACATTAATATAAACTTAATGGATGTGTCACAGGAGGAAGGAGCGTGAATTGGAAGAGGAGGAAGAAGCGTATGAGCGTCGCAAGTTGGAGAAGAAGCTTAGGGAGAAAGAGGCAGCATACCAGGAGGTGAGTGACATCTGAATGTATGATCCCCACAGCACTGTGCAGGAGTGTGGGCGTCCGCTCACTGTATGATCCCAGTAGCACTATACAGGGGGTGTGGGTGTCCCCTCACTGTATGAACCATACAGCACTGTCTGTGCACAAAGCGCTCGGCACTTTTCTTCTTTGTCATGTATTTCATCACTTTTCTGACTGGTGTCTTTGTTGACAACACTATGGACATGGGAAATAGCGGTGGTAGTCTTTAACAGTGGCTGTGCAGGAAGCTCTTGCATGTATTATTATTATACCATGGTTCAGTCCAGTGTCTTTCAACAAAATTTCTATGAAAAGTGAGCTGTGACATGTCTGCATGTTGAAGACATGGTTGAAGGAGGAGACAAGGTAAACCAAGTTCTAGAAGTTGCTTTTACATATTTACATACATGCTCACACATACACACAGGCATACATATTTGGCAGTATCAGTATGTACCATAAACCTAATTTTATTTTTTTTAGTCAAGGTATGCCCTATGCTTGATTATACACGAGTCAGTGTCTTGTTCTCTTGTTAAAGACAGTTTGTTGATATTGTATTTTTGTCTTGTTTGAAGTTGGTTTTAAAGTGCTTAATTTTGTTTTTTGCTTGGTCACCACTTTTGTGTGCATATACATTGTGCAAACAATATAAATGATAGTGGCAGACCCAATGCTTCTTTTGTTCTCAGCGGCTGAAGAACTGGGAGAAGAGAGAGAGGAACAAGACCAGGGAATACGAAAAAGAAAAAGAGAGGGAGGATGAAAAGAAAGCTGAAGAGGTAGGTTGTATCAAGGGAAGGAGGGGGATGATGGTTGGGATGTTGTGATGTATTCTTGGTGTATGTCCACACTCCACATTTCTACAGTGCATAACGTATGACATGTATTTATTGAGAGTGGTCTGGTAAACGATGGTTCTGGAAAAGACATTCTTATGCTGATTCAGTGAATCCATGGAGAATGGTGAAATACTGAGGTAGCATCATCATCTGAGAGTCTGTTGTGTCAGAGTCTGTGGTCCGGCTGAAAGTGGCATATCTGTATACTATGTTGATGGAGTTGATCATTTAACTAAATTTGATAATCTGCTGAGGGTTGATGAAGTCCATTGTTTGATTGGAAGTATCGTCCTTGTATATTGTTAGTATGTTATTATAATACACCTAATCAGTCGAATGCCATTGGCGTGATGTACAATAACCAAGTAAATCAAACTCTGCCATCTCAAACACATTGTATCCAAGTAGATTGGCTGACTGACAGTGTCATTACAGGGTATTAGCTTGATGGCATTCACTGTCTTATTAGAAACATCAGTGGTCAGACTGCCTTGATCAAGCGCACTGCTGAGTTACGAGTATCATCATTTAAGGGTGATACCTTGATCAGACCCATCGTCTTGATATGAAAAAAAGTGGGAAAGATTGCTGGGCAATGCAGAAGACTGAAAATAGTCTGTGTGGAAGACTACTGTTGGTCGGTGTGGAAGACTTGTGTTGATTTTGGTCTGTGGAAGACTGATGTTGATCAATGTTGAAGACTGATAATAGACATTGTGATGTTGGTTTTGATCAGTGTGAAAAACTGATGTTGGTCTGTGTGGAAGACTGATCTTGGTCAGTGTGGAAGACTGATGTTGGTCTGTGTGGAAGACTGGTGTTGATCATTGTGGAACACTGATGTTGGTCTGTGTGCAAGACTGATGTGGTCTGTGTGCAAGACTGATGTTGGTCTGTGTGGAAGACTGGTGGCGATCTGTGTGGGAGACTGATGTGGTCAGTGTGGAAGACTGATGTTGGTCTGTGTGGAAGACTGGTGGTGATCTGTGTGGAAGACTGATGTTGGTCTGTGTGCAAGACTGGTGGTGGTTAGTGTGGAAGACTGATGTTGGTCTGTGTGGAAGACTGGTGGTGGTCTGTGTGGAAGACTGATGTTGGTCTGTGTGGAAGACTGGTGGTGGTCTGTGTGGAAGACTGATGTTGGTCTGTGTGGAAGACTGATGGTGGTCTGTGTGGAAGACTGATGGTGGTCTGTGTGGAAGACTGATGGTGGTCTGTGTGGAAGACTGATGGTGGTCTGTGTGGAAGACTGGTGGTGGTCTGTGTGGAAGACTGATGTTGGTCTGTGTGGAAGACTGGTGGTGGTCTGTGTGGAAGACTGGTGGTGGTCTGTGTGGAAGACTGGTGGTGGTCACTTCAGAAGAGTTACGGTGGTCAGTGTGGAAGAGTGATTCTGTTTTTTTTTTCAGTGTGGAGGGCTGATGCTGGACAGTGTGGAAAACTGATGTTAGTTTGTTTGGAAGACTGATGTTGATTAGTGTTGAAGACTGATCTTGGTTAGTGTGGAAGACAAAGCTAATCAGTGTGGAAGACTGATGCTGGTCAGTGTGAAAGACTGATAATGGTTAGTATTGAAGACTGATGTTGGTCAGTGTGGAAGACTAATGTTGCCTAGTATTGAAGACTGATCTTGGTTAGTGTTGAAGACTTGAACAGTGGTGTGCTGAAGGAGATTCATCATTGCCTTGTGGAGGTGGATTCTCAGTTGATCTGGAAATAGATTCTTATTTGGTGTAGAGTGGATTCTCCTTGAAATAGTATATGAATTGTCAATTACAGCAACTTGCTGTTGGAGTGCATGGAGAAGAGAAGTGAACCCTGTGTGTGTCTGTGTGTGTGCAGTTCACATTGACGTTGTCTGTGTGGTATGGATGGGGAAGAGAAATGGACCCTGTGTGTGTGTGTGCCGTTCACATTGATGTTAACCGTTTTTGCTTGTTATCCACACAGGCCAGAGAAGGCCGACGGCTGAAGGAGTTCTTGGAGGATTATGATGACCTACGTGATGATCCCAAATTTTACAAGTAAGTATGCTGGTGGCTAGCTAGAGCTTTTGCCACAAAAATACTGTGTATAGAAATCTGTATAATTGTCAGGGTACATGAGTATGTGTATGTTTGGAAAGAGAGCAACTTGTCAGCATGTTTGAGCCACAGCCTTTCTTCAGCCATCCTTGGTTCCCAGCTCAAGAGAACATAGCATACGAGGATAGTCTGCCAAGTTAGCTGGTGCTGTTGAAACTCTCCCTGCAGTGTGGTCATGTGCTCAGTGGCTGACAATAGTTCCATGTGGACGAACCAGCACTATGCGCTAGGAGATGGCTGTTATGTCGTTCATGCAGAAGGAACATGAATCTGGTGAACATGGGAGAAATTCCCCCAGTTTTTTAGTCAGTGGTCAGAGGGACAGAACTACATTAAATACTAAGTATAAAGTCCTGGCTAATGGAAAGAGTGTTCTTATTATGGAGTTGACCTTTTTTTTTTTTTTTTTGCCCTTAAAGACTTGGAACAAAGATATCCAGCATGCAGGTTGGAATTTCCTTACCTGGCATATCTGGTATTTCTTGCCATTTGTGTCGAATGCCACAACTGTAAAATTAGCAAGAAAGTGTCCACTGCTGTAGAACACATGACAGTGCGTGGTTTTTGAACATCCAGTCAAAACAAAACAAACAACTAGAAAAACAAAAGAGGGAGGAAAGAGAGCAGGTGGGGAAAAGTAAGGAGGTCCCTCTTTCAACCCCCCCCCCCCCCCCCCTCAAAAAAAAAAAGGAAGGGGATGTGTGTGTTTTTTTTGGGGGGGGGGGGAGGGGGGATGGAAGAATTAAGAAAAAATGAAAATCTTGTCTTAGCAACTTGGGCCTGACTAAGATCTGTGACATTGTTCAAAGTGTTGGAAATGATCTAGCAAAGTGGTTTATATGAAGATGAGATTGAAGGAGAGGTGTGAATGTGCTGAAGGGATTATTGGATCACTTTCTTGGATGATTTTCCATTGATACTTTAATGAAGAAGAACAAAATCTTGGTACCTACATAATGTTTTACGGTGATATTTGATGATTATCTGTTGATACATAAATGCCGAAGGAAATAAAAACTTAGTGTATACACACTGTGTGCATGTTGTTCAAAGCCAGACTGACATTTTTTTTTGTCCCTTTTCCCATATTTTGCCATTATGCTAACCAAGCTAAAGTAATTCAGACTGTGTTTTATGTTTTGGGTCACATTCTGTCTGTCACAAGTTTTGAGAAATTAGTTTAAATGTCTTTAATAGTATACTGAGAGTAAAGTTCATGTTTTGCCCTTGCTGTGGATATATAGCAATATGCTACTATGTTTGTAATAGGGGCTCTTGTGTAAAATGACAAAATTGCACACGGGCAGTGACGTAAGCTCACTTGGACCACATGACTGCACGGAAGTTGTCTTACTGTTTAGGGCCCTCCATGTAAGAATGAAAGCAGCTCAGAAATGCTACCATTGTTTTTTTGTTTTTTTTTATCAAAAGGTGTTGGTGCTGAACGATGACCATGACTTTGCTTTGTCCTGTAGCCATCCAACAGATGTCAAAGGTATGAAGATTCACTGAGTGTTCACCTGTGACTTTCCAGTATAAAGGGTCACCAGATGTTTATTCATGACCTTGCAGGTATAAAGGGTCGTCAGGTATTGATCTATGACTGTATGTACGGAGGGTCTCCATATGTTGGCCTATGAAAGGTCATCAGGTGTTAACCCTTGATGCTACTGTGTGCAGGGGAAGTCCTCTGGCCAGGCGCCTGAAGGAGAGAGAGAAGGAGAAAGAGGCGGACCTGAGGGACCGCCAGAGGGAGAAGGAAGAGATAGAGGAGCTGAAGAGGAAGCTGCTGGACCAGGGGCACCCCGACCCAGAAGCAGAACTGGCCAGGGTGAGTCAACACTGAGGAAGGGGACATGTCCACCCTACATGTACTCTTCTTTTATGCATTGCTCGCTCTCTCTCTCTCTCTCTCTCTCTCTCTGTCTGTTGTGTGTAGCAGTTGCTCTTCTGAGTTGTTAATTAATGATTTGATATAGGAACTGCTAAACTTAATTGATTAGCGATTATAATTTCAGTGTCAGGGCCCATTGATCCCTTCCACTGCCGTGATCTTCCCTAATTTGATTCAGGTATCCATGTGGGTGGACAGAGAGGATTTTTAGGCCATAGAAATCTGATCCCTTCAGTGGTTCAAACTCGGCACTGTCGCCTCTGCGGGCAAACACTGTTCAAGTAACAAGTAGGGTAACTTTTGAGTAACAAGAGTTACTTTACTTGTTGTTTAGTGTTTTGCTGTTCCCTGCCACATTTAAGATTTCCTTTCACTCTGTTTGAATACAGACCCATGTACAAAAAAAAAGGGAAAAAAAAGCCAAGATGGAGCAGCACATGGGGAAAAAAAGAAAAGAAAAAAGAAATACTAAAAGCTTTTGTGTGGTTTGATGCTTGTCATTTGACTGATAACGTTGTTGATTGGTGATGGTAAATACTTTTTTCTGCTGGTGTCTTTGGTAGTGATGTTCCAGTGAAACAGCAGAAACTTGATTGTATTTTGTTGTATGCTAGTGATAACACTCAGTGAATAATAATGAAGAAAATAAAGGTGTAGTCTTTACAACAGCTTGAACGAGAACAAGAGGAACATCTACGGCCACGGCTACAGCTAGCAGAACCGGAGCGTGCCCCCTCAGAAGCATCCGAACCGCCAGAAAAACCCAAAGAAGAGTCGTCGTCATCGTCAGAAGAGGAGGAAGAGGAAGAAGAGGAGGAGGAGAAGCCTCCACTGCCTCCCAAGCTACCTGCTGGTCCTCCCCCGAAGCCTGTGGTGGAGACGGCTCCTTCCCTGCAGTCTGTGTCAGAGACAAACACGCCCTTCACAGACGAGGAGGCCTCTCGCCACAGTGTGCCAGGACAGTTCATGGACGAGTCCTCCCAGTCCCAGCCCAGCTTTGGACCTGCCTCCAAAGAACAGTCCATCAAGATGGGGTTTGGGTCTTTGAAGTTAGGTAAGCAGAATGAAGTTAGGTCGCAGTAGAATGGATTTAGATCTTTGTGATTAGGTTTGTATATGTGTGAAAATCCTGTCTGTCCATATGTTGTTGAAGTGAATTTCCCTCTACTATTCACATTAAAGTGAAAATCACATCAGTAGACAAGTCAGGATGGCAAGTACAAAGCCATACTACTGCACCCAAACACTTCTGGATTTGCAGTTGTCTATGTTGTACTCCTTTTAACACAGATACTCTAAATACTCCACACTACCCAAAAATTATTCTGGTTAAAGTGGTCGTAAGTCGGAAACCAATTGCACTTCAGGGAGGGGGCAGGGGGATTCCCCTGGGTATTACAAAATGAAATATCCAGAACAGGATAGACCTCTGGGCAGAAATATCTTGCTGTTTGATCTGATCGTGCAGCCTTCACCTTTCAGTGGAGAAACTGGGGAAAGCTAAGTGGTTCTCAGAATACACTTAATTTCAGAAAAAAAAATGTAAGTGTGATGTTTAAAGCCCAGTAGCAGTTGTATGCCTAAGTCTGAAAGCCCATTGGATAGGGATTTCTGATGGTCCCTCTGCTGCATATTTTTCATTGCTGGACGTGAGGGCGTCTCCTGGATGAGAACCACCCATGGTCAGACCCCAACAGGTGATGAGAGTTGATCCTTTGCGGGATGACATTCAGTGTTGTCTTGGAATAGGCCGCCCTCTGGCTGGTTTGCCTGTGGAGTTACTGGGAACCTAATCTGAGGATTTTAGGAGTCCCAGTATGGTTTTGGAAAGTTCGATCAGCTTTGTGTAAAAGATTCCACAGAGGTTTGAATTAAATCCATTATGAGTTGACTTTACACGATTCTGTTTCTGTCAAACACACACATGCATGTGCAAACACACACACACACACACATGCACGCACACATGCACAGATCAGTGAAGATAAACAGAGAGAGAGAATCTGCTACTTAAAACGGAACATGGTAGTCACTTGTTACAGGTTTCTGTTAGTGTAAAGCTGATATCTGAAATTTGTAGTCATAAGTGTATCTTCTCCCTTGTTTTACATGGCCATTTAATGACATACTTTATGCAGGTTTTGTACTTTTCAATGGTTTGTATGGCATGAGAACAGAAGCTATGCGAATTCTCTAACCAAAAAAAAGAAAAATGAAAACTATTCCTGTGAAAATGTATGATCTAATCTTCTTCATCTCTGCCTTTAGATGTTCATCATCTTTTGATGACTTTGTTGTCTGGCTGACATTGTTTATGAAGGAAGATCTCACCTTTGTTTAGGGATTTTGGCCACCATGGATGAAACATTAGGATTTTCATGGCATGTTCAGCTGTAGAAAATATCTGACAAAAGTCACCTGCTGAAAATTGCTAGGCAAATAAAGGTGGAATCGGAAACTGACATTGCAGACAACCTGTAAATACAGTATTCAAGTTGAAACTGTTTTTTCCCCCTTTGTAATCAGACGTTGTTCAGACAGGTAATGTAGGCTACTGTATCCCATGGTTTACTGAATCAGACTTTGAGCGAGTCCTGTCATCTTTAAGTTTTCAGAGATGAATGTTAAAAGAAGCAGTGTAATCTTTTGCAAACGACTGTAGGGTGAAAAAGGTGGTTTCCATCTACAGCTGTGCTTTTTGTGATGCCATTGGTATGATCAGGGTGTGGTCATGTCTTGAATAACATGTACTTGTCATGTAGTGATTGTCATTCACATGGTCCTTGTGCTGTATGACGATCAGGAGCCGCCAGTAGTCCAAGTGAACCCACCAACAACATCGTAGGACCCTCCCTTCCCCCTGTCCCACCCACCACCCTCTCTGGGGGAACCACCATCGTCATGGGCCCAGCAGCCCCTAAGCGCAAGAAGCTGACAGTGGGTGACGTGTTCAACCAGGATGATGACGACCAGATGGAAGGGAAGAAGCGCAAGCTGATTCCCTTGGACTACGACGAGGACAAGACCCCGGTCGTGGAGGAGAAGAAGCCCACCACTCTGGAGGAGAAACGACAGAGGATCAAGGCCTTGATCGAGAACATCCCCACAGTGAAAGACGAGCTGTTCAACTACCCCCTGGACTGGAGTGTGGTAGATCAGGTAAGGGTTAGTGACAGATGTGCGCACTTGATTAGATGGATCAGCAGGGTGTTTAGAAAGAAGAGCAGTTCAATTACCCTACGACTATGTGTGGGGGTGATCAGGTAGGTGGCTTGGATGTTGTGTTCATCTACCTGGACTGGGGGTAGGATGGATAAGAAAAATGTTTGTGAAAGACACGCACATCTACCTGGATTGCAGTGGGACAGATTAGGTATGAACTGGCGAAAGATGTGTGCATCTAACTGGATTGGGAGTGGGTTGGATCAGGTAGGAATTGGTGAAAAGTGTTCATCTACCTGGATTGGGAGTGTGTTAGATCAGGTAGGAGTTGGATCAGAAGAGCTGTTCATTTAGTTGGCTGGAGTGAGATGGGTCACATAGGTGCCAGGCAGTCTCTCTGTCAGGGCCATGCTAGTGTGCTATGTGTGTTTGCCTTCCATGATAGCACTGCTTCTTGGGACTGGAAAGTTACATGGACATGTTTTGAAGAAAAGCCAAGAGACTTCAGTGGAGGGATGGAGCATTATAAAACTCAGTTATTTCTAATTTGGAAAGTCTCTTGGGGTAGGAATGGAATGAAAAACAAGTTCTGGTGACTTGCATGAGATACATTAGCTGATTAAGTCCACAACGAGCGTAACCATTGTGTGCTGTTCACAAAATGTGTCCACACTGAACACTGTTACATGCTGCTCATAAAGTTCATATAGTTAATTTCCAGAAAAAAAATATTTGATTGACAAGACTTATGAGA
Organism: Conus canariensis; assembly: GCA_033310375.1. Lineage (NCBI taxonomy): Eukaryota > Metazoa > Mollusca > Gastropoda > Neogastropoda > Conidae > Conus > Conus canariensis. The sequence goes on from CM065723.1 coordinate 61,071,090, forward strand.
GAAAAAAATAAAGGTTGATGTTGCAGGTATTCATGTATTTAGGATCACTTTCTGTGCATGAGCAGCTGACATGTTATTGTCTATTGTGGCCTGATGGGACGTCTTTTGTGGTCTGGTTGTAGCTGGTGCATCTGATGTTTATTGTAATGTCATGAACCCTGGATGGTCAAGTGTTTGTATGGTGATGTGCTGAACACTGCAGATTATCAATGCTGTGGCTGTGTGACAGGTGCTGATGGACAAGCGCATCAAGCCGTGGGTGACAAAGAAGATTGTGGAGTACATCGGGGAGGAGGAACCGACGTTGACTGACTTCATCTGTCAGAAAGTGGTAGCTCACAGCAGTCCACAGAGCATCCAGAATGATGTGGCCATGGTCAGTAGAACGCTGTCTGCTGTCCCTCACAATCTGCTCCTTTTCACCCTGCTCTCTCTCCTTGTGTCTGTCCCTCCAGAATGATGTAGCCATGGTCAGTAGACTGTTGTCCCTGGTCGTCCTTGGCCTGTCCCCTTCACCCACTCCCTTTCCCATGCCTCTGTCCCTTCGGAATGATGTAGCCATGGTCAGTAGAGTTTAGACTGCTGTTTGTCTTTCTTGGCCTGCACCCCCTCCCCCCCCCCCCCCCCCCCCCCCCCCTCCTCCTTTCCCATGCCTCTGTGTCCCTTCAGAGTGGTGTAGCCTTGGTCTGTAAAACTGCTCTGCCCTGTCCCTCTCAGCTTGCCCCCACCCACTCGCATTCCTTCCTCCTGTCTCATATATATATATATGTCCTTATTCATGTCTTTTCACTTGAAGGCCATATGTCACCCTGTTGACACACCTCTCATTCTGTTTCCAGATCTGTTTGACCTGTATGATTTTGCTGTATTTAGCTTTCATGTTCCGCAGAAATAATGCGAATATGATGAAGTTAGGGGGAAAAAGTCGAGTATCTAGAGACAAAAGTTCATAATAAGTGGTAATTGCACTTGCAGAGTGCAGCCATGGCTAGGGCTTTGACTAAAGAACAACAGTTCTAGCTAACTTCTGCACATGAAATCGCAGCAGAGTGTCAGATTTTTCAACAGCAACAACAACAAAGGCGAAAGAGCATGATTTTGTGTCGAAGTGTGCAGATGAATAAGGTTTGAAAATAACATGTGTTAGGAGAACCTATCTTTACAAAGTTAATGCTAGGTCAGGTGGTTTCTACAGGAAGAAAAAGTTTCTGCTGGGTTAGACGAAATGTGGACAAAACGCTCCACACCATCCCCTCTCTTGTACAAAATTCAGTTGTAGAAAAATGCTCTTTTTGTTGAAAAGTATACCACCAGTGGCATCTTCTGGTAAACGGGTCTGTTTCCCTTCTGTGTCAGTCCCATGGCCAGTCAGTGTTGAAAGTCTGTAGTGGTGTCAGTCATGAGGAGTTTGGTCAGGACGGCCTGATGGTGGTGGTCTCTGCTGAGGAGGGTGCTTAATGTGCATTCTGCCAAGTTTGCCATCAAGGGGGTGAGTGGCCGGGGGCATAGTAAGTATGGTGAATCAGAAGACCACTGAAGTGACTGAGCAGCAGTGGTTCTTCTGGTGAATGGCTTTATGGTGTTTTATAGTGATAGCTGTGTTAAGAGAATTTTTTTTTTAAAACAAGAGAAAACCACCATTGAAACAAGTGACTGTTCAACAGTGTACATTAAAAAGAAAAACTCAAAGAAAAAAAAAAATCATTTGGTAGTATTTACAGTTTCATTATTAGGCAGTGGGTAAAAATCAAATTGAAGATAAGGATATAGTATGTATCATTTGAGAACTGGGCAATTTCTAAAAATCCAACTGAAGATGGGAGCTGTCTGCCAAAAACAGCCTGGTGGCAGTTTTGTCCTTTGGACAGTGTTCAGTAGTGTGGTCAAAAAGAGAGAATGTAGATGGTGCCTTCATCTGATGGTGTGTGTGATAGTGTCTGCTAATGATGGGACCCTAATGATGAAGAGGACATGCTGATGATGGTGTGTGTGATAGTGTCTGCTAATGATGGGATCCTAATGATGAAGAGGACATGCTGATGATGGTGTGTGTGATAGTGTCTGCTAATGATGGGATCCTAATGATGAAGAGGACATGCTGATGATGGTGTGTGTGATAGTGTCTGCTAATGATGGGACCCTAATGATGAAGAGGACATGCTGATGATGGTGTGTGCAGGTGCTGGATGAAGAAGCAGAAGTGTTTGTGGTCAAGATGTGGCGTCTCCTTGTGTACGAGACGGAGGCCAAAAAACAAGGGCTTGTGAAATAATCCTACAGGAGCCTAGACTGGACAGTGCGCATGGCTGCTGATGGCTAACCAATTCCAAGTGAAGTGTGCAATGCAAGGACTGCTGACTGTGCAGTGTCTGGTGCGGATGGACCACTGTGCTGCTGTCTGTGTGAGAGGGATCCACTGCCACGGCGAAGTGACAGTAGAAGGGGGGCATTGGACAGGGTGGAGCTGGCTCTTGGCAGGAGAGGAATGTATACCTCAGTGCCAGACCTCGGTCACTTTGTGGGCTACACTTCTATCTTGTGTTCTTAGCTGATAATGTTGAAGGCTTGTGTGCATACAAGAAAGTGTAAATGGACCATGGTCCATAGGTGCCAATGTGGCCTGTGTGTGTGTGTGAGAAAGAATGCGGTTCTTCAGTGGCAATGTTAGGGTATCTGTGAGCATAAGAAAATGGGCGTGTATGTCTGGTGTCTGAACAGTCTGCTTCATTGTATGATGGAAACATGCAGTTGAGTGTTGCCTCTGTTGTAAGATTGTGTTGAAGTCGCCCCCTTAATGAGAGAGTGTGTGTGATTAATGAGAGAGTGTGTGTGATGGGGAGGACACATCAGGATGATCCTCCTGAAGGTGATGAAAATGTACAGTTAATTTCTGTTCTTTGCAAATGTTATGTCCCCAACCCCTGTTATACCCAGACTAGAAAGTTTGTGGCGTGGATATTGTATTATGTATTGAGATGAAAATAAATGGTCTGAATTGCATCCATATCGGAGTTTGACTTTTTCTTTGGGTGGTAGTAGAGGTACTGTGCTGTTTTTGTCCACGAGGGATTAGCAAGTGCTGGAAAAATTTACAGCCAGTTAATTCTCTCTCTGAAAAGACACCTTTTCTCTGATGGAGATGTTGCTTCTTAATGTCTGTGAAGGTTTTTACTTTGTTGTCACAAGTTTACGGAGAGATTTATACTCAACACACGTATACCCTCCAAGCTGGCTAACAATGCAATGGAAAAGAGAACATGGAAGTCGGGAACTGTCATCAAGGAGGGTGTTAGCAAGCGTGTGCATGTTGCACACCCTGGTTCAGTACAACACTGTATCCTACTGTGACAGTTACGTGCACCATCACCTTTCTCTCCGTCTTAAATAAACATGATTCAAGTGTATTTGCATGTCTTTTTGGTAAGCTGCAAACAATATCCTTTCACATTTTTGAGGGGTAGATTAAAGTGGCATATGTTCACTGTGTCAAGATAGGCACCGATATGGCATGCTAGATGAGACATGACTTTATCATGCTAGAACGGAAGAATAAATCCACAGAAAAAGATGTACGTCTCTAATCTTGTTCTGGCCACTTACCCATTAAAAATACACAAACACCAAAATATAGTGTGAATTGGTTGATTTCCTTTTTTTTTTTTTTGTGACAGTTGTAATCAACATGAACTGTGTCCCATGTGAAGTTCATTGATCAGTTTTGAATACTATCATAGGGGTGGAAATGAAAATTGTCTTTGGGAAAAGTAGATCCCAGAGTGCAATAAGTTCAGCTCAAACATACCTCCCACAGCAGTGCAGTGGCATAAGTCCCCATGGAGTGAAGTTTGAGGGGACTTGGTCTCAAAGGAAGCAATTTTTAGTGAATTTGGGGGAGTACTAACTGTCCAAACAGATCAGGATTTGGTGATGTTAGTAATTGAGGTTTACAATGATTCCATTGATACCAACATGCACTTAGATATGGCCTTTCCATTGCACAGTTCAACAGTTATAAATAGGAGTGCAGACAGGTTCATGGACTCCAGGCCTTCTGACCTGTTGTATCCTGCATCACCACTGTCTGTTGATTTTCATATTACAGTAATGATAAACTGTTGAGCAGATTGGCTAGCTGCAACCACAGCTCGATGTCACAGTCATGTGAATGGGATCTTTCTTCCTCAAGATCTGCATACTTGACTAGATGAGAACAAATTTTAGAACCACTTCATAAATAAAGGAAGATGACAAAAGTACACAGAAAGGGAACATTTCTTGGCAAAAAAGAATTGAAGCGTCAGTCTTTCTTTAAGTCGGGGAAAACTAGAGAAATCTGATTGGAACCATGCAAAAGAGTTTCTCTCTGTCCATGATCTCCAAGCCACACAACTGAAAGGTCAGAGTGAACTTACGATAGGCACTATTTGCTGTAAGCCACCATTAACTTTAGATAACCACAGTCCCTGATGATCACATTACACTGTGCTGTCATATATTGCTCGTAGGAAGCCAACACTGATCTACAGACGTTAACAAGGCGCATAGCCAACAAGAAAATCGGGTATCTTTTTAGATTAAGTAAACGTTTTTGTTGCGTGTGCTACAATTTTTGTGTGTGTGTTCCAACTTTAACATCTGGGAACTGGATTACTTGGATAGCAGTCTACATGGCAACAGCATTGTCCTTCAGGTGCACATGCATGGTGAGACCATGACCACAGTTTCAGAAATAGGAGATTGTGCCAGATTTCATTGTTTAATCCCTATGATGACGTCTTGAAGGTATGTGTTGCAGAAACACGCAGACTATCTGTCAATTCTATGCTTTTCAGCATCTGGCCACAGAGAAAAGACTACAAGTCTGTGGGGTTAAATCCCAATGAAGCATTATAAGATTTCAGACCCAGTTGTCACATACCAAATGTTCAGCGTGTTGCGGCTGGGATGTTGGGGACTGAAAATATCGCAAAGATTATAGAGGAATATCAGCTGCAGTCAGTTTCTACCAACTGAGTGTGCCCTGGCTTGGAGATTTGGGGGTGGGGGGGACTGATCAGAACCATCATTTTCAGATTTAGCAGTGAACACAATGTACTGACTGTATTTTTTAGTTTCACAAATTTTGCCCTGTGTATAACAGCCCCTGTGGGGATGGTCATGGCTCTTTCGATTATATCCAGCCCTCTGTAAATTCTGTTAGTAATTGCCTCTTTCCTGGTACTCTTTTCTTCGACTGTGCCTTTTTTATTCCCAAATTCTTGCCATTCTTTAATGCCATCTACAGTTTTTCTGCCTTTGTTTGCCATTCTTGTGTTATTCTTCTGGATGGTCACTTTCTTTTTCTCTTGTAATCTGAAACCTGCAAACATTTCCCTCTCCCCAGTTATCTGATGACTAGGCAGTAAGATCATACAGCATGATACTCTGTCCGGAGGGGACCGTAGCTGTATCACTTGCCTTTTTAAATATGGGTGAGAAATTAAGGTGGATGCATTTTTATCTGCCCTAGTGATGAGGGATGTTGGTATATTAGTACACATATTATATGTATGTAATTTGTTAATAGTTTTATCATCTTTAATGATCCCCCCCCCCCCCCCCCTCCCAAAGGATGGGAAGATAGCGTTGAAGTGCTGTGTGGTTGGCTGGGCTGTACTTAGTAGATGTCCAATACTTAAACTCTCACACACACGCACACTAAAACGTGTATGTTGTAGTGTTTAAATGTCAAGATCAAGAGCCCTATACATTGTACATCTGATGACATGCTTACCTGCACCTGTAACACTTGTATCAAAGTCACAACACTAAAGTCAAAGCTAGCAATGCATAACCAGTTATAGAGCAGAACGTTCCCACAATCTACAATGGCCTTGAGCAATTCTGTTGTCGAGACACTTGTGCAAAAAGACAGTTTGTGGCAAATGCACATAAACTTGAAATGATTTCATGGTTGTAGAGGTATTGAAAAAGAAGATGAGCAAAAGTGTTTCATTTTAGGCTGAATACCTGGGATATAGCACATTAGGCACAAACTTTCCATGGCGTATGAAATTACCCAGAAACAAAGCATATGAACAGTGGATCACCAAAATGAGGACTGGTAAAACAAAACGGAAATGATTTATGACATTGGTCACATCCATGCTATTCCTATGGTCATAGGCAGTCAACTGATGTTTCTTTGCATTCCATGAGTCATCTGTCTCTGAGCCAGGAATGTGAATAAGCTATTTTCGTCGTTAAAAGTGGTGTAGACATTAAACATAATACATGCAGAAGAAACAAACCATGTATACTGTGGACAGACTATGGGGATGAAAAGTGCCCATGTTTAATGGGACTGTCACATCATATGCACATGTACACCAAGACCCTGCACTTTAGGTTCTATCTGACCACAATGTGTTGCCGATCAGGAAAAAATCAAATCTGTGCACGCCCTCCCACAGATGTTCAGGAATGTCAGGATATCTCTTCACACAGACTCCCTGCTACCACCCGCAGTGTATACAGAGCGAGGGATGATGTCCTTTGTACAGCCAGGGAACTGTGGCAGTGGAGAGGAAGGAATGTCAAGATTGGAGACCGAGGAACACTGCTGCGACGGAGAGCGAGAGATGTCCTGTGTCGAGGCAGAAGAAAACCGGAGCAATGGGGCATGACGGATGGCATCACTGGAGGCAGTGGAGGGAAGCTGCTGCAGTGGCGAGAGGGATGTGTGTAGAGGCAGAGAAAAACCGCTGCAGCGGTGAATGATTCTAGTGTTGTGCCGCCCTATTCTTCACCCCTGTGGCAGAGCAGTGCTGACCACGACCCGGGCAGTCGGCGCTGTCTAGGGGCAGCAGAGGGTCCAGACTGGAGTACGACATATTGGATGGACCGTTGTTGGCCGGAGACGCCGACCGGCTGACAGTGAGGTCTGCATTGCAGACAGCGCTGCTGTTATCAGGGCTGAGAAGAGGCTGTGAGCTGTCACATGACAGGTCGGCGACCGAGAGGAGAGGCAAGGAGGAGGTGTGCGGAGGCAGTCTGCTTGTTCTGGGTTCTGGGGGAGTGGGAAGCTGAGGCCCACGTCCAGAACTGCTGATGGAGGGCAGGGTGCAAGACAGCATGGGGCGGGACATGCTGGAGGTGTCCTGTGCAACAGTCAGGTGGTGAACAAAATTACCTCCTGTTATGGCAGTCAAGTTGCGGGGAAAAAATGATCTTTTGTTACAACAATATGCTGTGGGGGAAAATTACCACCTATGCAGCAGTCAGGTTGTGGACAAAATTACCTCCTGTTATAACAGTCAGGTTGTGGAAAAAAAAATGACCTCCTGTTGTAACACTCAGGTTGTGGGGGGAAAATTACCACTTGCGCAACAGTCAATGTGGGAAAAAAAACCTTATGTACAACAGTGAGGTTTTGGAAAAAAAATTACCTCTTGTACAACAAACAGGTTGTGGAAAAAAAAACCCACCTGTTATAACAGTCAGGTTGTTGGGGGGAAAAATGAACACCTATACAACAGTCAGGTTGTGGAAGAAATTATCTCCTGTTATGACAGTCAGGTTGTGGGGAAAAATTATCTCCTGTTACGACAGTCAGGTTGTGGGGAAAACATTACCACCTGTATTAACAGTCAAGTTGTAGGAAAAAGAATTACCATCAGTACAACAGTTGGGTTGAGGGTAAAAGAAAACCTCTAGTGCAACAGCCAGGTTGTTGGGGGAAAATTTACCACTTGTACAACAGTCAGGTTGTGGAACAAAATAACCCCCTGTAGAACAGTCATGTTGTGGGAGGGGGGGGGGGGGGGGGGGGGGAACACCTCGTGTACAATCAGTCAGTTTGTGGGGAAAAAAAAATAACCCACCGTACAACAATCAGGTTGTGGAAAAAAAACTATACCTGTACAGCAATCAGGTTGTGGAAAAAAAACAAAAACTCCTGTATAAGTCGGACTGGAAAAAAAACAACCTCATGTACAGCAGTCAGGTTGTGGAATGTTACCTCTTGTGTAACAGTCCGATCAATGAAAAATTACCTTGTACAACAGTCAGATTGCAGAAAAATTACTTCCTGTATAATGGTCAAGTTGTGGGGAAATACAATAACCTTCTCTACAACAGTCAGGTTGTGGGAAAATTACCTCCTGTACGTCAGTCAGGTTGTGGAAAAATTAACTCCTGCGAAACAATCAGGTTGTGGAGAAATGACATCATGCACAACAGTCAGATTGTGGGAATAAAAAAACAACAAGAAAACCTTCTGTACAACTGTTGGGTTGTTAAAAAAAATACGACTTGCGTAACAGTCAAGTTGTGAAAACAATTACATCTCGTACTACAGTGAGTTTGTGGAGAAAAAAAATCACCTCCTGTACAATAGTCAGGTTGAAGAAAAATTTCCTCCTGTACAACAGTCAGGCCGTAGAAAAATTACATCCTGTACAGCAGTCAGGTTGTAGAAAAATTACATCCTGTACAGCAGTCAGGCTGTAGAAAAATTACATCCTGTACAGCAGTCAGGCTGTAGAAAAATTTCCTCCTGTACAACAGTCAGGCTGTAGAAAAATTACATCCTGTACAGCAGTCAGGTTGTAGAAAAATTACGTCCTTTATAACAGTCAGAATGTAGAAAAAATACCTCCTGTACAAGTCATGTCAGGAAAAATTACTTCTTTTAAAATGTTCCTGTTTTTGAAAACCATTACCTCCTATACCACAGTCATGTTGTAGATAGAATTACCTCCTGTATAACAGTCATGTTGTAGGGGGGGGGGGGACCCTCTTGTACAACAGTCAGATTGTGGGAGGGAAAAAAAGCATATCATGTAAACAGTCACATTGTGGGGGGGAAAATACCCCCTTTACAACAGTCAGCTCATGGGAGAAAAACTACAACAGGTTGTGGGAAAAAAACCCTCCTGTACAATTGTAAAGTTGTGCAATGAAATGATCCATACAACAATCATGTTCAGAGATAAAAATTTTATGATGTACTGCACGACAGTCATGTTCTAGGATAAAACGCTGTTTCATGGAGTGGTTTTGATGCGCGGATAAAATGATGTCCTGTACAACGGCCATGTTCTGGTATCAAATGGTGTCCTAGGTAAGATAGCAACGATGTCGCAACGTTATACACTATGTCCTGTACAACGAGCAACAACGGTCTAGACAGCAGTAATGTAAATATGTCCTCTACAACATACACCCGTGTTGTAGACAGTAACACCATCCTAACCGTGTCCCGCACAACAAACAATAATATTGTGGACAGTAATGTCACACCGTTATACATGAAGGCCCTTACAACAACTATGTTGTTGACGGTAATGCGACTCCATTCTCTCTGATGTCCTGCACAACACACGCAATGTGGACAATGTAATATCGTTCTAAATATTCTGTACAAACTGATGTCCTGGGCAATGATGTACCAACATTCTGAACGATGTCCCTGCACAATATCTCTGTACGGTGGTAACACATTGTATGTTGACTTAGGTACTACACGTGTACAATAATTTTGCGGGCAGGATTGACTGGCTAAGTTTAGATCGCGTCTGTCCACCTGCATAAAGCTAAGGACAGAAATCGCGTCTGTGCACTTGCATAAGACTAAGAGCAGAGATCGCGTCTGTCCACCTGCATAAGACTTAGGGACAGAGATCGCATCTGTCCACCTGCGTAAGACTCCAGGACACAAATCGCGTCTGTCCACCTGCGTAAGAATTAAGAAAAGAGATCGCATCTGTCCACCTGCGTAAGACTCCAGGACACAAATCGCGTCTGTCCACCTGCATACGACTTAAGGACAGAGATCGCATCTGTCCCCACCTGCATAAGACTAAGGACAGAGATCGCATCTGTCCACCTGCATAAGACTAAAGACAGAGATCGCATCTGTCGATCTGTATAACACTTAAGGACAGAGTTGTGGGGACTCCAGCTGTCCAAGTGTGCGTCACTGCACTGGGCCTCGGACCTCCTGTCACAGACGATGAGATGATGATGACTTCAAACAACAGTCACAGTGATCGATGTTGTGTGAATGTGGTAACATTGCGCACAGTGTGCTGCCCCATTGCAACAAACACTGCAACGTAAGAATGATCACCAGGGTGACACGGGTCATACAAACAAGCAGAATGAACGATGACGAAGTTCCTTCAACTTGTTCAGGGAGACAACTCGTGTGTGGACTGACCTGTGAAATGGAGGTCAAGGTTTGTTTGACGACGGTAAACGTTGGCCTCTCATCTGGTTTCTGCTGCCAGCAGTGCTGCATCAGCTCAAATCTGCAATTGGATCAGCCAGTCACAGATCCGTCAGGCTATCAACCATGTGACTAACTAACAGTCGACAGTTATGAACTCTGCTACAGTCAGTCTGCAAACTGATAAAGTAGTAGTCGCATTTAGAGGGGTATCAAATATTCTTCTTCTTCTTCTTCTTCTTCTTCTCCTTCTGCGTACGCAGGCTGATACTCCTGCGGACTCTCCCTATATGGACAGACAAGTATTAATCCCATCTACCCAACAAAGGGAGTGGAGTTTTGTGTGTATGACCGTTTTCTATCCCGCCATTAAGGCAGCCATACTCCATCTTCGGGGAAGGTGCATGCTATATGTAACGTGTCATCCATACCAACGGCCAAACCGGCCTTGTCTTCCGAAAGCTGATGATGGGATTTTACGTGTGTGCAAGATGTTATGCGTGCGTCCACACACGGAACCTCGGTTTATAGTCTCATTCGAAGGACAGTCAGAACTAATGTTAACTCCGAGGGAAAAATCTCCCCGTACCGAAACGGCCCGGCGGAGATTCGAACCCGCAACCCTCGGATTACGAGTCCGGCGCTCTACCAGCTGAGCTATTCCGGCCCCCGGTATCAAATATGAATTGTAAGTGTTACTGTCCGTCTGTAAATTGATAAAGCAGCAGTCGCATTCAGGGGGGCATTAACATTTAAATTCTAAGCGTTATTGTCAGTCTGTAAACTGATAAAGCAGCAGTAACATTTCGAGGGGCATTAAATTTAAATTCTGTGTGTTACAGTCAGTCTGTAAAATGATAAAGCTACAGTCACATTTAGAGGAGCATTTCTTTAAATAACAGCATGTACACGACAATGACACGGTCTATCACTACTTATGATGAAGATCATACTCTGCAGCGTTCAACCTGTTTGCATGCCTGCTGTTTGATGTGCGGCTGACCACACGTGTCCTCTTCCTATTGAAAAGCACAATGCATACGCAGTGATAGTCAATAACTTTCCTCTGGCTGACCCTGTCAGCAACCCAATCTCCCACAACACACCTCTCCCCTCCCCCCCAAAAAAAACAAACAAAAAAAAAACAAAAAACACGGTCACTCACATGGCAGGGGGGCAGCCCTCTGGACAGGGCAGACGACCTCCCATGTGAATGAAGGTCATGACCTCGGTGTTGGTGAGGGCCGGATAGGGCGTGCAGCCCATGGTCAGAGTTTCCCAGAGCAGGACACCGAAGGACCTGCAGATATACATGTCAGGCAGTGCAGCATTACTCTGAAGGATCTACCATGCAGATTACTCGAGACCATGCAGTACATGTGGCAGCACAGCATTACTCTGAATGACCTGCGTACACATGTGGCGCAGATTATTGATGACTGGGGACACACATGTCAGGCAGCAGCATTACTCTGAAGGACCTGCAGATACACATGTCAGGCAGTGCAGCATTACTCTGAAGGACCTGGAGATACACATGTCAGGCAGTCCAGCATTACTCTGAAGGACCTGCAGATACACATGTCAGGCAGTGCAGCATTACTCTGAAGGACCTGCAGATACACATGTCAGGCAGCACAGCATTACTCTGAATGACCTGCAGATACACATGTCAGGCAGTGCAGCATTACTCTGACCTGGGACACTTCGGGCCAAGAAAACCATCATGTCAGGCAGCACAGCATTACTCTGAATGACCTGCAGATACACATGTCAGGCAGTGCAGCATTACTCTGAATGACCTGGGGACACACATGTCAGGCAGCACAGCATTACTCTGAATGACCTGCAGATACACATGTCAGGCAGCACAGCATTACTCTGAATGACCTGCAGATATACATGTCAGGCAGTACAGCATTACTCTGAATGACCTGGGGACACACATGTCAGGCAGTGCAGCATTACTCTGAACGACCTGGGGACATACATGTCAGGCAGTGCAGCATTACTCTGAACGACCTGGAGACACACATGTCAGGCAGTACAGCATTACTCTGAATGACCTGGGACACACATGTCAGGCAGTACAGCATTACTCTGAATGACCTGGGGACACACATGTCAGGCAGTGCAGCATTACTCTGAATGACCTGGAGACACACATGTCAGGCAGTGCAGCATTACTCTGAAGACCTGGAGAAACACATGTCAGGCAGCACAGCATTACTCTGAATGACCTGGGGACACACATGTCAGGCAGACAGCATTTACTCTGAATGACCTGGGGACACACATGTCAGGCAGTACAGCATTACTCTGAATGACCTGGGGACACACATGTCAGGCAGCACAGCATTACTCTGAATGACCTGGGGACATACAGTCAGGCAGTACAGCATTACTCTGAACGACCTGGGGACATACACATCAGGCAGTACAGCATTACTCTGAACGACCTGGGGACATACACCATCAGGCAGTACAGCATTACTCTGAATGACCTGGAGGACACACATGTCAGGCAGTGCAGCATTACTCTGAACGACCTGGAGACACACAGTCAGGCAGTGCAGCATTACTCTGAACGACCTGGGGACATACACATCAGGCAGTCAGCATTACTCTGAACGACCTGGGGACATACATGTCAGGCAGTGCAGCATTACTCTGAACGACCTACTAGGGACCACACACGTCAGGCAGTACAGCATTACTCTGAAACGACCTGGGGACACACACGTCAGGCAGTACAGCATTACTGAACGACCTTGGGACAACATGTCAGGCAGTATAGCATTACACTGAACGACCTGGGGACACACACGTCAGGCAGTATAGCATTACACTGAACGACCTGAGGACACACACGTCAGGCAGTACAGCATTACTCTGAAACGACCTGGGGACACACATGTCAGGCAGTATAGCATTACACTGAAACGACTGGGACATACATGTCAGGCAGTACAGCATTACTCTGAACGACCTGGGGACACACATGTCAGGCAGTATGGGGGGGGGGGGGGGGGGGAAAAAAAAAAAAAAAAAAAAAAAGCAGTACAGCATTACTCTGAATGACCTGCGATACACACATGTCAGGCAGTCAGCATTACTCTGAAGACCTGGGGACACAACATTCAGGCAGTCAAGCATTACTCTAAGACCTGCAGAAACATGTCAGGCAGACAGCATTACTCTGAAGACCTGGACACACATGTCAGGCAGTCAGCATTACTCTGAACGACCTGGGGACACACATGTCAGGCAGACAGCATTACTCTGAATGACCTGCAGATACACATGTCAGGCAGACAGCATTACTCTGAAGACCTGCAGGATACACATGTCAGGCAGTAAGCATTACTCTGAAGCCTGGGGACACACATGTCAGGCAGCTCAGCATTACTCTGAACGACCTTGGGACACACACGTCAGGTAGTATAGCATTACACTCAACGACCTGGGGACACACATGTCAGGCAGTACAGCATTACTCTGAACGACCTGGGAACACACATGTCAGGCAGTATAGCATTACTCTGAAACGACCTGGGGAAATACAAGACAGGCAGCACAGCATTACTCTGAACGACCTGGGGACATACATGTCAGGCAGTACAGCATTACTCTGAAACGACCTGGGGACACACATGTCAGGCAGTACAGCATTACTCTCAACGACCTGGGGACACACATGTCAGGCAGTGCAGCATTACACTGAACGACCTGCTGACATACATGTCAGGCAGTACAGCATTACACTGAACGACCTGGGGACATACACGTCAGGCAGTACAGCATTACTCTGAACGACCTGGGGACATACACGTCAGGCAGTACAGCATTACTCTGAACGACCTGGGGACACACATGTCAGGCAGTACAGCATTACTCTGAACGACCTGGGGACATACACGTCAGGCAGTGCAGCATTACTCTGAACGACCTGGGGACATACATGTCAGGCAGTACAGCATTACTCTGAACGACCTGACCTAGGGACACACACGTCAGGCAGTACAGCATTACTCTGAAACGACCTGGGGACACACACGTCAGGCAGTACAGCAATACTCTGAACGACCTTCGGACACACACGTCAGGCAGTATAGCATTACACTGAACGACCTGGGGACATACATGTCAGGCAGTATAGCATTACACTGAACGACCTGGGGACACACACGTCAGGCAGTATAGCATTACACTGAACGACCTGAGGACACACACGTCAGGCAGTACAGCATTACTCTGAAACGACCTGGGGACACACACGTCAGGCAGTATAGCATTACACTGAACGACCTGAGGACACACACTTCAGGCAGTACAGCATTACTCTGAACGACCTGGGGACACACGCGTCAGGCAGTACAGCATTACTCTGAACGACCTGGGGACACACGCGTCAGGCAGTACAGCATTACTCTCAACGACCTGGGGACACACACGTCAGGCAGTACAGCATTACTCTGAACGACCTGGCGACACACACGTCAGGCAGTACAGCATTACTCTGAAACGACCTGGGGAAGACACACACGTCAGGCAGTACAGCATTACTCTGAACGACCTGGGGACATACACGTCAGGCAGTACAGCATTACACTCAACGACCTGGGCACACACACGTCAGGCAGTACAGCATTACACTCAACGACCTGGGGAAGACATACACGTCAGGCAGTACAGCATTACACTCAACGACCTGTTGAAGACACACACGTCAGGCAGTACAGCATTACACTCAACGACCTGGGGAAGACACACGTCAGGCAGTACAGCATTACACTCAACGACCTGGGGAAGACACACTCGTCAGGCAGTACAGCATTACACTCAACGACCTGGAGACATACACCTCAGATGGTAGTTTATTTCAAATCATGATTGGGTAAAAATAAAAGGAAACAAAAAACGAAACAAGTATGTAAGTATATAAGCTTTAAAAAAAAACCCTCAATAGGAAAATTACTTTCAAAAACCTCACATGATCCTTTTTGTACTGACACAGACAATCAACCTATTAACCGACATGTCACTCAATCAGCTGTTGTGTACAGAAAAAAAAGGGAAAATCCCACAACATACCCCCCCCCCCCCCTCCTAATGGACAAGCAGGCACACTCCCCACTCCTTTACCCCATATATCCCCACTCCATTACAACACTTATGAGTGCAAGCACATGCTTTTCACCAAATCCTCCTCACCCCCACCTCCCAAACACCCTCCCACCCCATGCACTCTCCCGTCTGCCCTTTCCCCAACGTAAACATGCACACAAGCACCCGTACGGCAGGCTTGTCTCCTTCAGTATCTATGATCTCGGTTGGCATTGAGTTTAGTCATTGGCATAGGACACATTATAGTTATCGGATATATACAGCTGCCACCATGAAGACCTATCCCAAAGGATCCGAAGACGCACGTGGCGGGTCATATAACAAGCAGATATGACAAAACTTTCTCTCCCTACACCTGTGTGTATTAGATAATGCTCTTTTCTTTTTTTTTTTTACCTCGGGAGTGAATAAGTGGAGGAATGTTGAATGTTCTTATTGGACAAAGCCTGTGACATTGCTAAAACTACGCACTGAAATATCTTATTGTTATACTACTTGCTCTTTTTTTTGTTTTGTTGTTGTTATAACAAATACCACCATCGTCGTCGTTGCCAGTGTCGTCGTCGTCGTCGTCATCATCATCATCATTATTGTCACTATGACAGGAGGCATTATATGTGGGGCAGTAAAGCCTGACTGCAGTCCTACCAGACGTCTGTCTTGGTGGTGAAGACACCGTCTGTGAAGGCTTCAGGTGGCATCCATTTCACTGGGAGGGTGGCCCGACCTTCCTTCCTGTAGTAGTCCGACCTGTCACACACACACACACACACACACACACACACACACACACACACACACACACACACACACACACGCAGTGGGTCATGTTCACATCACCAACGCCGAGGCATCCAGGGTTTTTCTCTGTATTTCTTACAATGACGGGAATGTCGAACCGAAAGTGGAGAACAGGAGACAGTGAACAGGGTCTGTTAGGAATCTTAGCGCCAGAACCGAAATCATAAAGCACAAAAACCCTCCAGTGCATGCACATTCCCCGTATGTAAAGAGCTCAAACGCACATCATTCAGCGACACTACAATCCATTTTTCGCTCAATTCATACGCGGTTATACCATTGAAAGCACATTAACTATTATTTGTAGTTTATGGTCGCATTCCATAATGCATCATGTTAATTCCAATGAAGATATCAACGTAAATATTAACAAGTAAGCTGTAAAAACATAATGTAAATCTGTCACGAAAAGAAATTGCGTCCTGCCTGGACCCATTGTTTATTCACAAAATTATTCCGAATCCTACGAGTCGAAGGGCGACCTAACTCCAAGAGATTTTCTTTTTCAAAACAGTGCTGAAGCTGATTTGCATTTCGGTCTAAAATGCGCGGTTCAGAAATAAGCTGAAGCACTAAAAACGAGCTGTTTTAAGGACTGCATGAACTACAGGAAAAATCAAAGTGAAAACTGCTTATGTTTTATAAACTGTCTGCCACAAATACATACATGTGCATGAGCGACGTTCTCTAGCGTTAAAACAACAACAACAAAAACAGTAGTTTGCAACCGGTGAATTTTGACCTCTTCCTATTCAGTTGCCATTGCAAGGGTATTTACCGAATTCAGCCAATCATGCAGACTGCCACCCCCCCCCCCCCCCTGTGTGTGTGTGTGTGTGTGTGTGTGTGTGTGTGTGTGTGTGTGTGTGTGTGTGTGTGTGAGTATTATAAATCACAGAGGCAGAGATAAAAAAAAAAAAAAAAGCAAATTCAAATTTTAAAGAATCTAGTTTCTAATTCGTTTTTTTTTTCTTTAAACTTAAAATCCGCCTCATCTCCAGATAAACAAGCTTATAAATGAATTGCTGATATGGGCCAGGGTCACAAAGGAACTCTTATCTACTTATTTCGGACCCTATTTGCCCCCTAAACACCAACATTAGTAATGTTCTCTGACTGGCAGGAACAGCTGCAGCTGCAGTCATTTTTGCTCTTTTTGTCCCACCCCAAGGTTTGGCGGGAACATGTCTACAGCCTCAAGACCTATCAGCCGTACATGGCTATTCGGGGATGAACTGAACAAGAATTGCCTTCCAATTGTAGGAAAGGAAATCTTAAATGAGGCAGGGGAACAGTAAACAGTAAATGACAAACATGTAGGGTGACTCTAGCTCCCATGATGAAATAAATACACGCCCATAGCTCCAAACGAATGCTGCTTGCGACACCGAATCGCCTAGCAGATATGATAACACAGAGCACACAGAACTTTGGGGATGTCTCCTTGTTTGTTCTGTGTGCTCTGTGCTGTGATTTCTGCAAGGCGATTCGGTGTCGCAAGCAGCATTCGTTTGGAGCTATGAGCGCATATTCATTTTATCATAGGAGCTAGAGTTATGTTTGTTATTCCAGTAGTGGGTCCATGATTTCCATAGACATTAATATAATCTCTGTACATGTGCTATAGGCACCACAATAATCATATCAGTCTGAGAGGGCTGATACAGGATTCTGATTGCATTTGACCTTTTTGTTAATCAATGCAACGTAAGAGAAAAATGGTCTTATTTGGAATCGCGAACTGATTTCCTCATCGTCTTAAGCTAGGCAGAGGTTTTCAATATTTCCTGCAGCAGTATTTCTTTTTCAAAGCCTGCCCCAACTCCCTAAATCTGATGTGCAGTTCAAAAGCTCGTATCGTGCATGACCAACAACGCTCTGGATTTTAGTGAACGGTAGAATGAGGTCTTGTTCACGTGTTCTTCATGTGTTTTTCACGTGCAGCATCAAAGGCCTCCTGTTCGTAAGTATAGAAACTGGCTTCAAGCTGAATCTGAATTGCTCACATCACAAATACCTACACCGACGCATGCACAAACGTATGCCTACACGATTAAAGTCATCTGTACATTGTTGTCATCAATATGTATGTGTGAGCTCTTACGCACGTGCGCACGCCAGCATTGCATGCGCTTGCACACACACACACACACACACACACACACACACACACACACACACACACACACGCGCACGCACGCACGCACGCACGCACGCACACACACACCTATCTATCTACACCTTCCTCCCGTTGTCCCCACGCTCCTCCGCCCCCACCTCCTTTTTCCCACTTAGTTAAACCAACGGGCCGTCAAGACCAAAAGACGGCAAACCAGTGTCCACCTTAAAGCTATGGTCACCTGTACACATCTCGGGACATTCCAAAGTCGGCGATCTTGGCCACTCTCTCCGGTCCCTTGCTGGTCAGTAAACAGTTGCGGGCGGCAATGTCTCTGAACACACATTGAAAACAGTTGTGGGCAGCACCATCTCTGAACACACACTGAAAACAGTTATGGGCAGCAACATCTCTGAACACACTGAAAACAGTGGTGGGCAACAACATCTCTGAACATATTGAAAACAGTGGTGGGCACTAACATGTCTGAACATACTGAAAACGGTTATGGGAAAAACATCTCTGAAACACTGAAAACAGTGGTGGGCAGCAACATTTCTGAACACATTGAAAACAGTGGTGGGCAGCAACATCTCTGAACACATTGAAAACAGTGGTGGGCAGCAACATTTCTGAACACATTGAAAACAATGGTGGGCAACAACATCTCTGAACATACTGAAAACAGTCGTGAGCACCAACATGTCTGAGCACATTGCAAACAGTGGTGGGCAACAACATCTCTGAACACATTGAAAACAATGGTGGGCAGAAATATTTCTCAACACATTGAAAACAGTCGTGGACAGAAACATCTATCAACACATTGAAAACAGTGTTGGGCAGGAACATCTCTGAACACACTGAACACAGTGGTGGGCAGGAACATCTCTGAACACAGTGGTGGGCAGGAACATCTCTGAACACAGTGGTGGGCAGGAACATCTCTGAACACACTGAAAACAGTGGTGGGCAGGAACACCTATGAACACACTGAAAACAGTGGTGGGCAGCAACATCTTTGAACACATTGAAAACAATGGTGGGCAGAAATATTTCTCAACACATTGAAAACAGTCGTGGGCAGGAACATCTATCAACACATTGAAAACAGTGTTGGGCAGCAACCTCTCTGAACACACTGAAAACAGTGGTGGGCAGCAACATCTTTGAACACATTGAAAACAATGGTGGGCAGAAATATTTCTCAACACATTGAAAACAGTCGTGGGCAGGAATATCTATCAACACACTGAAAACAGTGTTGGGCAGCAACCTCTCTGAACACACTGAAAACAGTGGTGGGCAGCAACATCTCTGAACACATTGAAAACAGTGATGGGCAGGAACGTCTCTGAACACATTGAAAGCCGTGATGGGCAGCAACATTTCTGAACACATTGAAAGCCGTGATGGGCAGCAACATTTCTGAACACAAACCAAGTGAAACTGGGGAAATGAGATGACGTGCGTGTCCGCTCTGTCAGGGCAAACGAGCAGTGGCGGACAGAGTATGCCGTAACATGGCCTTCACTTCATTCAACGCAGCGTTAACCCAAGGAAGCTACACATGGAGACACAGCCAAGTGCTTATAATAGAAGATCGCACGTGCCGTTAGTTCATACTTCCAAGGAAGCACTGCGCTATCAGAAACACTCCAACAACAACATTCTTCACGTCAGGAAGCTACACATCATGATCTAGAATAGCTGTGACATCCAGAGCATGGAATCAGGTCTGATTACTGGGATGGACTGGATAACTGGAAGTTCACAGCAGGCCTTCCAAGGTGGGAAAACAATCAGAAATCGCCAGGAAGAGCGGCATGAGACCGCACATTGTATCTACTCAGGTTCGTCAAAACACATGATTCTGACTGAACACTCTGTGCGGTATTAAAGCAGAAGGGAGGAGGCTCTTGTCTACAGGACTGGGAAGCATGTCAGTCTAGCCAGCAGCTTGAGGGAATCTGGGCTCCAAGCTAAGATCCTTGCACTAGGTTTTGCAGTATGCGGGTTTGTAGGCTCATCAGCGTACGTTTTCATGAAACAGCTCGGGATTTCTGGTACAGAGAGGACTAGAACCCTGAAGGCAATGGCAGAGGCAAGCTGAAAACAGCTGAAAAGATGGATCTGGTAGAGGAGGGAAGAAGAGGAAGTTTCATTCTTTCTTTGTTTCGCGTTCCCGGCCAGGCTCATAGATCGTCAATCCCGGTAGTAAGGCAAAGTCAGCAGTCCACCGAATGACCCTGCCGGTCCCCAACAGGTTTTCCTTGACCTCAACCGGACTGGGCCACGTCTGGCGTCTCAAGGCTTCAAAGGTGGGAGTAGGACTGCAAGATGTGGGTGGGAGTTTGGGAGCCTGTACCACAAGGGCACTTGGTCAGTATAGAAGAGGAACAAACGTGAACTTCCTAAGGCTTAAATTTTCAGCTTAGAACTTCAGCTCGATAACAATGTGGGTAAGGTATCCGTCTGAAAAGGCAACATCTTGAGAGGTCCACCATCCACAAGATGCTGGTCAAAATCCCGGCATTACCAGAAAAAGAAAAAAACGAAAGTGATAGCTGAAGAGCATGTAGGAGTCATGACCTGGACGCCGCCCTTCCCCTTAGAGTGTAAGGAGTTCAGGGCCAAAACGCTTTTCTGACGGCTATTGAGGTGGGGAGGGGGAGGGGGGGGGGGAGGGGGAAGAGGGAGGGAGAGGGGGGGGGGTCTTCTCTGAAGACCTTCTGCTATCAAGCTCCTCCTGGAATTTCTTCCGACCGTCTGAGCAACATGAAAATACACTAATGTGAGCATTTTTTCTTTCTGACAAAATGCCGGGTGATATTTTAAATCAAAATGAAATCATTTTCAGAAGTATAGCCAAATAATACTAGAAAAAAAAAACCCACCATTTTTAAAAGAGAGAGAGAGAGAGAGAGAGAGAGAAGAGAGAGAGAGAGAGAGAGAGAGAGAGAGAGAGAGAGAGAGAGAGAGAGAGAGAGAGAGAGAGAGAGAGAGTCAGATGCTTAATCTCACAGGCCTTAGCCCCTCAGAAGGGGGATGTGCATGAAACAACAAATTCGCATTACCGAACTAATAATAACTGATTACAATGCACAGATGCTTCGCCATTCAAAAGCTTTGAATATATATATACTGCGAATTGTTTTACCGTGTTTTCATTTGCAGACGACATTAACTAATTAAGCTTGAATAAGCAAGGTCTTGAGAGAGAGAGAGAGGAGAGAGAGAGAGAGAGAGAGAGAGAGAGAGAGAAGAGAGAGAGAGAGAGACAGACAGACAGACAGACAGACAGACAGACAGACAGACAGACAGACAGAGACAGAGAGACGGATAGAGCTGATGCTCTCTCCAAAGCAGGCAGCAAAATGGAGCAGTTCAGCCACCCCGTGACCTACAGGGAGGCCAAGACCATCATCCACAACCAGTTTCAGTCCCAGTGGAAGAGAAGGCTGGGTGCAGAGAGTGGTGCTGACCCGATCCACCAGCTCCAAAGGCACCAGCAGACAATCCTCTTCAGACTGAGGACCGGCCACTGCAGACTGCTGAGCCACCTTAACCGCCTGAAGATCACCTACACTGACCAGTGTCCATGCGGCACTGGACCCCAGACCCCTGAACATGTCCTCCTGCGCTGTCCTACTCACGCAGCTCTACGACACAAAACCTGGCCGGGGGGAGCGGAGTTACAGGCGCAGCTTTGGGGAGCCCGTTCTGACCTGGAGAAGACCGCGGGCTTCATCATGGCGGCCGGGTTACAAGTCTGACGCTTCCAGCTTCAATCGAACGCAGAAGAAGAAGAAGAAGAAGAGAGAGAGAGAGAGAGAGAGAGAGAGAGAGAGAGAGAGAGAGACAGAGACAGAGACAGAGAGAGACTCAGACAGACAGACAGATAGACAGATAGACTCAGACAGACAGACAGACAGACAGACAGACTCAGACAGGCAGGCAGGCAGGCAGGCAGACCTGTGTATAAAATGTTGTTCTTCCAGGTAGCAGCAGCCACGGCAGATGTCCAGTGCCAGGGTCACCAGGTCTCCCACACTGACCGCGGACAGCCCGCCCTGCCGGACACAGTGGACACACTGGTCACCATGCACTGGAAGGAAGGGAGGGCGGAGGGGGGGGGGAAGGGAGGGGGGAGAGAAGAAAGCTGTTGTATTGTGTGGTGTTGTGTTGTATTGTACTACATCGTGTTGTCATGCTTGGTATTGTACTGGGTTGTGTTGCGTCAAACCGGAGAGAGAGAGAGAGAGAGAGAGAGAGAGAGAGAGAGAGAGTGCGCGCGCGCGCGCGTGTGTGTGTGTGTGTGTGTGTGTGTGTGTGTGTGTGCGTGTGTGTGCGTGTATGTGTGTGTGCGTGTATGTGTGTGTGTGCGTGTGTGTATGTGTGTGTGTGTGTGTGTGTGTGTGTGTGTGTGTGTGTGTGTGTGTGCGCGTGTGCGCGCGTGTGTTGTGTATGTGTGTGTGCGTGTTTTAATGTGTGCGTGTCTGTGCGTGTGTTTTGGTGTCTGCGTGTCTGTGCGTGCATTTGTATTGTATTCAGCTGTATTACGTCGCACTGTTTTCTTTTGTATAATAATGTGTTGCGTTTTACTGTGCTGTGTTCCGCTTTATCGTGTTGAACTATGTGGTATAGTTTTACAGGGTGTGTTGCACTGTGTCGCATGGTGTGTTGCACAGAGTGCTGCAGCGTGTGGCGCGGTGTGTTACACAGTGTGTTGCAGTGTGTGTTGCACTCTGTGGCATGGTGTGTTGCACTGTGTCGCATGGTGTGTTGCACAGAGTGCTGCAGCGTGTGGCGCGGTGTATTACACAATGTGTTGCAGTGTATTGCACGGTGCGTCGCACTGTGTGCTGCACTGTGTGTTGCACTCTGTGGCATGGTGTGTTGCTCTATGTGGCATGGTGTGTTGCACGGTGTGTTGCATGGTGTGGCATGGTGTGTTGCACTGCGTGGCATGGTGTGTTGCACTCTGTGGCATGGTGTGTTGCACTCTGTGGCATGGTGTGTTGCACGGTGTGGCATGGTGTGTTGCACGGTGTGGCATGGTGTGTTGCACTCTGTGGCATGGTGTGTTGAACGGTGTGGCATGGTGTGTTACACTGTGTGGCATGGCGTGTTGCACTGTGTGGCATGGTGTGTTGCACTGTGTGGCATGGTGTGTTGCATGGTGTGGCACAGTGTGTTCCAGTCTGTGGCATGGTGTGTTGCATGGTGTATTGCATGGTGTGTGGCATAGTGTGTTGCACTTTGTGACATGGTGTTGCACTGTGTGGCGTGGTGTGTTGCTCTATCTGACATAGTGTGTTGCACGATGTGTTGCTCGGTGTGGCATGGTGTGTTGCATGGTGTGGCATGGTGTGTTGCACTGTGTGGCATGGTGTGTTGCACTGTGTGGCATGGCGTGTTTGCACGGTGTTGCATGGTGTGTTGCATGGTGTGGCATGGTGTGTTGCACTGTGTGCCATGTGTTGCACTCTGTGGGATGGTGTGTTGCATGGTGTGTTGCATGGTGTGGCATGGTGTGTTGCACTGTGTGGCATGGTGTGTTGCACTCTGTGGGATGGTGTGTTGCACGGTGTGGCATGGTTTGCTGCACGGTGTGGCATGGTGTGTTGCACTGTGTGGCATGGTGTGTTGCATGGTGTGTTGCACCGTGTGGCATAGTGTGTTCCACGGTGTGGCATGGTGTGTTGCACGGTGTGGCATGGTGTGTTGCACGGTGTGGCATGGTGTGTTGCACTCTGTGGCATGGTGTGTTGCACTCTGTGGCATGGTGTGTTGCACTGTGTGGCATGGTGTGTTGCACTGTGTGGCATGGTGTGTTGCATGGTGTTGCATGGTGTGTTGCACTCTGTGGCATGGTGTGTTGCCCTCTGTGGCACGGTGTGTTTCATGGTGTGTTGCACTGTGTGGCATGGTGTGTTGCACTGTTTGGCATGGTGTGTTGCATGGTGTGTTGCACTGTGTGGCATGGCGTGTTGCACTGTGTGGCATGGCGTGTTGCACTCTGTGGCATGGCGTGTTGCATGGTGTGTTGCACTGTGTGGCATGGTGTGTTGCACTCTGTGGCATGGTGTGTTGCACTGTGTGGCACGGTGTGTTGCACTCTGTTGCATGGTGTGTTGCACTCTGTGGCATGGTGTGTTGCACGGGATATTGCACTCTGTGGCATGGTGTGTTGCACGGGATATTGCACTCTGTGGCATGGTGTGCTGCACTATGTTGCACGGGGTATTGCACTGTGTGGCATAGTGTGGTGCACGGGGTGTTGTATGGTGTGTGGACCTGTGGCGGCCTGCTGTCCCGCAGGAAGGTGTGCAGGTCGCCGCCAGCCAGCAGTTCCAGAACGATGCAGCGGGGGCGGCGCCGGAAACACACCCCTAGGAACCCCACGATGTTCCCATGATGGAACTGGCTGCATGCACACACACACACACACACACACACACACACACACACACACACACACACACACACATGTGCGCGCACACACACATACACACACACACGCATGCACGTACGCACGCACGCACGCACACACACACACGCACGCACGCACGCACGCACACACACACACACAACATGAACACACACACACACACACACACACACACACACACACACACACACACACACGCACGCACGCACGCACGCACGCACGCGGGCACGCACGCACGCACACGCACACACAGACACAAAATAAAAGACGGTGAATGAGAAAAAAAATCACCACAGTACATAGATCGGCAAATCAATAGATACACCCAGTCAGCTAGATACATATATACAGTTTCTGTAAGAGAACGGAATGCTCAGCAAGGTCAAACGCCTGTCTAAAGTCAAGGAACACGACTGAAGTTTTGTCATTTGTGATTAGTTCAAAGTTGAAAGTCATAGTTCATATTTGAAAGCCACAAGTCACACATTCGTGACAATGCTGTGTGGCAGGAATGATCAAATCGGAATGCAGACTGGAATGGGTGAAAGAGTTTGAAAGAGTTTGATCTTCTCCATGAAATGAGATACATGTGTGCGTATGTGTAGATCTCTCTCTCTCTCTCTCTCTCTCTCTCTCTCTCTCTCTCTCTCTGCGTGACTGCGTGAGTGCATGCGTGCGCACACGCGTATGTGTGTGCGTGTGTGGGTGAGTACTTGCGTGCGCGTGTGTGTGATTTCCCTCTCTCTCTCTCTCTCTGTGCGCGACTGCGTGCGTAAGTGCTCGCGCGCGCCTCTGTGTGTGTGTGTGTGTGTGTGTGCGTGTGTGTGTGTGTGTGTGTGTGTGTGTGTGTGTGTGTGTGTGTGTGTGTGTGTGTGTATGTGGTGAGAGAGAGAGAGAGAGAGAGAGAGAGAGGGAGAGACAGACAGAGAGAGAGAGAGAGAGAGAGAGAGAGAGAGAGAGAGAGAGAGAGAGAATAAAGTACCTGAGAATAAAGGCTTCCATGTAGAAATCCAGTTCTGTCTGTTCACTGCACAGAGCTGGTAACGTCTGCACACACACACACACACACACACACACACACACACACACACACACACACACACACACACACACGCACGCACGCACGCACGCACGCACGCACGCACGCACGCACCCCCCCCCCCACACACACACAACACAACACAACACAACACAACACAACACAACACAGCACAACACACACACACACACACACACACACACACACACACACACACACACATACTGAAAGACAGTACCCGTCACTGCTGAAAGTGTAAGATTTTCAGAGACAAATAAAGCAATACATCAAGTGTTTTCCTACTTTATTTACTTTGTGGAAGCAAGGAGGAGGGCTGTTCCACAAAGCGTGAGAAGATCTCTTTATACATAAAGAAAAAAAAAAATGACAACAGTCCTTGGTTTAGATCTGTCCGCGAATGACTTGAAAATACCGGTTAGCCTTTAAGGTGAAGAGACTAAAATGTATTCTTCAAAAGCAACAAACACAACACCCATTCTGCGCCGAATATGAGAAGATAAGTGGTTGCTCGTTCTCCGTTTTTATTGTCCTAAATGTTGTTTGTTTTTGCCTGAAGAAGACCCAAGAGGTCGAAATGCATTGTGTTTTGTCCTGT
The DNA here is from genome assembly GCA_033310375.1 of Conus canariensis. Classification (NCBI taxonomy): domain Eukaryota; kingdom Metazoa; phylum Mollusca; class Gastropoda; order Neogastropoda; family Conidae; genus Conus; species Conus canariensis. The sequence continues at coordinate 61,097,456 of CM065723.1, forward strand.
AATCTGTTTGTCTGTATTGTCTGACGGAACTAATACCCCTCCTTGTAAAACAAATAAAAGCTAAACGAAATATAAATCCAAGTTCGTAAGGAAGCGTAATCTTAAACAAGATCAGTGTTCAAGTTTTCTGATGAAATTACTAGACATTACAGGTTATCGCCATATCTAGCTCAGTGTCATCTTTTCAACAGAGAAAGATGAAGGCAGATGCATAGCTAAAGCCTTGGAAAAAAGGCTTCATCACTGTTTATATACGGCAGATTTAAACAGGCAGCTGCACATACACTGACAACAGACGAATGGATTGATAGACCGATAACCGACCGACCGACCGACCGAGGATAGACAGACAGACAAAAAGGCAGACAGACAGACAGACCTTGATGGCCACGGGCACCTCTCTCTGTGTGCCCGCCATGCCCGACAGGTATCCCTTGTACACCTCTCCGAATGCCCCGTGCCCGAGCTGACTACACACACACACACACACACACACACACACACACACACACACACACACACACACACACACACACACGTGCGCGCGAGCGCGGAATGAAAAGAGTATTTTGTAAATATCGACTCATTCGTAGATCACTTACCATTCTGTACGAATGTTTTATTACACTTTTGTTTTTAACTTTTCAGATACTACTTGAGAAAAAAGGTAATGATGAATTTGTTGATTTTCTTTCTTTCTTTTTTTGTTTTTATTTTGGAGGGGGTGGGGGGGGGGGGGGGGGAGGAACTACATGGTTGCCTTGGGGGCTATGAATAGAACAGTAAGAGATATAAGCCACAACATACCCCACGTGGAGTTCGGGTTTACATTCTTGAAAGAAAGATGTCGTCTGTATAAGGTTATTCTATAACACCAAGAAAGGATGGGAAATAGATTAATAAAAGAAACCGAGAAAATGGGAGAAAGGTGTTTAAATTTTTTTTTTTTTTTATAACAATCGCACTTAATTACAGAGAGAGAGAGAGAGAGGAGAGAGAGAGAGAGAGAGAGAGAGAGAGAGAGAGAGAGAGAGAGAGAGAGCAACTCAAATAGTTTAATTAATGGCAAAGGCAACTCAAAT
>CM065723.1:61101037-61116037 GCA_033310375.1 Conus canariensis
AGGGCACAGACGCGGAGAGGATATGGAAACTTTAGTCACCATGGGAGCAGGGCATAAAGGGCCACAGAATTTCAGACATTCTTTCTAATGCTGGTCGATGAGGGGGAGAGGATGATGAAGCTGTCGCTACGGATTTCCATTCTGGTCTGAGAATGCATGACAGGGCCGTACTCTACTCTCACTTTCATGATATGACCCTATGAAAACCCAGGCCCGAAAAATACAGACACTGCAGGTCAGGAAACTTGAGCAAAATTCCCTGGGACGCATCCATTAAGTGGATGAAACAACTGTGTGGTCCCTGTCCTCCCAGTTGAGCCCGTGGCAAACTCAACTCTAGGTAAGTGCCGGTCGGGGCAGAAAAATCCGCAAATACATGGCCCTGATGGGCATCGAACCCACAACCTCCCAGCCAGAAGTCACTTTGCCACGGCAGCAAGTCGCGGACTTGGGTTGGTTATTCCTTACCATCTCAATAGCAACACCCCTTAGAGTGTGTCTCCTCGTTGGCAACACGCATCGGCAGGGTGTGCCAAGTTCTGGGATCAAACGGCATGTTTTTCAGTGACACATACCCCTTAAAGTGTGCTAAAGATGCAATTCACACACACAGACACAGACACAGGCACAGACACAGACACAGACAGACACACAGACACACACAGCACGCACGCACACACACACACACACACACACACACACACACACACACACACACACACACACACACACACACACAATGAACTCAGAAACTCTGATCTAAGGGGTGTGTTAACAGGCAAGCACATGTTCCACAGTGTGCTTGAGTTCAAACCAATATCCTACTGTGACAGACATGTGCCGATACATACATACATACATACATATATATATATATATATATACACACATATACTCTCTCTCTCTCTCTCTCTCTCTCTCTCTCTCTCTCTCTTCCGTACAGGTAGCGCAGTCAAATCTGATCATTCTGTGCGAAGTTCACAAAATAGGTGAGTGCATAAAAAAAAGAAAAAAAGAAAAGAAAAAGAAACGGTCTCTTTGCCATCATTTAAAGCCAGCAGCTGACAAATCACCCAACAGATGACCACCCTTTACATGTAGGACACCAGGAAGTATTTCCTTTCTCCTGTCCCCCTCGTCATGTGAGCGTTCGGTTTAAAATCTGAACAGTAAAAAGTTAACATTGAGCATTATCTGAAGTGTACTGAACGTTTTTTTTTTTCTTACAAAATTCTAACAAGAAAACAAACAAAAAAAGTTGGTATTGTGATCATTTTCGGGCCTGTACTGTTCTTGTTGGAACAAGACAAGACAGAAGAGAAGAAGGGAAGGCTAGGAGGGGGAGGGGGGGGAGTCAGGAAATCCCCCCCCCCCCCCATGGCATCATGGTACTGACAGAAGAGGCAGACAGCGAGGACGATGAGGACGGAGATGAGGGTGATGAGGATGGCGGTGCCCACACTCACAGCATCTGGATGGTCCTCTGTTGACATAGCATTGAGAGAAAACGAGTTACAGCTGTGTGTGTGCGTGTGTGCGTGCATGCGTGTGAGTGTGGTGCGTGCGTGCGTGCGCGCGCGCGCGCGCGCGCGCGTGTGTGTGTGTGTGAGAGAGAGAGAGAGAGAGAGAGAGAGAGAGAGAGAGAGAGAGAGACAGACAGACAGACAGACACAGAGGGACGGACAGGACAGGTAAATATACACAAAGACGGACAGGCACACAGACAGCCACATTAGATACAGACAAAATGAATCAGCAGAAAGAACAGGGAACTGTGCTTCTGTGCTGTGGCGCCGCACAACAGCACTGGTCAGACTGAGAACTCCGTTCATGACAGGAATGGACACACATAATAGTCAGGAATAAAGGGATGCAGTTTTTTCCCCCCTTAAAGCTCAGTCGCTCTGGAGTTCATACCATATGCCAGTATCGTCTTTCTCTTCTCTGGCCAGTCTTCACCAGTAGAGAGAGAAAAAACGATGACAACAGTGGGGAACAGAGATAGTGGCGGGAAACACACACAGTGACACAATGATACAATGGGGAACAGAGATAGTGATGAGAAACACAATGGTGAACTGGTATTGTTGGGGAACAATAATAGTAATAATAGTAACAAGAAACACACACAATCACACAATGATACAATGGTACTGTTGGGGAACAGAGATGGTGGCCTGAAACTCACACAATGACACAATGATACAATGGGGAACAGAGACAGAGACCACAAACACACACAATGACACAATGATACAATGGGGAACAGAAATAGTGACGAGAAACACACACAGTGACACAATGATACAATGGGGAACAGAAATAGTGACCAGAAACACACACAATGACACAATGATACAATGGCGAACAGAAATAGTGACCAGAAACACACACAATGACACAATGATACAATAGGGAAAAGACACAGAGACCACAAACACACACAATGACACAATGATACAATGGGGAACAGACACAGAGACCACAAACACACACAATGACACAATGATACAATGGGGAACAGAAATAGTGACCAGAAACACACACACACAGTGACACAATGATACAATGGGGAACAGAAATAGTGACCAGAAACACACACAATGACACAATGATACAATAGGGAAAAGACACAGAGACCACAAACACACACAATGACACAATGATACAATGGGGAACAGACACAGAGACCACAAACACACACAATGACACAATGATACAATGGGGAACAGAAATAGTGACCAGAAACACACACACACAGTGACACAATGATACAATAGGGAACAGAAATAGTGACCAGAAACACACACAGTGACACAATGATACAATAGGAACAGAAATAGTGACCAGAAACACACACAGTGACACGATGATACAATAGGGAACAGAAATAGTGACCAGAAACACACACAGTGACACAATGATACAATAGGAACAGAAATAGTGACCAGAAACACACACAGTGACACGATGATACAATAGGAACAGATATAGTGACAAGAAACACACACAATAATACTGATGGAGAGCAGAAATGGTGACAAAAATCACACACAATGATACTGATGGAGAGCAGAAATGGTGACAAAAATCACACACAATGATACTTATGGAGAGCAGAAATGGTGACAAAAATCACACACAATGATACTTATGGAGAGCAGAAATGGTGACAAAAATCACACACAATGATACTTATGGAGAGCAGAAATGGTGACAAAAATCACACACAATGATACTTATGGAGAGCAGAAATGGTGACAAAAATCACACACAATGATACTTATGGAGAGCAGAAATGGTGACAAAAATCACACACAATGATACTGATGGAGAGCAGAAATGGTGACAAAAATCACACACAATGATACTTATGGAGAGCAGAAATGGTGACAAAAATCACACACAATGATACTTATGGAGAGCAGAAATGGTGACAAAAATCACACACAATGATACTTATGGAGAGCAGAAATGGTGACAAAAATCACACACAATGATACTTATGGAGAGCAGAAATGGTGACAAAAATCACACACAATGATACTTATGGAGAGCAGAAATGGTGACAAAAATCACACACAATAATACTGACAGGCAATCGAGGTAGCGTCAAGAAACGTACACAGTGATACAATGATAGTGATGGTAGTGACATGAAACGTACACAGTGATACAATAATAGTGATGGTAGTGACAAGAAACGTACACAGTGATACAATGATAGTGATGGTAGTGACAAGAAACACAATGACCCAACTATACTGCCGGGACCACAGAGAGCGACAAGAAACACACACACAATGATATCGATGGGGGACGGAGATAGAGACAAGACACACATACAACTATACTGCTGAGGAAGAGATTGTGGCAAGCGGCGCTCAATGATACGATAAGACTGCTGAGGCATAGAGAAAGCGGTAAGAAACATACACAATGCCACTGACAAGGAACAGAGTTACAAACAACGCACAGTATAACAATGATACTGATGAGGTACAGAGACAGCGATAAGAAACACACAAATGCAACTGAAGGGTACCCAACACGGTATCAGGAAACATCCATTAAGGGCACTCGCTGCCCGACCCCATCTCGCTCCCTGGCCACCAACACTGTGACTTTCGTTTTCATCTGGTTTTGTTCGAGTTTGGGAGTGGCAAAGCTGTCAACCTCTGAAGAGACTAGAGAAGAATATTTTTTTTAAATTGAGAGGAATTTCTGACAGTTGAGAGGAATACATATCCTTAAATCTGTAAGGTTCTTCCTGATAGGGCTGAACACTTTCACAGGCCGATGGAATTGCTGACTGGGATCAGCAGCACTCCCATCATGACAGCAGAAAGCAACCTGAATCTGCACTTCTGTTCTAATTTCTTTTTCTTCTTTTCTGCCTCAAGGTTAATTAGTCCAGTAGGTCGTTTCGACATAATCGCGGAGGAAGAATCTGACCGGAAGTAAGTTTCCAAACAGCTCTTAGGACATACTAAGAGCTCATGTGCAAACTGTGCAATTAAACGAAATTTTGTTTTTTTCGCAGGCAGAATTTTTTTTACGTCAAGCGGAATGGCGTGCGTTTAAGCACAATAAATTCCACCGAAAGCGGGAAGGTTGGCGGCTCTGGAGTGGCTATGGGGTAGATAATGTTTAAGTCGAAAGCGTGTGAAGCCTCAACCCCACCCCACCCCCACCCCATTCCTCAACTCCTGTCCCATCGTCCCCTCCTCCCAATCCGCTCCAGGACACAAATCCTGTAAGCGCTGGAATGGAACCACGTACCTGCATCGGAAAAAGTCAGACAGTTTTTCTTCTAATCCCAGGCCATCACCGATTCTGGTACAAGGCAAAAATTAATGGTAGCATATGATGAGGAAAAGATCTCCTTTTTCAACTTCTAGCCCTTTCAAACAATATTCATCCTGTTTTCATGCAGGATCAACTGAATTGAAGGCAGAAAGAAACTGTTTAAGTATCGTTTTTCATCGCCCTCTTTTACTTATCAATATTATCACGTATAAGTAAGGCCTGCTGACTGGCCACATTATCGTAAACTGCCCTGCGATTGGTAGGTCACCTGTTGCGCCGGGCAGCCCATCGGCGGAAAGAGCGAGGCACGTGATACCGTCGGGGCCCAGCACTCTGCCGGCAGGGCAGACGCAGACGAACGCCTCCTCCTGCGGCTGGACGGCCTTGACCTCAGCGTGGGATGGAAGAAGATTGGGGTGGTTCCAACGGCAAAGGAAGTCGCAGGGGCAGACCCAGCTAATCCTCTCCACCTCCACCCTCCCCTCCTCGGGATGACTTCCTGAGGACAGAAGTCACACAGCGTCACGTGCACTTGACACGGCTGACCTTCGGTGGCCCGCAGACATGGGAGAAATTAAAGTGTGGAGCCAGTGTTCAGCTGCCGTTGCCAGCACCGTAGCCTGCAGACGTGGCCAGCGCGCGAAAGACACACTGTGTGAAGTCATTTGCATATCTGACCTTTCACCTTGCTTTTTTTTTTAATGCGCGCGCATTCTGCCTTGAAGGCACGTACCATTTGAACAAAGAAGTTGAAACGACTTCGAGATCATCAGAGACTTAAAACTTTGGCAGCAGTCAGAAGAAAGCAGTACGATGTTAATGTTATAATACGAACACACAAACATGCCCAGAAACTTTGGTATTCGAAAGCAATTTTTGTCGAGTCTTGTCTGGTCTCGTCCCTCTCTTGTTTCTCTTCTGTTTGCTTCCAATTACTACAATTATTTGCATAGTCACTTCTCTCCCTTTTAGTTCTCTTACTCTGTGTGTGTGTGTGTGTGTGTGTGTGTGTGTGTGTGTGTGTGTGTGTGTGTGTGTGAGAGAGAGAGAGAGAGAGAGAGAGAGAGTGTGAGTTTGAGTGCGCGCGTGCGAGTGTGTGTGCGCGTTTGTGTGTGTGTGTGTGTGTGTGTGTGTGTGTGTGTGTGTGTGTGTGTGTGTGTGTGTTTGTGTGTGTGTGTACTCACTCAGACGGAAGGTGGCGGCCAGGTGATCAGAATGTACAAACACGTCACCAGGTTTTCCGGCCATCACTGGGTTGCTGATGTTGCTGCTTCCTGCTTCCAGCCATACACACACACACACACACACACACACACACACACACACACACACACAGAGGGAGAGAGAGAGAGAGAGAGAGAGAGAGAGAGAGAGAGAGAGAGAGAGAGAGAGAGAGATGAAAACTATATAAAATGATCTAGCATATAAGAAAAAGCATGTCAGAGTCTTGAACCCTGTCTCTTTCCATTAAAACAAATCCCAGATTATCGGAAGTAAACAGCGTATGATTAACTTTACAGCGCTTCGTTCTCACTTCTTAGCCATCTCCGAATATGAAACAGTCTGATGACACACTGTCCATGCCAGAAAATTGTCCTCAAGAGGACTGGAAAGTACACACACACACACACACACACACACACACACACACACACACACACACGCGCGCACACGCACACACATACACACGCAAGCAAGCACGCACACACACACACACACACACACACACACACACACACACACACACACACACGTACACACACACACACACACACACACACACACACACACACACACACAGAGTAAAATAACCCCCCCACCTTCAGCCCCTCCCCCGTCGCCCCCCTCAGCCCCGCACACCCCCATGCCTGCACCGAATCCCCCCAGGGGCAGATGGAGGGGCCGGGGCCGGGGCATCTGGTGGTGGTGGTGGTGGTGCCCTTCTTGGGCACAGCCGCGCCCCGTGAAGTCGGTGAGATTTGTCAGCGTGCCCCAGGGCACCTCCGCTCGCCAGTGCCCGATGTCCAGGGCACCTGAACATGACCAGCACGCGGGTGAGTTACCTCCCCTCAGGGTTTAGCTGGCTGCACTGTGGGTATTGTCCGGTGCCACTTTGCTGTGGGCACACTTCACTGTCTGTTCTGCTGTCGTAAATTCCGTCAACGTCACTTTGTGTGTGTGTGTGTGTGTGTGTGTGTGTGTGTGTGTGTGTGTGTGTGTGTGTGTGTGTGCGCGCGCGCGCGCGCGCGTGCGTGTGCGTGCGGGGTGTGTGTGTGTGTGTGTGTGTGTGTGTGTGTGTGTGTGTGTGTGTGTGTGTGTGTGTGTGCTGTGTGTGTTTATTTGTATTGTGGCGGTCTGTCTCTTAAGTGTTGTGAATGGGATCAGCAGCTGTTTTGTGATTGTTTTTGTTTGAATTTTGGTTGCCTGGCATCATTATCTGTTGTCGTCTTCATCCATCATTAAGTCACTGTCCATTGTCACTATGTCGTCATCAGCCCTCGTTGTCGTCAAAAGTGAGGGGGGAGAGAGGGAGATATAGATAGATAAATACATTAAGGGAAAGGGAGAGAGAGAGAGAGGGGGGGGAGAGAAAGGGTAGCGAGGGAGTGAGCGAGCAAGCGAGAGAGAGAGAGAGAGAGAGAGAGAGAGAGAGAGAGAGCGAGAAGAAGAGAGAGAGAGGGGTGGAAGGAAGAGTGAGAGAGAGGAAGGGAGGAAGGGAGGAACGGGAAGAAAGAGAATGCGAGAGAGTGAGAGAGAGGGAGTGAGAGAGAGAGAGAGAGAGAAAAGGAGGGAGAGAGAGAGGGAGGTAAAGAGAAAGTGCTTCATAATGTGTACTCTCTCTCTCTCTCTCTCTCTCTCTCTCTCTCTCTCTCTCTCTCTCTCTCTCTCTGTATGCATGTACGCGCGCGCGCGCGCGCGTGTACAGGTTATAGTACAGGCAAAAACGAAAAGAAAATGGTGTAACAAATTTTGATCACCGATTCACCTGACAAATAAAATATCCATATTTAAATCAAATCATTTAAATAAATTTAAAAAAAGACAAAAAAGAGAAGGGGAGCTAACCGGTATTGTTGTGGTCAAAAGACAGGAAATCCAGTCCCCCTCCTCCTCCCGCCATAATCAGCAGCTCCGGTTCCTGATCTGGTCTCTTCTGAAAGAAAAAAAAAAAAAAAAAAAATCGAAAGCAAAATCACATTGTTGAGGATCTACGACAAAATGCATGGACCAGTCAGATTTGGTTACTTTTTTTTATTTTTTTTTTTAAGATGCATGAAATAATGGCGCCACACAATAACGAAAGATTTCCTTTTTGACACTTTACCTTTAAAGACGACTCTTCATTATCATTATCATCATTAATATTATTATTACCATTATTATTACTATTATCATTAGTAGTAGTAGTAGTAGCAGCAGCAGCAGCAGCAGCAGTGGTAGTAGTAGTAGTAGTAGTAGTAGTAGTAGTAGTAGTAGTAGTAGTAGTAGTAGCAGCAGTAGTAATAATGCTAGAAGTAATAGTAGTAGCAGTTATGGTAGTACTTATAAAAAGCCTATCCTGGGTTCGAGACCAAGCTCCATGCGCTTTACAATCCGTCTTGTTTACACGACGGGCTGCCTACCTGGGTAGAGCCGACTGAAGAGCTGCCTGCTGGCTCTACATTCAGTCGTTTCCCCGTGTCATTCAGTCACATTTCAGTCACTCGATTTACTTCCCTTCGTTCTTTCGATTTGTAACGTGTCATCCACAGAAAGTCAGTTAACACAGCGTGTGCACATTAAACACTGAGGTATGGCACATCAACAGCACGACAAGCGATACGCACTTTCAACAGGGCGTGCATATGTTATGTGTCTTCAGCATCCGTATCACGTATTTATCACACATAACGACCGACAGAGACAGACAGACAGACAGACACATAGACAGACGCACCCTGTAAACAAAGGTGGCACCACCACCACCTCCCCCACTCTCCATGTCAGGATATGATGATCCTTCTTTCCCTGTGATCATCTGAACACACACACACACACACACACACACACACACAGACACACACACACACACACACACACATACACACACACACACACACACACACACACACACACACACACACACAGTTACCAGAAATACCAAATCAATAGATATGAATTATACGCCTTGGTCAGTTCGGTAGTAAATGTTTGCTTTCTTCCACACTGGGCATAGTGTGAAATGATCTGTAAATGTAACACTTTTCAGTCCCATTAATACAGAGACTCCACATTCGCTATCTACATAGATTAGCTAAAGATAATAATAATAATAATAACAATAATAATAATAATGGTTTCTTATATAGCGCCTAATCAAAAGAATTTCTCTAAACGCTTTACAAAATCATACTACATTCACCCTTCTCATATACAATAGTACACCTTACACCCAACTACAAATACCTTAAAAAGATCTTTAAAAAAACACAAAAAAATAAACCCTAATTGATCCCCTCTATGCCTTGCTTTAACCATAAATATCCAAATTCAAACGTATACAACGTACAACGAACACATCAAACCTAGCACTTTTTGATACGTTGATTTAAATGAAATGACTCTGTAAACTTTTACCAGGGAATCTACGTTCATGCTGCTCGTCTTCCTTCCGATAACCTCTCATCAGCACTGGCAAAGAAAATGAAAATGAAAACAAAAATCAAAACAGGCCTAGGTACACTTTGTTTCACACCACTATGAAAATGTTATCGGTATAATCTGTCAATCTAGCACCACTTCTTGTCTGGCTTTAACAATCACATGCAAGCTGAGAATACACTGACACATTCTGACTTCTGATGTCCTTCTTCAAGGGATAGGTCACAGTGGATTTGGGTCTGTGAGATCAAATGCCTTTTCAAAATCGCTTAAACTAAGTACCATTTCCTGTTAAAGCTCAACTATTGAAGAGAGAGAGAGAGAGAGAGAGAGAGAGAGAGAGAGAGAGAGAGAAGACGGGCAGACAGACAGACAGACCGACAAGCGGGGCGGGAAGGGAAATAAAGGACGGGATGGGTGGGCGGGTGGGCAGAAACATAGCCCCATACCTGTGGACGGAGACCACTGACCTGTGTGAAGTCCTGCCCCGTCTGTCCCACCACTGTCAACAGCTGCTCCCCTGCCTGCAGGAGAAACGTGCCCTGCACGTGCGCCCCGTAGTTCAGCTCGGACTCCGTACCTTCTTTGCCCCGACCTCCGCGAGCCCCGTACGCCTGAATACTGCCCACAGACACACAGTGAGTGAGAGAGAGGGGAACTTGGGGCATCCCGCCACAGTTGAAAGGAGAGGAGGAGAATAAAGAGGGGAGAGAAGTATTCCAATCTGTACCACCAGTCCGCCCCCCAAAATTAATGGGCCGCCCTCTTGGTCACATTCTAACTTTCCGTCATGTTTTGCTGAATAGGGTATTGTAGTTCTTACGTCACCTTGTACACAGAAAAACAAACAAACAAACAAATATACAACCAAATGTGGGCGAAATCATGATCTCTTTGCTGGGGGCTACAAACCATAACATCCATCAAAGAAGAAGAGGGTACAGGATAAGTATCTCGCCTGTTTTCCCACTGTTGACCTTTGTGAAGTGTGAAGTGTGGTGACCAGCCAGCCAACCATGAACAGGAGGAAGACACAGAGCCAATCAGACCAACCGGAAGAAGCCAGTGCCTTCAATTTGCGTCATGGAACTCGGACTATTGAAAAATAAAGATACTAATCCTGTCTTCTGTACATCTGATAATTCATTTAGGACAAAGGCGTGTTATGAGCACCATTGTCTGAGAAAATCTACATACACAAGAGCAAATAATACATAACAGTATGACAAAGACGGAAACGTCACATTATTATGATCGTGATTACTTTTGCTATCATTGCTGTTGTCATTTTGCTATTTTTTTTTCTGTGCTGGTTTTGCTGGGAGGAGACCAGAGCCAGTCAGACACAGGGGACAGAGTCATGTCTTAAAGAATGTTGACATAACGCCACTGGGATGGTGGACCATCCTGGTGGACAGGGAACAGATACCAGACCTGCGTACCCAAAATTGTCTATGGTGTACTTTCCCACATGAACAGGCGTATTTTGGAAAACAAACAGCAGGTGTATTTCATTGTCTTTATGAAGCAGTTTCAATAAATTGTGAAGTCTAATATCTTATCAGTTTAGTCACATTTTGCGCTTTCACAAACTAATACAGTTGAGCCGTGCTGACCAAACATCGTGCAGAGTAGGCCTACAAGCGGTAGAACGGATACGCATGCGCAGTCCCTATAAACAATATCCGGTGGTAAGATTCCCCAGCTTCAGAATTCAAGCAATGTCCAATGTAGTGTTCAAAACGAAACTTTCCTAGAATTTTTCTTGCGTGGCGTATTTTCCATTGAGAGGTGTATTTCCGTGTTCTGTGTCAAATGGCGTACAAAATACGCCAAAAGCGTACGAATAGTCAGGTCTAAGGTACCTCCCTCTCCCCACGAACCCCGTCCCAACCCTTCAGGTACTATAAGAAATAGAGACCTGAATCACTGTCAGACACCAAGCCTAATTTTATATATATATATATATATATATATATACATATATATATAAGTCTAACTGACACATTATTGTAGCATTCCTTTACGTTCCATTAAAGACCAAGGAACACAGTTCTGAACGAATAACGTACGCGCTTACGTATTGACTTCGTTCAGAACCAGAACTGACGTCAGTGTGTTCGGAGAGCGATCATTGGAGAGGCCAGGCTCAGCCAGTCCTCTACAGCTCTCCCATTGGTTGCTAGATAAACAACTGTGTGGGTCTGCTTAGAAACTGAAAAACGGTCAGAACGGAGTTTGACATGGCGTATGTAGAAGCAACGTTCTGAGCCCTCTCTGGAGTTTCAAGGCTACTGACTAAACCGAAGTCTCCCTGTCAGCACACGATCCCCTGGAATCTAGTACTCTCTAGTGGAGTCCATCCAGGAGCAATCAGCCGCGTGGTGTACCTAGTTCCAAGACTGACGCAGTGACTGGGCGTTGCGATTCAAAGTCCGGCCATCCGTCCAGTCCACTACAGCGCCGCTACCCGCGCCAGGACTTCACTACAGCCAGGAACGACCAAGAGGATCCGTCCCTACTGGCAGAGAGGAGACACACCTCTGAAGAGAGCCCTCCAGAGAGCCAGTGACCGTCCTTTCCAGGACCAGTCCAGACAGAGAACGTCATGCTGTTTGTTGCAAAACACAGTGACGTCTTTCTCTGATCGCTGTCAAAACTTCAAGTCATCCAAACTTCAATCCATCCAAACTTCAATCCATCAAAACTTCAAGGGGTCAAATCTACAAGTCATCTAAACTTCAATCGATCAAAACTTCAATCCATGAAAACCTCAAGCCTCAAGCCGTCAAAGCTTCGAACCATCAAGGTACATATCTACAGGCTACATCCATATTCGGCATCAAGTCACGACGTCAGCGTTCGTCGTAGGACGTTTATGGACTGCTTCGATGGAGAACAGGCCGGCACATTAGTATCTGTGAAAAGATAAAAATACACGGACTAGAAAATTCTTAAAAGTTGTGAATGATATGCAATGTATTGTTTAAGTTTCGGATAGATTGGATAACATTTCGGTTGTGAATGTATGAAATGAATGTGTTTTAACATTTTATTGATCTCTTTACGTGACTGAATTGATTGAGAGAGTCACGGTGAAACCAATAATAATTTGTTGGGCACCACCTAGACACTTTGTAACAAGAGTCGAGACTTGGTGCCTAACACTCACATTGGCTACATGCCTATCAATTCATGACGTGAAGTACAAAGTGCTACAAGATGTAAACAGCAGTAACAGAGAACAAGAAGGTGAATAGCTATGGTGCGCTCACCGATAATATATCAAATGTTTATAAAATTTACCAGTCATTTTCGTCATTCATGTATACTGGTATGCCTTAAGAGTAACAAGACATTACCGGTGATGTTCTTTTTCATGCACGGTGGCAGGTACAAAACACTACTCTTGTTTCGTGTGGGCAAGACCACAACCATGTCTGCATCGACATCCATAGTAGGTATAGCTGTTACATTGGTTCTTAGTTGTTACCGCAAGAAAAATAACAGAGAGAGAGAGAGAGAGAGAGAGAGAGAGAGAGAGAGAGAGAGAGAGAGAGGGGGGGAACGAAGGAACAAACGAAGTTTCTTGCTAATAAGCCGTTAAGCCGATTTAGCAACTCGGCGCGATGTACAATGATAAAACGCGACTCGATTTCATTGACATGGAACCCACAGCAATGCCTTTTTTCTTTCACTTTAAATGATTAAAAAAAAAAAAAAAAACGTGAACGAGAAAATGTCACTGGATGCATTCACTCTCAATTCTGTAGATGACCGTCACCCCAGGTAGAACTGGATCAATCCGTGGAGAGAGAGAGAGAGAGAGAGAGAGAGAGAGAGAGAGAGAGAGAGAGAGAGAGACAGACAGACAGACAGACAGACAGACAGACAGACAGAGTCAGAGACAGAGAGATATTCCATAGAAGACAGAATGAAAAATCTCCCCAACAGATAAAAATCAATCCACCATCAACCATCAAAACAACCAATCCCAAACCGACACACCGATAAGGAAAGTTTCCAGTAGACTGGAGGGAACTGATGTGTGACTCCTCGTGGACAAGAGCCACTGACAGCCCCTAAGGCGATGAGCGAGAAGCCGACGTCATCACAGAAAGCGTCCGTGTGAGCGTGAAGCCTTCAGGTGACCCTACAACTGACCGAGTACAGTGCCGGGACAAAACGGCGGGCAGGCTGGAGGAGATCGGACCTTGACCTCACCCCGGGTGTCCAAGCGTGGAGCCGGTCAAGGGCATCGGCTGGATGGACAGGGGAGCGTGTGGCCACTCAGCGGAGATCCGACTGGAGGCTTTGAGATTACCTGTCCCCCCCGGGCAACGGAAGTCAATCAGCTAATGATTCTGACGACTGGGCCCAGCCAGGCGCGACACGCCGGGGTATTCTTATTTCTTTGGGGTGCCCGCTCTCTGTCTCTCTCTCTTTCTCTCTCTCTGTCTCTCTGTGTGTGTCTCACTGCGTCTCTTTCTTTCTCTGGCTGGCTGTCTGTCTGTCTGCCTCTCTCTCTCTCTCTCTCTCTCTGTCTGCCTCTCTCTCTCTCTCTCTCTCTCTCTTACTCCCCTCTCCCTCTCTCTCCCCCCCCCCCTGTCAGTGTCTGTCTCTGTCTCTGTCTGTGTCTGTCTCTCTCTCTATATCTGTCTCTCTCTCTCTCTCTCTCACCCCCCTCCCCCCTCTCTCTCGCTCGCTCGCTCTCTCCGTGTGGGTGCTGACTGCAAGCTGATCAATGAGCAATGACAAACTGATTCAAGAAATGTGAACCCAAAGTAAAATCTTATCAGTGCAATGCCAACACGAACAATGTCCTCGTCCTTCACTGTCGGTTCTCACAAAAACAAACTTACAAACAAAAGAGAACCATGGTATGGTGCAGTGTAGTGTGTGTGTGTATGTGTGTGTGTGTGTGTGTGTGTGTGTGTGTGTGTGCGTGCGTGCGTGCGTGCGTGCGTGCGTGCGCGCGCGCGCATATATACTCATATAATATATATACATATGTGTGTGTGTGTGTGTGTGTGTGTGTGTGTGTGTGTGCGTGCGTGCGTGCGTGCGTGCGTGCGTGCGTGCGTGTGTGCGTGTGTGTGTGTGTGTGTGTGTGTGTGTGTGTGTGTGTTGTGTACGTGTGTGTGTGTGTATGTATGTGTGTATGTGCGTGTGTGCGCGAGTGCGTGCTTGCGTGTGTGTAACGTGTTTTAAGAGACTACAAACAGGCAGACTGACTGAACACGCAGACTGACTGAACACGCATACTGACTGAACACGCATACTGACTGAACACGCACATTGATATTTGTCACCATTGTGAAGAAACGTGACAGGGGTGGGTGATGGTGGCGGGAAGTCCAAGGGGTGGGAACTCCACACGACAACCCACCCACGCCCACCCCCTGACCCATCATGACTTTATCTTCCTCACCTGCCCTCTTACCTGTATTTGGCCGAGGCGGGAACAGTCCACTGCTGAACTCCCTGCAGAGGGGGGTGGGTGAGGACGGTGATGTCAGGTGGGACCCCCCTTTCCTTCCTCCACTCTAT
>CM065723.1:61128537-61141037 GCA_033310375.1 Conus canariensis
TGTCCACACATGTGAAGTGTCTTAGCACAGCCCTGTAACTGCCTACCAGTAGGACGTTTCTTAGCATAGTCCTATAAATGCCAAACGTGTGAAGTTTCTTGATACAGCCTTATGACTACCTACACGTGTAAAGTGTCTAGTTTAAAGTGGTCCTACCACTCTTCACATGTGTAGAGTTCTAACTATTGTCTGTAACAAATCTCGCATATTGGCAACTGGACCACGGATAGACCCAATCACTAATCTTCATCTTTCCCAAGACACGAAATCTTCGATACTACCAGAGCTACCACACTCTCAAGCAGATCTCAAAATGATTCTGAAAAAAAAAAACCAAGAGCAAATACCATAACTTCCGAAGAACAGGCTGGATTCTGGAAAGGCAGAAGCATAATCGAGATCTTTAAGCTGCAAAGCCTATGCAAAATGTACCTCTGACACCGGAGAGACTTCTACCGCTTCTACATAGACTTCAAGAAGGCGTTTGACAGAGCCTTGGAGGCGGTGCTATGGGTGGGCCACGATCAAGAACACAAACATCGAGAAAACCTAATCAGCACTATCCTTATCCATTCTCTGATGCAACCAGTGGCGCACTCATAGGCTGCAGCTGGAGAGTGGTTCCACACATTCGTTTGAGTTTGTCACGGCTGGTCCCTACCTCCCACACTTTTCAACAATATTTTTGGAAAGCATCATGATCAGATGCACTTGGAAGATCATGTAAGCACAGCGACCATTGGAGGCAACTTCGATCGCCTGAGAAGTAGTGAGCTAGAACTAGTCAAGGTTGTTTAAAGACTAGGTGAAACATCAGTAAGATGTGGCATGGACATCATCGCAGAGGAGACATGTTGATGGCCAGCCACAACACTGTCATCAATACTGGCATACTCAGCCATGGACAGAAGATGAAACCTTAACAGTCCACTTCCCTGATCTCCTAGCAATCAGGGATCCAGGCCATAAATCCCCACGAGGGCAGCAAAGAGAACGTCAGCAACGTCCGGAGTGAAATCTGCATGGAAGGACAATCACAGCTCGACGAAACACAAGACTAGGCTTCACTGAATTCCATTTATTCTTATGTTCAAGCGAGACATGGAACTCTCCGCCACAGAAACGAAGTGTTACCGCAGAGTACTCAGCATCAAATGTACTGATCAAATCCCCAGTGGACAAGTGCGTCAAACCATCAAGCAGCACATCGGGAACCATGCGAGTATCTGCGGACATCAGTCAAGAAAAGACAACTACCGTTGGTATGGCCAAGTAACAAATTCCAATAGCCTTGCTAGAACAATCCTTTGGAAACTGTTAAGGGAGAGAGACGGGAGGGAATTTAAGAGGGGAAAAAAAGAACAAGGACTGACGACATTGCGAAATGGACGGGGAAACATCTGCGGAGACCCAAGCCTTCGAACACAACTGGGTGCCCCCAATGACACTTCATGGAGTTAAGGGCTAGAAGAAGAAGAAGAAGAAGAAGAAGAAGAAGAAGAAGAAGATGAAGAAGAAGAAGAAGACGAAGACGAAGACGAAGAAGAAGAGGAAGAAGAGGAAGACGAAGACGAAGAAGAAGATTGTCTTTAGAAGAAGAAGAAGAAGAAGAAGAAGAAGAAGAAGACGAAGACGAAGACGAAGAAGAAGATCGTCTTAAGAAAGTTTGATGACATTTTAACAAGATCGTGTCTTAGAATCTTTTTAACAAAAACGCTTCTCTCTGTCTCTCCCTCTCTGTGTGCGCGCGCGCGCGCGCGCGCGCGCGCGTGTGTGTGTGTGTGTGTGTGTGTGTGTGTACGCACGCGCGTGTTTGTGTGTTGAAGACTGCTTGATATGTTCACAGATTAGATCGTCCCAGTTCTTTCAAACGAGCGTTTCGTTGTCTGAATTAATTTCACCACCGCACTCTGACAGACTCACAAAGAGCGGGGGAAAAAATCACGATGTCTTTCATGCTGATCTCACTCCGAGCCTGAAAACCTTCAGCCATAAACCGATAGACCAGGCCACACATTTCTGCGTCCATCATTCGCCTCCCAATACAACCTTCTCCCAATGCCCAATACAGCCTTTTCACAAACCGTTCGATTTCCCCCGAGCCTCGTCTGAAGCTGTTAGCCGTGTGCACAGTCCATTTGCATGTGATAATTGGGCGTGCTTTAGAACTGTCCCCTACTGTCAGATTGTTGTGGCTGCATCCCTATCGAAGGGTTCATATCACCCTGTCATGGGGTTCTTCTATGCAAAATGTTTAGTGCCAAAAGGCAGCAACAAGCGCTTTGTTCATGAACACAGTATTGTTACTCAAAGAAATGGTGTTGATTATTGTTTTTTTTATCTGAAAGCAGTATGGATCACTGATGTCTGATTTTAATTAACACATTTTAGGGCTGTTTGGCTTTGTATGGCGGTCAAGCGCGATCGTCACAAATACAGCGATTATGACTCATAAAAGAGATAATGACTCATGAAAATCTATCTATCTATCTACACACACGCACACGCACACACACACACACACACACACACACACACATATGTATATATATATATATATATATATATACTTTGAGTAAAATAAAAACACAGAAGTAAACAGTTTCATTTTAAATTGTATATTCTCCAATGAAATTTTCGCTTAAAAGCTTCTTCAGTAATGGCAACTGTTTAGAGAAACACACTGTATGTATAAGGTACATTAAGCAGTTCAAGAAAACATTTCAAGAAACCTTTTTCTGTACAAATCGGACAAGTGGTTTAAACCCCTTTTCTCGTGCATTCATGTATCCACGTTCACACTCACTCACTTGCCCACATGTATCAAGGTTTCCGTTCATCTTCATCTTCCACCTCACGTGAACACGGCGTATGCCTTCTCTCCCTCCCACTCACCGCCCTCCCCCTCCAACCCTACCATCTCCACCAACATATCAACCTGCTCACCACCCTCACTTTCTCTCTCCCCATATATCCAACAAACATACTCATGTTTACTTTTAAAAAATGTGTACACCAGAATCTCCCTCCACTCTCGCAACCTATCAATACAATCTCCAATGTCCTCAGAAGCACAACACAACAGGATCGAAATATATCTTCCAAAATACTGGTAAACAATAATGTATATATATATATATATATATATATATATATATATAAATAATGTTTCCTGAACGCACAAAATTATGACTTATGAAATAGATAATTAAAACAGATGAAATGCGATTCATGAAACAGATTATCATGATTGACGAAATCAGATATTACTTATGAAAAAAAGATTATGGTCGATGAAAATAAAACATTATAATCCATGAAAGCAAATAGCTTTGCCCCATGAAAACATGTGATGTTGGCTCATGAAAATTGATAATTATGACTAATAAATACAGACTGTCGTGACTCATGGGGAAAAAATGATTCATGTGGAAAAAGACGATAATGATTCATGAGAACACCTAATTATGACTCATGAATACAGACTATCATAACTCAGGGGAAAAAGTTATGACTCAAGTGGAAACAGACAATAAATGAAACACGAAAGCAGATAATTATGACTCTTGGAAACAGGTCACTGCTATTCATGTGCGTAGCGCACTGGTATCACTGTTGTAACTGCGCAAGACTGTTTTGCTTCGATGCAGAATTCCGGAAATAATTGTCATAATTTACTGTTTTCACTGTTCACGGCTTACTAAGGTCATAACGTGGTTTTTTTTTTCCGTCTTTTGACTCATACCTGATGTCTTAATAGCGTCAAAATTGGTCAAAACAGTGGTTTTCACTTGACGATGACAGGTCTTTAATTTACAATTACTGGGGTTTTGCAGTCAGTGTTTCCTTGATGATAATTACGATTTTGACTGTGAAATAAGCAATTCTGGCATTCTGAACATATCAAGCTTCCATACTTCTCCCTCATCCCACGCCGTGCAAAACGTGGGGAAACCCGTCCGTGGGGGGTTGATTTCCCACCTCACCTTCATTCGGCTCTTAACTGTTCCCTTGGCTCGGTAGGGGAACAGGACTGTGGAGCTCGTCGTGGGGACGAGTGTATAAGCGGATCTCTGGATCCGTTCGTTTTATGACCACAAATCACACGCCGCTGTTAAAAGTCAACGCGAACTGCTTTGGCCAGAATTCGCTGCTGCGTGTGGAAATTGATTTCGTGGGTAATCCGTGCAGTATGGAATTACAGTAATCAAGCTGAGCTGTGATTTGTCATCTGACACGTGTTCCTGCTGCATCAGCGAAAGATGTTGACGAATTGTCGCCCTAAACCGGAGCTCCAAGAATAGCGCGCGCAACAAACAAGGCGGATCGTGCATG
Organism: Conus canariensis; assembly: GCA_033310375.1. NCBI lineage: Eukaryota > Metazoa > Mollusca > Gastropoda > Neogastropoda > Conidae > Conus > Conus canariensis. The sequence continues at coordinate 61,132,873 of CM065723.1, forward strand.
CATGATCAGGTTAAACTCCAAAATTTCCCACAGATGGTTGACGACTGATGTCAATGCTACCGATTTGTCAATCCACTGGCTGCCGATTTGATTCGTGACGCTAGGCCAAGAACCATTCCCCCACTTTTGAGTGTCTAAGTGAGATTGTCATCCAAATGAGAATATTGATGCAAATGAATACTGGATCAACCGTTATAAAGAATTCGTCAGATGCCACGTTCTTCTAAAATTATAGCATAACACCACAGATCACACCATTGTGCGGTGACCTGTGCACGCGCGCGCGCGCGCGCGCGTGTGTATGTGTGCGTGTGTGCGTGCGTGCGTGCGTGCGTGCGTGCGTGCGTGCGTGCGTGTGTGTGTGTGTGTGTTTATTTGTGGAAACGAATGTCCAGAAGATGACATAGTTATCATATATAAGTAACAACAACAACAAGAACAACAATAACCACACACACACACACACACACACACACACACACACACACACACACACACACACACACACACCAACGCATACACATCCACATCTTTGGACTCCCCACTTTTCACACTGGCATCGCTTTATTGATGCAAACTTACCAGCGTACACATGTTTGCAGTACAAACAAGGAGTCCTGAGAGATTCAAAGTCTTTTCGTAATTGACGTGTGTTTAGTCATGTGTCTGCCTTTGGAAAGACCAAGTATGACTCTGACCCATTCTTTAGGGGTCTTAGCAATGTTGGCCTTGTGGTTATTCCAATATTTGTTCGGTTGGTGATGTTTCTTACTCCTCCTGTAAGTCTGGATGTACGGCCACTTCCTCTCTTGATGCTGAGCTCTGAAAGTGGTCAATGGTAGAGTGGTTTTAATTTTGTTTGTTGGGGTGATTCTTTAGATTTCTTATCACATCAGATCGGCCAAAGTGTAATCGAGTTCCTATCGATGCCTTGCCTGCCAGTTTCTCTGCTCTCTCAGTTTCTTTGACACCTGCATGTCCTGAGAAGTTATTCCATACGTGTCTCTGCTGTGGAGGGCTGCACACTGCTTTATCCCATTCCACTTTCCCCTTTTGAAGTCGGTTCATGGAGTTAGTCAGTATCATGGCCTGCTGAGCTCTAAGCTGGTCTGTGGATGACAGCCAATGGAGTGTTTGTGTCACTGCTTCTACCTTCATTGCTAGACATAAAATTGTTAAACTGTATGCGCCATTGTCTTTTGGAGAGTTCGACCATTTTGCTTCACTGTGTATTCCTAGCTAGCCTGACCTACCTTTGGTGACGGAACCGTAAGTGTATATAACAATATATTCCTTTATGTGGAGGTTTCCCCCCTGCACCTGAATTTGTACGCTGGTTTTTGCCTTCAGGACATTTTGGACAGTGTCTTCTGGCGCGGTGGCAATTTGGTAGAGGTGTTTGAAGTACTCTGGATGCTTCCTCCGTTCCTTCGTTTCTTTGAGTTCTGATGACTAGCACACCAGCTGTACATTGTCTTCTGCTTGTCCCATCCGTGATTTTCCACGTCCTAGCCGAGTGCCTTTTGTTTCCTTGACCGCCGCATGTAGCAGGTTTTGGGGATTTTCATGTGCTCTAAATGATGCCTTCACCTGTTCCAGCTTGTGTCTGAACTGCATTGAAGGCAGGTCAAGCAGAAGTCGCATAGTTTTAATCGGTGTGTCCTTCATAGTTCCCAAGATCATTCTCATGGCTTCATTGTGAATTCTGTGTAAACTAAGATTGCTCCTGGACAGCGTTGTGAGCCTTAATCCATAATCGACCACACTAAGAACAACTGCATGATATAAGCGCACGTTCAGCAGACGCGAAACCATAAATGACAACTGACTGACAACCGCCAGAGCCCTTGACAAAAACCAATCAAAAACTCGATCCTGAGCACCAGAAGGTCAACGCCTCTTAAAGGATGGAATAATCCAGCGTGCTGAATGCTTTACTGAGGTCAAGGAGAGCAATCATGGGGATAAATTTCTCATTTCATATTCATCAGCAACGTGTCCAGGACTGGCAGTACAGCTGTCTCTGTGCTCTGATCCTCCCAATCAGCAGACTCATTACACGTATGCTGTCATGAGACAAATATTTCTGCACACATTAGAAGACAGCTGAACCTTGTACAGTACCTTCACATGGATGGTAGATTTGACACAGGACTCATTTGTTCTTAAAATTTGCAAAATCATTACTATAATGACTGAAGAATTGTTAGACTGCACTTGTTTTCCCCCACTACTTAATTGTTCAGCATTGTTCTTAAAATTTGTGAGTCAGTGCCATGCTTTTTCGTTGGTGGTGTGGCAGCAGATTGTCAACAACATCAGTCACACGTTTTAGCATAAACCATACTTACTCTAAACGGAGACAGGGACTTGTATTAAGAATGTATAAAAGTAAAAAGTAAGAAAAAGGTTACAGGCAAAGCTAAATTTTGAAGACACTTGCAAGACGAAGTTCTGGTGAATGAAGCACTTATAACACACACGGATCTCTAAAATGTAATTCGTTGACTCTGCATTACAAAAAGATTGATCTCTTTGACAAAACTGATAGAAAAATATATGTACATAGAGCTGAAGAACCTGCGTAGAATGTGATCAACAAGAATGCAGACGAGACAACTTTGCTACGTTAACAATTTCTGTCTTTGTGGACACAGTCTCCGAGCCCACCAGATCTGATATATAACATGCGCTCTGCCTCTCTGTCTGTGTGTTTATCTTTGCATCTGTGTGCCAGTTGTCTTTTTGTTCCTTCTACAAATCCACAGTTTTCATCTTATCTTCTTCAACTTGGGCATGTTGACACACTGACACGCTGGGCAGATCAAGACTCAGTGACGTTGTGTGAGACATTCGCGTTGGTCGCATATTGCTTTTTTACATGATCCACATGGTTGAGCGAAGCGATGTCGGGATCCGCAGCGAGTCAAACAGGATTGCTGTTGGTGTTCATAAAGATTGAAATGACCGTGCTGACTGTCAGCCGGAACAGCTCAGCTGTGAGAATGTTAGACTGAAGATCTGAAAGACAGGGAGGGCAGGGAAAAGTGAGGGGTGTGTGTATGTGGGGGGGGGGGGGGGGGGGGGAGAAGAGAGGGCGGCTAACCAGTACATATATACATATGATTTCCAAGTGTGTATCCTGAATTTGCATGGACACATTTGACAAGAGTAGGTGTTCAGTATCAGAACCATAAAGCTTAAAGCAGAGGCACACGACAGTATGTGTGAAAAGTTAGTCTTGAACGAAAACATTAATTTACAAACAAGAGATGTAAGTTATTGATCATATTATCCGCGATATGAATACTTTGTTTCGGTTAAAAGGAAAAAAACTGAAAAAAAAGTTATCATTGAACGGATCTACTCAATGCCCTAAAAAACTGAACAATCTAATAAGAATTGAGACAATTGTAGGACATGGCACCAAAGCCTACAGTGTACAATAACTGATCTTCAATAAGTAAAACAAGAACTAAACTTTTTTTTTGTTATTTAAACAGTAAAAAGAGGTAGGCATATGGAGAAGGTTTGGAGAAACATAGCAATAAAGATGAAAATGGACACCGAAGAAACTGTGAAACTTTCACAAGGAAGTTGAGAGTACAGGTTTGTTTTTTATGATTACATCTAAAAACAAAGAAAGAAACAAACGAACAATAGCACTAATTTACTGCCCCCCCCCCCCTTCCCGAAACAAGTAGCAATACTGAAAAGAAGAAAGCTTTGGTTTCTTGGCATCTGGAAATAAACTTGGTATGGGCACATGATTATGGACATACAACCGTCAAAAAAAAGACTCGCATTTACCACGTCGAAACTAAAAAGACATAATGAACAGTCCCCACCACCCTCCCTCTCCACCTTCCCTTTACGAACAGTATCAAACTACTGAATACTTTATTGACTGCACGAATTATGCGGGGGGAAGGGAGGGGGGGGGGGGGGGGGGGGAAGCGAGTGGAAAAACTAGTGCAGTAATGTGACGTGACATGTCTGCCATAACTCCGTCCTCCTTCTTCAATCCCCAAACGAAGCAGGCAGACCAGCCGTGTAAGTGCGCTCTGCCTCTTCATATATACAGTTCGTTAAGACACTTTGTATAATTATCCCTCTCATTTGATTCATCTTCAACCACTCATTATCTATACAGTTCGTTAAGAAACTTTGTATAATTATCCCTCTCGTTTTATTCAACTTCAACCGCTCATTATCTATACAGTTCGTTAAAAGAAACAAACTTTGTATTATTATCCCTCTCATTTCATTCATCTTCTACCGCTTATAATCTATACAGTTCGTTAAGAAACTTTGTATAATTATCCCTCTCATTTCATTCATCTTCTACCGCTTATAATCTATACAGTTCGTTAAGAAACTTTGTATAATTATCCCTCTCATTTCATTCATCTTCTACCGCTTATTATCTATACAGTTCGTTAAGAAACTTTGATTAATTCTCCTTTTTTATCTTCTACCTCTCATTTATCTATCTTTACCTCTCTCAACTCTTTTTCTGTATCCCCCCTACGCCATTCATCTCCTGCCGAATCCTCCCTCCCTCTCCTCCCTCACACACGCACGCACGCACACACACACACACACACACACACACACACACACACACACACACACACACACACACACACATACACGCACGCACACGCCCGCATGCACGCGCGCGCGCTCGCACGCACGCACACACTTACCACAGGATGCCGGAGCCTCGTCCTCGCCACACGGGCAGTCAGAGTGAATGTCACACAGCTGGTGATGGGGGATGCAGAGGGAGCTGAAGGGGCACGGGAACTCCCTCTTTCTACACACCTGTTCCCCCGGATCTGAAACAGGAGGGGTTTGGTGCTGAGAGCAGCATTCCTTTGGAGTTATAAGTGTGCAATGAATTGCATCTCAACATGGGGACTTGAGTTACCCTTACTTTGTGATATACTATCTCCTGTTCCCTCCTCATTTTAAGGTTCCTTACATATCGACCAACCCGAGGTTTTCTGTGTTTCTTTCTCTTCGTCTGTGTGTTCTGTTTCACTTTAACATTACATCAAAGACCAAGAAGGTTATGCCAGCCTTGAATAAATGTTGATTTTTTTTTTTTTTTTTTTTTTTGCTGAGTAAGTATGTCAGATGCAAGATGGATGAGGACTTGGAGATGACGTGTTTTCGTCGTGCTCCGCTCTGCGAAGATTCAGCGCTTTCTATTGTTGTTGAAGTCGTGGAAGCAATGTAATTTTCATTCAACAGCCTTGTGCAGTTTAGCAGTAGTAGATTGTTTTTTTCAAATGTCTCTTTGTAAAAATAAAATGTTAAAAGCAGAGATCAGTGAAGAAGAGGTAATAAGGAGTGGAGAGAGAGAGAGAGAGAGGGGAGAGAGAGAGAGAGAGAGAGAGAGAGAGAGAGAGAGAGAGAGAGAGAGACAGACAGACAGACAGACAGACAGACGGAGACAGAGACAGAAACAGAGAGTTTGAATGAACGGAAGATGGATTATATGTAATTGCAACTGTAATTGCACTGCCATACTTGAGTTGTCTACAGTTTGGTTTGTGAGCTAATCGCACTTTCTGTATTCTTTAGTCGACTTTTTTTTTTCACATCGGACACTTACCTATTACCATTTTGGACCGCGCCATGGTGGATGGTTAAGTCGTCCAAAAAAAAAAAAAAAATGTTGGGTGGTGGGGGGTGGGGTGGTGGGGTGAACGCGAAATGTCTCTCAGTTTGTTCTGTGCCTGCTTTTATGTTGGTATTATTTGTGCTGGGCAATTCGGGTGCTGAAAACGTGGAGGGAGTTTACAGGCGTGTAATTATCTAATCATGGATGAGCAAGAGTTAATGTACTTGTTGTACTCTGACTATGTCAACGGAACCGCGACCACATCCATCGTCGACCAGTGTGCACGCGTTGACGGCACCATGGGAGACAACTCAATTCAGCTTTCTCTCACGTTCAGTCATGACCCAGTAACCCCCGTTACTCTCTTCTTCACGTCCACACCTTGGGGACGGCAACTCATTTTCTCTGTTCGTCAGGCCCAGTTGTAGGACAACGCGGTTCACGCTCTCCCTCAAATGCAGATGTGGGGGACAACCTCCTACAGATTGTACGGGGGACAACCTCCTGCAGATGTGCGGGGGACAGCTTCCTGCAGATGTACGGGGACAACCTCCTGCAGATTGTACGGGGGAAAATCTCCTGCAGATTGTACGGGGGACAACCTCCTGCAGATGTGCAGGGGACAAAGTCCTGCAGATTGTACGGGAGACAACCTCCTGTAGATGTGCGGGGGACAACCTCCTGCAGATGTGTGGGGGACAACCTCCTGCAGATGTGCAGGGACAACCTGCTGTAGATGTGCGGTGGACAACCTCCTGTAGATATGTTGGGGACAACTTCATGCAGCTGTGCAGGGACCAACCTGCTGTAGATGTGCGGGGGAGGGGGGGGGCAACTTGCTGCAGATGTGCGGGGGACAACCTGCTGCAGATGTGCGGGGGACAACCTCCTGCAGATGTGCAGTGACAACCTGCTGCAGATGTGCGGGGGACAACCTCCTGCAGGTGTGCAGGAGACAACCTGCTGTAGATGTGCGGGGGACAACCTCCTGCAGATGGCGACAACCTCCTGCAGGTGTGCAGGAGACAACCTCCTGCAGATGTACGGGGGACAACCTCCTGCAGATGTGCATGGGACAACCTCCTGCAGATGTGCAGGAGACAACCTGCAGATGTAGGGGGACAACCTCCTGCAGATGGGCAGGGGACAACCTCCTGCAGATGTGCGGGGGACAACCTCCTGCAGATGTACGGGGGACAACCTGCTGCAGATGTGAGGGGACAACCTCCAGCACTTCTCACCAACAGAACTTGTGATAGTGTGACGAGTTATTGTATCCACATACAACGACGAAGTCTTGGGATATCATAACAAACAGGGCACTTAGGTGGATCCTTGTGACACCCTAACTTTTTTACAGATACACTTTTATTTCATTTTCAAGTGTCTGCACATATGATTTCAATACTTCACAAATGAGAATATAAGGGAAAATATAACTAAACTCTGGGTAAAATAAAGGAACGATCAGAACCAAAAAAAGCAACATGAAAAAATCTAAAACACATATATACATACAAAAGAAGAATATGAATATGTGCTAGCCATTCCTACAAAGTCTTATATGCCATTATATTTTGATGGTGTCCCAGAGCATCAAGAAGTGTTTTTTTTTGTTTTTTTTTTAATGAATACGCAGACGTCATGAATACATACTCTTAACTCTCAAGAGGCTTGGAGGTTGTCGTTTTTGTACTCCCAGTTCTTACAGAACAGGGAGTACTTTAGAATGGGAACGAAGAAATGCTGTCTGTGTGTGTGTCTGTGTGTCTGTCCGTCGGTCCGTGGTCAAAATGTGTTCCACTCGCTCCAGACAAAACTACTGGGCCGATCTTTCTGAAAATTTGTAGGTATGTTCATTATGGGTCACGGATGACGCCCGATGTTTTAGTTTACCGTTATAGCTGTTACTAATGGCTGTGACGGCCTGTAACGGTTTTTCTTCTTTATGGGATATCTCAGAAAGTACTTGGCCGATCTTTGTGAAAATTAGCAGGTATGTTCATTATGGGTCACGGATGATGCCCGATGTTTTATTTTACCGTTATAGCCGTTACTAACGGCTATAACGGCCCATAACGGTTTTTCTTCTTTATGGAGTATCTCAGAAAGCACTTTGTCGATCTTTCTGAAAATTTGTAGGTATGTTCATTATGGGTCACGGATGATACCCAACGTTTTAGTTTACCGTTATAGCCGTTACTAACGGCTATAACTGCCCATAACGGTTTTTCTTCTTTATGATTTATCTGAGAAAGTACTTGGCCGATCTTTCTGAAAATTTGTGGGTATGTTCATTATGGGCGACGGGTGATGCCCGACGTTTTAGTTTACCCGTTATAGCTGTAACTAGCGGCTATAGCGGCCCATAACGGTTTTTCTTCTTCATGGAATATCTCAGAAAGTACGTGGCCGATCTTTCTGAAAATTTGTAGGTATGTTCATTGTGGGTCACGGATGATGCCCGATGTTTTATTTTACCGTTATAGCCGTTACTAACGGCTATAACGGCCCATAACGGTTTTTCTTCTTC
>CM065723.1:61146037-61148537 GCA_033310375.1 Conus canariensis
GTGTGAGGAAAGGCACATACTTACTTGCGTATACTCTCTCTCTCTCTCTCTCTCTCTCTCTCTCTCTCTCTCTCTCTCTCTCTCTCTTCTTACTTGTTACTAATTGATATGCACGACCATTAGGATTGTCGCTGTGGGCCTTCCTGAATTCTTTAGCATGGAGAGAACGAAAACTGCCATATGTCAACGTCGACACGAATCTCTGTCTACTAGAACAGGACATTTGGGCTTCTGTTCATTTTGTACATGTATGGTGGATAAGCCTAGTATGTTTCTGATGTATTAACGTTCTTATTATTGTTAAATGATCTGAAGAAAAAAAAATGAAAGTGGGAAACATGGAAGAGAAAAAAAGGAAGAAAAAAGGAGGAATGGGGAAAAATATGTGAATAAAGAAAATAGGATTGTACTTTTTTTCACAACGAAGAACTCATGTTATATGCACGCAAAAATAAACAAAACGAACAAATACGCAAATGTGAAAAAAGAGGTAAAAATAGAAAAGTGAAGAAGCGCTTCATGACTTGCGTGCAACTGACACACAGGGCAAAGAAAAAATCTCCTTCCGACTCCGAAACGTTAGAAACAATGCTGATTTGGTTTGTATTGAAGATGAAGAGACTTTAAATGGAAGTAGGCAGAATGAGAAACCAGAATTTTGGAAGAACGAACAGAAGTTATGCTTTCTTGCGGATCCATAAGTGTGTGTGTGCGAGTGTGTGTGTGTGTGTGTGTGTGTGTGTGTGTGTGTGTGTGTGTGTGTGTGTGTGTGTGTGCATGTCTTAAGTCAAGTCAAGTCAAAATTATCTTTATTGAGGGTTGAAGAATAAGCTGTCAACCTTTTTTTTGTGTTTTGTTTTTTTACATCCTGCCATCATAAAAAAAGAAAGAAACGAATATAACTCACAACGAGGAAAATTAAAACCATTTTCAAAAGCACACATCTTCTACCAATCATATGAAATAACAATAAACTGTTATTGGAACATCAATTTCAAATGCAGTTAGAGAGAGAGAGAGAGAGAGAGACAGACAGACAGACAGACAGACAGACAGACAGACAGAGACAGAGAGAGAGAGAGGGAGGGAGGGAGGTGACCTTCAATTGTTGCCTAGAGTTTCCACAAGATACTTTTTTGGTGCTTTTTAGATACTATTTTTAGTGCTTTTTAAAGTGCCTCTCTCTTTCTCTGTGTGTGTGTGTGTGGGGGGGGGGGGGGCGTGCGCGTGCGTACGTGCGTGCGTTTACCCACGCCATTCTCCACAAAACGGACATTTGGTGTACAGTGGAGAGAAGCGAAAAAGGACATTAAAAAAAACAAAATAAAAGGTTACATTCTATATGGCAATGAAATCCCCTATAGCAGTAGCCTTCCATCACAGGAAACCAACTGGGAACCACGTGACCATCTTATTCTCTCTCTCCCCCCCCCATCCTCCCCCATATTAGCCACGGTCTATGCCTCTTCCCCCACTCTCTCTGCCCATCCACCTCTCTTCGTCACGTTACTCCAATCAATTCACCTCTACTCCTACTTGTCAAGAGGAAAACGCCGTGCCAGTTGTTCCATGATCTGCGTAATGTAAATGAAGGTGGCACGCTGGAGGAGAGTAGGAGTGAGGAAAGGAGGCATGATACAACGCGATGTGTAACAATGCAACAGTCTCCTGAAAAAATGTAACACATATAATTGTAATTATATGTTTTTGTGCTTGATGCACACCTTCTTTTCTTTTTTTTTTTTTTTTTTTTGATTTAAACCAGTTGTAATTTTTCCCGTCCTGAATGTACAAACCATGCAACAGCTGAAAAGGAAAAACGGAATCACTGAGCCACCAAATGTAGGATAATAAGTTACAAAACAAACACTACGCATTTTGACGTACCGGCTCTTCTTCAGGCAGGAGAAATAAGGTTTAAAAAAACAAAACGATGGAAACTACAAACGAACAGTTTCTTATCTTTTCGATCCTGGAGCAAACTCTGGCGTGGATAAAAGGCTGAAATTACGGAAAGGAAAGTGAAGAGGGAAGAGAGTGGGAGTACAGATTAGAACGACGACAACAACAACAATGATAATAACCATGATAATAATGATGATGATGATAACAACAACAACAACAATAATAATAATAATAATGATAATTTTCACGTAGATTACGCGCCAAAAAGATAACAATGTGACATTCTGTTTGTTCGTATTTCTGTCATAAAAACACTCTATTGTCACACTTTCCTTTGTATCAAGGAGGAGGGGGGGGGGGGGGGGGGGGAGCAGAAGCACGTGCGGTAATCAATGGGCGGCGGTCACGGCTCACGGGCGTCTCACACAGCTGTTGAGGACCCAAGACTTCCGGAAGTGAGTTCAACGAAGGGTGACCTGCTCCAGTCTCGTCTGCCTGCGGCCCAAAAAGTCCCATGGCCCGTCTCCGATGTCTGCCACTTACGGGGAACACTGAAAGCCCGCTTACTGAGTCGAAACTGCCGAACCACTCCTAA
>CM065723.1:61158537-61176037 GCA_033310375.1 Conus canariensis
TTTTCTCGTCTTTTGCTTTGCAACTTTCCTTTCTTTCACATTTCACTCTTATTCTCCTTACTTTTATTTTCCTTATCATATTTTCCTCGCATCCCCCCCCCTCCTCCAGACAGACAAACAGACAGACAGACAGAGACAGAGAGACACAGAAATACAGAGAGACTTACAGAGAGAGAGAGAAAGAGAGAGAGAGAGAGAGAGAGAGAGAGAGAGAGAGAGAGAGAGAGAGAGACAGACAGACAGACAGACAGACAGACAGACAGACCAATAGACAAACAGACAGACAGCAAGGTAAACACGCAGACAGACAGATGAATATGTAGTCAGATAGATGAACAGACAGGCGTCTAGGTCAACAAGCAGACAAACATGCGGACAGACAGTTGAACAGGCAGACAGACAGGTGAACAGACAGAAAAACACACAAACAGACAGGTGAACATGCAGACAGATGTGCAGAACAGACGAAGATGGAGTCATACATGAAGACACACGAACATGCAGACGGAAAGATAAACACCATGGTTAGCTGAGCGTGAACATGAACACACACCAGGCAGATCATACAGGTATGCAAAAATGCAGACGAAGAATTAAATAGATAGACAATCAAGATGGTCACGCAGACAGGCAGACAAACAGACAGACAGACAGACAGACAGACAGACAGACAGACAGACAGACAGGTGACAATGCACACGGAAGAGATAAACAGATAGACAATCAGGATGGTCACACAGACTGGCAGACCGACCGACAGATAAACGTGACAGACGGTCAGCTGGGCAGACAGACAGACAGACAGACAGACAGACAGACAGGCAGACAGACAGACGGATGGACAGAGAGACAGACAGGGTGACTGACCCAGCTGGCAGTGCTGCAGAGAGACAGTGTCCAGCGCCAGCAGCGAGTCGTTGTCCGGCAGGTCAGCCACCAAGGCCAGCACGAAGAGAGAGTGCACCGCCCCCACCTCCACCTCCCTCTTCACCCACCTGTCACGTCACACACAGCATGTTAACAGAAAACACTCCCATCTCCCTCCCTCGCCCACCTGTCACGTCACACACAGCATGTTAACAGAAAACACCCCCACCTCCCTCCCCAACGCACCTGTCACGTCACAAACAGCATGTTAACAGAAAACACTTCCACCTCCCCCCCTCACCTACCTGTCACGTCACACACAGCCTGTTAACAGAAAACACCCCCACCTCCCACCCTCACCCACCTGTCACGTCATACACAGCCTGTTAACAGAAAACACCCCCCCCTCCCTCCCTCACCCACCTGTCACGTCACACACAGCCTGTTAACAGAAAACATCCCCACCTCCCCCCTCATCCACCTGTCACGTCACACACAACATGTTAACAGAAAGCACCCCACCTGTCTGTCTGTCTGTCTGTCTGTCTGTCTGTCTGTCTGTCTGTCTGTCTGTCCGTCTGTCCGTCCGTCCGTCTGTCCGTCTGTCTATCTATCTATCTAGCTGGCTGTGTGTATGTGTGTACATGTGTGTGTGTGTGTGTGTGTGTGTGTGTGTGTGTGTGCGCGCGCGTGTGTGTGTGTGTGTACGCGCGCGCGTGAGAGAGAGAGACAGAGAAGGAGAGAGAGAGAGAGGCAGCGGGACAGGGAGGGGAAGGGGAAAAGAGAGGGAGGATGGAGAGTGGAAGCGAAAGGAAAAGACAGAGACGGAAAGAAGAAGAGGCAGGCAGGCAATTAGGTTTGTTACTGGTGGGTCGAATGGCCGACTGACCGGCCTCTCTCCTGGCTGGTGGCTTGACAGACAGATTTCATCCTAATTCACGGTGATAATCTCTCTCCGAAAGACGGGTAATTAAGAACATGAGTGTAGGATTAGTCTGTAATAATACAGATTCCACCTCCACCCTGTCAACAGCGAAAAGTGTGTGAAAGGATGTGATTTTGTTTCGCATATGTATGTCTTATTCATTGCCTAGAAAATTCTCTCTCTCTCTCTCTCTCTCTCTCTCTCTCTCTCTCTCTCTCTCTCCTCTCTCTCTCTCTCTCTCTCTGGTTTTTCTTACTGATCTTATTCACTCACCAGGTCTGAGCGACAATGATATGTTTTTTGTATATAAATATCACGGAAAAAGGCATTAAGGATGAAAGTTTAAGCGAAAAATGAAAAAGAAAATGATACACCAGAAATCCATTTACTTAGACAATTTAGTTCCATCTATATTAATCAAGCTAAAGGTTAAGGTTTAGGATCAAATCCATAGTTGTAAGAGGTTCACTGTGTATGGGGCATAGCAAGAAGGAGGGCGGAGCCGATCCTTCACCATCTGCCGCTTTAACCTTCCCTGACTCGAATCAGGTACGCATTGACAGAGGGTTTCCAAGCCGAAAAAGAATCCGACCCTAGGAGTGATATGAATACACGACCATCAGCTCCACATGCGAAACGCTCGAAGCATTTGACACAGAGGGGCCTCTCGATGTAATCAACAGATCCCACCACGAAGAGATCATACATACAGAAAAAGGGCTGGCAAAGGCTGCACACCTAAAATCAATGCACCAGACCTTGCTTAAAAAGAGTCGGGTATTTATAGACAGGCACAACAATTACATTGTTTTGAGAACTTGTCTTGTGTCTGAAAGTTCATCTACCTTCATTCCTTTCACGTGCCCACCAACGTACATGCAAGGCGATTCCAAGCAGACAGGTAAAAATGAAAGGAATGGAACCTTTCGGGAGGAACCAGCTGGCGCAAGGATAGGGTCACGGGTGAGCGAGAAGGCCTGTAATGCGACGTCAGCCAAGGGGAAGGTCATGTATTCGAAGCTTGTGGATGATGTTGTCGGTGGAAATCCCCTAAAGCAAGAGAAATGAGTGGTGGTGGTGGTGGGGTGGGTGTTTTTTTTTTTTGTTTTTTGTTTTTTGGTCAATGATCAGTTTAATATCAAATGCCGACTCAAAGTTATGCTAGGCCTCAAAATGCTTACATGGATTTTTATAGTAATATAGAGCAAAGTCCTAATTGTGGTGTGTGGCCAAGGGGGGGCTGCCGATAAAAGCATTCTCCCCCCTCTCCCACTCCCTTTCCTTCCCCTCCCCTGTCCTTCCCCTCCTCCTCCTATCCGCGACTCCCCCGTGGGAAGGGACATCACGAAAGACAAGTCGGCACTCCCCCATGGGGCAAGCAACGCTATCTGTCGTCGTCTGCCGTGATTTGTCTCCCTTTCCAACTTCCGCTCTCAATGAGGTCAGGTTGTCTCCCCTAGCGCCTTGTTGGGGAAAATTGCTTTCGAATTTCATTAGATGAGTAAAAGCTCACACACAAACAACAACCTTCAGAATTGCTAGTTGTAAAGTGTGTGCGTGTGTGTTGTTTTTTTTTAATTTTTTTTTTTTTTACCGCTTTCCCTTCGTGTCCACGATCATGACGACAGTTATTCAGATTTTTTTTTTCAGGTGCGTTTAAAATACGACCGGCAAAACAAAGAACAACGGAAACCAAACTTTGGGCATGCGCCAGTCGATTTATCCTCTCTTTTGAACATTAAAGTGATCTAGTTTTGGTGGTTGGGGTGTGGGTAGGGGCCTTGGGATCAGATCGATCTTGCTGGCATGACGCTTCTAGAGCCCCCTGATGAGCAGAAGCTCACACCATCACATTGTCTTATTTAATTAAAGACCTGCGCTGAAATTCAGACTAATATTTTTCGTCGACTGTTGTTTTGTTAACAGTGGTCTTGGAAGAGAGTTCCAGTGTTCACAGAAGAAATGAATCTCTGGTTTGGGGTTCTTCGGAAACGGTTCGGGTGCTGACGGTAACAGTGACACTATGCTCACAGTGGTGAATCACATTGTGCTGTACTTAACAGTGGCTGAAGTCAGCAATGACACTGTGTTCACAGTGATGGAATCACAGTGGTGACACTATGTTCACAGTGGTAAAACCACACTGAGCAGTGACACTGTGTTCACAGTGATGAAATCACAGTAGTGACACTGTGGTCGCAGTGGTGAACCACACTGTGCTCCAAATAACAGGGGCTGAAGACAACAGTGACACTGTGTTCACAGCGGTGACCCCCACTGTGCTCTACATAACGGGGGCTGAAGACAGCAGTGACATTGTCTTCACAGTGGTGAATCACAACGTGCTCTATATAACAGAGGGCTGAAGACAGCAGTTTCACCCCCACCCCCCTTTTTTTTCTGCGTACGCAGGCTGATACTCCTGCGGACGCTCCCTGTATAGACAGGCAAGGATTAATCCCATCTACTAAACAAAGGGAGTGGAGTTTTGTGTGTATGACGTTTTTGATCCCGCCATTAAGGCAGCCATACTCCAGCTTCGGGGAAGGTGCATGTTATGTGTAACGTGTCATCCATACCAACGGCCAAACTGGCCTTCTCTTCCGAAAGTTAGTGATGGGATTTTACATGTGTGCAAGATGTGCGTGCGTTCACACACGGAACCTCGGTTTATAGTCTCATTCGAAGGAGTGTATAGGAAATGGAGTCAGAACCAATGTTAACTCCGAGGGAAAAATCCCGCTGTACCGAGAAGGCTCGGCGGTTATTCGAACCCGCAACCCCAGGATCACCAAGATTATGAGTCCGGCGCTCTACCACTGAGCTGTTCCGACCCCCTGAAGACAGCAGACATCGTTTTCACAGTGGTCAGTCACAATGTGCTCTATATAACAGGGGCTAGTGTGGACCATTACAGATTTCAGCTCTGCACCTCTGTGGAACGCCTCATCCCCCCCCCCCCTCCTCCTCTACCGACTCGGTCATCGCGTCATGGATTGAACTGGCCCTACGGTATAGGTTTATTTCCTGTGATGGACGTGTTTCTGGCAGTATTCCCGACCATCGACACAGTATCTGTATCTTGTGGGACTGATAACGTAATGATAATGACAGGAAGCGCTATCTAGAAGCTTGTCATATAGTTTCCGATCAAAGTGGAGTTCCTCAACATCACTATCATCAGACATATTTTTATTGATCATAAAAAAGGAAAAGAAATGAATAGGAAAGAATAAAGAAAGAGAGAAGAACGACGAAGGAAACTGTAACATTCTGTAGCCCGTCAAGTCACGCCCCTTACGGTGACCTCAGCAGGGCCAACCCTGCACAGTCAGACCTGTGGCGTGTCCATGCCAAGCCTTCCCTGTGAACCTACCTCTGAGCACTGCTCTTTTGCTGTGATGGGGTGGAGGTGGGGACGGGGTAGGGTATATGTGATAGCCTGCTTCCAGACGGGCAGGGATACTCTTTCAACCTCACCCTGCCACTGACAATGACTACCGTCAGTACTGGGCTTAGTGAAAGTGGTCTTGCGCATGTCGGATCAGGTCAGACGCTGATGGAAGCCACTGAAGTGACCCGCCATCGATACTAGGATGTGTCCTGGTGTTGGCTTCTCGGAGACCTCATGCTGGTATTTTATTGTGGTTGCTGCCGCTGGAACTGAGACAGAACGAGAATGAATGAAGCCATGAGTAGGTTAGGGGTAGGGGACTGGGGACAGGAAAAAGCGGCAAGGGAGTAACGCCGTGACAGGACACAGAAGGGCAGGCAGCGAAAAGTAAAAGGGAACATGTGAAGCACAGGGTAGTACCTCTGGGTGCTGTTGACACCGGTACTGTTAAAGACGATGGGGAGGTCCCGGGTCTCTTTCAGGATCCCTCCGCGCCCGCAGTAGTGGCAGAAAGGCATGACAAAGCCCCGCAGCAGTTCATTTCCGTTTCGGCTCTCCGCCAGCCAGCTGCTGAAGCGGAGGGTACACCGTGGCCCCGTGGGGTTGAGACAGGCGCTGTACAGCATTCGGCGCACGTCCGCTTCCTCGTCGGGCCCGGGGTTCGAGCCTGTGGCCACCACAAACTTGCCTGCAACCCCACAGAGCTTGTCTTTAGATGGCCTGTAAAGAGGATTGGGGGGCTGGCTTGGGAGACATGGGGTGTGATGGGCTGTTGTCAAGGGAGGCAAGATTCTGACGTTAAAGCCGGATGACATTCGTACCTCAGATAGCTAGTAAAGGAATAGAAATACAGGACTGAAAAGCCTCGAAACATTTACAGAATTTAGAGCGACAAAAATGCTATAAATGTGTGTGCTAATTCTTTCAAATCTTAGGATACAGAGAAGGTTACACACCCAGTTTAAGATATGTGAGTATTCATATGATATTTAATTTGAATCTCCAAAGTGTTGAGCATACTGAAAGACTTTATGAACGCACCATTAGAACAAACGCAACGTAAGATACTGAAAACTGATTTAAACCATTAATGTGTCATTAGATTGGATGCTCTTTTGTTAAGTGAACAGTAATCAGAACGTACAAATGCACACATGTTCCCTCGAATATACGCGCTCGCGAAGAACACTGCTGCTGCTGCCGATTTTGCCAGATCTTTCACACTCACACACCTTATTTTTCTTGCTCCAAGCCCCTTCCCACTCTCCCACCCGCCACGACCATGAAACACAGGCACAGATAGACAAACACACACACACACACACACACACACACACACACACACACACACACGCACACACACACACACGCACGCACGCACGCACGCACGCACGCACGCACGCACGCACACACACAAACACAGAGGACAATCGTTTGTGTTATAGCTGTAGATAAGTTAATTCTTTGACTCGTTGTGTTAACCTTTCTTCCCCGGCCCCGATTTTTTTTCCGTCTAATATCACGTAATGTGGAAAGACGTAAAACAAAACAACAACAACAGGACAATCCGGTCAATTTCTAACCGACATTTTGGTACCAGCAAAACCTCTTCAGTTCTTGCCCGGGAAAACGACCTTGTTTACGAGAGATTGTCACTCCCCCAGATTAATAACGGAATATCCATGGGGAGGAGGAGAGAGAGGAGGAGAGGGCGGGTCAGAGGGGAAACCCCTGCCCTCTCTTCTGCTGTCCAGTTCCATTTCCATCCAGATGATCTGTCACTGCCACGACTCTTGGTCATTTGTCTTCTCCACGGTAGGTCAGACAGACAGAGGGCAAAGGCCGCGCATCTTGAGGGAGGTATGCTATGAAAGACACCATTCCCTGCAGTGTTAATGGTAGGGTCATTCTGAGGAGACCGTCACTTATCGTTATTGCAAGTTGGGGAGATACTGTGGGGAATGTCATTTCCTGTTCTGTACAGAATGCTAGGGAGATACTGCGGCGAACACCATTACCTGTTCTTTACTGAATGTTAGGGAGTTACTGTGGAGAATGTCATTTCCTGTTCTATATAGAATGCTAGGGAGATACTCCAGAGAAAATCATTACCTGTTCTTTACTGAATGTTTGGGAGTTACTGTGGAGAATGTAATTTCCTGTTCTGTACAGAATGCTAGGGAGATACTGCGGCGAACACCATTACCTGTTCTTTACTGAATGTTAGGGAGTTACTGTGGAGAATGTCATTTCCTGTTCTGTACAGAATGCTAGGGAGATACTACGGCGAACATCATTACCTGTTCTTTACTGAATGTTAGGGAAATACTGTGGAGAATGTCATTTCATGTTCTGTACAGAATGCTAGGGAGATACTACGGCGAACAACATTACCTGTTCTTTACTGAATGTTAAGGAGATACTGTGGAAAATATCAGTTTTGTTCTATATTGAATGTTAGGGAGATACTTGTGGAGAATATCATTTCGTGTTCTTTACTGAATGTTCGGGAGAGACTGCGGCGAACATCATTACCTGTTCTATATTGAATGTTAAGGAGAAACTGGGGATATTATCATTTCGTGTTCTATATTGAATCTTAGAGAGATACTGTGGAGAATATTATTTCGTGTTCTATATTAAATCTTAGAGAATTACTGTGGAGAATATCATTTCGTGTTCTATACTGAATCGTAGAGAGATACTGTGGAGAATATGATTTCGTGTTTTGTATAGAATGCTAGGGAGATATTGCAGCGAAACTCATTGCCTGTTCTTTACTGAATGTTAGGGAGATACTTGTGGGGAAATTAATCTCGTGTTCTATATTGAATCTTAGAGAATTACTGTGGAGAATATCATTTCGTGTTCTATGCTGAATGTTAGAGGGATACTGTGGAGAATATCATTTCGTGTTCTATGTTGAATGTTAAGGAGACTGTGGAGAATATTATTTCATGCTCTATATTGAATCTAAGAGAGATGCTGTGGAGAAGATAATTTTGTGGTTTGTATAGAATGCTAGGGAGATATTGCAGCGAATATGATTGCCTGTTCTTTACCGAATGTTAGGGAGATATTGTGGAGAATATCATTTCGTGTACTATATTGAATGTTAGGGAGATACAGTGGAGACTATCATTTTGTGTTCTATATTGAATGTACGGGTGATACTTGTGGATAATATCATTTTGTGTTCTATATTGAATGTCAAGGAGATACTGTGTAAAACATAATTCCGTGTTCTATATTGAATGTTAAGGAAATATTGTGGAGAACGCCATTTCTTGTTTTATATTGAATAACGTGGTGATACTGTACAAAATATTTCCTGTTTTACATTATCGCTGGTGGATATGTTAGAATTATTTTCTGTTCTATACCGAATGCTAGGAAGGCATTGTGGAGAATATCGCATATTGAATCGTTGGAAGATAATGTACAAAATACTTGTTCTAAACTGAATGTTATCAAGATTGTAGTGAATGCTTAGGAAGATAGCGTGGTAAATTTCACTTTTTTTCTCTCTCTAGATTGTTAAGAAGGTACCAGAAATATATCTATTTTTTCTATATCTAAGGTTGCGAATATGCCGTGGAGAGTGTATCGATCTGCACTGTAATGAATATTTGGGCGATACTGTCAAGAAAGTGATTTACTCTGCTGTACTGACTATTTAGAAAATATGGTCAAGGAATATTAAAAAGATTCTATGAACAATATTATTCATCATACTATACTAAATGTCAGACCGTACGAATAATATAGTCAACTGTACAGCGCTAAATATTTGAGAGTTACTATAAAGGATATAATCTGCTGTCCTATACTGAATGTTAGAGAGATGCAATGAAGGGTATAATTTACTGTACTATAATAAATATTAGAGAGATACCATGAAATATCTAATTTAATGTTCAAGAGCGAATGCCAGCGAGAAAATGTGAAACGTGTAATTTACTGTTCTCTGGTGAATGCTAGGAAGGTACCACGAACAACATGATTATGTACCGAATTTTAAAGAGATAAGTAATTATTCTATACAGAATTTCACAGAGATGCTATGCAGGATAATTACTGTCCCGTACTAAATGTTGGTGGAGATGCTATTTAGGAAGTAATCCACTGTAAATACTAAATGTTGGGCATAAAATATGGAGAATACTGTCTGCTGCTCTATACTGAATTTGCCGGATATAAGCTACACACAAAAGTTAAGGATCACTTTCACAAACATTCATAACTGTCAAAATAAGAAAGTCAATGCGTTGAAGTTTGGCCAACATTTAATTCCATTCTTTAGTGATAACGATACACAATTGCCTTCAATCTCGAGCAATCGTTTGGTGTGTACATTTGATTAAAGTGGGTACGTATCCAAATTTGATTTCCCAAAGTCATTGAAATCACAAGACAGGGCATACTGATGCTCCCAAAAGCTCAGTAATGCGTGTAACCACCATGGCTGTTCTGGCACTCGACGCAGCGAGTCCTCATCGAGTTGACCAGGTTGGTGAAGATCCTCTGTGGAAGCGCCTGCCACTCAGCCTGCAGCATCTGGTAGAGGTGTTGGGCATCCCTGGGAGGGGGGTGGCTCCTCACTTTGCGATCCAGCTCATCCCAGAGGTTCTCAATCGGGTTGAGATCGGGACTGCATGCTGGCCACTCCATTCTGTTGACTCCAGACTGCTGCAGGAAGTCGTTGACCACCCTTGCCCTGTGGGGGCGAGCATTGTCATCCTGGTAGACAGCCCTCGGTCCCATCTGCTACAGTGTAGGCACAGCCAGTGGTCGAAGGATCTCATCCCAGTATCGGATGCCAGTCAGGTTACCCTGTAGGTGTTCTGTGGTGAAGGCTGAAGGCCCCCCAGACCATTACAGAACCTCCACCAAAGGCCACCTTTTCTTGGACAGTGGCGTCAGTAAAGCGTTGCCCTGGGCGCCTCCAGACCCTCAGTCGGCCGTCGTTGTGGTGAAGGGTGAAGCGTGATTCATCACTGAACAGGACCTGGGACCATTGCTGACGTGTCCACCTCACGTGACGTGCGCAGAAGGCGCGGCGTGCTGCCCTATGGGCTGGAGTTAAGCGTGGCCGTACTGCTGGGCGACGAGAACGGAGATTAAACCCATGTAGGCGGTTCCGTATGGTCTGCTGGCTGATGTTGATGTTAGTAGCCACCCTGAACTGCCTTTGAATTATGCTGGAAGAGGCTGTTCTTGTCTGCAGGGCTTGTCGTTCAATGAGACGATCGTCACGTGGGGTTGTCTTCTTCGGTCGACCAGATCTGCGTCTTTCATGGACAATCCCAGTGGCTGTGAAGCGTTGAATCAGTCGGACAATGACCGAGATGGACACATGAAGTCGCCTGGCCACTTCTCGCTTGGGAACACCATCTTGGAACCATGCAACAGCTCGTCCCCTATCCAATTCGCTTAATTTTCGTCGTGGAGGCATTGTCAGATCAGGCCTACTACTGGTGGAATGTCTTCTTATATAGCCAAGCGAGCGACAGCATCTCACACATAAACAGCAGTGCTTGCACGTGCATAATTGTTTTTCCATCTGGCAAGTGCAATGTGTTCAGGCAGAACGGTCCAAAACAAGGTCATTTTTCGCAAGTTTCTGCTTTTCCGTTTGCGGCCCAGCTCAGTAGTAGAGAATCCCGTGCAATTTTCGCACTAACACAACATCGCCCACTTACAGCTGAACAAGAATTCATGACAATTTGGCTGGACTAAGAAATAAATAACAGTAGCGAACTGAGTTTATTACGCACCTGTTTTCACATACCGATCCTTAACTTTTTGTGCGTAGTATATTATGAAGGATATAGCTTACTGTATATTTACCGACCATTAGTGACATACTATGCAGGATACCTGCTGCTACTGCTGCTGCTGCTGCTGATATTGCTGTTTCCACTAAACAGACCTATTATTTTTATTGCAGCACTGTTGTTGTTGCTGCTGTCGTCACCACCATCACCATCTCCACCACCATCGCAACCACTACTACTATGCAGCTACAACTGCTGCTGCTGCTGCTGTGCTGTCAGCCCATCTCTGGCTTCCTCTGCTATTACTGCTGCAATAAAGTCAGATTGTTCCAACATATTCAAATGGTTCATAATCTTAGACATTTCGTTTTGACGTACGGAAAATATGTAACGTCCAACAAAGCGTTACACAATATTGTGTGTGTGTGTGTGTGTGTGTGTGTGTGTGTGTGTGTGTGTGTGTGGTGTTTGTAAGAGTGTGTGTGTGTGTGTGTGTGTGTGTGTGTGTGTGTGTGTGTGTGTGTGTGGTGTGTGTGTGTGCGCGTGCGCGCGGTGCAGACTTGGCTGAGTATGCCGAAGGATATTTCCTAAGCTGTTCACGATCAGCAGTCACATTTTGAGGCACGCATATCCGCCAGCTTCTCCTTTCGTCTATTCCTCACAAGCTGGCTATCCACCCGAGACAAACGACACATTTGTCAGGGAAGCAGAAACTGCTCCCCGATGATTTCCACTCTCCCCTGAAGGCAATGCCATGCTCTGGTCCACCTCGCCTGTCGGGCACTGTGACCTTCCTTGGGTTCATCCCGGGACGCCAGCAGGGACAGTCTCTGTTTGGATTTCATGGTCACGTCAGAGCCACATCATTTCCTCTCGTTACCCCCACGGTATGTCCGGCTGTAATTATGCCTGGATTCTGACCAGTGGTCTTTCTTTCTTCGGAAGGGGTGGGGGGAGGGGAGGAGGCTAAAGGGAGGGGGTGGTGGTGGTCTGGGAAGAACTGGGAGGAAGGGGGTGGGGGGTGGGTGGGAGGCTGCGTTCTTCTGGCGCTGCGCGCGTCCGTTAACTGTGCATGTATTCTCATGTCAATGCCTACGCTCGTGCTCTTCTCCTTCGACCGCTTTGAATTGATTGAAACCGAGTTACAGGAAAGGAAACAACCAGAGAGAGAGAGAGAGAGAGAGAGAGAGAGAGTCAGCCGTGTTGACTGTTGTCCGTTTCACAGAGGCGAGGTGGTAAGAATTCTCCTCGCTTCCTCGGCGAGTGTCAGCGTTTGGTAGCACACTCCAGCGGCCAAAAGGGGGCTAGGTAAAGGCGAGAGTTCGCCAGACCTGTCTTGGGGCTGTCTCGCACGCGAGTAAAAAAAAGGTCAACAGTTGTTACGTCCTGTGACTGGTGCACGAAAAGTAGTCAACTTCTCTTATTGGAACATGAAAAGATCAAAACGCTGACCCTTTAACGGCAAGACGACCTTGAAGAAGTAATTACGTTGTCAGTTTGAATTTTTCGTCTTTCGCCCGTTTCTTTATTTCCTTCACATCCCTCGCAGCAAGGAACGCTAGCCACTTGCGAATTTCAATGAAACTCTCCCCTGGTTTTCAGTTCTTTGCGCTGCCTTCCTGTCAGTTCATCGTTACCCCCTCCTTCTTCCATGAATGTTCAGCGGTCATAACTTTGACCATTACTAACATTTATATGTGTATGACCGTTTTTTTTTATCCCGCCATTAAGGCAGCCATACTCCAACTTCGGGGAAGGTGCATGCTATGTGTAACGTGTCATCCATACGAACGGCCAAACTGGCCTTCTCTTCCGAAAGTTGGTGATGGGATTTACGTGTGTGAAGATGATGTGCGTGCGTTCACACACGGAACCTCGGTTGATTGTCTCATTCGAAGGACTGTATGGGGAATGGCGTCAGAACCACTATTAACTCCGAGGGAAAAATCCTCCTGTACCGAAATTCGAATCCGTAGCCTCAGGATCACGAGTCCGGCACTCTACCAACTGAGCTATTCCGACCCCTGTCACCTTGAAGTCACGTTTCCCTAGTGTGGCCAGTGAGAAGGGGAAATAACTCCGTGTCGTTGCTGGTGTTCAGGCCCAGTGAAGACTGGTGATGCATGTACCAGCTGCTGTCCTCGGCTCATTGCCACCGTTCTGCATGGTTGCACGTGTCATCTGTTGACGTCACATTACAGGACATGACTGTGGCGGGCGGTGTCAGATTTCATTTTCTGCCTTTTCGGAAGTACACAGACAGACAGACACAGGCAGGCAGCCAGACAGATGAATGGACATACAGACACAGCTACACAGACGAACAGACAAACACTAAAAAAATGACACAGACACAGGGAAATCCCTTCAGCCAGAAGACAAGAGACAGGCAAAAAAGCAAAGCAACATCCCCTCAAGCCAGGCCCTTACCCTGGCGGGTACCCGTTGTGTCGTCCATCCGGGGGTAGCTCCTCCCCCGAGGCACGTCCAGCCCCGAGAGCACCTCGAAGTGGTCCCTGGGCGACTCCCACTCCACCACGTCGCCATCAAACGTCTCGCGGAAGGCCTCCGAGGACCCCCGGCACATCACCAGCCAGGAGACCACCCGCCAGAACACCCGACATCCACCCCGGGCCATGAGGTGTTGTTGTTGTTGTTGTTGGTGGTGGTGGTGGTGGTTGTGGTAGTGGTGGTGGTGGTGGTGGTGTTGAGCGTCTTAACGAGTCCACAACCTGCCGTCCAGTTTACATGCAAGCGCTGTTAGTAATGACCCAAGGAAACATTTTCTTTTAGAGTGTTGGGACTTGCATTATGAGAGACATAAACATTTTACAGCAGAGTCCATGAAAATTTTGTTCAGAGATGTTCTACCTGATGTGATTTTTGAATTTCTCAAAGAGATTAACATTTTTCATCTGAATTAAGATTTACAGTAGAAAGATTTTTAACAAAATTTCCGGTGTGTTTTTAAAAGTTATATTTTAGATAGTTGTGTGAATGAACGACTTGTGAGTTGACTTCAACGTAGTGACAGCCCTGATATGGCCCTTTGCGGTTGGCTGGGCAATAAGCAACATTATCTTACTGGTGATGAGGGCATATATGACAATATGAAGTATCTACCATGTACGGTAACGATGGCAGAGCGATATGAAGTATCTACGATGTACAGTAATGATGACAATGCAATATGAAATATCCACCATCCACAGTAAAGATGACAATGCAGTACGCATTGTCTATCATGTACTGTAATGATGACTGTGCGAGATGAAGTGTACCATGTACTGAAATGGTGATAATGTGAAATGAAGTATCGACCAATGTACTGTGATGGTGACAAAACATCATGAAGAATCTACCATGTACTGTGATGGTGACAATGCGATATGAAGAATCTACCATGTACGGTAATGTGACAATGCGATATGAAGAATCTACCATGTACGGTAATGTGACAATGCGATATGAAGAATCTACCATGTACAGTAATGTGACAATGCGATATGAAGAATCTACCATGTACTGTAATGATGACAATGCGATATGAAGAATCTACCATGTACTGTAATGTGACAATGCGATATGAAGAATCTACCATGTAAGTTGATGACAACGCGATATGAAGTACCTACCATGTACGTTAATGTGACAATGCGAATGAAGAATCTACCATGTACGGTAATGTGACAATGCGATATGAAGAATCTACCATGTACAGTAATGTGACAATGCGATATGAAGAATCTACCATGTACTGTAATGATGACAATGCGATATGAAGAATCTACCATGTACTGTAATGTGACAATGCGATATGAAGAATCTACCATGTACTGTAATGTGACAATGCGATATGAAGAATCTACCATGTACTGTAATGACAATGCGATATGAAGAATCTACCATGTACAGTAATGTGACAATGCGATATGAAGAATCTACCATGTACTGTAATGTGACAATGCGATATGAAGAATCTACCATGTACTGTAATGACAATGCGATATGAAGAAACTACCATGTACTGTAATGATGACAATGCGATATGAAGAATCTACCATGTACAGTAATGTGACAATGTGATATGAAGAATCTACCATGTACAGTAATGACGTCATTGCGATATGACGTATCTCTCATGTACAGTAATGATGACAATGCGATATGAAGAATATCTTATGTACAGTAATGACGACATTGTGATATTAAGTATTTGCCATGTACTGTAATGATGACAATGCAATATGAAGTCTCTGCCTTGTACAGTAATGATGACATTGTGATATGAAGTATCTGTCATGCACAATTATGATGATATGCAATATAAAGTATCTGCCATGTATAGTAGTGATGACAATGCGATATGATCAGTAGTGATGATATCGGTTTTTTACCATGTACAGTTATAGTGACTCTGAATACGTCAGGTATGCATGACGAGAGTAATGATGTGAATGTGATATCAGGTAAGTACCATGCACAATAACAATGACAATGTCACATCAGATAGGAACATATACAATTCTAATGACAATGTGATGTCAGATATGTACTACGTACAGGTATAATGGCAGCGTGATATCAGTTACATACCATGTGCAGCAATAATGATAATGTGATATCAGGTATGTACCATTTACAGCAATAATGACAATGCAATATGGTTCATGAACCTGGAGAAGTAAGCGAATACATTGAGAGAGAGAGAGAGAGAGAGAGAGAGAGAGAGAGAGAGAGGGTCTTACGGACAACAACGAACCGATTCCTGACCTACATATTCACCGTCTGGGCAGGCTTGAGTGCCAGGATCTGTGCCATTACTACGATTGCGCGCGCGCGTGTGTGTGTGACAGAGAGAGAGAGAGAGAGAGAGAGAGAGAGAGAGAGAGAGAGAGAGAGAGAGGAGTGAATGTGTGTGTGCATGTGTGTGTGTGTGTGTGTGTGTGTGTGTGGCGCGTGCGCGTGCGTGCGTGTGTGTGTGTGTGTGTGTGTGTGTGTGTGTGTGTGTGTGTATGAACCTTCATCTGAATTTCTGCTTTGGCCCTGCCCTATGGACATTCTCGGCAATGTCGACCAAGCTCTTGTCCTTTGGAAGTTTCGATGAGGTTTCCGGAATTGTCAGGTTTTCCCCTCCCCAACCCTCTCCTTCCAACTGAGTTTTGACAAGTGTCAGACAAAGCTGTATGCTGTCCTCTGCTTTTTCCCATCCAGGATTTCCCCGTCCGAGACGAACGCCTTTTGTTTCCTTGATTGCTTCATGTAGAGGATTTCAGGAATGTTCAAGTGCTCTGAGATATGAGTTCGCCTGTCCTACCTTGTGTCTGACCTGCGCTGAAGGAAAAGTCAAGCAGGAAACGCACCTGCTACTGTCACTCGGTGTCTGCTTTGCGTGTCTCATGACTGATCAGTCTCACTGCCTCGTTCTGCGTCCTTTCCAGCGTCGTCAGGTTAGGCCTACCACTGGGACAGTGTTGTGAGCTATGGTCCATCATCACTCACTCTGAGACCACTGACTGGTGACGGCACTGGGATCGATGGCGTTGTTCAGTGCTGTCAGATGCCATTGCTCTGCAGAGGACAGACGCTGCTTTGCATACAAGTTCAATGTTCTCACCATGCGGTCCATCAAAGCCTACACCAAAACAGCTTAGGTTGTCAATCTGTCTTCCCCCCTTGAGCGAAAGGGTGAGGATGATTTTTCCGACATCTTGTCTCGTCGAGAGTGCAGACCGATGTTTGGCCTTTTGAAGGTGGGGGGGAGGGGGGGGGGGGGGGAGGTGGGGGGAGGGGGGGAAGGAGGGGGGGGGGGATCGGGGGATAAGAAGGTCCGGTTTCTTTACACCAATGCGCCATGTTGTTTGATCGCTGCAGGACTGCTGTCGGTTTCTTTTTCTTTTCTTTTCTTTTTCTTTTGCCTTTTTTTGAAAATGTTTGTTACCATTCTTTGACGTTTTGTATGTAGATCAAACCATCATCTGCCAGTGTCAACACCCGAGCAATTCCTTTTTTACAGGTACTAGTTAAATGTTGGCACTGTGATTCAAAAAACAAAAGATAGTTTCACGCACACGAATAATGGAGTTGTGTTATGAAGTATATATACTATGCACAAAAAGAAACGCATATCTTTAATTCAGTCATTTCATGCGTCATTTAGCATTCAAAATATTACAACCACAGAAGAAATAAGACATCAATCTACTGTTATGTCTATTCATTATGTCTGACTGTTCACACTGGACAGAGTTCCCTGCTATACGGGACATGTTTCTGTCAAAATTTTCCTTAATATTTTCAGAGAAAAAAATATGCGTTTCTTTTTGTGCACAGTATATGTACAATGTACACTTTCAGTGACGGTGCCATACTAATGGTGCACGACAGTAATGAGGATGTGACATCAATTGTTCACAACGTACGATAATAATGACCATGTGACATCAGTTATGCACAATACAGTAATGAGCACGAGTTTGCACAATGTAATGATCCTAGGCAATGTAATGTTAATTATGTACAACATACACCATGCAG
>CM065723.1:61181037-61206037 GCA_033310375.1 Conus canariensis
AACAGCACTCCATCTGAATGTGAATATGAATAAAAGTAATATAGTTGTATTTAGAAAAGATGGGTACTTAGCAGCTAGTGAACATTGGACTTATAATGGAATCCTTATGCCTGTTGTTAATGTTTATAAATATTTAGGCATCTATTTTTCAACACGGTTGAGATTTACTGTTTCTTGTAAGAACCTTGCCTGCAGAGCAAAGCATGCGTTGTTATGCATATTGCAAAAATTACGTATGTTAAAATGCAATTCTCTTGCTGTATGTTTAAAACTATTTGACGCGCAGATACAACCCATTGTTCAGTATGGTGCTGAATTGTGGGGGCCAAGTAATGCTGCACACTTTTGTGAAAAAGTACATCTCTTTGCTCTGAAAAAGTTTTTAGGAGTTCAGTTACAAACACCGAATGACCTTGTGTATGGTGAGACAAATAGATACCCTGTTTACATAAATTCTGCCGTTAGGTGCATGCACTACTGGTTAAAGTTGACAAGAATGGATGAGTCAAGATTACCGCGAAAAGCATATAGAACATTATTTGAGTTAGACTCTCGTGATAAGACAAACTGGGCGTCTGACATTCGCTGTAAGTTATACATGTTTGGTTTTGGTTATGTGTGGTTAAACCAAGGTGTTGAGGGAGTGGAACAGTTTATTGCTGACTTTAAAGAAAGACTTGTACTTTGCAGATGGCAAGAATGGGATTTTCATGTCAAGAATAGTGACAGATTTAGTGTATATAAGACTTTTTGCACAATAGCAATAGATAAAATGCATTTAACGTTAAATCTAGACAGACATATCAAGATTATTACAACAAGATTCAGACTGGGTATTTCAGATATTGCTGTACATAGATGTCGATACAAACAACATACCCTGTTGATTTGATTTGTCCATTGTGTAAAGAAGAGAAAGAAGATGAAGTGCATTTTGTTCTGTGCTGTCCTTCACTAAACGAAATAAGAGAACGTTATATACATTTGAAATACTACAGATTTCCAAGTCTTTTCAGATTAAGCTTACTTCTAGCTTCCAATAATGAACGAACAACTAGAAATCTGTCCATTTACCTATACAAAGCATTTAAATTAAGATCTGTTCTTGTTTCTTTATGTAGAGCATTGAATCAGTTTTTGAACGTGTAAAATATCGAATGATTTTCAGATGCACCCCTTCACGAGAGGCAATGGCCTATTTGTGAATAAAATATCCGTATCCGTATCCGTACCCGTATCTCTCTCTCTCTCTCTCTCTCTCTCTCTCTCTCTCTCTCTCTCTTTTAAAAACAAGCGAGCGCAGAAAGAAACAGAAAAAAAAGAAAAAAAGGAGCAAAGCCTTAAAGAAAGAAAACGAAGAAGAAACGAATGAAGGTAGGTGTGGAATAAGAAAGGAAGATCGAATCACGAAAGTAGACAAAGAAAAAGGAAGAAAAAGCAAAAACTGGAAAAAGGAATGAAAGAGAGAATTAATGAAATACAGAAAGGAAGAATGAATGAACGAAAGTGATTTATAAAGAACCGAGGAAAGGAAGAAATGCAAATAAAAGAAGAAGCAAAATTCAAATTGTACTTGAATTTACTCATGTCCCTTCTTCCTTTTTTGTCCTTTCCTTTTTCCTTTCTTCTTCCTTCTTCCTGTTTGCGTCATTTGTGTGGTTCCTGTTTGTCACCTAGTTTGGTCTCTGTGCCAATCTGTGTGCCTGTCTGTATCAGTCTCTTTGTACGTGCGTGTGTTTGTCTGTATAATCATCGTTTATGTGTTTGCTTTCTTCATTCCTTTCTCTCTTTTCTCTGTGTGTGTGTGTGTTTTTTTCTCTGAGTTCAAATTATCTTCCTTGAAACACACGCACAATCAGCAGCACTGACTGTACATCTAGGGACACACACACACACACACACACACACACACACACACACACACACGCAGAGAGAGAGAGAGAGAGAGGAGAGAGAGAGAGAGAGACAGACAGACAGACAGAGAATAAAACGAAGCGAGCAAGCGAGCGAGCAAACTAACACACACACACACACACACACACACACACACACAGAGAGAGAGAGAGAGAGAGAGAGAGAGAGAGAGAGAGAGGGGTTCCTAGAGTACTGATATAACGGATCAATGAAACATCAGACACCTGTGTCGTACTATCGCTACATCAAATCATCACAAAGTCGGAATGAGAAACGTCGTTATTTCGCACCGGCAAAATTTTGGACTGTTGCCACTCCGGAACTCACACGCTGGAACTGACGCTACGCGTGAAACGTGACGCGTCGTGATGCCTGCTGCGCATCGGACTGTGACGTTTCGGAGCACCTGACCTGCATCAACACAGAGCACCAGACCTATACCAACACACCACATTCCGGCCGCTGCTCTCAGAGTTAACAGTGTGTCACCAAAGGACAGTGCTACCTACCCACCTTTCTTTTTCGTCTGGTTGGGTTTTGTGTTGGTGTCTAAAGTTAATCTCCCCCATATAATGAACTCCTGTTTTCTTGACGGGCAAACAGAGGACCAGGAAAAAGTGAAACGAAACCAGCTCCATTTCCATGGATCATGTGACACGAAAGAACCAGGAAGTAGAGAAGTGAAATCATCTCTTCATCCCCTAAAGGAAAACAGCGACCAGAAACATGTAAAGGGAAACCATTTCATTTTCCCTACAGGTCAAAAACAGGCGAGAGACAAGTGAAGTGAAACCAACTCCTTTTCTCTAAAAGGTTGAAAAAAGGACCATAAGTGAAACTCACTCCTTTTGCCCAGAGCAGAAAAAAAAAGACCAGAGACAACAGAAGTTAAACTCACTCCTTCTGCCTAGACGGGAAAAAAAAATGACCAGAGACAACAGATGTGAAACTCACTCCTTTATCCTAGAGGAGATATAAAGGACCAGAGACAACAGAAGTGAAACTCACTCCTTTTCCCCAGAGGAGAAATAAAGGACCATTGACAACAGAAGTGAAACTCACTCCTTTTCCCCAGAGGAGAAATAAAGGACCATTGACAACAGAAGTGAAACTCACTCCTTTTCCCCAGAGGAGAAATAAAGGACCATTGACAACAGAAGTGAAACTCACTCCTTTTCCCTAGAGGAGAAAAAAAAGGACCAGTGACACTTGAAACCAAATCCTTTTCCCAAGAAGAGGAAAACAAAAAAGGACAAACGAAAATAAACGAACGCCTGTTCCCTCGAGTTACAAGACGAGAACGAGGGGCAGATGAAGTTAAATCAGTCCTTTTTCCTCACAAGAAAAAAAAATGACAGGGGACAAGTGACGTGAAACCAACTCATTTTTTTTTTGTTCTAGAGGGGAAAAAAAGGACCAACCTTGTAAGCACTGTGACTGGCAGATCTGTCCGATTTGAAGGTCTCAGGTACTCCTTCCTGCCCCAGCCCTCTGTGCAGCATGGAGTGCCGTGGACAGACTGGAAAGCAGCAGACAGACAACTCACGGTCCCTCCTACCTCAGCTCCGTCTGCACAACTCCATCAACACGTGCAACACACGACAGGCGACAGTCGACAGCACGCTTTTGCCCCCACACACTCGCCCATGCAGACACACCTTTTGGGGCTAAGTGATAAAACATCAAACGCGTTTTCATTGGCGCACGCACAGACAGACACAGACACACAGATACACACACACACACACACACACACACACACACACACACACACACACACACAGTCATTGAACTGAAGAGAGAGAGAGAGAGAGAGAGAGAGAGAGAGTGAGAGAGAGAGAGAGCGTCATTGAACTGAAGAGAGAGAGAGAGAGAGAGAGAGAGAGAGAGAGAGAGAGAGAGAGTGTGTAATTGAACTGAAGAGAGAGAGAGAGAGAGAGAGAGAGAGAGAGAGAGAGAGAGGAGAGAGAGAGAGAGAGAGAGAGAGAGAGAGAGCGTCATTGATCGGAACAAAGAGCTGTATGGCCCATCTTTCCAAACGCGTTCTCCCCAGTTTGGGATACGTCGACCACATAACACACGCGCGCTTTTCCGACATTCTGTGGCCTTGGAACTCAGCACGCACGCGCAAAGTAGCGCGCGTCGGCCGGTTATCAACAACAGATTAAGAAACATGTTGGGGAGAGAGGAGGAGGAGAAGGAGGGCAGATCGCGGATTGGGGAGACAGGGGACGGGGGGGGGGGGGGGGGGGGGGGGGGGGGGGGGGTGGGGGTGTGGGGGAGTGTTGTGGGGGATTAGGTTAGGAATGGAGGAGGGTGGTTGGGGGGAGGGGAGGGGTGAAGGAGAGGGAGGCTGGATGGGGAGAACCGAGAGAGGGGAGGGTGAGAGGGAAGGGGCAGGGTGAGTAGGATCGATAAATGGAAGAGGGTAAGGTTTCAATCAAACGAAGGAGAGAAGAAAAAAAATGTCAGCCAAGAAGAAATCTGTCGGTCGAGCAGACAACATCCGGGTATTGTGTTTCTCCGTCCAATCCCTTCAACATTGTTTACATGCAAAGTAAGGATATGTGTCCATCCCCACCCCTTCACCACCACCACCACCCTCAACCCCATCCCACCCATTCTGTTGTCTGTCTGTCTGTCAGTCTCTGCTACG
Source organism: Conus canariensis (assembly GCA_033310375.1). Taxonomy (NCBI): domain Eukaryota; kingdom Metazoa; phylum Mollusca; class Gastropoda; order Neogastropoda; family Conidae; genus Conus; species Conus canariensis. The sequence continues at coordinate 61,185,608 of CM065723.1, forward strand.
TACAAACGTTAATCTTCAAATTTTAGGAAATAAACTAGTGAGTGAGAGGAAAGAGAAATACAGTGACGAGAACAATAAAAAAAAAAAAAGGGGTAAAATCACCAGATTTTCGTTTCCTTTTTAATACACTTCCACATATACTCAAATGATCTTGTGACTCAGAACTAGATGTCATTGATGGATATTAAAACGTCGATATCATATCAAAGTCCATTTCAATTTTTTAGGACGTAGGGGACACAGCAAAATGAAAGTCACCCCAGTCACCTCAACCTTTATCATGGTCATTTGGTAAGGTCTGGATTGTATAATCTCCCTCCTCTGCATCCCTCTCACTCAAACTCTTTCATCCGCCCAACGTGTCATGCATGACCATGGTTACCCTTAGGTACTTTTTTCATACCAAAAGTTTGGAAAACGTCAACCACATCACACACACACTTTTCCAAAATTTCGTTGGCCTTTAAACTCAGCACGCGCGTGGCCCGGAAATCAACAACAGATTAAGAAACATGTCGAGGAGGAAGGGAAGGATGAGGGCAGATCGCGGGTAGGGGAGACAGGGGATGGAGAAAGGGCGGTGGGTGGGATGGAGTGTTGTGGGCATTGGGTTAGGAATAGGGAGAAAAGGAGAGGGGAGGGGAGAAGGAGAGGGAGGCTGGATGGGGGAGAAGCGAGAGAGGAGCGGACAAGAGAGGAGGGGCGGGGTGAGTAGGGTTGACAAATGGAAAGGGGGCGAAGTTCCAGCCAAAAGAAGGTGAAAAAAAAAATTGTCAGCTAAGACCAAATCTAATTGTCGGTCGAGCAGACAACATCTGGGTATTGCATTTCTTGGTCTAATCCCTTCAACATTGTTTACATGCGAAGTCTGTCTGTCTCTCCTATGCACAATCGTGAACCGTCGGACCCTAGAAATAAACTAGAGAGTGAAAAGAAAGAGAAATACAATGACGAGAACAATAAAAAGGTAAATCTACAAAATTTTCTTTTTCTTTTTTTTTAATACACTTCGATATACATCCAAATGTCCTTGTGACTCAGAACTAGATGTCATCGAGGGATATCACAACGTCGATATCATATCAAAATCCATTTCAATTATTCAGGACGTAAGCGCCGTTGCAAGATGAAAGTCATCCCGGTGACCTCAACCTTTATCAAGGTCATTTGATAAGGTCCGGATTTTATAATCCCCCTTCCCTGTATCCCTCTCACTCAAACTCTTTCATCCGCCCCTCATGTCATGCATGACCATGGTTACCCTTACATACCTGACCTATTCTTCCTTTTTAAAAAAAAAATTCTTCCTGCCTCTTTACGTAGACACCACCGTAAAAAATTGATGTTTTCTCTATCTTTCCATCTCTTTACATAGACACAAGCATGAATTGTTAATGTTTTCCCCCATTCTTTCCATCCCTTTACATAAACACATCAATGAAGTATTAATGTTTTAATCACGTTCTCTCCACGTAGACACGAGCATGAGGTGTTAATTTTTAACCTGTGCTTGCCCCCTCATTATGTGGATACACAAGCATCAAGTATTAATTGATTTCTTCGCATTGCCGGGTGATTGACACAGAATAAGAATTTATGGACTGAAAGTCGAGGGTAGCCTGGAATGTAAAAAAACAAAACAAAAACAAAAAGAAAACAAAAACCAATCAACAACAAATATAAGCGAAAACGACTGTAATCTGCAACAATATTGTGTGAAAATGCACCATTTGGAAAGGCTATTGAAGATATAGTCCAACGCTTTAGGTCAGATCACTAAATTCATATGGCGATGAAAATGACGATGATGATGATGATGATGTTGATGATGATGTTGATGACGATGATGATAATGATGATGATGATAATGATGATGATGATGATGTTATTGATGATGATGATGATGATGATGATGATGATTGGAATGAAACTGTCCACTGTAGTTTTGTAATTGTTGAACTGTCCGTGATGTGGCTGAAGGTTTCAGTTTCAGTTTCGTCATAGAGGTGTCACTGCATCCGAATCAGCCCATATACGCAATGCTACATCTGACTAAGATGACAGAATTTAAGACGAAGATCTCATGGAAACGACTTTACAGATGTCTGATCTGCACATTAGCCAAATGCGCTGGTCGGTCCTTGGGTACCTATCTTACACTGTCCGCGCCACTATTACTATTGTATGTGAGTGTTCGCTTGAGTGTGCACGTGTGTGTACATGTGCGCGTATGGGTGGGTGGGCACGGGCCTGTGTGTGTGTGTGTGTGTGTGTGTGTGTGTGTGTGTGTGTGTGTGTGTGTGTGTGTGTGTGTGTGTGTGTGCGTGCGTGCGCATGTTTGGGATCTGTGGGCCTGTGTGAGCATGCTTGTGCATGCACGCATGTGCTCATGTGTGTACATATATGTGTGTTAGTATGTATACCTGTGCATATGGGAATACATGTGTGTGTGTGTGTGTGTGTGTGTGTGTGTTTGTCTGTGTGTGTGTGTGTGTGTGTGTGTGTGTGTGTGTGTGGTGTGTGTGTGTGCGTGTGTGTCTGTGCGCGCACGCGCGCGCACACATGCGTATGTGTGTGTATGTGGACATGTGTATGTGTGTGTATGTGGACATTTGTATATGTATGTGTGTGTGTTTGTGTTTGTATGTGTGTACGTGTGATAGCATATACGCATGTGTGTGTGTGTGTGTGTGCGTGCGTGCGTGCGTGCGTGTGTGTGTGTGTGTGTGTGTGTGTAACAAATGTTCAGAAGATGACACAGTTACTGATCAGTAACAACAACAAGAATGTTAATGTTGATGTTGATGATGATGATGATGATGATGATGATGATGATTGTGGTGAAAATCAAAATACTTGTGATGAATATAATACTGTGATAAAAATGGTAATGGTAATGCTAATGCTGCGGATAATATAATGATAATAATAACAATGATAATGATAACATCAAGGATGATAATAATGATAATAATAATAATAATATTGGCAATGAAAAAAACTTAAGTTAGTGAAAATAGAAAACATTTGACATAAGAAAGTACTGGTCAGACAAACAGATATTCCACAAATTCACACACACACACACACACACACACACACACACACACACACACACACACACACACACACACACATACACACACACACACACACCATGTGTACACATTGGTGCGCATGTATACAATCTCTATCTCTCTCTCTCTCTCTCTTTTCTCTCTCTCTCTCTCTCTCTCTCTCTCTCTCTCTGGCTGAAGGAAAGTGCGAGAGAAGGGGATGGACGGAGGAAGAAAGGGAGGCAGATGGGTGGCGGTGGCTGGGGGAAGGGAGAGGGTTTGTAGGGGTCAGCAGTCCTGGGATTTCAAAGATACCTCAATAATGAATTTCACTGCAGTCTGACTTCGGTGCAACCACGCTGTGACAGGAAACGATCAGAATCAATTTTTTTTTCTAAAGCAGAATGTACACGCCAAGTTCACACCCATCAATCATATTCTCTCCCCCCCCCCCCCCCCCCCCCCCCCCCCCCCCCCCCCCCCCCCCTAAATTCAACACCTCGCTTCGGAATTCATCGATTTACAGTAAATGATGTTATGGAATGGCCTAAACTGATCAAACAGGAACGATCAGAATCAATTTTTTTTTAAGCAGAATGTACGCGCCAAGTTCACACCCATCAATCATATTCTTCCCTAAATTCAACACCTCGCTTCGGAATCCATCGATTTACAGTAAATTATGTCATCAAATACCCTAAACTGATCAAACATCGCAAAGCTGTCATGGTTATCACCAGTGCTAAGCTTAAATTGCGCATCCGGTTCATTGCCAGAATTTTGTTCTCGTCATGTCGATCTGCGAGTGCGATCAGCTCTGGAGAAAGGATGTCCCCAAAACCGTTTCCAGAAATAAACTGATTCTACCACAACTCAGAAACTCCATGCCGACATGTGCATTAGCGGTACTCCAGTGGGAGTACTCTGATTTCGCTGGCTAAGTTTGTGGATTTCCGTCATCTGAGTTCATGATAGAGCAGCCAACATACGCCGGTAAAGCAAGTTTCATTGACTCACGTGTGTGAAGTCATATTGCTGCAATGTGAAGGAAGGCTCTAAATAAAAGTGACAGTGTCCCTGTCCTTGTTTGATTAGTACTTTGTATAGTTTTTGATTTTCGAACATACTTGTCCTCTGTATTGTTTTCTGAAAATGATTTCGGCAATCAAGCTGATGCATTTTTATTTGATTTTTATTTCTGAATTTTCTGCAATATTTCCTGATGCACGCTATAAAGGTTATAGTTTCAAAGAGTTGTGAAATTGGAAAATAGGTACCTACATCGGAAAAGGATATTCTGAATATTCTAGTTGTAATTTTTGTTCTATGATGAAACCCGGAATATCTTTGAACACTGTAAAGATAGATATAACAAGCATCAGTTTTGCCCAGGTACTTTACAAGCGATGTGTTTGCGTTCGCACTAACACAATAGCTTGCAGCCAGGGCGGGATTTGTTCTTTAATGTCTGTGGATTGAGAGCAGAAGGGTACCAGAGCATAATGAAATTTTATTTTATCACTGCAAAAGCTTCGTACATTAGAAATCGGATTTGCATCCATTTCGGATGTTACTTTTCACTAAATGGCTGTCTTGTTTGATCTTGACGTCAGCAACACAACGCCATCCGTTTAGAAAAAAAAAAGTGCTAATTTGTTGTGGATGACTATAACTATTCAGTTTCAAAATGAGGTCACTGCAGGCGGAAACTGAAGCAAATTTCAAAAAGAATATTAAACAGCTCCGCCGGTTAACATGGACAAACGAATCACAAGACAAAACATGACGCGTTTCGACCTCTGAGGTCTTCTTCAGGCAAAAGAAACAACATTCAGGAAAATGAAAACGAAGAACGAGCAATCACTTATCTTCTCGAATTCGGCGCAAGATGGACGTTGAATTATAGAACCATTGAACTTGCTGCTGTCTTCTGGATCCGCCTGATGGATCCAATGGAACAGTGCTGAAGACTCAAGTTTTCTGTTTGGGTGGACATCTTTCAGTCTACTCTATCTTAGTTCTGTGTACATTTATTTACACTCATCGGCCTATATCGGTTTTATATTTGCTGGATATACTTGGTAATGTATATATCTCTCCTCTACAAGTACATCTTAAAATGACGTAATGTCATACTTGTGGCTGTGTTGACGTAAAATCATTATATACATACATACATATACACATACATACATATGTGTGTGTGTGTGTGTGTGTGTGTGTGTGTGTGTGTGTGTGTGTGTGGAGAGAGAGAGAGAGAGAGAGAGAGAGAGAGAGGGAGAGAGAGAGACAGGAGAGAGAGAGAGAGAGAGAGAGAGAGAGAGAGAGAGAGAGAGAGAGAGAGAGAGACTGATATTTGTCTTTTGTGTAGAAAGCTATAACTGTAACTGAATACCCAAGTCCTTGGTCTTTTGATATGTGTTCCTGGTCTTTGATATGTGTTATTTGTGACATGAGCATATTGACAGAAAACGTGAATTACTTGCGCAAGCTTTCGAAAAGAAAATGATTTTGGGGTTTTGGTTACCTTCTTGTGCCTTGGCCCACCTGGTCACGGAAACTTACTTCTTGTCTTATTTGTTGCGTTTTTCTTTTCTGTATCACTTTGTGTCACATGCAAAAGACTTTCATACACTACTGGAAACCATGCGCCATGTAAACACACATTATCATTAATAAACTGTTTACAATACATATAAAACTACACACACCAGTGGGTACTTTACTGGTAAAATCCTCAGCAAGTCTTGACCAACTGCTACAAAAACGAAAGGTCTAGAGGCCAGAAAGATACACATATCTGATCATGCTCCTGTATTATTTTCGGATGTTATGGCATTTCTTTCTTTCTTTTCTGTTTTGGTCTACTCCCCCCCCCCCCCCCCCCCCCCCCCCCCCCCCCCCCCCCCCCCCCCCCCCCCCCCCCCCCCCCCCCCCCCCCCCCCCCCCCCCCCCCCCCCCCCCCCCCCCCCCCCCCCCCCCCCCCCCCCCCCCCCCCCCCCCCCCCCCCCCCCCCCCCCCCCCCCCCCCCCCCCCCCCCCCCCCCCCCCCCCCCCCCCCCCCCCCCCCCCCCCCCCCCCCCCCTTGGTATATCATAAACGGGCACAGCTTCTGATTGAGGAATACATTCTTTGCAAATTTTTTATACACTGACCTATTTTTTTTTCTTCCAGTTCAGACTAAATTTGACGGCAAGAAGAAGAAGAAAAAAAAACATTGAATAAAATAGAAAATGAAAAAGAAATATACAGAATAAGCGGTCGAAAGAGGAGGCGTAGTGAAAGTGGACACCACTCTAGGGATACATAGCAGAAGTAGGCTGTGATTGTGTCCCTGCATTATACATTGGCTCGTCACCGCTGCAGATCTGTCACTGGAACCAGCAGCCAGGTTTCCTCTGGGTACTTCACAACACAGTTGCGTCACTTCCTCCACCCCCTCCACCCCTTCACCTCCCCACCCCCACAATTATATTACACTACATTGTAGTTTATTGTACATTATTCAGATATAGTTTATATCACATTGCGTTGTAGTTTGTTACATAATGTTCAGACAAATGTATCGCATTACGTTGTAGCTTGTTGCATAGCGTTGAGACTGAGCTGCATTACGTTGTAGCTAGCTGCATTGTGTTCCGACAGAGAGTCATATGAAATTACGTTGTAGTTTGTTGCATACTATTGAGACTGAGTTGCATTACGTTGTAGTTAGTTGCATAGTGTTCTGACCAAGTCGCATTGAGTTACTTTGTAGCTTGTTGCATAGTGTTAAGATTGAGTTGTATCACGTTATAGTTAGTTGTATAATGTTCCGACCGAGTCATATTAAATTACGTTGCAGCTTGTTGCATAATGTTGAGACTGAATTACATCACGTTGTAGTTAGTTGCATAGTGTTCCGACCGAGTCGTATTGAATTACATTGTAGCTTGTTGCATAGTGTTAAGACTGAGTTGCATTATGTTGTAGTTAGTTGCGTAGTGTTCCGACCAAATCATATTAGATTACGTTATAGTTTGGTGCGTAGTGTTCAGACCGAGTTTTACACCGTTATGCTGTAGTGTGCTGCATAGTATTCAAACAAAAGTGCATCACATCACATTGTGGTTTGTTTTTATAGTGTTCAGACCAAGTTGTATCACATTATATTGTGATTTGTTTCATAGTGTTCAGACCAAGTTGTATCGCATTACGTTGTGGGTTGTCTCATAGTGTTCAGACTGTTTCATAGTGTTCAGACCAAGTTGTATCGCATTACGTTGTGGGTTGTCTCATAGTGTTCAGACTGTTTCATAGTGTTCAGACCAAGTTGTATCGCATTACGTTGTGGGTTGTCTCATAGTGTTCAGACTGTTTCATAGTGTTCAGACCAAGTTGTATCGCATTATGTTGTGGTTTGTTTCATAGTGTTCAGACCAGGTTGTATCGCATTACGTTGTAGTATGTTTCATAGTGTTCAGACCAAGTTGCATCACATTACGTTGTGGATTATTGCACTGTGCTCAAAAAGGGTCGTACTACATTACGTTGTAGTTTGCCGTGCAGCATTCAGACAAGAGTTGTATAGCTTTACATTGTGTGTGTGCGTGTGTGTGTGTGTGTGTGTGTGTGTGTGTGTGTGTGCGTGCGTGCGTGCGTGCGTGCGTGCGTGCGTGCGTGTGTGTGCGCGCGCGCGTGAGCGCGCCAGGTAAAATTATGCTGGTAGAATACATATAATAAAATTAAAGATATATAATCGGAACTCATAGATAAATAAATGGAGAAATAGATGAACGAAGTAAATAAACTATCAATAAATGAAAGAATAATTAACATAACAAAGAAACGTGAGAGTAAATAAGGATATACATTAATTACTAAACAATAAACAAAACAAAAAAATCAATTAAATGAACAAACAAATAAATGAATATGTAAATAAATGAACATGTAAATAATTAAACAAACAAATAAATAAGTAAAGGATATTTTTGTTCGCTTGGGGTGGAGACAGGGGATGGAAGAAGGGAGGAGGGGGAGCAAACTGGAAATCTTGCCGCTTGGACGACAATGTGCTGCATCATACAGTCGCTTGCTCTGTCATAGTTCGTCTGCACGCTAGGAGGCTGGAACCGAACGCATATTGTGGGTTCTTTCTCTTTGTGTGAATTCTTTGGGGAACCGAACGTTTGGGAAAGTGTCGTTTTTCTTCATCTGTTGTGTGAACTAGTCCCCGGGAGTCCCCGAAGTTGGGTTTTTTTTTGTTTGTTTGTTTGTTTTTTTGTTTTTTTGTTTGTTTTTGTTTTTTGTTTTTTTTTGGTCAACTTGCTGCCAGAGAGTATCAGGTCGGACTGATTTCTGTGTGGCATCCTGGTACAGTTACAACATTCTGTTCTTCGGCCATGTCTGGTGTATGTGAATATTTGTGTTTGTTGGAGTGTTGGCAAGTGAACTATGATGTGTGTGTGTGTGTGTGTGTGTGTGTGTGTGTGTGTGTGTGTGTGTGTGTGTGTGTTATTTAGGTTCTATCCAGTTTGCTGCCACTTTCTCGTGGTGTCTGTACATCTGCCTGAATGCGAGGGACGAGTTTATATATATATATATATATATATATATATATATATATATATATTTTATCTTTCGTCTTTTCTCTCGAGTTCTGTCTTCCTGTAGGGATGGTTTTATCCTGGTATGCACACCCCCACTCAGACAGACAGTTCGTGACACAGTGCCATCTTCGGCTGGCAGAACGATGAGATGCACTGTGCTAAGAACCCCGGACTATTTCTTCTGGAACTGAGTGAAGCTCTTACAGACAGATCAGCGAAGATTAAGACATAGAGAAAAAAATGGCCGTATACGTCCGCTGTTTTCAGGCTTTCCAGCTTCTAGTTTTAACCTCACGTGGAATCTGAGTAAATGTTCCAATGTCACGTGATGTGATCTAAATGGGATTTTGCGAGGCGTTACTGATCGCGGTTGTTGTTTATTTTGTTTGCATTTATAGGTTTGGGGACCATGCAAAGAAGATTACCTTATCCAAGAGTGCTGCAACATCATGATAACCTGTATTCACAACATCCAGTACAAAAACATTGAAAGTCTTCACATATTTACGAAAAGTTTTATTTTGTTCCAAAGTTAACCCCTGGGATATGCTATCAAAATCGCCAAGGTTTCCATACAAATTTTCGTGCATTCCCATACCTTGTCTAACTTGAATACTACATCATCATTAAACCTACTTAAACACGTTTTTTCCCCAGATATTTGAATCCCCTAACTAGGCCCCAACACAATCTTTCACTATGGTTCCAGCAGATATATCTGCACACACACACACACACACACACACAACACACACACACACACACACACACACACACACACACACACACACACACATTTAAAAATCAAAAAGACAACAACAACAAAAAAGAGAGACAAGCAGCTCTTTGATCGAGTGACCACCTCCTTTTTTGTATATAAAAACAACTTTATGATACTTTTGTGTTTACAGTTATGAAAGATTTTATTCCATGATAAAATGTGAAAACCAGCTGCATGTATTTTACCAAATCCATTTAATGCTATTCCTTCCCAAACTCTCCATAAAATGTATCGTTTTGAATTACGTTTTTTTTTTAAAATTCAGTCGAAATAAACAATTCGTGTACACCTTTCCCCTAGTTAAATCAATAATACTGTATATAGATGTAAACTTTCTCCAATATACCTATCTGTTGTAAGTCCTGTTTGAGCTTCATGTACAAGATTCGCGATTTTCGTTTTAATTTTTATTTCAGAGTAATATGATCCATGATGATGCAGTTGAAAGAGTAGTTTGTCTCCACGTTTGTTCGTTCTTCGTTTTGTTCTTTAAACATATGTCCTTGCTTTTTCACTTTTAGCCTTCATTAAAATATTGTTATTCCTTCCGTTTGTTTAATTGGTTATTACCTTTGTAGAATCCCTTTAAAGGGAAAATAATACAAAGTCAGCTACTTGTTTAAAAAGGGGAGAAGGTCATTCTAGGTTTCGGTATTTTTCTTATTTTTATGTGACTTTTGACGATTTATCTGCTTCCGCTATGCTTAGCTATTCTAGATGAATTGAATGACATATAACTTCAGCTTCAGAGTTTATTTTTCTGCGTATAATTCGTGATAAAATGTCTGTCTAAGCTTCCGATGGCGTTCCTGTAGAGTGTCAGTGTTCGACTTCAAACATTTACCAGTTTTGACATATAGTATTCTCAGGAAACGTCTGTTTTCAGAGAACAAAAGCATTTACTCATTTCTTTAGCTACGTTTGATCTAATAAAGAAAATTTTGAGCATTTCTATCCTCCTAATTCGTTCTAATTTGTTCCTTTTATTTCATCTAGCAGTGTTGTTTACTGCTCACATCTTGAGTTGATTCTGACGAACTGTTGAATTTTCTTCCAATTCTTTCATTTTCCTCTTATTTTCAAGCAAATCTGCATGATCAAAAGAGAGTGATCGGTTGAAAAACCGTAGGAAAAAAAATGTTTGTCGTTGCTCCATTGAATGGGTAGAACTACTGCCGACATGGCTGCCTCATTGTTGATGTGAAAACAATGTGAACTCAGAGTTATCTTCCTTAGAAAGCAGCTACCAAAGGGTACTGTTGCTGCAATGATCAGTCAGAGTGCAGAAACCAGCAACACTTGTAATGATACAAACCGCCAGCCATTGTCAGGGAGAAAACCCGGAAGTTCAGCGTCACGTGACTTTATCTCGGAAAGGAGGTCACAATGCACATAACTGAACCTCTGTAGGTGACCGCTAGGGACTGCCATGGCAACGGTCACTCCATGTTCTAGCAGGGCTCTGAATTAATAATATGCAGGGAAAAGGAAGCGAATGCGAGGTAAGATTGACGAGCGTTTGAGCGAGAGAAGAGAAGAGAAGGGGCGGGAGTCAGGGTGGTGGTGGTAGAGGTGATTGTGGTGGTGGTGGTGGTGGTGGTGTGTGTGTGTGTGTGTGTGTGTGTGTGAGAGAGAGAGAGAGAGAGAGAGAGAGAGAGAGAGAGAGAGAGAGAGGTGGTTCGGAATTATTTCGGGTATGAGAGATGGAGATAGACACAGACAAAAACCCGGGACACTAAAGCCACTACAACATCACCACAACCACGACTGCCACTGCTGCTCCTGCACTTTAAATCATTACTACATTACCGCTACAGTAACGATGGAGACAACGACGATCAAGCTTCCATATCCAGTAGTCGCGAAGCAAAGGTAAATCTGATAGGTACTCGCGTATCCAGCGTAACAACACGCCGATGTTTTTTCCTTTCATTGTTACCCCCATCATGCAGGTGAAGTTTTTGCCTTTTGCCTGCATCGGTTGCTTGGGTTTTGTTTTTTCTGTGCACAAGATTTCGTAGAAGCTACCAAATCGATTTTAACGAATCTTGGTGCAAAGATGAAATGTGACTCAAAGACGAACCCATTGAAAATTGGAACTGATCCATATTGCAGATCTTGATCAAACAGCAGTTCCTGGAGCATTTAGCAAGATGTAAACGGGGAGTAACTCTTGAACTTCATTTCAATTATTATTAACAATTACCTCCCCTAGTGAATGATTTTGTGTGGCTGAGATCTTCGCTCTCTCCCGGGTGCCTCTCTAGTCATTGAAGGCTTGTTTCTTCCCGCCACACAGAACAAGGATGGAGCCATAGGCACTCTTTAGACGTGACGGAGGGCATCTTGTTGTTATCTTCACTTGTCACGCGGATTTGACACAGAGATATTAGGTCCAGCGCCAATATTTTCAATAGCCTCCATACAGTAAAGTATTGATACAGAAAGTGCTTTTTTTCGTACCCCAATCCCTAAGCAAGTAGACAATAAATTAAGCTGTTCATGCTAACTGTCTTCTTCAAAGACAGTGTTACGCACGCACGCACGCACGCACGCACGCACGCACGCACGCACGCACGCACGCACGCACACACACACACACACACACACACACACACACACACACACACACACACACACACACACCAATAATAGACATACACACTTGTACGTAATGGAGTGTTCGTTTCCGTAGTCTATATTTGGTAATGGCCAAAAACATGTACACACCACATTTCAGTCACTCAATTGCATCAAATGATTTCTGAAAAATAACCACACACACACGCACACATGCACGCACGCACGCACGCACGCACACACACACACACACACACACACACACACACACACACACACGCACACGCGCGCGCGCGCCACACACACACACACACACACACACACACACACACACACACACACACATGAAGCGCCAGGTAGGCAGCCCGTTGTGTAAACGAGTGTGGATTGTAAAGCGCTTAGAGCTTGGTCTCTAGCCGAGAATAGGCGCTATGTAAGTATTCATTATTATTGTTATTATTACACACACACACACACACACACACGCTTCTTGTACCTTCTGATTCCGACGGATGCACGGACAGACTTGTCAATATTTCCCGCTTCATTATTGTGGGAGGGACAAAAATAGGACGGTTCTCATTCTCATGAGGTTTTAGGTTTGCCTGTTTGTTTTTCTGAGTAGATCTACTAGATCCTTGATTCCGTCAAAACAAACATATTGATCACTCCTCACACTGGGCCTCCCTTATTCCAATAATGGGCAAGCTGCGCCCAATATAGGAATGTTCCACTGTTCCGACTGCAGCAAAAAATGGTGAATAAAGTAAACAAGCACGGTTTGCAAATGACTGCACGTGGATTAGTGAAAACCGTTTTTATGCCATTTGGAAATGGTTGAATGTTTGTGCTCAGAAAACCTTAGATCTGTACAATTCTTCGTTATTCTCCCCGGCAATTTATGTCACCAGGTAAGAGATACAGATAGTTCAGAATGAAATATAAATCTTTGTATTTTGGCAAGAATTAAAAATCGCGAAAATGGAAGGTAAATTTCGCTTGTACAGTCAAGACTGAGTGCATGCTCTCACAAAATCTTATGTCTTTCTGCATCTCGTGCGAAGTGTAGTCGTTTGCCAGGATACACCTATTCATGCATACGACCTGTTCCCCAATCACCAATGTTCATTTTATTTTTCATTTTTTATCTCCCCCACCCCCTCCTATTCCTGTGGTGTTAGTGGATGTATCTCATTGGGAAGATAACATTGTTGGAGACCAAGTGCCGAGACAACTCAAGTCCTTTGACGTTAGCCTATAAGAGTATAGTCCCTTGGATCACGTGTCGTTCCAATGCCAGCAGGCGTAGATCTGGACGATATTAAAGTTTTTTTTCCAAATGACTTTGCTCTTAGTCACACAGATTTTAACTTCGATTGTCTGCAAAGCCGGCTTTATCAAACTCAGAAACTGATTTTGTAAGTACCTTCGACTTCGATCATCTATGGTGCTCTTCGACACCTCAGACTGACAAACAATAGGCTGCTCTCACACACTATCTGATCTTTTGTTGAACAGGAATCTACAAATACAATGCATACAGTGTTGAGATTAACGTATATTGAAGGTGATCTTGTCGGCGGAATTTTGACCCTGCTGGTCTGAGCTGGTTTGTGAACAGGTAAGCAAACGAAGGTGACTTTCTGTTCTTCAGTCTAGACGGAATGCATGCCTTACAAATGTCTCGACTGCATCTGGTGTGAAGTATTGGTAAGTGGAGTGAATGCGTCTAAATTTACTTTAATATACAGCCCGACATCTTTTCATGATGTGTCAGTGCACTGAGAAATCCTGATCTAAGGCAAAGCCAAGGTAACCCATTTGACTGAAAAACAGATTGGACACTGCGAAGAACTAGAGAATTTTCTGTAAAGTGTGAGCGATTGTTATTTTTTCTCTGAGCTAGTTAGCTTGGTTGTATATTTTGGACTATTTGGACTCAATCGAATCATGTTATTTCAAAAAAAAAAAAAGAAAAAAAAAAGTCCAAACTCAAGGAGTAAAATTGGTCCAGTTGAAGACCACTCACACACCCACGCTTACAGTGTTTCAGCATCGTGCAGACTGGTCCATCAGGCTGCACCACAATTCTCTCACCATGAGGTGACCGGAATAGCCTTGCTCAGTTGGTAGAGCGCCACATTCGTGATCCTGCAGTTGCGGGTTCGAAGCTCTGCTTGGCTGCTTCACTATAAGGAGGAAGGGGAGGGGGGGGGGGGGGGGGGGGGCTTGGAGTTAACATTGCTTCTAATTCCACTTCCCCAAAAGTCCTTCGAATGAGACTATCAACTGAGGTTACGCGTGTGAACGCACGCATACCATCTTAAACACACGTAAAACCCCATCACCAACTTTCGGAAGAGAATGCCAGTTTGGCCGTTAGTATGGATAACACATATACACATAACATGCACAGAAAGAATGAAAATATGAATGAAAAACTGATTGATTGACGGACTGTATGACGCGGAGAACAATCTAATTTAACGCCAGCAAGCAGCTCTTAAGTCGGCTCCGCACAGGTAGATAGTCCTTTGTGCAAGGAAAGTGTGGATTGTACAGCTACGAGAGCTTGGTCTCACTCTGAGGACCAGTGCTACATAAGTACTCTTAATAAATTTAACAACAACAACAACAACAACAGTAACAACAACAATAATAGTGAAATTCCACGGTACTTGAGGCTTCAATATGAAGAGCAGTACAGGCATGGCTACCGAATGGCAACCGGTCATTTGTTTGTGCTTGTATGGAGCTCTCACTCATACCTATACTAGACCTCACAAACATACACACACACTCTGTCACTGTCTCTGTCTGTCTGTCAGTCTGACTGTCTCTCTCTCTCTCTCTCTCTCTCTCTCTCTCTCTCTCTCTCTCACACACACACACACACACACACACACACACACACACGCACGCACGCACGCACGCACGCCAGCACGCGCTCGCGCGCACACACAAACACACACACACACACACACACACACACACACACACACACACACACACACACACTCAAGGACTGACAGATCTGTAGGTGGCAGAATTGGGAATGCCCTATTCATCCAAATGACAGAGAGAGTTTATAGCTCGACACACATCTTGTAAAGACTGTATTTCAGTGAATATCAGTTTGTATGCATGTTTCATCTTAACCAAGTACAGATTTGGTATATCTGATACTAACGATCCTTTTTGTAACAAATGCAGTGGGCGTGTCGATTTGCTGTATTTAGTGTGAAAAGAAAAAAAAACAACAACAAAAAACAGCGGATACATTCATTCTTTTTTGTTTTGAAATACCTTGTTCTGTTTTCATCGTCATGCAATACTCATTGCCAGGACACATTGTTTACAGCTCATTTTATCCCAGCCATGTTTGCTATTGTCATCAAACCATGAAAACGCCATTTGTACTTTGGCATTGTTTTTTTTTTTTTGTTGTTTTTTTTTTGTGTTTTCTTTTCCAAAGTATTTCAGTTACGAAAATCAGTTGCGTTTTCATCTCCCCCACATTTGTTAGCATACTAATTATACTAATTCAGTTCAGATCACATTCATGCACCTAGTTTTTGCCCCTTATTTTATATGCGGCCATGGCATTGTAAGGTTAAATGACCTTGACTCTTTTACTCTGTGCTTGTCTGTCTGTCTCTTTCAAGCACAACATACACACAAACCGCGCGCGCGCGCGCACTTGCACGTAAACAACATACAGTGATACACACGCACAGCAAACACCGACATAGACAGAGAGAGAAGGAAGTGAAGGGAACCAGGGCAGGGGGGTTGGGGGGGGGGGGGGGGGGGGGGCGGTGCCAGTATTATTTCTACATCTGGAGATTGGGGCGGTACAACTAACATTTCTATATTAAGTGCTTCAAGTTGTCTTCTTCATGTGCCTGTGTTTGACCGAGTCCCAAACCAGCCTCTGTCAACCTTATCAAGGACGGCTCTGTCACGTTGTACTTGTAATGTACAGGCAGCACACCAAAAGTTACTGCGCCAAAGCCTTGCTCAAAGAGTCGAGTATTTATAGACTGAAGCAATTAGATTGTTTTGAAACTTTTTATTGTGTCCGACAGTTCACCCTCCTCATTTTCTTTCATATGGCCGTCTAGGCACAAGCCAGGTGGTTTTAAGCAAACAGATTAAAATGAAAGGAACGGGACTATTTGGGGGATCCCTGGCGCAAAGACAGGGTCACGGGTGAATGCAAAGGTCTGAAATGTGTTGTCAACTAAGGGGAAGGTCATGTATTTGAATATTGTTTGTGATTTCATCGGTGAAAATCCCCTAAAACAAGGGAAATAATTGGTGGGGAGTTGTTCTTTTGATCAATTATCAGTTTAACATTAAATGCTGGCTCAGATTTATGGTAGGCATCAAAACGCTTACATGGATTATGTAGTATTTTCGTGCAAAATCCAAATTGTGGCGTGCGGCCACAGAAACGAAACCTCCGAACGCAGCCGCATGTTTGACATGATTTTTGCCAGAGTTGTGCTTTCTGTGTCTTAGTTATTGTCCTTAGGCGTTTGGGGTGACCGCTTGGGTACTTTGCTGAAAACAAACAGGTAAAGTTCTCAAAACTTGCATGTTTCATGAACAGATCTGTACGTACTATCTCCCGCATGACAGTGGAGTAAAAACATAACGCCGAAAATGACCTGCTTAACTTGCTACAGATGTAGTGGTACCAGTGCAGTTTCGCTCTCCCCTGAAATGATCTGCTCGTTTTAGACCATCGGTGACTGCCGGTTCAGCGGTTCATTTTGTAGGGCATTGCACAATTAATATACACAGGAAACTTCGAGAGAGTTGTAGTGCACTTTTACCTGTGTGGCTGTCTGAATCGGCTGTAGTGTGTAGTGTAAATAACATGCGTGCGTAGTAGTCGTATTGTTCTGTTCAGTGGGTCTACGAGAGAGAGAGAGAGAGAGAGAGAGAGAGAGGAGAGAGAGAGAGAGAGAGAGGGAGGGAGAGAGAGAGAGTGTATGAGAGAGAGAGAGAGAGAGAGAGTGTGTGTGTGTGTGTGTGTGTGTGTGTGTGTGTGTGTGTGTGTGTGTGTGTGTGTGTGTGTGTGAGAGAGAGAGAGAGAGAGAGAGAGAGAGAAATTGTCCCATGACAGCATCTATCAGGGAGCCAGGACAGGTTTTAGGACTGTCTTGATCATGCACGACAGGACAGAGTAGTTGTTACCAGTCCTTCATAGCCCTTCGAGAACTTTTTGTATGCCTCTGAGACATTTGCTCTTCATTCTGCCCTGTAAGACTTGGACAGAAAATTACAGCTGGGTACATTTCTGTTCCACACAAGCTTATGGCATTAAGTACCAGAATGGAGGAATGGTCGCCTGTCAAGGTGTATTGCATTGCTTCCAGAATTATGTATTTTTGAGTTATTTGGTGTGTGTGCATCATAGTGTGTGTGTGTGTGTGTGTGTGTGTGTGTGTGTGTGTGTGTGTGTGTGTGTGTGCGTGCGTGCGTGCGCGAGCGCGCGCGTGTTTGTGTGTGCACGTGTGCATGCCTGCGTGCCAGCTGTTATAGTGCGTGTGTGTGTGTTTGTGTGGAGCTGGGAAATGTGATACTGCAAGTGTTTCTGGGTTTAGTTGTGCTTTTGCTTCGGTTGTATTCTCACTTGTACACATACTTGTACTGATGTAGTGGAATGATTGTCTCTTCTTTGTTTATTGTGGTATACATTTTTAATAGGTCAGTTGTACAGATTATGTGTAATTTTCCTTGCTTTTGTAGGCGCTGGCAGCAGGATTCTGGATTTACGTACACACACATTTTCATCATACATCGTACAGCTTATACAGACTTATTCAAACATGTATTCACACATTTCTTCATTAATCATCGATGTCTTGACTATGTTCAGGTTCTCCATAATGGCGGAGAAGAGCGGCAAAAAGCTCATCAACAGCGTGGACCGGTGTGTTGACGACAATCTGGAGGGCTACGTGGCCATGAACCCGGGGGTCAGGTTACTCCAAGGTCAGCGCGTTGTGGTTCGCGCGGATTTGGAGGAGCTGAAAAGGGCGGGAAAAGTGGCCGTGGTGTGTGGGGGAGGGTCTGGCCATGAACCCGCCTTCTCTGGTAAGAGCGCGCGCGCGCGCGCGCGCGCGCGCGCGCGTGTGTGTGTGTGTGTGTGTGTGTGTGTGTGAAATTAGTTGTGTGTGTGTAGGGGGTTGGGGTGGGGGGATGGACGGGAGGAGGGTTCGGTGTGTGTGTGTGTGTGTGTGTGTGTAAAATTTTGATCAGACAAAAAGTGTTAAATAGTTTCCAGAACAAACACGGGATAAAGGTTCACACACACACACACACACACAACACACACACACACACACACACACACACCATTGATATGGGCGTCGCATCGTAACCTCATCCATTTTCAGTACAAGATGCGCTGAGTGGATGAGGGATGGGAGAACCTGTTCTAATGCACAGTATGCTGAATTACTTCATTGTTTCTCTAAATTATAACACTCCCCATCAGTCTCCTTGAGCGATTTCAAAGGTTTTCCTACTGTTACACATCTGCAACATGTTGCTTGAGGCTTTAGCACGCAAGTGACATAAGTTGGGGAATCTGGTGAACAGTTCTTTAATATGGTGTCCCAGTGACTCCCCACGATATTAAAAGAGAGAGACAGAGAGAGAGCGAGAAAGAGTCAGAGAGAGAGAGAGAGAGAGAGAGAGAGAGAGAGAGAGAGAGATGAGGAGGAGGGAGAGAAGGAGAGAAAGGGAGAGAGAGTGTTAAACTACTCTAGATTGTCCTTTCAGGCTGTGTTCTCAGAGGGGTGTTGTTACAGTGTTTTGATGGGCTATGGATATAACGATCTGTACATGGTTTGTGGTCAGCCCAGTTGATGGTCGTGACTTCGAATCACTCTAAGAGTGGGATATTTACGGTTTGAAAATCTCTATCAAGTGAACAGTAATTGGGTACCTGATTCAGGTCAGTGAAGGTTAAGGCGGCAGAAGGCGAAGGGTAGGCTTTGGCGTCCATACAATGCCGTGAACCGGATACGGTAAAGTGCTGACAGTTCACCGCTCCTGCAGAGGTGTTAGGCCAAAGGACCTTTAACCTATTGGCCACTGCAGGCTGAGTCCTCAGAAGGGTGGGATGTTGTAGCGTGTTTATGGCCTATACCTACACTGAACGACGCATTGCATGGTCCATACAGGTTATGTGGGCCGAGGGATGCTGGCGGCAGCAGCCATGGGCTCCGTGTTTGCCTGCCCCCCTCCCTCCGTCATGCTGGCGGCTCTCCGCGCCGTGGCCACCAACAATCCAGGTGAGGACAGCTGCATCTTACTCTTCCCTCAGTGTCATAGAATTTGTCACATGGTGACTGCCTCCAACTCACTACCATCCCATCCTCACTCCCCTCTCCACTCTCCCCCTGCTCCTGCCCCTTCAGCTCTCCCTGTGTCTCTTCATGTTGCAGGGACGTGTTTTATACAGTGTGTAATCCATCTGATCCACAAAGGCGCCAATGTATGAGAAGAAAGGAAGACAGCTGCAGCGCAACAAAAGAGACGAGGCAAGGAAAGACCGCACCAGCTATCAAGAGGAAGTCTCCCTCATTGCATTCCAAGCTGTCACCGCACATTCCGTGCACGCATCGGCTTGATCAGCTGCCTGTGTATCCATAATCATCTCTCCCCCTCAACCTCAAGAATCTCTCCCCCTCAACCTCAAGATTACTGATGTGGTCCTCATCGACTCGACGGACGAACACACATATCCATCTGACAGAACACGTGACTCGTCTTCGTCTCTTCCAGTGAGTTTCAGTTTCATCAGGAGCGTCATTGCGAACAGATTTGGTGTTACGTGCCGCACCAGATGTCCTAAAGTCTGAAATCTGAGGGACGTGACTCTAACTAGACTTTTTTACGACCTCGACCTCAGCCATGGAAGCCCTGTCTCAGGTCAGTGTCAGAACAAGGCGGGAACTTTGAGAATGAGAATGCTGAGAGCCACCCATCAGAGCACTGTGCTATTTTTGGTGCAGTGGGACAACAAGAACGGCAGAACATAACAGATTTCATTTCGGACCTTTTCACCCTTTGGAGATAAAAGGATGACGTGGATTTCAAACAGAAAGAAGCGGAATTAGACTCTAGATTGTTAAAATTCGTCTTTGCTTTTCATGTCAGCCCCTTTTAATTACAGATATTACTGTACATGCCGGGCTATGTCATTGGTCTGGCTCTGTTAACTTCCCTCAAATTAGGAGGAGAGACCTCGCCGTTAACTGTAACTTCGGGCGGCTAGTCCAGTCCCCATATTGCCCAGTGGTATGTCAAATCTCCAGGCAACACGCAAAGAATGTTTTATATAAGGACTGTCGGCGCTTGCGCTGACACAACGGTCACTCTATAGAACATACCCAGAGAGC
>CM065723.1:61213537-61231037 GCA_033310375.1 Conus canariensis
ATAGACATGGGGAACAAACCATCGCCAACCTGGGTCAGTTTATACACAGACATGGGAAACAAACCATCGCTAACCTGGGTCAGTTTTATGCACAGACATGGGGAACAAACCATCGCTGACCTGGGTCGGTTTTATGCACAGACATGGGGAACAAACCATCGCCAACCAGGGTCAGTTTTATACACAGACATGGGGAACAAACCATCGCTAACCTGGGTCAGTTTTATACACAGACATGGGGAGCAAACCATGGCCAACCTGGGTCAGTTTTATACACAGACATGGGGAACAAACCATCGCCAACCTGGATCAGTTTTATACACAGACATGGGGAACAAACCATCGCCAACCTGGATCAGTTTTATACACAGACATGGGGAACAAACCATAGCCAACGTGGGTCAGTTTTATACACAGACATGGGGGGACAAACCATAGCCAACGTGGGTCAGTTTATACATAGACATGGGGAACAAACCATCGCCAACCTGAGTCAGTTTTATGCACAGACATGGGGAACAAACCATCGCTAACCTGGGTCAGTTTTATACACAGACATGGTGAACAAACCATCGCTAACCTGGGTCAGTTTTATACACAGACATGGGGAACAAACCATCGCTAACCTGGGTAAGTTTTATACACAGACATGGTGAACAAACCATCTTCAACGTGGGTCAGTTTTGTACACAGACATGGGGAACAAACCATCGCCAACGTGGGTCAGTTTTATACACAGACATGGGGAACAAATCATCGCTAACCTGGGTCAGTTTTATACACAGACATGGGGAACAAATCATTGCCGACCTGGGTCATTTTTATACACAGACATGGGGAACAAACCATCGCCAACGTGGGTCAGTTTTATACTCAGACATGGGGAACAAACCATGGCCAACCTGGGTCAGTTTTATACACAGACATGGGGAACAAACCATCGCCAACGTGGGTCAGTTTTATGTACAGACATGGGAGACTAATCCTCGATTCATCTGCTGGTAGAGATTACTAATTGATGATTACTTGATTTTGTTCGCTGATAGAGATTGTTGATTGTGGATTACTCTATTCATCTGGTGGAAGAGCTTATTGACTGATAGTTTCTTCATTGATTTGTTGGTAGTCATTATTGATTGAATAATTCCTGATTTATATGCTGGTTAAGATTTGTTGACTGACCGTTACTTCATTGATTTGCATGTAGAGATTATTAATTGATAATTCATTGATTTGCTGGTGGAGATTACTGGTTGATAATTACTTCATAGATTTTGCAGGTAGAGATTATTGACTGATAATTAATTGGTTTGCTGGTAGAGATTATTGACCGATTATTACTTGAGTTATTTGCAGGTAGAGGTTATCGACTGATGATTACTTGATTTATTTGCGGTCTTATTGGCCTGGTCCACCCTCGGTAGCATTACCAACGCCGCTCATTTCGAATTCCTTCTATATAACCATCTGGAGTCTCACTTTGTGACAATCCCAGCGACAGCGATCGGCGGGCCGAGAGTGATTAATAACAGGTCGCCATCTTAGCAAACTTACAAGAGGAGACACTGTACTATAGCTGAGGTCCAGCTGGCCGCTGATAGGCTTTAATGTCAAGGTGGTTCAGTGCGGATTTGGTTGTGCTTGATACAGTGAGGGAGCACAGGACAGACAACACGTCGTTCACCGCGAAGAACAAAAGGAGGTCAAGGCCTGTTTGAATCGCTGGTAGTTTCAGGGAAGGGAGGTAAGGATAGGGTGCCGTATTGGCGCCACTGTGGGTTTGACCATCACATGGTAAAAACTGAACTATCTGAATATTTGTGAATAATGCATTTGCTCCGACGATCCTGAAGCTTCTAGCCAGCCGGTAGACCTAAAGTCAAAATACCACATGAGTGAACTAGATGAACGCACATTCCAGTCATGTTGTGAGGATGGAACACGAACGAAACTGCTCAAAACATGTTGGCCTGATTTCAGAGGCCAGAGGTGTGCAGGTGGTACGCGCTCTGTGTTCGCCCTTCGTGACGTCGCTGGAGATGGCAGGAACTCACGTCACGGTGTTAAAACTGGATGATGACGTCACAAGCTGCTTGGGTTGGTTGGGCAGACCGGGCGAATACTCGTGCACAGAGTCGGGTGAACTGAGGAGAATGAACAGGGTGGGAGGAACCGAGCGGGGTGACCACAGAGACGTGATCTCTAGACTAATAAACTACGTGCCAGCTATGCTTAAAAAAAAATGAAGGAACCTTGTCTTTAAACAAGTAGATAATGAAACAGGTTTTTTCCCCCTGTATTTCTGGCTGTGAAAAACAAACTCAGATGAAAGTAGCAGTAGTAGCAGTTGTAGTAGTAGCAGTGGTAGAAATAGCAGTGGTGGTAGTGGTATTTGTGGTAGTAATAGTAGTCGTGGCAGCAGCAGCAGTAGTAGTAGTAGTATTAACAGCAGTGCAGCAGTAGTTGTAGCAGTAGCAGCATTTGCAGCAGCACTCACCAGAAGCAGCAATAGAAGCAGAAGAAGGGGGTGGCAGCAAAAGTAGCCACGATGTGGGTGTGATACTGTGTGCAAGTGTCTGTGTGATGTGGATGTGCTGATGTGTGTGTCAGCGCATAGTGGATGTGATAATGTGCAAGTGTCTATGTGATGTAGATGTGATAATGTGTGAGTATCTATGTGACCTGGGTGCTGTGATATGTATGTGTGTCTGCTTGAGGTGGATATGGTGATGAGTGAGTCTCTGTCTGATGTGGATGTGATGTTGTGTGAATATCTATGTGACATGCGTGAAATAATGGACGAGTATCTATGTGATGTGGATGAGATAATGTGTGGGTATCTACCTGCCGTGGATGTGATAATGTGTGAGTATGTGATGTAGATGTGATAATATGTGAATATCTATGTGATGTGCGTGCAATAATGGACGAGTCTTTATGTGATGTGAATTGTATAATATGTGAGTGTCTGCCTGACAGTGGATGTGATGATGTGTGAGTGTGACCTCATGCGGATGTGAGTATTGTGGATGTGGTAATGTGTATGTCAATCAGACGCCCCCACAGTGAGTATTTTGGATGTGGCAATGTGTGTGTCCATCAGACGCCCCCACAGTGAGTATTTTGGATGTGGCAATGTGTGTGTCCATCAGATGCCCCCACAGTGAGTAATGTGGATGTGGCAATGTGTGTGTCCATCAGACGCCCCCACAGTGAGTGCTGTGGATGTGGCAATGTGTGTGTCCATCAGACGCCCCCACAGTGAGTGCTGTGGATGTGGCAATGTGTGTGTGTGTCCATCAGACGCCCCCACAGTGAGTGCTGTGGATGTGGCAATGTGTGTGTCCATCAGACGCCCCCACAGAGGCTCCGCAGTGGCCCCGTGTGCTGATGCCCGTGGGGGTCAGTGACCGCTTCACCCCGGACCCCCTGCAACTGGACTACGTCCACAAGGACCCCGCTGCCCACATCACGGGGGGCGTCACGCTGACCCCAGGTACAGAGGTAGTCCGGGGGGGGGTAGGGGGTGAAGGGAGGGTATGGGGGGATTAAGGTCACTGGGTGGGAGACTCACGACCACTGCTTTTTTTTTTGTTAATTTTTATTTTCTTAATTCCTTTTAATTTTTTTTTTGTTTTGTTTTTCGTTGTGTGTGTGTGTGTGTTTTTTTTTAAAGAAAATGAAATAAGACGTTTTTTAACGTGTGAAAAACACAAATGGAATGAAATGTTTTGCAACGGGTGAAAACCTTGAATGAAATACGATGTTGTGATGACTGAAAACCTTCAATTACATACAATATTTTGATAAGGGGTGAAAAACATGAATGAAGTACAATGTTTTGGTAACGATGAAAAACGTACATGAAATACAATGTTTTAATGAAGGTGGAAAACGTGAAGAAACGTGTTTTAAAGCAGTCTGCTGTAGAGGAGCAGAAAAACCATTACCGATGAGACTCGAACAGCAGATCCGGATACTTCTTGCTTCCTGGACAGGTGCGCTACCCACTGGACCCCCACAAGGACAGAGGAGAGATGGACCTGCATAGATTTGCACTGACCTTGGTGATGCTTGATGGGGACATCCAGAGACATGCTTTGTCATTGATGATGACTAGTGCTCATGATCTGTGTGTGTGTGTGTGTGTGTGTGTGTGTGTGTGTGTGTGTGTGTGTGTGTGTGCGTGGTATGTGTGTGTGTGTGTGTGTGTGTGTGTGTGGTATATGTATGTATGTTCGTGTGTGTGCAGAAGAGGGTCAGAGGGTCAAGGCCACGCTGAGGGCGGCCTGTCAGTCCCTGGAGATGGAAGAGTCCACGCTCAACTCCCTGGACAGTGAGGCCGGGGACGGGGACTGTGGAACCACTCTGGCCAGGGGAGCTAAACGTGAGCAAACTTTTACCTCTCCACAACTCCGCTAAACTAGGTTGCCCCACTTTGAAACAAAAGAAAAAAAGTTGGTTTGTTTTTGTTTTTGTTTTTTTGCCGAAGAGAGACAATATCCCAGCATAATTAAGAAAATAAAATACATGTTGATTTGCTACGGCTGGGTTTTCGATTGATTTTTTTTTTTTTTTTTTTTTTTTTTTTTTTTGCTGATCGATGTGGATGAGGATGATGAACATGCTGCTGCGGATTTTCATTGTGGTCTAAGACCGCATGACAAGACTGTACACTTATTTTGGTAACATGTGCTGGCGTCAGTCAGCTCTGAGAGATACAGACACCTGCAGTACTGGTCAGGACATTTGAGCAACACCGCCAGACAGATGCAACTGTTTGATCCCAGTTTCCCAATTGAGCCGATGGCAAATTCAGCTCAGAGTAGGAGCCGATCGTGGCAGAAAAAAAAATCCACAAATAATTAGCTCTGATAGGAATCGAATCCACGAGCTTCCAGTCGTTTTACAGCTTATTTGTGATCTTTCATCGTAGTTCATTCGAGTCTTATTTCGTTCTGAAATGTTCCCCGGACAATAGACACTTGGTCCTGTCTGCTTCGTTTTGTGGCCTTCGCATGCATTTTCAGTTTTAGTTTGATGACAATCCTGCCAACTAGAAAATGGCTCTGTGGGACTGCTATGCGTGCGTCTTGGTGTAAAACTGAATGGGTTTTCAAGCGTACTAATCAGACTTTTACCAAACAATGCCTAAATGTCTGTCTCAATCAGTGATTATTAGCGATTGTTACGTGGACAGTATAAGAACTGTGGTCTATTGATCAGCCAATCAATCATATAAGCAGATCATCAATAAAGCAAGCCTTCGGTCGATCAATTGACTGCTTAGTCACCAAATCAGCCAGTCAGAGTTTTTGTGGATTATGGAGGAGCTGACAATCCGTCAATCAATCCTGATGTTGCAGGGATCATGAAGGACCTGACAGTTCATCATTCATGATTGTCGCAGTGATCATGGTAAAGCTAACATTTCGTTAATCAATCGTGACTGTTGCTGGGATCATGAAGAAGATGACAATCCATCAAGTCTGATTGTTGCAGGGATCATGAAGAAGTTGACATTCCATCAATTCTAATTGTTGCAGGGATCACGAAGGTGTTGACAATCCATCAATGCTGATTGTTGCAGGGATCATGAAGGACCTGACAATCCGTTACTGCTGATTGTTGCAGGGATTATGAAGGACCTGACAATCCATCAATGCTGATTGTTGCAGGGATCATGAGGGGCCTGACAATCCATCAATTCTGATTGTTGCAGGGATCATGAGGGACCTGACAATCCATCAATACTGATTGTTGCAGGGATTATGAAGGACCTGACAATCCATCAATGCTGATTGTTGCAGGGATCACGAAGGATCTGACAATCCATCAATGCTGATTGTTGCAGGGATTATGAAGGACCTGACAATCCATTACTGCTGATCGTTGCAGGGATCATTGAGGGAGTTGACAATCCATCAATTCTGATTGTTGCAGGGATCATGAAGGAGCTGATAATCCATCAATGCTGATTGTTGCAGGGATTATGAAGGACCTGACAATCCGTTACTGCTGATTGTTGCAGGGATCACGAAGGTGTTGACAATCCATCAATGCTGATTGTTGCAGGGATTATGAAGGAGCAGATAATCCATCAATGCTGATTGTTGCAGGGATCATGAAGGAGTTGACAATCCATCAATTCTGATTGTTGCAGGGATCATGAAGGATCTGACAATCCATCAATTCTGATTGTTGCAGGGATCATGAAGGAGTTGACAATCCATCACTGCTGATTGTTGCAGGGATCATGAAGGACCTGACAATCCATCAATGCTGATTGTTGCAGGGATTATGAAGGACCTGACAATCCATCAATGCTGATTGTTGCAGGGATTATGAAGGACCTGACAATCCATCAATGCTGATTGTTGCAGGGATTATGAAGGACCTGACAATCCATCAATGCTGATCGTTGCAGGGATCATTGAGGGAGTTGACAATCCATCAGTTCTGATTGTTGCAGGGATCGTGAAGGAGCTGTTGATCCATCAATTCTGATTGTTGCAGGGATCATTGAGGGAGCTGACGATCCATCAGTTCTGATTGTTGCAGGGATCATGAAGGAATTGACAATCCATCAATGCTGATTGTTGCAGGACTGATGGAGGAGTTGGAGAGTGGTGGATTGGATGTGCGCCGTCCCGCCCTGCTCTCTCTACGTCTGGCAGAAATTGCGGAGTCTGTCATGGGTGGTGCCTCTGGAGGGGTGAGTCTAAAGTCTGTGTGTGTGTGTGTGTGTGTGTGTGTGTGTGTGTGTGTGTGAGTGTGTGTGTGTGTGTGTGTGTGTGTGTGTGTGTGTGCGTGTGTGTGTGTGTGTATGTGTGTGTGTGTGCGTGCGTGTGTGTGTGTGTGTGTGTGTGTGTGTGTGTGTGTGTGTGTGTGTGCCCCCGCGCACGCGTGCATGTGCATTTGTGTGTGTATTTCTGTGTGTTTGTGTATATATCAGTGTCTCTGTGTGTGTCATTTAAATCAATCATCTCGTAAATAAAAAAAGATGTAGTTTGGGACCTGTTTTCAGGGCAACAAAGTGGCTATGAATATTCATGAGCTATCTCTCAAAGTCTTCTGTAGAATGAGCCAAGCATCAAGAGCTCCGTCAGAACTCGAGACCATTTGGAACAGCGAAATTTCTCTTAGTTCCAACACACGATTGATGGGCATACTAGTGATATCTATCTTTCTCTGTGCTTGTGACGCGTGGACCCTGACGGCAGAAGAATCCAGCCATTTGAAATGAGATGCTTCCGAAAATGTGTGGCAGCTCCTACAAGAGCCCTGTAACCAGGGGTTTGGGTATTGAAAGGTGTATAGTCTGTTCTTTACCGGAGTGTGTGTATTGACAGGTGTGCAGTCTGTTCTTCACCAGGGTGTGGGTATTGACAGTTGTATAATCTGTTCTTTACCGGGGTCTGGATATTTGACAGGTATGAATCTGTTCTTTAACGAAGTGTGGGTATTGACAGGTGTGCAGTCTGTTCTTTACCGGGGTCTGGGTATTGACAGGTGTATAATCTGTTCTTTACCGGGGTCTGGGTATTCACCGGCGTATAATCTGTTCTTTACCGGGGTGTGGATATTGACAGGTGTATAATCTGTTCTTTACCGGGGTGTGGATATTGACAGGTGTATAATCTGTTCTTTACTGGGTCTGGCTATTGACAGGTGTATAATCTGTTCTTTACTGGGTCTGGCTATTGACAGGTGTATAATCTGTTCTTTACCGGGGTCTGGGTATTGACAGGTGTACAGTCTGTTCTTTACCAGGGTCTGGGTAATTGACAGGTATGTAATCTGTTCTTTACCGGGGTCTGGGTATTGACAGGTGTACAGTCTGTTCTTTACCGGGGTCTGTGCTGCCTTGAGTCAAGAGGACAGTCAGGACATCTGGACAGAGGCCTTGAGACAGGGCATTGACAACATCAAAAGGTACTCTGTGCGTATGTGTGTCTCTGTTTGTGTGTGTGTGTGTGTGTGTGTGTGTGTGTGTGTGTGTGTGTGTGTGAAAAATGTTTGTATTTGCATGTGTTGTCTCTGTGTTTATAATTATGTGTTTGAGTTTGTAAACGATGTGTGTGTGTGTGTGTGTGTGTGTGTGTGTGTGTGTGTGTGTGTGTGTGTGTGTGTGTGTGAGTTAGAGTGAGTGGCCACTGTGTGTGTTTAGGTATATTGAGTACGCATGTATGGATGTATGTTTGCATGTAGACATGTCAGTATGTATGAATGTATGTGTCAGGTCAAAGAAACTGCCCATTTTCTACTGGTAAGCCATGCAACTCAGTACTATCTGTCGTAAGTGGAGGGTAAACCCAGCCAAACAAATCCGGTTTGGAGAGGATGGGCTCCGCCAAATCGTAATATGCTCGCGGGCCATCTCATGAAAGGAACTCCATGGCATCTCATATCAGATTGCTTGTTGCCTAGGTCAGCAAGACTGGCGCCTCCCGCTGCACATCAGGATTGTGGAGCGTGAAGCATGCCACTGGTGTAGCAAAACGTAAGTTAGGTGGCACAGGAAACGCCTCTACAGGAATCGGGAGCATCAGAGCCTGAGGTAACACAGGAAAATTGGAAGAACTCATCTACGAAAGGCACAGTTGTCTTTGGAATATATTGGGATGTAGCGAATTTCGAAAGAATTTTTTTTAAAGAAACTCCTGTTTAGGGATACAGGATCGGCGTCACGGGCAGAGAGGATGAACATGAACCTGGAGTTGGCTTCTCAGTTCACATGAACTTGATGAACTGTGTGATTGCGCCTTGTACTGTCGACTTTTCACCATGCAGCAAAGGACACTCTCCCCAGCCCCCTCCTTCAGCATCACCATCATACGGGCTCATGCCCCAACATCAGACTACGAAGACAGTCCATTTTAGGACTGTGATGACCGACTGTAGGAGTTTCTTCACCAAACACCCGAGAAAGACATGCTGATGGTGACGAGAGACTGGAATGCCACAGTTGGAGAGGATGCGAGAAACAACAGGCACTGAGGACAGTTCTGCAGGCAGAGACATAATCATGACAGAGGACTCAGACTTTAGAACTGGAAAATAGTGCCCACAAGTATCAAGGCAGCTATTGACCCCTTCGAAGACCTGCTGTCAACGGCCAAGAAACGTTGACTGGGATGATATGATCACGTCCGTTCATCACCTGATCTTGCAGAAATGCATCTTGCAGGCCCCTGTGTGCCAGGACACAGAGGAACGGGCGAACCGAGAAAGATGCAGGACAACATTTAGTAATGGAAAGGCCTGACGTTTAGCGATCTCTCTCTCTCTCTCTCTCTCTCTCTCTCTCTCTCTCTCTCTCTCTCTCTCGGAAGAAATTGAGGTAGTAAACAGCTACAAATATTTAGGTTTCACTCTAACGACCAAACTCTCAGTAGATATTTCACTTTCAGAATATGCAGGAAGAGCGAAAGGGAAAATAGGTGAAATAATGAAAACGATGTATAGTTTAGGACACTTAGATATAAATATATTTTTTAAGCTATTTGATACACAGGTCAAGCCACTGCTACTGTACGCAGCAGAAGTATGGGGTTTGACTCGTTATTCCGCGGTGGAAAATATACATTTATTCGCATGTAAAAGATACATGGGGGTAGGGAGAAAAACGCCAAACAACTTAGTATACGGAGAACTAGGAAGATATCCGATGAGTATAGATAGCTCAATAAAAGCAATCAGATATTGGTTTAAATTAATGAAGATGACTCCAGACAGGATACCTAGACAAGCATATGAAAGAGAAAAAACAAATTGACAAACCACAGAACTGGGCACTGGAAATTAAACGCTGCTTGGATACGTATGGCTTCTCTGAAGTTTGGTTGAATGAAGGCGTAGAAAACGAGCAAAGATTTATCATAACACTAAAACAAAGAATCGTAGATTGTTACAAACAGAACTGGCATAACAAAATAGCGAATAGTGAACGATTTACAACATATCATACGTTAAAACTATACACTAAACTGAAGAATACTTTCGCGCAATCACAATTGCGAAGTTCAGGAAAGCATTGACAAGACTACGATTAGGAATAAACGAACTGCATGGCAATAAAAAATATATAGATAATCAAGCTATAACAACATGCTGCTTCTGCCCAACAGTAGAATCAGAAATGCACTTCTTAATGTGGTGTCCAAATTACAGGCAATTGCGAACAAAATACATTTTCAAACACTTTAGTAATAGAAACGCAATCACACTGGAAAGTCTGCTACAAAACGATAATACTGAAACCATAAGAGATATTGCAATGTACATCTTCTATGCCTTAAAAACCAGAGAAACCCTTATGTGATAGTAATACTGACAATATAGGAAGAATAGAATTTCTAAACAGAAAACAAAATATGTTACAATCAAACGTTTCAATCAAATGTTTTTGTTGTTGTCATGTTGAAATGTATGTTGCGTACTCCTGTGGACGGGCCGAGGGCCCCACAATAAATGGCGCGGCGTGGAAGCGCGCGTCAAGCGTCAAGCGTCTCTCCCCCCCCCCCCCTCTCTCTTCTCTCTCTCTCTCTCTCTCTATATATATATATATATATATGTGTGTGTGCATGTGTGTGTGTGTGTGTGTGTGTATGTGCGTGCATGCGTGTGTGTGCGTGCGTGTGTGTGTGTGTGTGTGTGTGTGTGTGTGTGTGTGTGTGTGTGTGCGTGCGCGCATGTGCGTGCATGTGTTCTCCCCTCTGTCTCTTCTTTTCTTTTTTTTTTTTATCTCAATATAAAAACATTCCTTAATTCTCAATAATGGTGGTGCAGAGCCAGGTGACAGAACCATGGTAAGTCTCTTGAGTTTTTTTTTATGTCTGTCTTTTTCATCACTTTAATGTCTAATTCATCATGTTTGCAGTATACGACAGAGTAAAAAAAAAAAGAGAGAAAAAGAAGCCAGATAAAAGATAAACCGAACCAAAGAGTGTAAAAGAAGAGAGGAAGGAAGGAAAGAAAAAAGAAAATAGAAGAAAGAAATGGAAAGAAGAGAAAATGGGCAACAAAAGCTATATATACGGAAGAAAGAAAAACAGAGTCAAACTTTGAAGAGGAAGAAGATCATTGTTTTTATGTTGGGCAACAACGCGTTGACTTAACCGAACGTCTACTTACCCAGTATCGATATATCCAACCCCAACTGTATATCTGCCTCTCTGTCTATCTGTCTTTCTATCTTACTATCTATCTATCTGTCTTTCTATCTCTCTGTGTGTGTGTGTGTGTGTGTGTGTGTGTGTGTGTGTGTGTGTGTGTGTGTGTGTGTGAGAGAGAGAGAGAGAGAGAGAGAGATGTTGTTGATTTGTTATTGCTGTAAGGATAGCAGAACCATCTCTTTGTGTGTGTGTGTGTCCATTCCCACAATAACACAGCATATCCACTGTGGCAGCTGGATGCGCTACAACCGGCGCTGGACTCGCTGACGTCAACTGTGGGCGATGCAATGACACACCGGCTGCAGCAAGCCGTGCTGGTGAGGTCCACTTCATGGTTCCACGTGTCTATGCTCACACGCATGTGTGTGCGCGCGCGTATACGCATGCACGCACGCACGCACGCACGCACGCACGCACGCACGCACGCACGCACGCACGCACGCACACACACACACACACACACACACACACACACACACACACACACGCACACACACAATCACGAAGACTTCACTCGTTGTCTGGCGTACAAGACATTTTTCGTCGAACTTTGTTCTGAATTTCCATCCTTTCGCAGAATATGTATAAATGTGCCCAAATCTGACCAGGGAGTTGCTTCTACTTTGTACTTCAGAACAGCTCCCTGTCAGAAATATTGCCTCAGACCAAAAAGAAAAGAATCTGTTTTAATGGCTTGTTTTTGTGGTCTTTTTTCTTTCTTTTTTTTCTTAAACATCTGTGAAGAGAGTGACTGTGACAGCCCTATTATCACCCGTCGCGGTCGGCTGGGCTATAAGCAACGTGAATTACACAAATTTGATTTTCATTATCGTTATAATTATTGTTATCAATATTCTTGATGTTGCTCTTATCATCATCTTCGTTATCATCATTATCATTATTACCATCATCCTTATCATCATTGTTATCATTATTTTTTTTTCGTTATTGTTATCATCATCATCATATTGTCATCATCATCATCATCATCACCATCATATCATCATCATCATCATCACAATCATCATCGTTTTCATTTTGTTATCATTGACTGCGTTTCCATATAGCTCATAAATATGGTCAGTGAACGCCTGAGAAGGAGCCAGTTACCTATGATTTTATTGCTATTGTTATTACTGATCTGTAATCGTTGTTGTTTACATTCTGTTGTCATTCTGACCATGGCCATCTGCAGGCGGCCCAGAAAGGAGCGGAGTCCACGCGCTCAATGAAGGCACGTGCAGGCAGAGCCAGTTACGTCAGAGCCTCGTTGCTGCAGCACCCTGACGCGGGGGCGATGGGCGTGGTCACGTGGTTATCCGCCGCCTGTCAGGTCTTCAGGGATGCACATGACGCCGGCACCGCCATTTGATTCACCTGTTACCAGGCTACGGATGTGGCTGTGGCATTCGCCCTTCTCTAAATCTATACACATGGCCATTTAATTCGCCCTTTTCCAATCTATACACGTGGCCATTTGATTGGCCCTTTTCCAATCCGTACACGTGGCCATTTAATTTGCCCTTCTCCAATCTATACACGTGGCCATTTAATTCGCCCTTTTCCAATCTATACACATGGCCATTTAATTCGCCCTTTTCCAATCCATACACATAGCCATTTAATTCGCCCTTTTCCAATCTATACACATGGCCATTTAATTCGCCCTTTTCCAAACTATACACATGACCATTTAATTCGCCCTTTTCCAATCGATACACATGACCATTTAATTCGCCCTTTTCCAATCCATACACATGGCCATTTAATTCTCCCTTTTCCAATCTATACACATGACCATTTAATTCGCCCTTTTCCAAACTATACACATGACCATTTAATTCGCCCTTTTCCAATCCATACACATGGCCATTTAATTCGGCCTTTTCCAATCTACACACATGGCCATTTAATTCGCCCTTTAAAAAAATATGTGGACTTTGGCATTTAATTCATCCTTTTCCTCTGTGAACAGAGCCATTTGATATAACCTTTATCATTCTAAGCACATGACCATTTAATTCACCCTTTATCACTGTGGACATAACCACTTAACTCACCCTCTACCATTTTATGGACACGGCTGTTCAATTCACCCTTTATCACTGTGGACATAGCCACTCAACTCACCCTCTACCATTCTATGGACACGTCTGTTGAATTCATCCTTTATCACTGTGGACATAACCACTCAACTCACCCTCTACCATTTTATGGACACGGCTGTTGAATTCACCCTGGATCACTGTGGACGCAGCCATTAAACTCGTCTTTTACCATTCTATGGGCATTACTACTGAATTTACCCTTTACCTTGTGGGCATAGCCATCTAATTCATCCTTTTACGCTGTAAAGAGGGCTGTATGATTCACCCTTCACCATTTGGTGAACATTGCTATGAAAATCACCATATACCAGTCTGCTGGCATGATTGTTTCATTTACCTGTCATCATTTTTCTGGCGTTGCCATTTAATTTACTATTCTGATTCTGCGGTCGTTTGATTCCTCCTTTGACACTGTGTGGGAACAATTATTTCATTCATTCGGTTTTGTCATTGTGTGGACACGACTATTTCATTCATCTTTTGCCACGCTGTGGAAACAGCCATTTCATTCACTGTTTGACATTCTGTAAACGGTCATTAATTTCACCCTTTGTCATATTGTAAGACATGGCCATTTAACGGATCCTTTTTTTTTCGTGCTGTAGACGTGGCCGTTTTATGGATGCTTTGTTGTTGTGCTGAAACGTGGCCATTTGATTTGTCCTTTGTCATTTCATAAACACCATCATTGAATATACCCTTTTTCATGTTGTTAAAACTCAGCGATTTAATGGATTTTTTGTTGTGCTGTAAATTTGGCCATTTAATGGATGCTTTGTTCTTGTGCTGTAAACGTGGCCATTTGATTTATCCTTTGTCATTTTATAAACACCATCATTGAATATACCCTTTTTCATGTTGTTAAAACTCAGCGATTTAATGGATTTTTTGTTGTGCTGTAAATTTGGCCATTTAATGGATGCTTTGTTGTTGTGCTGTAAACATGGCCATTTAAAGGACACTTTGTTGCTGTGTTGTAAACATGGCCTTTAATAGATGCTTTGTTGTTGTGCTGTAAACGTGGACATTTAATGGATGCTTTGTTGTTGTGCTGTAAACATGGCCATTTAATGGACACTTTGTTGTTGTACTGTTAACTTGGCCATTTATTAGATGCTTT
This sequence comes from Conus canariensis, assembly GCA_033310375.1. Lineage (NCBI taxonomy): Eukaryota > Metazoa > Mollusca > Gastropoda > Neogastropoda > Conidae > Conus > Conus canariensis. The sequence continues at coordinate 61,227,943 of CM065723.1, forward strand.
GTTGTCTTGCTGTAAAACATGGCCATTTAATGGATGCTTTGTTGTTGTGCTGTAAACGTGGCCATTCAATGGACACCTTGTTGTTGTGCTGTGAACATGGTCATTTAATGGACGCTTTGTTGTTGTGCTATAAACGTGGCCATTTTATTCACCCTGTTCTGTGCTTCAGAAGAGCGAGGGATGTCTTTGATACTATAATTCATCATTTTGCGAAGGACTTAAAATACAAAGTGAAACGCACAATGCAGAAGGTAAATTTCATGCTGTCATCTGATACCAGACTGTGCTCTGATGATTGGTCAGCACAGATCTGTTCAGACCCTGGCGTGGTGCACGTGCTGCAGATTCTGATGTGGCACTATCCCTGGTTTGACCTGTTCCTCGGGTCATCAAATCAATCATACCCAATCAATCACACTTGACTGTTTAAGTGTAACTTATAATAACATAGCATTCATAAACCACCTTGCCAAAAGATCTAGGCGCTGACAATCCACACTCGTGTACGCAACGGACTGCTTACCTGGGCAGTGCCGAGTTAAGAGCTGCCTGCCAGCGCTTCATTCAGGCATTTCCCGTGTCATCCAGTCAATATCGTTCACTGCCAGCGCTTCATTCAGGCATTTACCGTGTCATCCAGTCAATATCGTTCACTGCCAGCGCTGCATTTCCCCGTGTCATCCAGTCAATATTGTTCACTCAATTTCCTTGCTTCCTTCGTTCTTTCAATTTCTCACTCAGGCTTCATGCTATGTGTAACATGTCATCCATGCCAACGGCCAAAATGGCCTTCTCTTCCGAAAGTAAGTGATGGGTCTGTGCAAGATGTCATGCGTGCGTTCACACTTGGAACCTCGGCTTATACTCTCATCCGAAGGACTGTTTGGGAAATGGAGTCAGAACCAAGGTTAACTCCAAAGGAAAAAAACCCCTGTACCGAAACAGCCCGTCGGAGATTCGAACCCACAACCCCAGGATCACCAAGATTATGAGTCCGGCATTCTACCAGTTGAGCTTTTCCGGCCCCCTAGGCCCTCCCTGTTGGCTTTGTTCTTTCACTGGGCGACCGACCAATATGGAAAGTGGTTCAGACAGTACATCAGTCAGCACTGGACACGAGAGGAAGTGTCGTTGCACAGTGAATGTTGGAAGAGGGGGGTGGGGAGGGGGGGGGGGGGGGGGGGGGGGGGGGGGGGGGGTGGGGGGGGGCATTCGGGCTTAAAGTGCAATGCTATTGGTGTGTCTCAGAGTTGCCGTAGCAGGTACCAGACATTTGAAACTGCAGCCAGGACATTTGCAACTGTAGTCAGAATATGTACTGGAGGCAGACAGTGAATGATTATAAAGTTAATTGTGGATTTTGATGGCGCTTAATCTTAAGCTTACAAATAGAGGATTGAAATCAAACAGCACAGGCACCAAAACGCATCATGCAATAATTAATTAACGCCCCACAACCATCCACACACACACACACACACACACACACACACACACACACACACACACACACACACATGAGAAAATGGGAGTTGGGGTGAGCGATTTGATGGAGTAGGTCACCTGTTCAGACAGTATTTTCAGATTGTGGCTTACAGAAGAATTCGCAGATGGACGTTTATAATTTTTGATAAAAACATGAAATTATTGACACATAAAGTGCTTGTGTAAATATTTCTTGACGTGTTTTAGTATATTCGTATTTTGTAGACTCGTTGGAGGTGAATTCCAGACATATGGTTCAGAGTAAGCTAGCTTGTTTGTAATGATCAATGTGTGGTTTGGGGAGAAGGAATTTCTGCTAGTCAGAACAGCCTTGTTAAAATGCCATTGATATACGTCTTGACATTTGTCGAAATTTGAAACATAAATGATGCCTTGTTGAATTCAAGCTGCTTACCCAGACGAAGTTTGTTTCGTGCTTTTGGTTTTTCATCTGTTGTTAGTGGTACAGCTCGAAGGAGTAGCTTTGCTGCGCGTCTATGGAGAGAATTCAGTCTTTTTTGTGGGTATCACTACTCCCATCCCATAATGTTGAAATGTAATTGAATTATGATATTGTGTATGTGTTCAGAAGATTCTAAGCGCCGTAATGTTGAATAGCACTTTTGTTGAGATAACCGAAAAAGGTGTTTGGCTGGCTGGGTACATGACTAATGACTTTGAATTACACCAGTCTGACATTTCATTTAGACTTTCCTGGAGATTGTATCGATTGTTTGTAGATTTATTATGAGAGAGAGAGCAGCTGGTAAGGGGAGATGAAGGGACATCAAATTGGATGTGAGAGAGGACTTTTTAAGAGAGGATTTGAAGGATAACAGAGAATCAGAACTGAGGAGTGAGAGAGGAAGTTTGTTCTGTGAGTATTGGGGCCTGGAAAGAAAATGAACGTTGACCAGTGGCCTTGATGGAACAAGATGGCCTTGATGGAACGAGAGGGATGCGAAGGAGATGAGTATCAACTTTTTTGATGGAGTGTAGAGATAGTGGAGGTCAACAAGGTAGAAAGGAGTCAAAGCATTCAGGGATTTGAAGCACAGCAGAGAAAGCTTATAGTCAGTTCGTTTATCGAGCCAATGAAGAGACAGGAGTGAGGGATTGACAAGAGTGAGTTTGGAGCATCTGATGGTTAGTCGAACAGCACTGGTTTGTACTGTCTGATCGGAGGCGAAGATTCTGCGGACAGTCGGCAAAGAGAGAGAGAGTTACACTAATCCAGTCTCAGAGAACGAAAGCGCAAATGAGAGTTTTAGTGGCATCCTTGGAGTAAAGATGGCCAGCAGAATTAGTGCGACGAAGCTCCAAGCAGAGTTCGGTCAAGTGCGACGCCTAGATTGCACACGCTGGTTGAGGTCTCAGTGAGGCAGTCTTCTGATCAGACAGAAGTGAGAACACAGAAGTCTTTTGGACGTAATGAAAATCACCTTGGTTTTGTCATCTGAAGTTTGTTGTCATCCATACTTCAATATCTGAAATGCATAACTGTGTGCGATAGTTAACAGATGGAACTTGAGAAATATCACCAGACACGTAACATTGATTGTCATCGGAAAAACTGTGGTAAGAAAAGCTATGAAGGGCTACAACGTCAG
>CM065723.1:61233537-61236037 GCA_033310375.1 Conus canariensis
TTCCTCCTCCCCTCCCATCCTCTCGCTGCTCACAGTGCTTTGGTCCACTTTGTGAAGGACGTGGGTCGCTTTGGTGCCCACGACCTGTGCAACAACAACAACAACAAAGGCCACGATACAGCGCTGCTGGAGGTCAAGGCCACAACCTGTGCAACAGGAAGTTTTGGATACAGCGCTGCTTCAGGTCAAGGCCATGACGTGTGGCAACAGACAATCTTTGGTATTCCGCTGCTTGAGGTCAAGGCCAGGACCTGTGCAACTGACAATCTTTGTTGTGACGATGGTTGACGTCAAGTTCAGGACCCGTACATCAGCTATTCTTGATATAACAATATTGTATGTCAAGGACAGATTCTGTTAAACAGACAATTTTTTGAATGGCGATGTTTCATGTCAAGGGCAGATTCTGTTAAAGTGACAATTTTTCAGATAGCGATGTTTCATGTCAAGGGCAGATCCTGTTAAACAGACAATTTTTAAAATAGCGATGTTTCATGTCCAGGGCAGATTCTGTTAAAGAGACAATTTTTGAAAAACGATGTTTCATGTCAAGGGCAGATTCTGTTAAACAGACAATTTTTAAAATAGCGATGTTTCATGTCAAAGGCAGATTCTGTTAAATAGACAATTTTTAAAATAGCCATGTTTCATATCAAGGGCAGATTCTGTTCAACAGACAATTTTTAAAATAGCGATGTTTCATGTCAAAGGCAGATTCTGTTAAACAAATGATGTTTCATGTCAAGGGCAGACTCTGTTAAACAGACAATTTTTGAAACAGCGATGTTTCATGTCAAGGGCAGATTCTGTTAAACAAATGATGTTTCACGTCAAGGGCAGACTCTGTTAAACAGACAATTTTTGAAACAGCGATGTTCCATGTCAAAGGCAGATTCTGTTAAACAGACATTTTTTTTTAAATAGCGATGTTTCCTGTCAAAGGCAGATTCCGTTGAACAGACAGTTTTTGAAATAGCGATGTTTAATGTGAAGGTCAGAATCTGTTGAACAAATAACCCTTGATATAACAATGTTTGCTGTCAAGGCCACAACCTGCAGAACCAACAATGCTTACTATAGCCATGTTTGATGTCAAAGCCACAACCTGCAGAATCAACAATCCTTGCTCACTATCAGAGCTGGACGAGAAGAGGGACAGAACTGAAGACATTTTTCATGATCGTCTGTGAGGATGGTGACAATGAGGCTGCCGAATTGGGTCGGAGACTACGTGCCAGCGCTGTGCCTGAGCTTTCTTTCATAATAAATCCTGGCGTCAACCACACTCAAAATATACTGACACCCATAGTGTTGATCAGGAACTTCGAGCAACACCGCCGGGTATACACGCATTCGGTGGATGAAACTCACTGTGTGGTCCCAGTCTTCCCATTTGAGCCCATAGCCCACTCAAAAACTCTGGACAGGAGCCGCCAACGACTGAATTTTCTACAAATGTATGTCCCTTACAGGACTCAAACCCACGATCTCCCGGCCCGAGCCATGACATTAACCACCGCACCACGGCGGCTTGTCAGCACGGGGTGCCGCGTAAGATACAACGTTTGGCTTTCGCGCATGATTTCATTTCATGACGTGCTGTAGATAGACGAAGAGTTTTGTGAACCCGCCATCATGGCCCAGTGAGTGGTGTGTCTAGAAAGCACGTGACTATGCCGGGCTTGAAAATCAGACGGCAGGCGATAACTAGTCAGGCACGTTTCCAACTTGTAGAGCTTCGTCTCCGGTCTATTGTCTACAAGACATGTAATTTCAGACTAAAACACATGTCTCCCAAAAAGGACTTGGACATACAATACAATGCAATGCACGTCTAATCTTCAGACTAAAATACATGTCTCCCTAAGGGGACTTGGACATACACTACAATGCAATGCACATTTGATCTTCAGACTAAAATGCATGTCTCCCTAAGGGGACTTGGACATACAATACAATGTAATGCACATCTAATCTTCAGACTGAAATACATGTCCCCTTTGGGGACTTGGACATACAATACAATGCAAAGCACATCTGATCTTCAGACTAAAATAATGTCTCCCAGAAGGGACTTGGACATTCAGTACAATGCAATGCACATATGGTCTTCAGACTGAAATACATGTCCCCTTTGGTGGACTTGGACATACAATACAATGCAATGCACATTTGATCTTCAGACTGAAATGCATGTCTCCCAATCCGGACTTGGACATACAATACAATGCTATGCACATTTTATTTCCAAGTCTACAGCAGATATCGCCTAAAAGGGACTCCATGATGATTTCACTGACAAAGAAAAACAATGCTATACGAGGCCGAAGTAACTCTGTTGGTAGAGCGGAGGACTCGTAATCCTGGTGATCCTGGGGTCGCGGTTTCGAATCTCCGCCAGATCATTTCATGATTTTTCCCCATGGTATTAGCATTGGTTCTGTCAGCATATCTCAAAAACATTGGTTTTGACTCCACATTCATAAAGTCCTTTGAAAGA
>CM065723.1:61248537-61271037 GCA_033310375.1 Conus canariensis
TGGATTAAGTGCATTGTGTCCTTATTTTGCAGTGCTATTCCTGTGGGGTGGAAGTCGGGCCTCACAAAAAGGACCACAAGTACCATGTTGGGGTGAGGCTTTGCCGGGCATGGCCGATGACCTAAATTTAATGTGTTCCCTAAACTAGTCAAGTGGACTCGTCCATACGTATTGAGCCAATCACAGTTAGCGTGGGTATATTTGACCAATGGAAAAACACAACAAGTGTGTGTTAGCAGACACGTGGGTCTCTGTTGAGATTTGCTCTAGGTCAGTTTTGTGTATTTTGTCGTTTTTTTTTTGTTTGATTTTTTTTGTTTCATTCTCTTCCCCACCCCCTCTCCCCGACCCTCCAGTAATACTGCAGATACTCTGTGGAGTAAAAAATGGATGTCTCAGTACTCTGACGTAACTATTGAAGATGATTCCAAAGAGATGTTCAGAAAAAATTCTAAATTCTCGTCCATCTGCTCCAGAAAGCTTTCTCATAGTACTTTGAAAGTTCAATATGTTTATTCAATACCCAGAGAAAAAAATCACCAGCTTTTCTTCAGAAAATGACAAAGAATTGCAGTGAGGTTTTGTCCCACATGAAACAAACTAAAGACATGTTAACCTATGCTAATGCTTGCATCACCCACTCAGCTAAGAGTAAGACGCACAAAATTCATACACAAATGTAACAGAACAATGATTCTCCCTCCTCCCCTACCCCCCCCCCCCCCCCCCCACCTACGTCTCCTGGTAATGTAAAGAAAAGGTTCCAGTTCCAAGCTTAATTGTATATTCTCACTTGACATTTGCCTTAGCAACAGTAGCAGCTGAAGAAACATGCTCATTGTGAACACAAAAATTTACTCCTGCCTCCCCCCCCCCCCCCCCCCCCCCCCCGCCCTCCACCTTTTTCCAGGTCTGGCCTTTGAAAAAAAACAACAACTTTTTGTTTCATTTCACAGACAAATATACATGCAACTAAAGAGGCCACTGACTCGAGTGTGTCAAGCCATTATCTAACCATAGTTACTTTAAATAGAAATAGTGATTGTTAAAAGTTTGATAGTAATCTGTTATACAGATTAGAAATTTCTGTAATGCTTTCCAACATATGAATGTTTTTTTTACACTATCAATTTGAATATTCGCTCAGCTATTTGAAATGACAAGAAACTTGCACATAGGGTTGGATGTCCACTGCTTTCATGATATCCCTTTCCTAAACCCCTGCTCATTTCTTCCTCCCCCCCCCCCCCCCCCCTCCCACCCCACTCCTCTTCTTCCCACCCATCTCCCCTCATTTTCCTGTCCCTATCTCCTTTTTAATCATCCCCATTCTCCCCCCCCCCCCCTTCTTCCAGCCCTACAGCTTCATCCTCATTGTCGCTTGTCGCCGCACATGTGCACAGTAAAACTGACATGCATGCTTTTGTTTTTTACCCTCGCACGCCTACCCCCCCCCCCCCCCCTTCCCCCTCACACTTTCAGCACACACACATGTGTGCACCAAATCACATTAGAAATAAAATCAAGTGTGAACAGCAACAAAAATATAACTGTCCACCATAACGGGTAAATAAACACAGCTAGCAACAGACGTCCTTCACAGGGAATTGTGTACAGTTTCTACTTCACCACCACAACAAGCCATTTATTTTAGCACCTAAAAGAAGGTTAGGTAGTGTATAAGTAATGCACAGTTACTTGGCCCCCAGAACAGTCTGCAAGGTGTGCTTTCCATATATATCGTCTCCATGGCATTGGAGACAACTCCCACAGGCATGTGATATTTGGAAGTCAGCTGTATTACTATTAGTCATTTGATCTCATTTCGTTTCTTTGTTTTTTCCTCCTCTGGCTGAAGGTCTTTTTTTTAAAAAGAGGTGTGTCACAATGCTGCTGTGCTAGAATTGGAAGAATAAGTCTGGTTGTTTTATCAAGCTGATTTTGTCACTGTCCTCTGCTTCAGTAGAACTGGTTTGTAGTGGCAGGGATCCACATGTATCTATTGTTTTAACAACAGCAGCTTTTAGCAAGGTAAACTGATAGACCTTTAGGGGATAGGGATGGGTTGAAGCGAGTGTTTTCCTCCTATAATTATGACGGTGGTCAGTTTGTCTTGCATCCCATGGTTAAGTAATAACACGTTCAGTGCAAATGCACTGAGAATGTATTCAAAACAGAATGATAGAATACTTGTGGGTTGGAATCATTTTTTTTTTACTCTGCTTTTGTTTTTCTTAATTTTTTTTTCCCTTTTTAATTCAATTTTAGGAAGTTACCAAAAAAATTGGTATTTTACGGAGGTAAAGTATTGAAGAGAATATTGGGGGCCGAATAGCTCAGTTGGTAGAGCGCTGGACTCGTAATCCAAGGGTTCGGGTTCGAATCTCCGCCAGGCCATTTCGGTACAGGGAGATTTTTCCCTCGGAGTTGACATTAATTCTGACTCCATTTCCCATACAGTCCTTCCAATGAGACTATAAACCGAGGTTCCGTGTGTGAATGCATGCATAACATCTTGCACACATGTAAAATCCCATCACCAACTTTCGGAAGAGAAGGCCAGTTTGGCGTTGGTATGGATGACACGTTACACATAGCTTCACCTTCCCCGAAATGGAGTATGGCTGCCTTAATGGCGGGATAAAAACGTCATGCACACAAAACTCCACTCCCTTTATAGGTAGATGGAAAATACTTCCTGTCCATTAGGAGTGTTCACAGGAGTATCAGCCTTGCGTACGCAGAATAAGAAGGAGAAGAAATATTAATATTACTCTAGATTTGAAATAAGTAAAAGAAAATACAAAAAACGAGTTACAGTATAGAGATGATGATTTATATTCATTCATTCATGAAAAGTGTTGAAATAAGGTAAAAGAAAATACTAAAAACTAGTTACGGTAGTAGAGATGATGATTTATAATTATTCATTCGATGAAAAGTAAACAATTAAATCAATGTGACTGAAATCCAGACTGTACCAGAGCTATTGTGAGAACCATCTGACCAGTTAATCTGACCGTACTGTGTAGATGCAGCATGTTGTCAGTGTGTGTGTTTGTGCATTGGAACAGCAATTGTCAGTGTGTGTGTTCGTACAGTGGTGACAGCATGTTGCAATGTGTTGTGAGTACAGTGATGGAGCATGTTCTCAGTGTGTGTGTTGGTACAGTGGAACAGCATGTTGTCAGTGTGTGTGTTGGTATGTACAGCGGTGACAGCATGTTGTCAGTGTGTGTTTGTACAGTGGTGACAGCATGTTGTTACTTGTAGTGTTTGCGTTTTTACAGTGGTGATGGCATGTTTCAGTGTGTGTGTTGGTTAAAGTGGGAACAGCATGTTGTCAGTGTGTGTTGGTACAGGGTGACAGCATGTCAGTGTGTGTTTGGTACAGAGGTGACAGCATGTTGTCACATGTGTTGAACAGTGATGACAGTATTTGTCAGTGTGTGTGTGTTGGTACAGTGGTGACAGCATGTTGTCAGTGTGTGTGTTTGTACAGTGGGACAGCATGTTGTCAGTGTGGTGTGTTGGTACTGTGGTAACAGCATGTTGTCAGTGTGTTTGATACAGTGATGACAGACGTTGTCATGTGTGTGGTTGGTACAGTGGTGACAGCATGTTGTCACTGAGTGTGTGTTGGTACAGCTGTGACAGCATGTTGTCAGTGTGTGTGTGTGTGTGTTGGTACAGTGGTGACTGCATGTTGTCAGTGTGTGTGTTGGTACAGTGGTGACAGCATGTTGTCAGTGTGTGTGTTTGGTACAGTGGTGACAGCATGTTGTCAGTGTGTGTGTGGTACAGTGGTGACTGCATGTTGTCTGTGTGTGTGTTGGTACAGTGGTGCAGCATTGTCATGGGTGTTGGTACAGGGGAAAGCATGTTGTCAGTGTGTGTGTTTGGTACAGTGGTGACAGCATGTTGTCATTGTGTGTTGGTACAGTGGTGACAGCATGTTGTCAGTGTGTGGTTGGTACAGTGGTGACAGCATGTTGTCAGTGTGTGGTGTTGGTACAGTGGTGACAGCATGTTGTCAGTGTGTGTGTTGGTACAGTGGTGACGCATGTTGTCAGTGTGTGTGTTGGTACAGTGGTGACAGCATGTTGTCATGTGTGTGTTGGTACAGTGGGAACAGCATGTTGTCAGTGTGTGTGTTGGTACAGTGGTGACAGCATGTTGTCAGTGTGTGTGTTGGTACAGTGGTGACAGCATGTTGTCAGTGTGTGTGTTGGTACAGTGGTGACAGCATGTTGTCAGTGTGTGTGTTGGTACAGTGGTGACAGCATGTTGTCAGTGTGTGTGTTGGTACAGCGGTGACAGCATGTTGTCAGTGTGTGTGTTGGTACAGCGGTGACAGCATGTTGTCAGTGTGTGTGTTGGTACAGCGGTGACAGCATGTTGTCAGTGTGTGTGTTGGTACAGTGGTGACAGCATGTTGTCAGTGTGTGTGTTGGTACAGTGGTGACAGCATGTTGTCAGTGTGTGTGTTGGTACAGCGGTGACAGCATGTTGTCAGTGTGTGTGTTGGTACAGTGGTGACAGCATGTTGTCTGTGTGTGTGTTGGTACAGTGGTGACAGCATGTTGTCTGTGTGTGTGTTGGTACAGTGGTGACAGCATGTTGTCAGTGTGTGTTGGTACAGTGGTGACAGCATGTTGTCAGTGTGTGTGTTGGTACAGCGGTGACAGCATGTTGTCAGTGTGTGTTGGTACAGTGGTGACAGCATGTTGTCAGTGTGTGTTGGTACAGTGGTGACAGCATGTTGTCAGTGTGTGTGTTGGTACAGTGGTGACAGCATGTTGTCAGTGTGTTGTTGGTACAGCGGTGACAGCATGTTGTCAGTGTGTGTTGGTACAGTGGTGACAGCATGTTGTCAGTGTGTGTGTTGGTACAGCGGTGACAGCATGTTGTCAGTGTGTGTTGGTACAGTGGTGACAGCATGTTGTCTGTGTGTGTGTTGGTACAGTGGTGACAGCATGTTGTCAGTGTGTGTGTTGGTACAGTGGTGACAGCATGTTGTCAGTGTGTGTTGGTACAGTGGTGACAGCATGTTGTCAGTGTGTGTGTTGGTACTGTGGTAACAGCATGTTGTCAGTGTGTGTGTTGGTACAGTGGTGACAGCATGTTGTCTGTGTGTGTGTTGGTACAGTGGTGACAGCATGTTGTCTGTGTGTGTGTTGGTACAGTGATGACAGCATGTTGTCAGTGTGTGTGTTGGTACAGTGGTGACAGCATGTTGTCATGTGTGTGTTTGGTACAGTGGTGACAGCATGTTGTCAGTGTATGTGTTGGTACAGTGGTGACAGCATGTTGTCTGTGTGTGTGTTGGTACAGTGGTGACAGCATGTTGTCTGTGTGTGTGTTGGTACAGTGGTGACAGCATGTTGTCTGTGTGTGTGTTGGTACAGTGGTGACAGCATGTTGTCTGTGTGTGTGTTGGTACAGTGATGACAGCATGTTGTCAGTGTGTGTTGGTACAGTGATAACAGCATGTTGTCTCTGTGTGTGTGTGTGTGTGTGTGTGTGTGTGTGTGTGTTGGTACAGTGATAACAGCATGTTGTCTGTGTGTGTGTGTGTGTGTGTGTGTGTGTGTGTGTGTGTGTGTGTGTTGGTACAGTGATAACAGCATGTTGTCTCTGTGTGTGTGTGTGTGTGTGTGTGTGTGTGTGTGTGTGTGTGTGTTGGTACAGTGATAACAGCATGTTGTCAGTGTGTGTGTTGGTACAGCGGTGACAGCATGTTGTCAGTGTGTGTTGGTACAGTGGTGACAGCATGTTGTCAGTGTGTGTGTTGGTACAGTGGTGACAGCATGTTGTCTGTGTGTGTTGGTACAGTGGTGACAGCATGTTGTCTGTGTGTGTGTGTTGGTACAGTGGTGACAGCATGTTGTCAGTGTGTGTGTTGGTACAGTGATGACAGCATGTTGTCAGTGTGTGTTGGTACAGTGATAACAGCATGTTGTCTGTGTGTGTGTGTGTGTGTGTGTGTGTGTGTGTGTGTGTGTGTGTGTGTGTGTTGGTACAGTGGTGACAGCATGTTGGCAGTGTGTGTTGGTACAGTGGTGACAGCATGTTGGCAGTGTGTGTGTTGGTACTGTGGTAACAGCATGTTGTCTGTGTGTGTGTTGGTACAGTGGTGACAGCATGTTGGCAGTGTGTGTTGGTACAGTGGTGACAGCATGTTGTCAATGTGTGTGTTGGTACAGCAGTGGCAGCATGTTGTAGGGAACTATCTGTTCAGTTCTGTGACATTGGTGTCTTGGTATGGTGGCAGCACGTGAGTGGGCCGGCAGCCTTCGAGGTGGACAAGCCGTGGAGTCTGGTTGAGGAGCACATGCTGCTGGATGCTGTAGAACAGTTTGGCTTTGGAAATTGGTGAGTTGTGGGCCTTGAGATGTGGGACATTGAGCGTTTGGACACTGGTGAGTTCTGGGCTATGAGATGTGGGACATTGAGAGTTTGGAAACTGTGAGTTGTGGGGCATGAGATGTGGGACATTGAGAGTTTGGAAACTGTGAGTTGTGGGGCATGAGATGTGGGACATAGGTTTGGACACTGTTTAGTTCTAATAGTTGTGGGCAATTAGATGTGGGACATTGAGGGTTTGGAAACTGTTGAGTTGTGGGCAATGAGATATGGGACATTGAGAGTTTGGAAACTTGGTGAGTTGTATGGCATGAGATGTGGGACATTGAGGGTTTGGAAACGGGTGAGTTGTGGACCTTGAGATGTGGGACATTGAGGGTTTGGAAACTGTTGAGTTGTGGACCTTGAGATGTGGGACATTGAGGGTTTGGAAACTGGTGAGTTGTGGGCCATGAAATGTGGGACATTGAGGGTTTGGAAACTGGTGAGTTGTGGGCCATGAAATGTGGGACATTGAGGGTTTGGAAACTGGTGAGTTGTGGGCCATGAAATGTTGGACATTGAGGGTATGGAAACTGGTGAGTTGTGGGCCATGAAATGTGGGACATCGAGGGTTTGGAAACTGGTGAGTTGTGGGCCATGAAATGTTGGACATTGAGGATTTGGAAACTGGTGAGTTGTGGGCCATGAAATGTTGGACATTGAGGGTATGGAAACTGGTGAGTTGTGGGCCATGAAATGTGGGACGTTGAGGGTTTGGAAACTAGTGAGTTGTGGGCCATGAAGTGTGGGACATTGAGGTTTTGGAAACTGTGAGTTGTGCGGCATGAGATGTGGGACATTGGTAAAATGTAAACTAGTGATTAGTGCTAGGATGTGGAACTACGGTGGAACTAGACAAGACCCTTCAAACAGAGACTCTCTGCCTTTTTTCTGGAATATTTTTATCTTTGTCTAGGATTTGGATTTCCCTGCCTGCAAAGGCTTTAAATCTGTGTTGTTTGGTGTAATGCTGTTGTCTTCATCTTTGTCATGTTGGAGGTTTCGAGTCTGTAGGAGTACATCCTCCTTCTAAACGCCCAGTGTTGAAAGATTGAAGGATGATAGAAACATACGACCTGTGGTTGTACATGTATGTCTTAGCATACTTGTCATCATAAGTACAGTCAATGCCTTTGGATTGTACATGTTTATCAGGTTTGAATTTTACATGTTTATCGGTCATCTGTAATTGTGAATAAAATGAATGGTTGTAATTAGTAATGAAATTACTGAAAATAAGGTGAAATACGTATCAACACATTGCACGAGGTGTCTGTTAGTGCTGATTTAATATAAAGAGCAGAACAGATGATATTGTATTGTGCATAAAGACATGTATGACAAGTATTCACAAACATGTGTTTATACACAGTATGATATTCCTCTAATAGTCATCAAGTTCGACAACCCTTTCATGGCCCTTTGTGGTTGGCAAGGCTGTTTGTCGAAATTTCACTTTTCTGTTTTATGTTGTATACTAAATCAGCATAACTTAACAGCTTGCTAAGTGTGTTCATATGTATTTTGCCTTGGAACAGAGAGAGAGAGAGAGAGAGAGAGAGAGAGAGAGAGAGAGAGAGAGAGAGACACACACAGACAGACACACAGACAGACACACAGACAGACAGAGAGAGAGAGAGTGAGAGAAAATAATTTTTTTTTTCTCTCTGCCTGATCTCAACTGGTGTGTTTGACTGTGTGAATTGTGCTGAGGGAGTGATGGTGGCCAGTGATAAACCGAATGTATTGTCATTAAATTTAATGAGTGATCATTGCTAATGGTGGAATTTTAATGAACAGGAAGGGGGTGTCAAGTCATGTGGAAACAAGGTCTGAAGAAGGTGAGTCAGTGATGTTGGATATGTGTATGTTACTGTGTTGGATATGTGTATGTTACTGTGTTGGATATGTGTATGTTACTATGTTGGATATGTGTATGTTACTATGTTGGATATGTGTATGTTACTGTGTTGGATATGTGTGTGTTACTATGTTGGATATGTGTATGTTACTATGTTGGATATGTGTATGCTACTATGTTGGATATGTGTGTGTTACTATGTTGAATATGTGTATGTTACTATGTTGGATATGTGTATGTTACTATGTTGGATATGTGTGTGTTACTATGTTGGATATGTGTGTGTTACTATGTTGGATATGTGTATGTTGCTATGTTGGATATGTGTGTGTTACTATGTTGGATATGTGTATGTTACTATGTTGGATATGTGTATGTTACTATGTTGGATATGTGTATGCTACTATGTTGGATATGTGTGTGTGTGTTACTATGTTGGATATGTGTGTTGCTATGTTGGATATGTGTATGTTACTATGTTGGATATGTGTGCGTTACTATGTTGGATATGTGTGTTACTATGTTGGATATGTGTATGTTACTGTGTTGGATATGTGTATGTTACTATGTTGGATATGTGTATGTTACTATGTTGGATATGTGTATGTTACTGTGTTGGATATGTGTATGTTACTATGTTGGATATGTGTATGTTACTATGTTGGATATGTATGTTATCATGTTGGATATGTGTATGTTACTATGTTGGATGTGTGTATGTTACTATGTTGGATATGTGTATGTTACTATGTTGGATATGTGTATGTTACTATGTTGGATATGTGTATGTTACTATGTTGGATATGTGTATGTTACCATATGTTTATGTTTTTTTCTTGTTCTTGCTGTCTACTTTTTTTCTGAGTTCAAAAGAAAAAAAAACACATTTTGTTTTGTTTTCGTAACTAAGCAGTTGAAATACACCATTTTGAAATCGAAATAGTGTTGAGTAAAACAACTTTAAAGTAATGAGAATACGTGGGAAATATTTGCTTGTTCATGTCCTTTGTCATAAAAGTATGCATTACAAACAACACTTTTAACCCGTTCACTGCCAGAAAATATTACAAACAAAGGCTTTCCCAGTGCCAGGGAAATCTAATGATTTGGGGGTAATAATTAACAAAAAATTTTAGCTCAGAAACTACAAAAGATATAAAAATGAAATATATATAATTTTTTAAGGAAATTGAATGAAGATTTTGAATCTGGGCTTCTTTTGTTTAATTTTGATAATAAAAAAATATTTAGGCATTTATATTTGGATAGATTTTTTTGCACGATCAAAAACATATGTATTTACCACTACAGCTTCACATCCAAAAAAAAACACAAAGCAAAAAAGTTGAAAATAAAGTTTGTATTGTCACACTACACCTGTAAATGAAAGTAAAACAGTTTAGAAGTCTATCAAGACGCTCACACTCTGTACAGACAGGTCAGTCCACAATCACGCCCCCCTCCCCCCACCACGCCCCCTTGCTGGACTTCAACCCTCTCTTTCATTCCTCCTCTTCCCCTACCTTTCCCTCTGCCCCGTGTCACGCCGCGAGCAGGCCGCGCTCCCCTCTCACGCTGACTATCACGTCACTGGCCACTGGCACACGGTGCAGAGTACACACTAGGCTAGCTCGTTTGACGCTGGCAACCAGTCAGCTGAACACACTCTGAGGTCGCACAGCCCGACTCAATAACTGACGAATATGGTCGGCAATTCCATCACTATCATCATCTCACCTTCATGCTCGAGTGAGTTGTTGAATGAAAGATTATCTTTGTCAAAAATGATTAGCAGAGCCTGCTCAGCTGTGTAAGTATGTTGATTTGGTCGCTATGCTTGTCGAAGGTTGCACCGCCATCTTTGCAAGCAAGACAAAGCGCTGGCCGGTCATCCAGTCAGTGATGAGAATAAATGGTCTTTCCCATCACGTGTGGTCATTTGCATATCATTTTAATACTACAGACATATAAGGCTTACTACGCGCACACTATTTAAGTCCGTTAATAGAAATAGTAACGAATGAAAATTCAAGAAAAATGCATGACGTCAGTGGACGGCCCATAGGCACTGGGAAAGCATTTTTACTACGGCATCAGCTGACAGCTTAAAGGCACTCTTCGGGTTAAAGTGTTACCTTCAGGTCATTTTCATAAGGATTATGTTAACTGTGAGTACTGGTCGTAGAGCTGACTACATTATACAGTTTTAAGCCATGTACAAATAGACTCACAGCATAGACAAACTGTAAATCCCATGCAAGAGAAGTAAGAGGTGTAAACTCATACAGGAAACACCCCCACCCCCCAGGATTTTAACTTCTTTATTAGTACTGAATTGATAGCAAAGGGGTTTCACAGCGAACTGGATTTAGTGTAAGGTATAGGCCAAGCGATGAAGCAATGCTAACTGTCCTATTTTCAGTGGATATATGCATTTTTGTTAAGAAAAATTTCTACCTGCACATCTTTTTCCTGTCCTGCTCATCTTTTATTTCAGTATGTGGGCATGATGAAACTCATCACTTATCCAGAATTTCAATATGTGGACATTACATGGTAAAAGTCATCAACCTCATATCTTATTTCGGTATATGTACATTACATATCATTACTATTTCAGTATGTGGACAGCATGTTGTACAAGTCATCAACCTCATCACTGATTTCAGGATGTGGGCAGTACATTTTATAAGTTGTCAACCTGATCACATTTAAATATGTGAACATGACATGGTATCAGTACATCAAATATATTATATAGCATAGAAGGAAAAGCTGAGTGGAGAAGAGGGGGTAGGGGAGGGGAGTTTCATACCCCATAGTGTATATAATATGAAGTTGCTTCCATCAATTTTGCATGGGTGTGTGTTTGTGTGTGTATGCACATGCGCATGCATTGCATGCATGTGTGTTTGTTGCCGCTTGGATAGTGATCTTGGGTTTTTTTTTCTCTTTCTTTTTTTTTGAAAGAAAAGGAGGGCATATTGCTTTTCTGTGTCAAGTGCATTGAGAATTACAAACCCTTATTTTAATCTGAGCCAATCAAATGTGAGATCCTAACTAGTCACTCTGCTGCAGCATAAACACGGAGAAATAAGGATGTTGAAAGGGACAGCTTTCTTTACTAGTTGTATCATTACCAATACTGACTCTCCTCAAATGAAACATCAGCAATGTCAATGAAAACCTGTTGGAGTTGTCAAATGCTGGCTGTGAATTTATGTGTTCATACTCTGAAATCGGTTTTCCATATGTTGTCACTCAGTTTGCAGTTTTCCTTTATATGGTAACTGACTGAATGATAATACTCCTTTGAGAATCCTTGGCTTGTCTGCTGATACGTTAAATGCAGATGACTGGCTGACTTCGACTGATCCTCTTCTGTGTTCCAGAATGTGAAAAGCATTACATCAAGTTCTACATTGAAGGCAACATTGGGAAACGTAAGTTGGAAGAGTTCTGTTGCCATGTATGTGTGTGTTTTCGGTTTATTGCTTTAAAAAAAAAAAAAGTCCCAAATCTTGAATTAAATGAGTATGTGGACTGTGTGTGTGTGTGTGTGTGTGTGTGTGTGTGTGTGTGTGTGTGTGTGTGTGTGTGCACGCTTGAATGTGTGTGCGTTTATGTATGAGTGGTATATATGTGTGTGAGTTCGTTTGTCTCTGTGTTTGTTGCTGCTTGGATAGGTTGTGACTGTACACCAAGCTAAGCATTTATGCAGAAGTGATTCTGGTAACAGGCTTAGTGTTTATACCATGAGATGAAGGAATGAATTACATTTACAATGGCAGGCTTTCAGAGTGATCACATGTGTGATTCTTAGCACTGTTTCTCAATATCAGTAGGGGTAAGTGTCATAACTGTGTGTGAAAACTGTTTCCTTTCAGATACCTTTCCATCCGAGTCAGTCACACGGATAACGGACTACTCCAGTCCTGATGGAGGTAACACAAAATGGAGTTTGTCTTCCCTGTCTGTCTGTCTTTCCATGTCTTTGTTTTTGTAGTGTGTGTGTGTGTGTGTGTGTGTGTGTGTGTGTGTGTGTGTGTGTGTTTTGTTTTCTTGCACAGAAATTTATTGAATGTGTGTGGTAGGTGTTATTTTCCTGTTCCTGACCTGTTTGATACTATTTTGTTTTGTTCTTTTGTGTAAGGCCTCACTTAGATGTATCTTTCGTTCTCCTGTACAGGGCCTCTCTCTCCGAGCATCACCACCCCCCTCCCCCCTCTGGAGTTGTCGTTGCAGGAGCAGCAGGAGCTGGGGTACATGCCTCTCAGGAATGACTTTGAAAGGGTGAGTAAGGCCAAGTCAGGTCAACTCAGGTCAGGTCAGACAAAGGTAAGTCAGGTCGAGTTGAGTCAGATGAAGGCATGTCAAATGAAGTCAGGGTTGAGTCAAATAGTCATGAATGTTTTACAGTGGGGGAAAAGTTCTGAGAGACGTTACAGAGACAGACGCGGATTTCGTCTGTCCCAGAGCTCACCGGGCTCATGGTTGCACTGCAGTAATGAACCCTGCACCAGTCGTATCCACTTCTGAAGGTGGTGTGTAAGGGCATGGTTGTGGCAGAAGTCTTTCCAGTCCGCTCAGCAATGTTGTTGGTTCACCTTTTCCTCTGTCTGCCCTGTCTCCTCTTTTTCTGCATTATTGAACGATCCTGGTGATTCCTCTTGATGTTGTGAAATGATCATGCCATGGAAGCTTGCTTTGCCTCTCTATGGTCAGCAGGTCTTCACAGTGATTCACGATTTGCCTGAGGGTGGTGTGGCCAGCTTTACGACATGCACAATTAAGATAAGAAAAGATGGCGAATACTCGTCTGAAATTTCCCCATTGTTTGGCTCTTCCATTCTTTCTTCTTGCACTTAGACAGGAACCCCAAAGGCACTGACGAAGGCTGCCGTATGGTGGAGGCCCTCCAGAGATCCATAGACCTTTTGCCTTGTTGATGTGTCGGCAGGCCCGGTCTCTGCTCTTAGGTTTTTATGTGTGGGACAGTCCTGCAGAAGGTGTTCCACAGTCATTGGGGCTGTACCACATGGGCACCCTGAAGACCCGAAGTCAGATGTGCTGGTTCTGACTTGTCAGGGGCCTAGTGGCAGCATAACGCATCTCCACTCACATGACAGGCTTTTCCACTGATTTGCGTTCCTAAGAGTTTTTGGATAACCAAACTGCATGCAGAAAGCCCCGCCTTGAAGCTGGGGGTGATGTTGTGTGTGTGTGTGTGTGTGTGTGTGTGTGTGTGTGTGTGTGTGTGTGTGTGTGTGTTTCCAGACTGCTTGTAGTTTTGCCAGGGCTGCTGTGTGTGTAATTTATGCTTTGAAACATCTTGACTGATAATGGCACCATGATATGTAGGTTTTCTGCGCTGACTGTAATCTTTGTCTCGGGTTGCTTTGCTCTTCGTCACCGAAGAGGAATACATAGAATAGAGGACATACAGCATGGTCATTTAATACAGTAAACATCATTTGATAGTTTCACTTCTTGTAATGATTTTAAACAATGCATATTTGAAAAAAACAACAGAATATAAAATAGCTTCCTAAACACAGAAATCAAAATGATTCTAAGATAAGATAGTTTGTACATGGATTCAATTGTGCAAAATGCATACCAGTTTCCAGTTGTGTGGGCAGGTGTGTGCACACTCACTGTATGACATTTAGTGCATCTGACATGCTAGTCAAACAAGTGACAGCCATCGTTTTTTCTGTTTTCTTTCTTTTTTTTCTTTATTTTTTTAACATAGCATTTTGTACAGTTGATCTGTCATTCAGACAAACAAGTAAACGCCGAAAAGCAACAAGTCAGATGGAAAGGACCCACCAGCAGTCGTTCAACCAGCCACACATCCAGTACATCTAACCACCACACCAACCACCTGTCCAACACATATAACCACCACACCAATCACCTGTCCAACACATCTAACCACCACACCAACCACCTGTTCAACACATCTAACCACCACACCAACCACCTGTCCAACACATCTAACCACCACACCAACCACCTGTCCAACACATCTAACTACCACACAAACCATCTGTCCAACACATCTAACTACCACACCAACCACCTGTCCAACACATCTAACTACCACACCAGCCACCTGTCCAACACATCTAACCACCACACCAACCACCTGTCCAACACATCTAACCACCATACCAACCACCTGTCCAACACATCTAACCACCACACCAACCACCTGTCCAACACATCTAACCACCATACTAACCACCTGTCCAACACATCTAACCACCACACCAACCACCTGTCCAACACATCTAACCACCATACCAACCACCTGTCCAACACATCTAACCACCACACCAACCACCTGTCCAACACATCTAACTACCACACCAACCACCTGTCCAACACATCTAACTACCACACCAACACATCTAACTACCACACAAACCACCTGTCCAACACACCTAGCCACCAGACTCGAGTATTGAAGCTGACCCCAGGATGATGATGTATGTGCCAGGAGTTTGACAACGATGCTGAGACTCTGGTCAGTGGCCTGTGTGTGAGTGCTGATGACGATGAACTGGATCTCAGTAAGTGTCTCTCATGTCAGACTCAGCCTCCTCTTTTGTCTCATTTTGTCACAAGAGTATGGTGTGTGTGTGTGTGTGTGTGTGTGTGTGTGTGTGTGTGTGTGTGTGAATGAGAGAGAGAGAGAGAGTGTGTGTGTGTGTGTGTGTGTGTGTGTGTGTGTGTGTGTGTGTGTGTGTGTGCGCACTTGTCAGTACAGTAAACCAAATCAAGCTATCAATTCATTGTTAGTCTCTATATATAGATACTTCTGTAGTGATTGTGTCATGGTCAGGAGTATGCAATAATTGTCTCTACGAAGTGTCTTGACATTGGTGTACATGATGTCTGCTATGGCTTCAGCCTGTGTGTGGATGAGACCTGGCGGATTGCCTTGTTGGCCTGATTGTGTGATTTGATCATTAGCTTTTGTTACAGGGATTTACCACCTGTGACTTTTTGACAGCTGGTGGAGCTATTGTTTTTTAGTTTTGTGTGATTATTTATTTGATTTTATTTATGTGTAAAGGTATGTTATTGGTATGTTGTCAAGACGTTTTATTCATACACATGTATTCATCCCGTTTCTCATTTCATCCTTTCTGATGTCAGGCTGTTGCGTACTCACCCTTTCTTTTCAACCCACCCTTTGCAGATGCCAAGCTGTCCTTTATTTACCCTTTTTCTGTCTGCTAATTCAAATATCAACAGGGCTTCCACAAGATCACAAGACTTCAGTGAAAAGAAGTTTCGCAGGTCTGTAGGAACAAATGGTGCGGTTGTGGTTTGCTACAGGACGCTGCCATAGTGAGGCAGACTGTCAAGGTCTGTAGGAACAAACGGTCCTCGGTATGGTTGAACCCAAAAGTGAGTGATACACCACTCGGTGCTGATGAAGTCAGTAGGAACAAACAGTCCTGGTCATGCCTAAACCCGAAAGTGCACAATATTCCACTCAATGCCTAGAGTTGCGTTAGACTGCACCATTTTGAAAGGAAGTTTCAAACTTGTTTTGAGGTAGCAGTGGCATCTCTGCCAGACCTTTTTGATTTCAGCAAGTTTAGCATATGGGGAGTGCTGTATCAGCCTGTCATGGATTGATCCTTTTTTCCTCGTCTATCTTTTATGGTGGCAAGTTTACTTTTTTTTCACATATCAAGCAGTCATATATTCACCCTTTTTTTTTTACCCTCTTTCAGACATCAGGCTGTCGTGTATAGGCAAGTACCGCATGCGGTTACGTGAGCGGGACCGGCGGAAACAGATCGCTCGCAGCCATTCCTTAATCTCCACCTCCCTCATTCCCAACAAGAACTGCAAGACTCCGACCCCCAAACGCAAATTTTTCAAAGAGGACAGGTGAGGAGGGGTGTTCATGTGTCAGAAGTAACAGAAGGATTGTTCTTTGCAGACCTCTTTTTTTGTGTGGAAAAACGAGAAAATCTGTCCCTCTGTTTTGTTTTTAGACAGTGCTAGAAATTAAGTGGTTGTTTCTTTCTTAGGGGTGGAGGGTAAAGGAGGAAGAGGGGATGGGAGGTGGGGGAGGGGAGAAAGGAGGTTGGTGTGTACTAGTTTAGGGCAAGGGTATGATTAGACTTCTGTGAAAGCATACCTTTATGTGTGAGTGAGAATGTACTGTTTTAGTTTTCGGCTGCAGATGTGATTTATGTGAATGTATAGGTGCAGGTATGATTTGAATTTTTTTTTTTTATAGATTTGTCTGCATATCTGTACCTTTTAAAAGACACTACTACTTTATGTATGCTCTTCGTTTTTTACTTACTGATAAAGGAGTATGCATGTGATATGTTTGCAAAGAATTTGTGGACAAAACAGTAAATGTGACTAGTGTGCAGGGAATTAGTGGACAAAACTGTGTGTTTTGCATATTCATGTGTGGGGAGTTTATGGATAGAAAGGTAAGTGTGACTAATGTGTTGGGTGTTTATGGGCAAAGCAGTATGTGTGACATATGTGTGTTGGAGAAAATTGTAAGTGTGACTTAGGCTTAGGGAATTAGCTGTGAAAGCAGCATGTGTGACTTTTGTGCAGAGAATTTGTGGACAAAATGAAGGTGTGTACACAGTTCCAGTCCAGCGCTGAAGTGGAGCGACTTCAGGAAGGATTGATAAGTAAGTGTTTTGTGTGTGTGTGTGTGTGTGTGTGTGTGTGTGTGTGTGTGTGTGTTTATGAATGTGAATGTGTGTGTGTGTGTGTGTGTGTGTGTGTGTGTGTGTGTGCACATGCGAGCGCGCGTACAGGCAGAGATGAAGTCCCATGTCCGTATCAGCCTGAGAATGGAATTTGACAGTTATTTTTCTGGAGGCCTGGAATTTGCATGTGTCAGGGCCAATTTTTTTTTTTCAGATATTTTAGTAAAGTTGTCCTGAACACTCCGTCCATGCGCCTGTTGAGGTAGGGCTCAGGTGAACCTCTCTGGGCATCATGTTAAGTGGTATGTGAACACTGTTTCAGCAACAAGCTCAGTGTGGATGCTTCCCATTCAGCCAAATGAGGATACTTTCACCGTAGCCAGTTTTTCCAGTCCAGGTTTTGATGATTCTCAGTTCAGTGCTATGCTGCCCGCAGTGGTTATGGTATATCGCAGCACTTCTGCTTGCATTGATCAGAGCATTTCAGTGGTGGGCAAATGTGTAGGTGAACTGGATTCGTTCAGCCAGTTTTCTGGTTGTGGGTCATGCAGAGGCCTCTTCTCTAGAAGAGAGGATTTGATGTCCTGCGGGTTATGGATTGTAAACCAAGGGAAGACATTCGAGGAAGGCAAAATTATCAACTGCTGGAGATTTGATTGGACTGAAAAGACCACGAAAGTGAACAGTTTCGATCAGCGGTTTTCGACTTGTTACCAGAAAGGACTAGGTGTGAACGGCGCGTTGTTATTTTGTCACTTTGTTAGAAAGAGCTGAACAACACCAATGGTGGTTTTAACAGCACTCTTTGAACACATGCACTGCAAGAAGAATATTGATGCTTCACCGGACTGCAATCAGAGCAGACTTGATTTCTTGATCGGATTACTGTTTTATTCCCCCCCCCTCCACTCCCCCACACCACCCCCCTTTTTTTCTCCCCCAACATGCATGGATTTAAAAAAAAATTCTGACAGTGTGTCAGTCCAGATAAGTGATGTCATATCAACCCCTGTGGTGGGTTTGGTTACGAACAGCAAAAAAGAGATGCATGAATTGACAGTCATGTGAAATCGGTTTGATTTGTATTTAATGAAACACTTTCTGTTCATTCTTTTTTTTTTTTTCTCATTTCAGAAGACATTTTTTTTTCTTAATTTCAGAAGAGAAAGAAGAAAAAGCCAAAATTACGCAAATGGTGGAATTCCGTAAACAAGGCATAACAATTTTAAATGGTAAGTATGTGTGTGTGTGTGTGTGTGTGTGTGTGTGTGTGTGTGTGTGTGTGTGTGTGTGTGTTTGGAAGTGCTGTCCATTGAAATCTGGATTTCTGGTTTTAATCCCCCATGAACTTATGCAAAAATGGAAAGGAAAAAAAAAAGAAGAAAAAAAAGGTTTTAATTACAAGTTTAATTGTGATGGATTGAGTGACATCCCTTCTCACATCCCTTCCTCTTTTCGTGCATGTCGTTGCTGGTTGAATTCTAGTTATTCAGTTTGAAAGATTTCCCATATTAAGCTCATTCCATAGATATTGATATCCCACAAGGGTGTGTAAATCTACACCCAGCTCCCCCCTGAAATTTCACTCTGGATGGTCATTTGACTGCTGAACTGATGCCAGAGTTGTATTTTAAAGGGTGTTTTGTGGGTCATAACATGCGCAGTGCATGACTGGTGGAGCCCTGGCTTTCACACAATGTTTAGGAGGGTTGTAGCAACTGTTTGCCTAAGTAACTGCTGGGATGTGCAGGTTTGTAGGTAGGCTGGATTGTGTTCACTTTCATCAGTAAGTGACTGACGTAAAAACTGCCTCTATATTGCACAGATGTGGACGACTTTGAAGAAGAGAAGTTCAAGCGAGAGAAGCGCAAAGAGAACAAAAAAAAACTGGTGAGTTGTTTCAGCTTTTCTGCCGACATGTTGTTTCGGCATAAGACTGATTTCTTTTCACAATGTAATCATCCAAGATTAGAGCTTGATGTGTGTGTGTGTGTGTGTGTGTAAAGAAGAGACAGTCCTGTGCCGCTTGCACACAGGCCACTCGTTTTATACCTATTCTTATCTTTTAAAAGGTGAAAAAGCTCCGTGGTGCATTCCATTCATGTTCCACTCACAGTGAAACATATTCTTTTAGATTATTGGGACTTGCACGATGCGAGACATAAACACTTTACAGCAGAGTCCATGAAAACCCTGTTCAGAAATGTCCCACCGGATGTGGTCTTTGAGTTTCTGAGAGAGATTAACATTTTTCATCTGATTTAAGATTTTAGGGAAGAAAGATTTTTAACGAAGTTTCTGGTGCATTTTTAGTTAGAAGATGTATTTTAAAGAAATGTGTGAAAGGTCGTGTTTTTTTTTTTTTGAGATGACTTGTGAGTTGATTTCAACGTGGTGACAGCCCTGATATGACATTCTGTCATCAGATCAGCTTTTCAATTTTTCCAACTTTGAATGGACGAAATTTGCATTCAATGATGCTGATGATATTTCACATAAAAAGCGGTTGGATATTGTTTATTACCATTGTTTTATTTTAAGTAAGCTTCTTTTGATAATTTTATTGGGTCTGAAATGCCTTTAGGACTGAACGCAAGGCCTGACTGATTTTTCACAACCTTTTCCCACTGACACAGACCCAGAGAACAATTTCTGATAGGCACGTGATAGTTTCACTCAACTATGATGTCCTTGATTTCGATAAGAAGACTTCTGTTTTGACCTTGTGTGTCTGTGTTTACAGAACAGTTCATCTACGCCAAAGAGAAACTCCACAGTCTCCAAAAAAGCAGAGTAAGTCTGTGTATAGATGTGTGTGTGTGTGTGTGTGTGTGTGTGTGTGTGTGTGTGTGTGTGTGTGTGTGTTTTGTGCGTGTGTGTGTGTGTGTGTGTTTTGTGTGTGTGTGTGTCTGTGAGTGCGTGTGCTGGTGCGTTTGTTATTTGTTATTTCATTTCTTGGTTGTTGATTTTCTCAGTGTTTAACTTTATAAAGTATTAAAGCAGAAGATTAAGACAAAAAGGGACTTTTGGGACAGGGAGGAGGGGCAGATAAGCAGGAGGGAATTACAGACTGAGAGGAATGGGGAGACGGAGACAGGATGCAGACAAGTTTAGTTGTGCTAGGGACAAATAATGTGTCTTGAGCTGTGTTATGTAAGCTTGCTGGATTTGCAGTTGTCGGTGCTGTGGCTGATCTGTTATCATATTTGTGGCTGGTTGTATTTTGTCGTCATTGTGCTGTTTGAATGTTTTTGTCACTGTGGCTGGTTGAATGTTTTTATCACTGTGGCTGGTTGAATGTTTTTGTCACTGTGGCTGGTTGAATGCTTTTGTCACTGTGGCTGGTTGAATGTTTTTATCACTGTGGCTGGTTGAATGATGTTGTCACTGTGGCTGGTTGAATGATGTTGTCACTGTGGCTGGTTGAATGTTGTTGTCACTGTGACTGGTTGAATGTTGTCACTGTGGCTGGTTGAATGTTGTCATTGTGGCTGGTTGAATGTTGTCATTGTGTTGGCTGAATTTTGTTGTCTTTGTGCTGGTTGAATGTTGTCATCATTGTATTGGTTGAATGTTGTTGTCACTGTGGCTGGTTGAATGTTGTTGTAATTGTGTTAGTTGAATGTGGTTGCATTGTGCTGGTTGAATGTTGTTGTCATTGTGCTGGTTGAATATTGTGACTGGCTGGATGAATGTTGTCATTGTGGCTGGTTGAATGTTGTTGTGACTGGCTGGATGAATGTTATTGTGCTGGTTGAATGTTGTTGTCATTGTGGCTGGTTGAATGTTGTTGTCATTGTGCTGGTTGAATGTTGTTGTCATTGTGCTGGTTGAATATTGTGACTAGCTGGATGAATGTTGTCATTGTGCTGGTTGAATGTTGTTGTCATTGTGCTGGTTGAATGTTGTTGTCATTGTGCTGGTTGAATGTTGTTGTCATTGTGCTGGTTGAATGTTGTTGTCATTGTGCTGGTTGAATGTTGTTGTCATTGTGGCTGGTTGAATGTTGTTGTCATTGTGCTGGTTGAATGTTGTTGTCATTGTGCTGGTTGAATGTTGTTGTCATTGTGCTGGTTGAATGTTGTTGTCATTGTGCTGGATGAATGCTGTCATTGTGCTGGTTGAATGTTGTTGTCGTTGTGGCTGGTTGAATGTTGTTGTCATTGTGGCTGGTTGAATGTTGTTGTCGTTGTGCAGGTTGAATGTTATTGTCGTTGTGGCTGGTTGCATGTTGTCATTGTGCAGGTTGAATTTGTTGTTGTGCTGGTTGAATGTTGTTGTCATTGTGCAGGTTGAATGTTGTTGTCGTTGTGGCTGGTTGAATGTTGTTGTCATTGTGGCTGGTTGAATGTTGTTGTCATTGTGCTGGTTGAATGTTGTTGTGACTGGCTGGTTGAATGTTGTCACTGTGGCTGGTTGAATGTTGTTGTCATTGTGGCTGGTTGAATGTTGTTGTCACTGTGGCTGGTTGAATGTTGTTGTCACTGTGGCTGGTTGAATGTTGTCACTGTGGCTGGTTGAATGCTGTTGTCATTGTGGCTGGTTGAATGTTGTCATTGAGGCTGGTTGAATGTTGTTGTCATTGTGCTGGTTGAATGTTGTGACTGGCTGGTTGAATGTTGTCATTGTGCTGGTTGAATGTTGTTGCCATTGTGCAGGTTGACTGTTGTTGTCATTGTGGCTGGTTGAATGTTGTTGTGACTGGCTGGATGAATGTTGTCATTGTGGTTGGTTGAATGTTGTTGTGACTGGCTGGTTGAATGTTGTCACTGTGGCTGGTTGAACGTTGTTGTTACTTTGGCTAGTTGAATGTTGTCACTGTGGCTGGTTGAATGTTGTTTTCATTGTGGCTAGTTGAATGTTGTCACTGTGGCTGGTTGAATGTTGTTGTGACTGGCTGGATGAATGTTGTCATTGTGGTTGGTTGAATGTTGTGACTGGCTGGTTGAATGTTGTCACTGTGGCTGGTTGAACGTTGTTGTCACTTTGGCTGGTTGAATGTTGTCACTGTGGCTGGTTGAATGTTGTTTTCATTGTGGCTAGTTGAATGTTGTCACTGTGGCTGGTTGAATGTTGTTGTTACTGTGGCTGGTTGAATGTTGTCACTGTGGCTGGTTGTATGTTGTCACTGTGGCTGGTTGTATGTTGTTATTGTGGCTGGTTGAATGTTGTCGTCATCATTGCTGGGTGACTGTTATTGTCATTGTGGCTAATGTAATTTTTTTGTTGTTATTGTGGTTGATTGAATGTTGAGATCATTGTTGCTGTTTTTGTTTGGGGCTTTGCTTTTAAGACTGTGGTATTCTGAAAAGTTATGTTGGCTGACATTTTGTACTTTCTTTACTTTTGGTATTATGAAAAGTTATGTTGTGTCTGACATTTAGTCTTTGTTTTTTTATTCTGTTGAACATTGCAAAACCTAGTGATGGTTGACCTAATGTGTGTGTCTGTGTGCAGAGGGAAAGTGGAAAAGTTAGATATCCTCATTGATGATGATGGTATGTCCTCTATCCACTGGTTTCC
>CM065723.1:61273537-61296037 GCA_033310375.1 Conus canariensis
TTGTGAGATTTGAGAATGCACACACGCATGCATACATGCACGTATGCGCACACACACAAACACGCACACACACACACACGCACACACACACACACACACACACACACACACACACACACACACACACACACACACATATGCGGGCATTTGCCCACAAACGCATGCACACACACATTTTGCAGTGTTGGGTGACTTACAAAGGCCTGCCACTCTACCTGATGTATCAGTTCTTCTGTCATCTTCACATACTCTGGCTGTGTTATGGTTATCTTGAGAGTGGTAGCCGTAGCAGTACTGGCGAGCAGCCCCCACCCCCACCCCCTTTTCTCCACCCAACAACAGACCTTTCCTGCAGGGGTCTGTCACTCAGGTTTGTTTTGCAACAGTCTCTGAATCAGTACTGACTTGCTGACCTATAAAATGCCTCAGTGTGCTGACCAGAGAAATCTGACAAAACTGTATGAGCCTTGTGACTATGATGTCCTGGGTGTTTGGTCAGGACACTGCATCTGTTTAGTTTTGAACCAACATGAAGCCAGTGTGACACAACTCCATGAAAGAATGGGCCACACAGTGCAAACATGTGGCTGCCCTGGGTTGGCTCTGTGAAGTAATATTAAGACTGATCCATGTCTACCTCAGAGTAATCCTGCACCACGCATGTTTCTGTCTTGAGCTTTGGTGTACTTGTGGATTGCTGATGGTTTGAATTGTATGTTTATGACTAGCATATTGATGGAGGTGTGAGGAATTTTCCGTGCTGTGTGTGTCTTTGCTAATGAAGAGTCCCGTGTGTGTGGCTTTCTATTTTTAGGACTACCTGCAGAGGAAGCAAGGGGTGCCGGTGAAGATCCGTTTTCCCAGCGGCATGGACAAGACCCATCGACGCCGCATCATGAGCTTCCTGTCCGACAACGGCTGGATTGGAGTTACCTGAACCTTCCTTCCCCTCCCTCCCTGTGTGTGCCTGGGGGCCAGATGTCTTGGTCGGCATGCTTGGGTTGGTGTGTGTATGTGTGTGTGAGAGAGTGTGTATGTGCATTTGCATGTGTGTGTGTGTGTGTGTGTGTGTGTGTGTGTGGGGAGAGAGGAGAACTTTTATAGATGTATGCGTGTGGATTTAAGGAAATTCCAGACTTGTGACTTCACTTTGGTCTGAGCATGTCAAGTGTGCTTCTTCCATTTGGTGACGTGGGAATTCAAAAGACTGATCAGGCTGGTCTGTGTGCATGTTGGAACTTGTGTGGGGACGTGCTTGTGTGTGTGTGCTTTCATGTGATCTCTGTATGTGTGTGTGTGTGTGTGTGTGTGTGTGTGTGTGTGTGTGTGTGTGTGTGTGTTGAGTGTGGTGTGAGTGTATGTGTGGCTTGAGTGAGTGACAGCAGAGAGGGAAGTTGGATTTCCATGACCAGAGACAATGGAGTCATATCTTTGAACAATTCTCAGGGCTATTTTGGATGCAGCCGTGTTGGTGTGGGTGAGAGACACAGAGGAATGTGTGTGTATTTAATGCAGAGCGTGTGTGGACCCATGTCAACACAGTCCTCCACTGACATTCTCCTGTCACATCCAGGTGTGTGTGTGTGTGTGTGTGTGTGTGTGTGTGTGTGCATGTGCATGCGCGCATGCATGCTCGCGTGCAAGCATGCGTGTGAACTTGGCTTATGTTTTTCCTTTATTATTTCTTTTATGAACAAAGAGAGATGCATACACGATCTGGAGGTGCTGGCTGAAATTCACTCAGTATAATGGATTACCCTAAAAATTGCTTGAACACAAAGTGAACAGTATTTTGCAGTTGACATATAAAAGATGTATACAGCCATAGTTAACTTCAAAGCATTTTACATATTTTTGAAAGAAATTGAAATTGAGGTTTTTATTTCTACTAGTTAAGCCATTACAAAAAAAATAAATAAATAAAAAAAGCAAAAAAAAAAAGCAAAATGCTGGAGATGCGTTTACATGCTATTGAAAAAAATGATGGAATGGGGTTGGTTATTATTTTGTTGTTATTTTATTCCAAATATTAAAAACAGGTGTATTTTTTTTTTGTGTGTTCATATCTTTAATTTACAAATTATAAAAAAAAAAGAGAAGTAATAGCAACCCAGTCTATACTTGGGCATTGTGTGATGAGGACAATTGTAGAGCCCACAGTAAGACCGAGATTCATCCTTTAAGTGAGTGGAGGATTCTGCGAGGGACGTGTGATGGCCGCCGCTATCTTCCTCTGAAAGGTCATGACCCTTGTCGGACCGGCCCGCATTATCATCTATCGGCCGAACGCTGGAAGTGTCCATGGTGCAGATCCCTGTCCATGGGCTTTGGGTGGGAGATGTGGGCCAGTGCTGCCACTCCTGCTTCCACACCTCCTCTGTACCTGCAGAAGGGAAGCTAAGGAGTGGCCTGAAGAAGAGCTCTCCTGTTAGGAGAAACCACAATGGAGACCATGGGAATCTTTGGCGTCACCTTCTCCCTGCCCTTAGATATATGCCTGTCCACAACCCGGTGGAAGTTGTACAAATTCTTCACTGAAGTTATGTCCCTTGTCATAGGGAGAACGTTTTTGTTTTGTTGTATCCTGGCCAAAAATTTGGTTTATTTGTCAGTTATACTGTGTTGTACTGCCTTTTTTCTGGTTTTTTTTTTTTTTTTTTTTTTAAATGTACAACCTTAGGTTGAAAGGTGTGTGTTGTTACACCCAAGAATGATGTCCTTATATAAGTGGAATATTTGGATTGAAAATTTTGAAAAAAAAAAAGGGAGTGGGGAGGGGAAAATGCTGAAAGGGGAAGCAATCCTGGTTATATTTATTGAATATGAAGATGTGAATCTGCCGTTTTCCTGGCTTCAGTTCGTGGCATACTGATCATGTCCACAGAGAATTTCATTGAAAGGTGGTCATAGTGATCATGTCTACAGACACGGTGTCATTGAAAGGTGGGATAACTGTTCACAGTATGAATGGAGGAGTTGTCTTTCCTGGCGGGAAAGAGTATGGCCAAGCCATGTGAGACTGGGACTGGCTGGGGCCAGAGGTTAAAGGTCATACAGTAGATGATCGCATGTCTGCTGACGTGTTTTTGCTACTTCTTCCTCACCGGCCTTCCAATATGTGTGTGTGTGTGTGTGTGTGTGTGTGTGTGTGTGTGTGTGTGTGCGCACGCAATATTTCATGGGTTTGCCTTTTTTTTTTTTTTTTAAAGTCTCTCTGTAGTCGGCCTTTATGCTCCAGTGGTGTGCATTCTGAAAATGATGAGCTGGTTTTATTTTGTTTTTGTTTTTTTTCTGGGAGAGGTGGGGAGTGGGTTTGGGGGTGGGGGTGGGGGGGGGGCATTGTTTGATGCCTGTCTGTTGAGCAATCGCCCTCAGATGTTGTCTTCATATATCGCCCTCTCCACTGGTGGGCCATCACTGATAGTGGTGAGTAATGACAGTCTGTGTTGAGCCATGGACCTTGCTAGGGGAATAGTGAGGATGTGGAGGTGTAGAAGAACTGGCAAGAAGTGAGAGGTGTTAGGTTCAATCCTCAACCCACGCAGACTTCCCTCGCTGCATGGCAGCACAGAGAGTGGTCATGTCAGCTGTCAGTTAGAGCTGATGGAGCTGTCATTTCACCTGCTAATTACAGGGTATGCAGTAGTCATCGAAGCACTAATTACAGCAGGTGGGAGTCCTTATTTTAGGCCCTTGTTTCAGCGTCTTTAGTCGTTGGTTAATCATTAGCGCTTTGGATGAGACAATGACCTGATGTTGTATCCATGCTAAAGGTCACTAGACAATGGAAAAAAGGGTGTACAACATCATGAGATGATAATCAAAGGTCACGCACATGACTAATCACCAGGCTTATCCAGTGAAACGCGTACATTGCAGTGATGTAGGAGCTACTCTCTGAACTGTAAAATGGTGCAATGAATGCAAGACCACATCACAGAGAATAGCATAGTGCAACGAGGAACGCAACACAACATGGTGCAATAATCGAAGATGCCTTTGTTTTTCTCATTCTGTTGGAAAACGCGATCATGTTACTAGTCTGGGTCAAAAGAAATGATGCCTTTAACCAGTATTTCCGTGAAAAGTTTTGAGTTCAAGATGTTGTGAGAAGAGATATTGGTCCTGAATGATTAAGTGTATCATACTTTAGACTAATTTAGAGTTTATAAATTTTGACAGGTTTCATGTTTGTTTCTTGTAATTACTTTTCAGATCTAAACATTTAAAAAAAAAAAGATTAAGTTTATGATTCTTGACTGGTTTCATATGTTTCTTCTGAACTGTACCTTAATCAAATGAAGAGGTTTTAATTCTTGACAGGTTTCATAATTTTCCCTGGTGTTATACTTTTATATGTTGGAATTTAAAAGTTTTGACTGGTTTTACACTTTCATGTTTGATGAGTTTGTACAGTAATAATAGTTTGATCTGGTTTATCATATCTCTATTGCGTTAGTTACTTGTGTTGAATTTTTTTTTCGTTTTCGTTTTTTGGTATGTAATCATAAAGTCTGACATATATGTCATTTGTCATCATTTATTCTCTTTGTAGTTTGTTAAGTCATCACCAGTGAATGTTATGTACAGAAAGCACAAAGTAACACACTGACTGTATCAAAGAGCTATTTACACATGCATTACCATACCTTGCGCAGGCACATGCTGGAATTAGGAAATGCACGTATGCATGTATACATGTATACACAAACACACACACACACACCCACACAAACACTATGCACATGCCCATGCAGACACACACGCACACACACACACACACACACACACACACATGGACACGAATTGTAAAGACAGATCTGAATGTTTCTTCCTTTCTTTTACAACGATGTAATAATCTAATACTGCTCCTCGTTCTCCTACTAACCCACCTGCCCCACGCCGCCTCTCCCATGGTCTTCTTTCCCTTTCTTTCTGTCCCTTCTGTTTGTGTTTGTTCGTTTGTTTCATGAGAAAATGGTCCTCTGTGTTCAGTGGCTCTTGGGTTTGGGTTTGCTTGGACCCCGACTTTGCCGTGACGTGGTGTCTTGAGGTATGTTGGATTTGGGTTCTTCCAGTTATGGTGAAATGAAAAACTGATAACCTTTCCAGTCAAACAGGAAGAGAGACGGGGGGACATCAACAGGAAATGAATAAGTAGAAAGGAAGGTCAGTTCACAGGGTAATGCGTGTGGTACTCAGGCTAAATGAGTGCATACTGTAAGTGGTGCTGGCTTGTGGGTACGTGCCTTTCATCGTTTCCCTCTGGGAGTAAAAGTTACCTCCCTTGAATTTGAACTCCCCCTTACACTCATGTCCTTGTTTGTGCAGATGTTCCCAGTATTGTCAGAAATTGGTAGAGAGGAAAGTCTGCAGTGTGTTCTGTTTGGTGGTGTCTAAACACAGTGACAATAGGGAACAGTGGGCGTGGTGGTTTTCAGTATTGCACGGCTCAAGATAGGAGACAATCAGTATGTTGAGGGTTATTTTCTTCCCATGCTTTCCCCTCTGTGTACCTGTTTCAGTCCATTCACGCAGGTCTCTAGCCACTTCTGGACATGATAGTTACTGTAGGTTCCAGGGGAATTGCTCGCAACATACCACATATACCAGTCTGTAGACTGGTCTTCTTTGAGGTAGGCCCACTGCCTGCATGTAGCCTCTGCCTATGTGCAAACCCCAGTGTGTGTGTGTGCTTCAAACTTGATCCAACACTGTCCAGCAACAATATGTTGTGAACAGACAGCCAACTGACAAACAGTAGGCAGACAGAAAGCCAGTCAGATCCACAGGAAGTAGTGAATGCCTTCAGGCTTCAGTGTTAGCTAGAGCGAGCAAGGCGAAGATTCTTACCCTGCCTTCTGCTGATCCCCGAGTGTTGTCCTGTGTGTGTGTCAGAGGTGTGAAAGTGGGAGGGTAGGTGTTATACCACCTAGACAGCATACATTTCTCTATGCAGCTAGGGCAGCTCTTCTCGAGTACACCACCTGGTCGTAGTGTGGGGCCTCCGATCTTTTGGTGTACGTTGTTCTGTTTTTGTTTATGACGGAGTTTTCCTCGGCATTTTGCCAGCAGCCACTGTTGTTGCTGTGAGGGGTCTTTAAATGCCCTGAATGTGTTGCTACATGTGTTGCTACAAGTTGGTTTATTCTCGCAAGAAGAAATGGCATTTGGATTTCAGCTTTAGTGGAAGTGGTTAGAAAGGATGGGGGATGGAGGGGTGGGTGTTGAAAAGAAAGGGAGGAGGGGAGACAGAGGTTGGGGGTTGGGAGGGAGGGGGCACGGTAGTTAGCTCTTGTGACCAAGCTGCTCATTTGTTTCCGATTCAGTTAGTAATTTTGAAAAGTCAGTCTTTGACGTGTAAAAAAGTATTGCCAAGTTGTTCCTTGCAATACGTTATTTTGTCGTGTTTATAATTTGTTCACACTGAGACCCACCAAGAGAAGGTAATGTAGGATTATAGCCTTTTTTCCCCTCACAATTTCCTTCATGATAATTCCTAGGAATAAGCACTAGGCAGTGCAACTTGCAATATCAAATTAGATTGCAGGCAAGAAATATGATCATGTATGAAGAACAAAAGAAAAAAGAAAAAAAAAGAATTGGAAAGCAGGATTTGAGGGATGGAGAGGATGGGAGGGGAAAGAGATGATGGAAAAGGGGATTGGGGAGGGGGGGGGGGGGAGATGGATACTCCCTGAGAGGTCCCAGTGTTGGAAACAATGTTGGTTCATACTGGAGTCCATGTGTTGTGGGGTGATTGAACCCTCGTGGTCTGCTCTTGCACTTGGTGGTGGATCTTCAGTTCTTTTTTATTGTCTGTGTCAGCACCTCATCTTTGTATCATCACAACAGCTAAAAGTGTGCGTATGTGTGTGTGTGTGTGTGTGTGTGTGTGTGTGTGTGTGTGTGTGCTTTGTTAACATAACAGGTTTGTTTAAACTGTGCCTAAAATGGTCAACTCTTAGTGTGTGTGTAGGTGGATGAACTGGAGTTGAACTCTGAACTTTTAAGTGGGAGAAGGTGATCAGCGTTGGGGCTGGTTTAATGGCTCATTTTACGCAAGACCTTGTAAGTAGAGCAGAGAATACACACACAAATGGGTTTTGGGTTTTGCAAGAGAGAAGCCGTACCCCCTTCCACCCCCCCCCCCCCCCCTCCACAAAGGGTGTGGAGCATTAGGTTTAACACTTTTGTCTCCTTGGAATTTTAAGCAGACATGTGAGAAGAGAGAAGGCTCAGGGCACAGTGTGAGCAGTGGGGCCACTGTGATGGGGGGGGGGGGGGGGCATGTGTTGGGCACTTCACACAGGGTCCGTGCAGGTCATGGAAAATCATGAATCTAAGAGGGGGGTGGGGGTGGGGGGGGGGGGGGGGGGAGTAATTTTGCAGGACTGGAAAGTAAGAGAATTATGATCAAAGTCATGGAAAGTCATGGAATTAGAAATAAAGTCATCAAGCAAGACAAATGTTTGGTGTTGGCACATACATGTCAGTGTGAAAAAAAAAAATCAAGTGAATTTTTAATAGCATAAGATTTGGTGTTGGCACATGTCAGTTTGAAAAAAAAATCAAGTCAGTTTTTAATAACAGCAGGATTACATTTTTCAATAAAAACGGCTAATTTGCGATCTTGCAAATTTCTCAAAATGGCATACAAAAGTCATGGAATTTTGAACTTCTCAAACCTGTATGGTTCCTCTTAAAAAGCAGAAAGAAAAAAAATCCAGAGTTTGATTTTGGCCTGAATTTTGACTGCCCTTCCTGTCAGACTTTTGACTTCAAACCATTGGTTTCTGTGACCCTGACCCTTTTATGGTCATGGCATTGTGGCATGTTTGGTTTCCTCCCCAGCCTTCAGTTCTTCTCTTTTCACCATTTCTCTTGGCGATAGAAGATTCGTCAGCATTCTGCTCCTGTCAACCCTGTTTTTGGAGACTTGGAGATATTCTGTAAATCAGAACTTGGTTTGGGGGCATTTTCCTACCAAGGTCAATGTGGATGCAGAAATACGAAGGGAGGGCACTGTCAGACCTTTTTTGTGCTGTTAGTGGTATGATTTGTTCCCCTTACTCCCATGAACAGTTGGGCTGAGCCATTCTTTTTTAGCCCAATAATAAATTACAGTGAAAAGCTTAAAAAAAAAGAAGAAAAGTAAAGAAAAAGAAAGCCAACAAGAAGAGCTTAACATATTACTTTCTTGGCCTGGAGACTGAAGTCATTTTCTGGTTGGTTGGGGAAAAACATGCGTCAGAGAAATGGATGCCATCTCTTACTTGGCAGTTATCAGAGCGGATTGGGACCAAGGGTTTGAGTGGGGCCTAGGTTATGTTAAAAGCCAAAGAAAAATCATATATATGAGCACAGTGAAAAGCAGTTGTAGTGAAACGGAGGGAGAAGGATGGTGACTTAATTTAAGCGGATTTCTTACGAACAGACCTCCAGTTGCAACGAAGTCGAGATGTCCCCATGGGACTTCTGTGAACTCTTCCATTACAATTGGTTCCCCTGCCTTCTTATGTTGTGTGCTAGTAACTTCGTTTTTCCCATCACTGTCTTTGATTTTGTCCTCCCCCGTTTAAAAAAAAAAATTTCTGCGTTTGTTTTTTCTTTAAAGTGGTCCGCTGTTTTCTGTCTTTATGGATTATTTCCTCCTGCCTTTGTTCATCAAACTCTTTTACGTTTATTTTTTTCTGGTTTCAGTGCATGACATGCCAGCTTTTTTTTTTACTGTTTAGTTTTTTGTTGTTGCAAGTCTGGCATCTAACTTGTGAAAATTGTACACACCGACCAGAGTGGACACCCCCGCGGTGTGTATTTGCCCACATGGCCTTTTCATGTACTATTATGTCTCAGTTAGTTTGTGACTTAAAAGAAATCATTCGGGCCCGTAGATAAATCAGAATGGCAGGCACAGCGCACCTTTATTCGTTGCTGCTGTCTTTTTCCAGATGTGATCTTTTCTCAGAATTCTATCCCCCCCCCCCCCCCCTTTCAAGTTTGACAGCCCTGACAAGACCTTGTGTGGTTGGCTTGGTTATTGTGAAACTCTTTTCCCCATGTGTGAAGTTAACAATGCTGAAAAGGCTGTGCTTAGTTGGCTGGGCTATAGAAATAAGTACGGGAGCTGTAAAGTATTTGTCTAAAAATTTTGGCCAGGGTGAGGTGGGTTAGGGGAATTAACTTTGATGCAAGAGGCTACACTACTACTGCCTTAAAAGATGTACTCCTGATGTCGAAAGCTGAAGTTGAATAATGCCCACATGAATTACTTACTTGGACGGGAGGTGGCCCAATGTACTTGCTGATTTGAGTCCATTATAGTTATTCATGAAATAAACACAAGAATTTAATTTGTTTTTGCACAAAGGATCTTGAAGACGTGCATTCACAAAAAATTTATCTTGCTTAAAAGAAATCTTCCATCTCTTGGCTTCTAACCCTTTGTGTTGTTTTAATTTTCTGTTCTTTTTGAAGATTATAGAATGGATATAGAAAATGACTTCTTAGTTTGCATTGAAACCAAGTCTTTCACACTCACACTATGTTAGTTCAAATGCAGAGGATATACTTGGTAGCTTGAAGTTAACATAGTTTAGGTTGGGAGGATTCTGAAGTGTACATGACCCCACCTTCAGAAATGCAAAACGGTGAGTAGTCACTGCCATCTACTGTTAATGATGATGATGATAATGAAGCAAATTTTACAGTGCGAAGCTTTTATTTATTTGTCTTTGGATGGTGTGTGTTTGTGTACATGGAAATAATAATATGCATATTATATATTGTTACTTTTTTATTGGGATGTGTTAATGTTTGAGTTCAACCAGTCTCTTCCATGAAGATCTGGGGATGTTTGACAAGAAGAAATTAAAGTCGATTCGGGCGATATTTTTGCATTGGATGAAGTTCCATGGGTTTACAGTTTCATTTTGCGATTTCATCACATTTGAACGAAATTATATATACAAACACACACATGCGCTCTCACTATCTCTTCAACTACATTGTGGAACAACGGTATGAAATGACAACATTTTATTTTTTCCCCATTGTACACATTCCATGGTTTACATCAAGTGTAGCTGTCAAAAAATAAAGAGGCACACTGAATCCTTTGTATGCAGACAACCCATGACTAAAAGGAAAGTAAAACAGAGAAGACAAGACAAAACACAAGAAAGACACAAAACAAACCATGACAAAAGTGTAACACGAGACAAAAGGCAAGGAAGAGATAATCGTGACAAATTGAGGACGAATGCCCCCCCCCCCCCAAAAAAAAAAAAAAAAAGAAGTAAAATTCTTGTTGCTTACAGCCCAGGTGACTTAACAGAAGACAAAAGGTAAGAAACAGAACTATGACAAAGGCAAAGGACAAACAACACTGAAGAGACAAACCTGACAAAAGACAACCATGACAAAAGTGTAAATACAAGGAAGAGACAAACCGTAACAAAGTAAGACGACGAACGGAAGAGAGACGAGTTATATTGTGAGAAAATAGTGGAGTTTCACATAAAACAGGATGTGACAAATTATGACAAAGACCAAACGACACGCAAGAGACAAAACCATGACAACAGTAACAGAGGACAAAAGTTAAGAGAGAAGCAAACTGTGAACAAAAAAAAAAAGGCAAGGGAGAGGCAGAATAATGACAAGGAACAGAAAAGGCAAAGAGAAGAAATAAAGTATCACAGTGGACTAAAGAGAAAAAGACAGTGACTGACAGGTAGCAGGAAGATGTAACTAAGGGGGAGGGGATGTTGTTGGGAGAAGCTTGAAGCTTGGAACTAAAGACCAAGAGCAAAGAAGGGACAAGACCGAGCACAAAAGACAAAAATGATGATGAGCAGCAGAGAATACAAAGTGCAAAAAATAAACCATGAGGAAAGTGTAATGACGAAAGACAAGGAGAAAAAAGAAAGAAAGAAAGCAAGCTAACGTGGGACAAAAGAGGCAAGGGGGGCAAAAGCTGAACCCACGAAGGAAAATGCGACACTGAAGACCTGAAACAAAAATTATGAAAGAAAACAGAACAAAGCCAAAAATTTAAAACAAGATACGGAAGAACCAAAAGGCAAGTGGGGCAAGAAATGACAAGAGGCAAGACAGAGAGGAGGCAAACTGTGACTGTCAGTATACGAAGTGGAAGAAGCTAGTACAGTGCAACACATAGTAAGAAGAGAGGGAAGCACATCCACTCAGTGACCACCACAAAACGTTCCCTTCAAAGTCTGAACTTCATGTGTGCAACAAAAGTGGTCCCATGAGAAATACTCTTCTTCAGTATCCTTCAACTCCAGAATGGGGAGACATGTCAGACAAGCTGCAGTGGGGAGTCCACAGTGTCTTAAAGGGAAGCCCGAAAGGTGGTGCATATTACATAATTCTGGAGGTGAACATGAAAAATTTTTATGACCTAGTGCCTAGAACCATGGTTACACTGTTTTTCGTCATGGGCTTTGATGAAAATTGAACAATTACTGATCCTTACTCACACATTCAGCTTTAATGGGAGAGAGGACACTGGTTTGCCATGATAGGGTGCAGCGCTGGAAAGCAGAAAGGGTGAAAGCTTGTCGCATCAGTGCAAGTCCTGTCCTAACTCACGCCCGCATGGGTTACACAGCAGTTGCACTTTAGAGAAAAGAACAAAACACCAACTGAAGAGAGATTTAAAAAAAAAAAAAATTAAGTGAAAAGAACAAAACACCAACTGAAGGGAGATTTAAAAAAAAAAGAACTACTAAGGAGAAATAACCGACAGATGTAGCTCAGAGAATGCAAGATGCCCACTTACTATAGGGGAATTAGCAAGGAAAGCGAGGCAAACAAGACAAGAAATGATATGTGGACAGCTCAGAGAAAA
Source organism: Conus canariensis (assembly GCA_033310375.1). NCBI lineage: Eukaryota > Metazoa > Mollusca > Gastropoda > Neogastropoda > Conidae > Conus > Conus canariensis. Next base: position 61,285,413 of record CM065723.1, read on the forward strand.
CAAAACTCTTGGTTAATGTGGGGAATACAAAGAAAATATTAGATACATAGCACAGAGAACAGAAGAGAAGTTGGTAAAAGTTTGGAAAATAAACCACAGCACAGAGAACAGAACAAAACTCAACTGAAGTGTGGAAAACAAAGAGAAATGACTCAAAAGACGGCGCAGAGAACGGAGCATATCTCTGACGCAGGGGAAGAGGAAAGAAATGAGGGATATCTAGCACAGAACGGAACAAAACACTGCCTGAAAGAAATGCGGGGTTTAGTGCAGAGAACATACCAAACACTAAAAGTGGGGGAAAACGAAAGGAATGAGGGATGAGTACCAAGAGAAGACAATACAGAGTACAACTAAAACACTATCTAAACGTGGGGAAAACAACATGACTCATAAGCACAGAGAATAGAACAAAACACTCTAAAAGTAGGGAAACCAAAATGACGCGTGAACACAGAGAACAGAACAACACACTACCTAAAAATGGGGAAACCAAAATGACTCAAAGACGGAGAACAGAAGAAACCACTACCTAAAGTGGTGAAACCAAAATGACTCATAACTACAGAGAACAGGAAAAAAACACCAGGTTAAAGTGGGGAAAACAAAAGACATGAGGGTTATTTCACACAGAGAACAGAACACTTCACTAAAAATGGAGAAAACAAAGGGGATGTATAGCACAAAGAACAGAACAAAACACTTGCTAAAAGTGTGGAAAAGAAAAAAACAAACAAGACACTATGGCACAGGTAAGAACAAAACTAAATCTAAATGTGGGGGGAAACAAAGGACAACACAGAGAAAGGAGCAACAAATCTTGGAAACAGAAGAAATGACAAATACTGGACAGAAAAGAACAAATCGCGGACTAAACACACAGAAAACCATGATGGATATAGTACTCACAGTACAAAGAACAGAGCGAAATGCTAAGAGAGAGAGAGAGAGAGAGAGAGAGAGGGGGGTGGGGGGGGGGGGACAAAGGAAATCATGGATATCATGCAGAGAACAGAACACTAACTAAAAAGAGATGTTGGGGGGGGGGGGGGGGGGGGGGAGGGCTCCAAAGACACAGCATAATTGGACAGCACAAGAAGAAAGAATTTGACATTGATCAAATGCGAGAAAAGTAAAACGGAGGTGGGCATAGAACAAACCACCAACTGTATGTAGACAGAAAGAAAATTGAAGAGAAATGACTCGAGATGAACTGAAACAAACAGCTGGAAATTCTAAGTTCTTCAAGACAATAGTCTGCCTGGCCCAAGAACAAACTTCTTTCAGACAGGCAACATCCAAATAGGCAGGGTGGAACCTCCACTTACCACCTCTAGGTACAATTTCCTGCTCACCACCAAATATTCTGTGCGGACCATTTCTCATACAATTGATCCATAGTCCACTGCTTGGGGGAAAAAGCCACCTTCAGTCTCTTGTCAGCTGTTTACTTTCTTGAACCCTCTGACCTACAATGAACTAAATACTGTTTGATCTTTGTGAGGGGTGTTCTGCACGGAAATTGGATTGTCCTTCAGTGCATCCACACAACTTTTAGATCAAGGTAAGTTCTGAGCATGCTCACGTTTGAACTTCTCGTTATGCATGCTCACCTTTCAACTTTTGGTCAGTCCACCTGCCTTTAGATAGCCAGCTGTACACACCCTGAACTGTTGGGACCTTTCCCTGGGCGCTGTGAAGAGGTTCCTGCATCACATCTACGGCAGCTTTACGAGCAAGATCTTTACACATCAGGCACCGATTATGGTAAAACACTGAACACAAACCTGACATGAAATGATACACGTCATTCACCGAGAAAAGGAAGCACATAATATTCAACATCAACCTGAAAGGAACAGAATACACAAAGGGGAGTCACAGTACTTCACACAAATCCAATGTACATCCAAAACAATCGATTAGCCATCCTCTGTGGCGCAAAATGAACTTCTAGCCTTCCAGTTACCAAACTTTTTCCATGAGGTACTAAGCATGTACAACACATGAGGGGGACGACACAAAAGTCACAAGAAAAACATTGGTCCTGTTCCCTTGGATTTGCTGTTGCGGTGTAAACATGTCAGAGACTGCTGGGCTCACAAGATCATCTGGAACGGGCTGACCAGAAAAGAAAACATGGTGGAGATGTGAACCAGCACATCCATGACCACTATGGAGGGGAGGAAGGAGGCGCGTGTGGAGGTAATGAAGACCAAGTCTGAGGCTTTGGTTGTAAATGTGGAGTTTGTGATGTGATCCTGCACATCCTTCAGTGACCTGCACTGACCGCAATGACCTTGGCTCTTGTCACGTAATGCCGGATTGGAATGGAAGATGGACCAATGAGCTGGAATGACTGTGAAGAAAATAACAGTGTGAACCAGTGAAATGATACTCACTGAAGGTCAGGTTCAAAACAGAAAGATAAAACAACGAAAACCAAGCACATGTACAGTGCTCAAATATGTCAAATAACACACAAAATGACAAATCTTCAAATCTAGATCTTGCCATTCAAAAAGTCTACTTTACAGATAGGACAGTTCTAATACACAATAAGCATTGACAGATTACCTGCAAATGAGAAAATGCTCACTTATTCCCATCAATCTTGTCCAAAATCAGCTGCTGATATGCTTTTTTTTTTTTTAGCCACTTGTTCCAGCTGTAATGACTGAACCTGCACATAATAATTAAGGAATCTTACATGTTTTAATTTTTCGTTATATCCCCTTTTAAAATGCTGTGGTAACTGCACATGTATGTAATATTACAGTTAGAAATGAACTGTATCTACATGATTTTTTAAAATACTTTTAAACTACTTTCCTGCATCTGCACGGAAAGAAGAATAGTATCATCATCATACAGCGACAAAGAGCCACTTTTCTTGAATACGAAACTAAAAAGGAAAACCATAAAACAGAGAGACATTCCACAAACAGTTGTCTTACTTTGACCAATCTGAACATACCAAAGTCAACCTAGGCAAGTCTGATCAAGTGCAGAAAAAAAGGCAAAGGCTTGATGCTAACACAATAAAACTGCTTGTGCAGACCACTGACCAACAAGGAGACACAAAAGCTGGCAAATGTAAGGCTAAAAGAACTGGCATCCATGCCAAAGTACAAATCAAAATCCGGTTCTTTATAATGTCAAGTCAGAGTACAAAAAAAGGTTCCCGTTATGTTTTTATGACATCATTAACTGTCCCGCAGCTAAAAAGTCTGGTCCATTTGGGGTCATGTTTCACTTTTTGTGTAAAAAATCTCACACTAGCACACATGCCGCACGAAGCCACCTCTGGCTTTCCCTGACCAGCAGAGAGGCCAGAAGTGGGTGCGTCATGCGAACAAGCGATCTTGACGATCCGTGCGTGCCAACTGGCCCCACCACGAAACGGCGAAAGGCGCTATGTCCGCCAGCAGTGTGGCCACGGTGGGTTCCTGGTGGCACAGTGGGTGACATCATCAAGATACCCATCCAGCAGGTTGAGGAGAAGGTCGTGCCTGCTGCCTGCAGCAAGGAGAGCCTTCTGCACATGGCAATATGCCATACACATAGACATCGGTAAGCATGGAGGTGTGCCCCTCCGCACGCTTACACCACCGACCTACTGGTGTTCTCCACACAGCCTCATACCTGTGACGACACACACACACAAAACATGTTTTAGCTGGAGGAAAAATCACTTAAAAAACACATTGCACAAATCATAACAACTCATCTCCAGAATTCTCAGTGATTGGTGACAAATACTGGTAAATATTGCTACCATCTGCTTTATCTTTTTTGTTCTTCTTTTGTGTGTGCTTTTGATTCTTGACTCTCACTCGGCTCCTGTTCATCATGTAAACCAACACAACACTGATTCAGGTCTTGTAGACAGATCTAGCCAATGTATAAATTTGACACAAGAACGGAAGGTGGAGTTTGGGGAAATCCACACTGTTGATTAAAGAAAAAGTTAAAGTCAGTGCAGTTCGGTGTACTCACCATTGTCTGTGGCCATTGATGACAGTATTTTATTGAGTTGATACAACTCATCCTCCTCGTGGATCCCAGGCACGTCCTGGGGGGTTTGGGGATGGGCACTGGGGTGGGAGGGGCTGGGGAAGGGAGGGGTGGCCTCCTGATGCCTGTCTCCGCCTTCCTTCTTGATGCGCTGACCACGGCACATGGCCCCGTGATCCGAGGTCTGAAGCAGCGTCTCCACAACCTCCTCACTGCCGCTCTCTTCATCTCCGGACGCTTCACTGTTGGCATCGCTGGAGGCGTCCGTGCTGGACAGGGGGCTGAACTCCTCCTGGGGCCGATGCAGACCATCATCACTGTGCAGCAGGAAGTGGCCCAGGTGCCTGGTCTCGCACAACGGGCTGGCGGGCCGGTAACTGTCGGCCACAGACTTGGCCATCTCCACCAGCATGTCGGCCTCCTCCTTCATGTCGTCTGAGGACAGCAGGGTGTGGTCCAGGTTCAGCTGGGTGGCTGTCATGTCCGTTGAGAAGTAGCTGAGCAGTTCCTCCACCTCCCTGGGGTCCATGGACTGCTGGTGCTGGGCTCCTTTGGCCTGGGCTCTGTCATCCCTGTGGGAGGCTGGTGGGCAGGGCTCGGTGTCAGGAGGTTCCTGTTTGATCACCGCTTGGAGACTGGACTCGGAGGCATCTTCCTTGGCCACGTTGCTGACTGCCGCGAGATCTCTGGAGATCGCTTGCTCCTCCTTGCTCAGCTGGCTGGCTTTAGGATGTTCCACTTTACAGAGTGTGTCAAAGAAGGACTCGATATCAAAGGCATCCATGACGGGCAATCCTCTCTGAGAACTTGACTGGCCGCATTCAGGAACAGCCCCCTTCTCCACCTTGATGGGCTCAACTCGGGCAGAGGACGCAGCAGGTGCAGAGGCGGGAACAGCGTGGGCTGTGGACAGAGATGCCAGTTTTTCCAGCTCCTGCAGAATGGCGGCGGAAGTCGGAGTGGACTTGACCTCGGTGTCAGCATGAAAGGCGCAGGAGGTGTGGGGGTGGGGAGAGGTGGCAGGGGAGGGGTCAGGAGTGAGGTAGGACTCGGGGACAGCCACGCTGCTGTTGGGCACCACCTGCTCCTTCCCCTGGCTGGTGGTGGACATGGGAGGGGAGATGGGGGTGGGACAGGGGGAGGACAGGAGGTGGGCCTTGACGCTGTGCTGAAGGGTCAACTGGGCAGGCAGGACGTGGGCCAGGCGGTACTGCACTTGGGGCAGTATCTGAGTGGAGGCAGGCCAGCTGTATCCTCCGCTGCTGCTGAAGAACTGCGTGGCCGAGTCAGGCGAGTGCATGGGGTCTGCTGTGGCCGCGTACTCATACGCTTGCCTGCCCATGCTGCCGCCATGGTCACCATCCGAGTGCTCTTCCCACACCAGCTTGGGCACCTTAGCCGGCCGGCACGGGCCTTGAATCTTCCGCTTCAACATCAGCTTCAGCTTATCTGTCTGCCCTGGAGGGAGGGGGACACCAGAAGGAGGGGAGGAGGACGAGGAGGAGGAGGAAGAGAAGGGAGGGTTGAGGTGGCAGCCCTTGGAGTCGTGCATGGAGTAGTTGAGGGAGCAGGTCGGCAGTGTCTGGGGTTGCTGGGCACTGACGTAGTAGGTACCCACAGGCCCTGTGTAGGGTGGGCCGTGGACAGGGGGAGCCATGACAGTGGTGCTGGGCGCCCAGTGAGAGGCGCTGTCTGGGGGAGAGGTCTGGGGTATGGGGGCAGTATGGGGGCCACTCAGACCCCCTGCCCACAGGTCAGCCGTGCGTGTCGGGTACAGGGTGAACATGTGACTCTGCATGCGGATCTGGTACGCTTCTTCCTCACTGAAATAGGACACAGATAAACCTGTCTTTATGTGAGGTACAATACAGGCCACGGAAAAATCTGTTTTCATGAAATGAACTGTGTAGGCCACAGAAAGATCTTTCTTCAAGAGAGGTACAGTTTAGGCCACAGAATAATTTGTCGTCATGAGAGATACAAAATAGGAAACAGAAAAATGTGTCGTCATGAGAGGTACAATACAGGCCAGAGAAAAATCTGTCTTCATGAGAGGTACAGTACAGGCCACAGAAAAATCCGTCTTCATGAGAGGTACAATACAGGCCACAGAAAAATCTGTTCATGAGAGGTACAATACAGGCCAGAGAAAAATCTGTCTTCATGAGAGGTACAATGTAGGCCACAGAAAAATTTGTCTTCATGAGAGGTAAATATAGGTCACAGAAAAATCTGTCTCCACGAGATGTACAGTACACAGCTCACAGAAAAATTTGTCTTCACATGAGGTACAATAACATGCCATAGAAAGATCTGTCTTCTTGAGAAGTACAATGTAGTTTACAGAAAATCTGTCCTGATGAGAGGTACAATATAGGACACAGGCCACAGAAAAATCATTTTCATTAGATCTGTAATACATTCATAAATTAACAGCAAAAACGAAAAATGTATTACAGATGAAAAAAAGGTTTATAAAATATCATTCTTCCCCAAGTCGCTGCTTTTTCATCTGATAATAAACCGAGCAAATATAAGTTATGCAAGACGAGCAGTTTTTTCATGTGTTGGGGGAAAAAAAACACGAACAGAAACCAAGGGCCTGTCATAAAGATGTTGAGCATAGTCAGCTACACTTTTCTGTATGGTTCGAGTCTAGCAAAGTATTGGCTATATTCTACAAAATGTTCAGCTCCAAACACAGAATAACACATTAGGGTTGTTGCGTCAATTGACGTGAGTCACTTCAGTTTCTGCAGTGCCAGTGAAGAGCTCTGACCTGATGACCTGGTTGATGCACACGATGAGGGGGTCATCGTTCTGGGAGCTCGAGGCCTGTCGCACGTGCATGACCACGTTGACCCACAGCACCTGGTCCTGGGCGCACAGCATGCGCACCGTCATCATGCATCCCATTTCATGGCTAGACCGGATCACTGATAACACACACAACATAGCTACCATCATCATGCATCCCATTTCATGGCTAGACCGGATCACTGATAACACACACAACATAGCTACCATCATCATGCATCCCATTTCATGGCTAGACCGGATCACTGATAACACACACAACATAGCTACCATCATCATGCATCCCATTTCATGGCTAGACCGGATCACTGATAACACACACAACATAGCTACCATCATCATGCATCCCATTTCATGGCTAGACCGGATCACTGATAACACACACAACATAGCTACCATCATCATGCATCCCATTTCATGGCTAGACCGGATCACTGATAACACACACAACATAGCTACCATCATCATGCATCCCATTTCATGGCTAGACCGGATCACTGATAACACACACAACATAGATACCATCATCATGCATCCCTTATCACGGCTAGACCGGATCACTGATAACACACACAACATAGCTACCATCATCATGCATCCCTTATCACAGCTAGACCGGATCACTGATAACACACACAACATAGATACCATCATCATGCATCCCATTTCATGGCTAGACCGGATCACTGATAACACACACAACATAGATACCATCATCATGCATCCCATTTCATGGCTAGACCGGATCACTGATAACACACACAACATAGCTACCATCATCATGCATCCCTTATCACAGCTAGACCGGATCACTGATAACACACACAACATAGATACCATCATCATGCATCCCATTTCATGGCTAGACCGGATCACTGATAACACACACAACATCGCTACCATCATCATGCATCCCTTATCACAGCTAGACCGGATCACTGATAACACACACAACATAGCTACCATCATCATGCATCCCATTTCATGGCTAGACCGGATCACTGATAACACACACAACATAGCTACCATCATCATGCATCCCATTTCATGGCTAGACCGGATCACTGATAACACACACAACATGGACAGCGGCCCGTTTCATGGCTAGACCGTATCACTGTATTTGTGGGCGTTTGCTGTAACTAAGGTTCAGCATACCACGGTTATTACAGCAAATGCCCACAAATACACATATAGAAACAGTTCCAGTTGTAGGACTGATGATCAGTACTAGTAACACTAACACACACAAGCGCGCACACAGAACAGTCTGTCCACTGTGACTTCTGTGGTGGAGCGGAGGCAGCCATCTGATGCTCTGTCAGAATTTAGCTTAAACACAGTAATGCCCATCTCCTGCTTCAGATTCCTCTTCTAACTGCACACACACACACACACCACACACACACTTTCCTATTACCCGGATCTAAATACAAACACAGAGAAAGCACGCATGTGCCTGTCCTGTATGTGTGCATGTGACCACATCCCTTCTCACTTTTTTCTTTCTTTTTTTTTTTTAAATAACTACCCAGTGTGTGTGTGTGTGTGTGTGTGTGTGTGTGTGTGTGTGTGTGTGTGTGTGTGTGTGTGTGCGTGTGTGTGTGTGTGCGTGTGTGTGTGTGTGTGTGTGTGTGTGTGTGTGTTGTGTGTGTTTGTGCATGCTCATTCATTTGCACAAAATGGCCCATATGTACTTTTCTTTAGCATGCTTGCGGAGTGCATTATGTTAATGCCTGGCTGTGTAAATGTGCGCCAAAGAGTCGTAAGGTTAATGATGAGCTGCGCAGACTTCGGTATATTTAATGCACCCACACTTTACTGTGGACTGCCCGAGCATGTGCGCAAACTTGTTTAAAAATCAAAAGGTCTGAAGGAAAGAAAACAAAGGAAAACACCTGAATCGGAAGAAAAAAGAAAGGGGAATGTGTGTGTGTGTGTGTGTGTGTGTGTGTGAGAGAGAGAGAGAGAGAGAGAGAGAGAGAGAGAGAGAGAGAGAGAGAGAGAGAAGGCGGGGGTCGGTGTGAGGGCAGAATCATGTGGAAAAAAAAAAGGAAATCGTCTGGAGACGAAGAAAAAAGTCAAGTCGGTAAGAGAGTGAGAGAGAGAGAGAGAGAGAGAGAGGGGGGGGGGGGGGGGGGGACGGCAGACAGAGAAGGGAAAGGGACTGAGGTGGGAGAGGAAGACAGACTGGCGTGATGACGATCGGAGCAGTGGCCAATGACAGGCCGACAACGTGCAGTGGGGTGGGGTGTCAGACGAAGACCCACACTTTATCTCCCCTGGTCTAACGACTTCCCTCAGGGGGCGGATTGACTGCACCCCTGTTATCACTTCCACCCCCACCCCCTTCTTCTCCCCTACCACCTCTCCTCTTTCCTCGCTGCCCCATCGCTGTTGTCATCTCTATGGCGGCTTACAACCATGAAATGGGGAGCTGGGATTTTTTTTGTTTGATAGTTTGTTAATTTCTTTTTATTCCATCTCTCTCCTTTCTTCACTTAGCCGAACACTATTTTCTCATTTCCGACAATGATATTTAAGATAATAGGATGAGAATTGGAGAGGAGCCAAAATTCGAAATTAATGAAGTGAATTTCAGCAAATTGCAACAAAACTCAACAGCCCTCATCCCCGCCACCACCCCTTTCTTCTTCTCTCGCCCCGTCTCCGTCTCCGCCCCGTGGTAGCGAGACGTGTGGGTCAGGGTGACCCGACGCCATGCACGTGAGGCTCATGGCTGACTGGGAATGTGGACGGTGTGGAGGCCGGTCATTAAGTCAAGCACGTTCTTGTCCCACTAACACAAAGAAAGGGGGGAACAATGGGGGGTGGATGGGGAGTGAGGCCGACTGTGGGCAGGGTGGAGGGGGGGGGGGGGGGGGGGCGTGTGGCTGCAGACAAACCGTCTGTAGTCGTGAAGTCAATGCTCCATTTGAAGATGTAGAAGCCGGAGCAAGGCGAGGGATGAAAACAGGGGGTCGCTTTTTTTTGTTTTTTGTTCTTTTTCAGATGTTCTATACTTGCACAGAGTGCGGTACCCATAGAACGTTCAAAAGGCGGTTTAACTAGTCAAAAGCGGACCGTATCCTTAGTGTTGGCTCATCAGATTTTTGAAATGTGAAACCGACGAGGCAATCCCATTCCCTGAAATGGGTTTTGTTATCTGCTCACGCTGTACTGCGATGTGGCAATACCGGCAAAAGCCACTACCCCCTGGCAATGATTCCCTCTGCAATACTGTTAAACACTGGACATGATGCAAGACACGCTTCCCACCCACCTACAACCAACTACTCTGTCAGTCACGCTTAACACAGGCTATGCTCCTACTGTCGTGCGTTCCCATGGTGTATGTACGTGTTCGCCCAAAGAACATGTTCAAAGGGTTAAAGGTTACAGTCCATGGCCTAATATACAGCGGGGCAGTGCATATTACGGTGTCTAGGGGTCAGCATCATGAAAGGCGAAGTCCAAACCTCTCCTTACGCCCCCTTTATCCTTCCCTGGACTGCATAACTTACCACACTAGTTTTACTTATTGGTGGACAGAGGTTTTGAAGCCTGAAAATTTCGAACCCAACAGTCGCTCAAACTGACGACTGTAAACTCTACAAACAACCCTCCCAACAGCTGACTGTGGGCCCCCCTTGCCTACATCAGAACGTTAGAAGTGACGAAGCAGTGTCCAAGACTGGTATGGATTTGTTCGCCTTAGTGTAAGGTGTCTTGTTTTATTTGAAAGAGTTTTTATTAGCAGCCGTGATGCTTGTTTTGTGCCGTTTGGAAAC
>CM065723.1:61301037-61323537 GCA_033310375.1 Conus canariensis
TCATAAATCGCCCTTTCTACACTCAAGAGACTGAACAACATTCTGGGCCTCTAAACACTAGCCATGACACGGAACACCACCAGGTAAGGAAAATCACGGAACGCTGAAGGGGAGAGCGTGTGGCGGGTGATGGCCATCCTGGCGGTGTCTGGAACTGCCGGCTTCAATGAAAACATTGGCATTGTCCATGCGCCTTCAGGCTGCCGGCTTTAAGCAGGGTGAATGGAGTCACGGAGGGCTTCCGCACGACAGGGCCAAACACGAGGCCTAAGACAGGGAGAAAAAGGAGGAACCTCTCTAATAGCTTCTACACGCCTGGGGAGGCGGGATAAAAAGGGATTTCTACAAGGCGCACCGTTTTTCTGCCAAGATGCTGTGAATTTTGACGAGAATTAATTGTCGCTGCTTTTTGCCGTTTAATCGGCGGGGCTGCGCGAGGCGTGACAGTTATCAGAATGGAAGACGAAGGGGGAAACAAAGGTTCATTAGCCTCCAGTGCTGTCTGTCTGTCTGTCTGTCTGTCCGCCGGTCTGCGTGCGCCGCCACCTCCCCTCCTTCCTTCACCCTCCCTTTAAAGAAGAGGTGTTGGGGAAAAATGAACTTCCGCTCCTCCCTATCATCAGCTGAAAGAATGCGCGTATCCAAGCAAACACACACGAGACGAAGCGGCGTGTGCGCTCCCGAACACACACACACACACACACACACACACACACACACACACAACACGCTCTCTCTCTCCCCCTCTCTCAAGCAAAAATGTTGTGAGATACACACGTGTGCCCGCAAGCATATCCAGACGAACACATTCTGCTAGGTTCAGATGATTGTTCACTCTCATCCTGCACAAAATGACGCGAATGGTTCTATTCTTCCTGACAAAGAAAACAGCAGAAGATTGTTAACTCTCATCCCACCCAAAGAGACCCAAATGGTTCTATTCTTTGTGACTGACAAAAACAGGTTATAAACTATCATCCAACCCAAAGGGACCCAAATGGTTCTATTCTTTGAGACCGATAATACAGCAAAGAGCCGTTCACTCTCAACCTACCCAAAGGGACCCAGATACACCAAACGGCTGTTTACCTTCATCTTACCCAAAAGGACCCAAATGGTTCTATTCTTCGTGATCGATAATACAGCAAATGGCTGTCTACTCTCATCCTATCCAAACGGACCCAAATGGTTCTATTCTTCGTGATGGATAATACAGATCCAAATGGTTCTATTCTTCGTGATGGATAATACAGATCCAAATGGTTCTATTCTTTGTGACTGATAATACAGCAAACGGCTATTAGCTCTCATCCTACTCAAACGAACCCAAATAGTTCTCTTCTTTGAGACTGACAACAAGTGACAGCAGCCGACTTTTACTCTCTCATTCCACTCAAAGTGATCCAAGTGGTTCTGCACTTCTGTGACCGACTAGAAGGCAGAAAGCTGTTTATTCTCATCCTACTCACGGAGACATGAATGGTTCTATTCTGTGTGACTGACAGTGAAGAACTCCAGATAATGTACGTCGATACTCGACATTCTTGGGTAAACGATCTGAATAAGATGTAGTACAACAACACCGACGGAAACAAATTTTGCACAATAACACATTTTATGTGTGTGTGTGTGTGTGTGTGTGTGTGTGTGTGTGTGTGTGTGTGTGACCAGCCTAACACATCCACTAGGCATGTCTGGGTTGTTGGGGCCCAACCCCATAACGTCACCAGCCTAACACATCTAGTCGTCATGTTTGGGTTCCTGGAACCCCAACCACATAACGTCACCAGCCTAACACATCTAGTCGTCATGTTTGGGTTCCTGGAGCTCCAACCCCATAACGTCACCAGCCTAACACATCTAGTCGTCATGTTTGGGTTCCTGGAGCCCCAACCCCATAACGTCACCAGCCTAACACATCTAGTCATCATGTTTGGGTTCCTGGAGCCCCAACCCCATAACGTCACCAGCCTAACATATCTAGTCGTCATGTTTGGGTTCCTGGAGCCCCAATCCCATAACGTCACCAGCCTAACACATCTAGTCGTCATGTTTGGGTTCCTGAAGCCCCAACCACATAACGTCACCAGCTAACACATCTAGTCGTCATGTTTGGGTTCCTGGAGCCCCAACCCCATAACGTCACCACCCTAACCCAACCCCATAACGTCACCAGCCTAACACATCTAGTCGTCATGTTTGGGTTCCTGAAGCTCCAACCACATAACGTCACCAGCCTAACACATCCAGTGGACATGTCTGGGTTCCTGGAGCCCCAACCCAGGAACGTCACCAGCCTAACACATCTAGTCGTCATGTTTGGGTTCCTGAAGCCCCAACCCAGGAACGTCACCAGCCTAACACATCTAGTCGTCATGTTTGGGTTCCTGAAGCTCCAACCCCATAACGTCACCAGCCTAACACATCTAGTCGTCATGTTTGGGTTCCTGAAGCTCCAACCCCATAACGTCACCAGCCTAACACATCTAGTCGTCATGTTTGGGTTCCTGAAGCTCCAACCCCATAACGTCACCAGCCTAACACATCTAGTCGTCATGTTTGGGTTCCTGGAGCCCCAACCCAGGAACGTCACCAGCCTAACACATCTAGTCGTCATGTTTGGGTTCCTGAAGCCCCAACCCCATAACGTCACCAGCCTAACACATCTAGTCGTCATGTTTGGGTTCCTGAAGCCCCAACCCCATAACGTCACCAGCCTAACACATCCAGTGGACATGTCTGGGTTCCTGGAGCCCCAACCCAGGAACGTCACCAGCCTAACACATCCAGTGGACAGTCCGAGTAACTGGGGCGGTTTGTTGCCGTGACTGCTATAGGGCATGTGGCGCTGCCGCCCGCTCTCCACCACGCACATGATAGCGTAACGCTTTGTTTTCATCATAACTGGATCTGTTATTCGGGGTCAGTTTGTAATGGTTGATATACTGCTGGCAAAGACAGTGTTAGCTACAATTACGTTCTACTTCTTGTTTTTCATGACTTCGCGTCTGAGTTCAGGGCTGCAGAGAAACCTGCGCTGGTCTACAATTTTATTACAAGAAAACAGGATATTTGTTTATCAATATAAAAGAATAAGAATGCAAATTTTTTTCAAAATCAAAAGGATGAATGTTTCCTCAGTGTGTGTGTGTGTGTGTGTGTGTGTGTGTGTGTGTGTGTGTATATATATGTGTGTGTGTGTGTGTGTGTGTGTGTGTGTGTGTGTGTGTGTTTGTTGTTGTCTTCAATTTAACGTCTAAACACATAGTGATATTAGACGGATGTGTGTGTGTGTGTGTGTGTGTGTGTGTGTGTGTGTGTGTGTGTGTGTGTGTGTGTGTGTGTGTTTGTGATGTGCTTGTGTGACTCGAAGTGGGGTGAAAAAAAACAACACAAATTGGACTTTTTTCCTCGTCACCACCTCTACCCCCTCCCTCCCTCCTTTCACGGCACATTCTTATTGTTGGAAATATTTTAGCACCAATCCTGTCCAGTTCAACAGTTTACACAAAAAAGGACCGTTTTCATTTTGGGCGCCTGATGCCGGGGACTCAAACTCTCAACCTCTGACTGTGAACCATGGAGCTAGACCCGCATGTGACGGATGAGTCAAAGTTCACCGTTGTCGTCTTTTTTTTTTTTTTTTTCTTCCCATTCTCGCCACACAGACAAAGCAATAGCATAAGACTGGGTGGTTTGTTCCCATACAAAATGACAGGATCAATCGGACACCACGACACAACCCCCCCCCCCACTCCCTCTATCTCACTCTGTCTCCCGGTACACGTGCATGCACGCACTCGCACGCTTTCTTTGGGCTGACGACGTGGTGCTTTAGTGTCCATGGCACATTCAGACTGGCCTGTTGTCTGCCCGTGCCTTGTCAGGCCACGAAAACAACAACCAGCCAAACACCAAACACCCCTTTCAAACGTCCCCACCACCCACCCGCCTTTGTCCCCTCATCATTATAATGAATTCATCTCATCTGGACGGAGGAAATTCATAACGGATCTAGTGCGACACACTGGGCGGATGCGGGGATAAATCTTTTGTGTGTGTGTGTGTGTGTGTGTGTGTGTGTGTGTGTGTGTGTGTGTGTGTGTTGTGTGTGTGTGTGTGTGTGTGTGTGTGTGCGCGTGAGTGTGTGAGTGTGTGTGTGTGTGTGTGTGTTGTGTGTGTGTGTGTGTGTGTGTGTGTGTGCGTGAGTGTGTGAGTGTGTGTGTGTGTGTGTGTGTGTGTGTGTGTGTGTGTGTTGTCTGTGTGTGCGCGCGCGCGTGCGCGTGGGTTCATGCGTGTGTGCACGTGTGTGTATGAGTGAGAACGCGCGCGCGCACATGTGTGCGTGCATTGCACGCTTCTGTGTGTGTGCGCGTGTGTGTGTATGTGTGCGTGCGCATGCGCGCGCATGATGCTCTCTCTCTCTTTTAGTGTGTGTGTGTGTGTGTGTGTGTGTGTGTGTGTGTGTGTGTGCTCGCGCTGACGAACATACTATGCACAGAAAGCTCGTGCCCACGCGTGTGTAGGTTTCTAATTTCTTCTTTCTCAGCGGGTCGATTCGATTCCCCCAAGTGGCAGGCATAGGCAAAGGGCAAAAGAACATGAAAGGTATTGTGTAACTTCACCATATATATCTCTTCTCCGAAAGTTGTCGTTGATCTGTCTAAATCTGTATCCTACTTCCGAATGTTTTTTTGTTGATTCATCTTGATATGTATTCACCTCCGAATGTTTTTGTTGATCTGTCTAAATATGTATCCTTCCTCTAAATGTTTTTGTTGATCTGTCTAAAATTGTGTCCTATCTCTAAACATTTTTTTCGATCGGTCCAAATACGCATCCTACCTCCGAATGTTTTCGTTGATCTGTCTAAATATGCATCTTATTTCTGATTGCTTTTGTTGATCTGTCTAAACAAAAATCGTATCACCGAATTTTTTTTTTAATGTTTATCTGTTTAAATAGGTATCCTATCTCCGAATGTTGTTCTTGATCTGTCTAAGCATATAACCCATTTCGACATGCTTTTGATGATCTGTCCAATATATATCCAGTCTTGGCGTGCTCTTGTTGATCTGTCCGAACATACACCCTGTCTCTGCATGTTTTTATTATCTGTCCAAATATTTACACTGTCTTCGTACGCTTTTGTTGAACTGCCCAAATGCGCTCCAATCTCTGTATGTTTCTGTTGATCTGTCCAAATATTTAACTATCTTCGTACGTTTTTGTTGAACTGTCCAAATGCGCTCCAATCTCTGTATGTTTCTGTTGATCTGTTCAAATATATATTTGTATGCTTGTTGCTTACTTGTCCAAATATACATTTCATCCCTGTATGTCCTTGTTTATCTGTCTTAATATTTACCCTACTTCCGTTTGAATTCATCGGTCTAAATATATATGTATATCCCATGTCTGTATACTTTTGCTGATCTGTCCGGATACATATCCAATCTCTGTATGTTTTTGTTTATGCCTGACTGATCATTATGTCCTATCACTGCTTGCCCTCGCCGATTTACCCTACTTCCGTTTGAACTTGTTTATCCGTCTACATTTATATCCAGGTCTGTATGCATTTGTTGATCTGTTCAAACATATACCACATCTCTGCATGTCCTTGTTTAACAGTCGAAATATTTACCCTCCCTACCACCGTCTGAATTTGTTGATCTGTCCAAAGATATATCCTATCTGTACGTCCTTGTCGAACAGTCTAAATATCAACCCTCCCTACCACCGTCTGAATTTGTTGATCTGTCCACATATATATCCCATCTGTACGTCCTTGCTGAAGGTCTAAATAGTGAGCTGTCATGTGCGCAAAGCGAGTGTCACACACCTGACCTCCGTTTATTGTCTTATCCGAACGGTTTATTGTCTTATCCGAACGGCTAGCGCTCTGAATACCACTTCGATCGTAGGCCAGTGCGCGTTCTCTGCTGGGCTCCTTTTTCACCAGGTGTAGTGAACATCTGTGTGTTTATTGTACCTGGTGACGTAAGGCTCTCAAGATCCCTCCTCTTTTCTCTTAAAACAAAACCGCTTTAGCACATTATATAAGGGTAAGTTTTTACTCACCATAAATCGCCCTTAACGTTCATGATAGAAAAGTCCTTGATGATGATGATGATGATGATGATGATGGTGTGTGTGTGTGTGTGTGTTGTGTGTGTGTGTGTGTGTGTGTGTGTGTGCATGATGGTGTGTGTGTGTGTGTGTGTGTGTGCATGATGGTGTGTGTGTGTGTGTGTGTGTGTGTGTGTGTGTGTGTGTGTGTGTGTGTGTGTGTGCATGATGGTGCGTGTGTGTGTGTGTGTGCATGATGGTGTGTGTGTGTGTGTGTGTGTGTGTGTGCATGATGGTGTGTGTGTGTGTGTGTGTGTGTGTGTGTGTGGAGAGGGGGCAGGGGGAGATGTAAGCTGTGTTCTTGCTTTTTGGATATTCCGTCACTCTACGCTTGTACTTTCCTTTTTTTTGTGTTGCTCCCTTTCCCTTTATCTTCCGCCCTCTTTCCTATGACTGTGTTCTTTCCCTTTGTCTTCCGCCCTCTTTCCTATGACTGTGTTCTTTCCCTTTATCTTCCGCCCTCTTTCCTATGACTGTGTTCTTTCCCTTTGTCTTCCGCCCTCTTTCCTATGACTGTGTTCTTTCCCTTTGTCTTCCGCCCTCTTTCCTATGACTGTGTTCTTTCCCTTTATCTTCCGCCCTCTTTCCTATGACTGTGTTCTTTCCCTTTATCTTCCGCCCTCTTTCCTATGACTGTGTTCTTTCCCTTTTATCTTCCGCCCTCTTTCCTATGACTGTGTTCTTTCCCTTTATCTTCCGCCCTCTTTCCTATGACTGTGTTCTTTCCCTTTATCTTCCGCCCTCTTTCCTATGACTGTGTTCTTTCCCTTTATCTTCCGCCCTCTTTCCTATGACTGTGTTCTTTCCCTTTATCTTCCGCCCTCTTTCCTATGACTGTGTTCTTTCCCTTTATCTTCCGCCCTCTTTCCTATGACTGTGTTCTTTCCCTTTACCTTCCGCCCTCTTTCCTATGACTGTGTTCTTTCCCTTTATCTTCCGCCCTCTTTCCTATGACTGTGTTCTTTCCCTTTATCTTCCGCCCTCTTTCCTATGACTGTGTTCTTTCCCTTTATCTTCCGCCCTCTTTCCTATGACTGTGTTCTTTCCCTTTATCTTCCGCCCTCTTTCCTATGACTGTGTTCTTTCCCTTTGCCTCGCTCCCCCCCTGTTCTAGCGCTGTCCTCTTTGGTTTCTGCCTACCCTCGTCCTCTTTTCCAGCATTCTTACTGTCACTCCTTCCGTTTTTCCTTCTCTGAAATGTGAACGTTTTCCCACTAACTTCGTTTTCTGTCTCTTCTAGGATAAAACGGACAGTTAGCTTTCCCCCATGGTTTTAATTAACACGGCGACAAGATGTTACCGTCTGCTTTGCTGCGTTGACCAATATGACTTTTTTCTGTGTAATGCAGTTTCTATGGTAAAATGTTTTTCATCCCCGTAATAAAATACCATGTAAAATGTATGGCTCCAGGGACACTCCTTTAAGCTTACGTCCTGTCTGCACTGGATAGATTATATTGTTTCTAAAATCGGCCTCTCCATTTGCTGGCGTGTTGTCATAACAGAAATTTCACGTGCGCTCTTTCTATCGTGTTTCATAATGTTATTTGACGATTTTCGTGTGCATTTGTGTTCGACCAAGCAATAATCAGTGTGGAAGTAATATAAACATGTAATGACTGCTATTTCTCTCTTTCTCCCTCTCTCACGTCGCTCATGAAGTTGAGTCCAAATTGGGTCAATCCTAACATTGAGGAGAAAACTGGGTCACCTTTAAAACCGTCGGGAAAACCGGATCACCCCTGTATTGAGGGAAAAACTGGACGACCCCTGTATTTAGAGGAAAACTGGATGAAACCTGACTTTAAGGGAAAACTAGATCACCCCTGTGTTTAGGGAAACCTGAATCACCCCTTTGTCAAGGAAATTGGATCACCCCGGATATTGAGGGGAAAACTGAGTAGGATATTGAGGGAAAACTGTTCAGGTGAAAACTGGATCACCCCTACATTGAGGGAAAAATTGGATGACCCCTGTGTAGAAGGGTAAACTGGATGAAACATGTATTGAGGGCAGAACTGGATGACCCCTGTACTGAGGGGTAAACTTGATGTCCCTGTATTGAGGGGAAAATCTGGTTTACTACCAAGCATTGTTCTAGTGATAACATTCCGTCGATTGTTCGAATTACAAGTTTCTTCATTATACATAATACCAGACAACAGACGATTACAAAACCATGCATCAACTGCTCTGTGCTGAATAGGTTTCACATGCATCTATGTGCCACAAACAATGGAAAACCCCCCAAATTCCCGTCTGGTACCTTTGTGGTTGTACTACAACGTCAGTGAGGCATGGATCCATCAACGTATGGCTCACTATCAGACTTAGCGTGGGAAAGGTATCCGCTAGGTTGGGGACAACTCATCCATAATTCTACAGTCCACAGGTATACGTCTTGGGTGACAGACTGTCTCCGTGTATGGCAGTGGAGAGTGTTTTGGGTGTTGTTCAGGTGATGGGGATCAGGTTGTGTGTGTGTGTGTGTGTGTGTGTGTGTGTGTGTGTGTGTGTGTGTGTGTGTGTGTGCGTGCGTGCGTGCGTGAGTGCGTGCGTGCGCGCGCGTGTGTGTGTGAGAGAGAGAATGAGAGAAAGAGCGTGTATGCGAGTGCGTGCGTGCATGTGTGTGTGATCTATACACCGACCCCAAAGGAACGAATAAACACAAGACAATAAACAAATAAATGAACAAGCAAACAAACAACAAACTGATCAAACTCTGTGCTGTTAATGAGACAAAAGAACACATAAAAAAGTAAACAAAACAAAACAAAGCAAAAACCGATGACAAACGGGGTGAAAAGGAGGAGTACCGAGTTTAACGCCGTAACGTAAACTGGGCAAAAGACAGCCCAGCCCCTGTACGCACCTTGACATCGCCGAAACCGGCCTGCCGTTTAAGAGTACGCGACATGTTCATGCGGCAGAAGAAGGCCACGTCCCGCGTGAGGTCCAGCTCCGCCCCGCCCTGCAGTAACTGCGCCTGCACAGTGCCGTGGTCACGCTTGTCCACTATGTCGTACAGGCTGTCGCCCTGCGTCTTCATGTCCACCTGCGGAAGGCACGTGCACGTGTACACACGCACGCACGCACACACACACACACACACAAACAGACACACACACACACACACACACACATACATAAACACATACGCACACACACACACACACACACACACACACACACACACACACACACACACATCGCCCATGAAATCATGTTGAACTGCTTATTAACTAAAAAGAACTGCACAGTATAATTTACATCACGGAATCTTTGACCAGCCTTCACCTTTTAACTACACTGATTGTGAAGAGCACTGGCAGTCGGCGCCACGATTTCTCTCTGCACTTGCTTACGGCCACAACTCTTTCTACGGGTCCGGTGTTCCGAGAACGTGGGAACATCCAGTGACCTTTTCGCAGACCATTCCCTTCAGCCACGAACATACACCCTTCACTTTCCATTCCTTCCATCAACCAAAACTCCCATTCTAATTAATCAAGAGGACAACAGAATCCGCCAAACAATCTTAGATCCACCCCCCTCCCCTACCCCCATGGAGATGTATATTAATCTTATCCATAAAGGTTCCTCTATTTCCTTTTCACCAGCTGTTTGCAATGTTGGGGTCAGTCTTGACCAACGCTTAACCCTCAAAAACAACATTTCTAACGACTGCAAGCAGCCTATCTCGAACTACGCAGTATCAGTTCTGTTCGTCACCTTCTCTCTGCGGAAGCAACCAAGACTGATACGTACCTTTCTCATTATTATTATCATTATTACTATTATCATCATTATATTTCAACACTGTATTTTGTTATGACACATGATGTGCAGATGGTTTAATCTGATCCATGGCACGTATTGTGCTGCACTCTGTGTTAACTCTGACTGTCGTTATCGGACAAATTCGTTGAAAAAAACCATCTCTACATAAGCTACGCACAAAAAGTTAAGGATCACTTTCACAAACATTCATAACTGTCAAAATAAGAAAGTCAATGCGTTGAAGTTTGGCCAACATTTAATTCCATTCTTTAGTGATAACGATACACAATTGCCTTCAATCTCGAGCAATCGTTTGGCATGTACATTTGATTAAAGTGGGTACGTATCCAAATTTGATTTCCCAAAGTCATTGAAATCACAAGACAGGGCATACTGATGCTCCCAAAAGCTCAGTAATGCGTGTAACCACCATGGCTGTTCTGGCACTCGACGCAGCGAGTCCTCATCGAGTTGACGAGGTTGGTGAAGATCCTCTGTGGAAGCGCCTGCCACTCAGCCTGCAGCATCTGGTAGAGGTGTTGGGCATCCCTGGGAGGGGGATGGCTCCTCACTTTGCGATCCAGCTCATCCCAGAGGTTCTCAATCGGGTTGAGATCGGGACTGCATGCTGGCCACTCCATTCTGTTGACTCCAGACTGCTGCAGGAAGTCGTTGACCACCCTTGCCCTGTGGGGGCGAGCATTGTCATCCTGGTAGACAGCCCTCGGTCCCATCTGCTGCAGTGTAGGCACAGCCAGCGGTCGAAGGATCTCATTCTGGTATCGGATGCCAGTCAGGTTACCCTGTACATGATACAAGGGTGTTCTGTGGTGAAGGCTGAAGGCCCCCCAGACCATTACAGAACCTCCACCAAAGGCCACCTTTTCTTGGACAGTGGCGTCAGTAAAGCGTTGCCCTGGGCGCCTCCAGACCCTCAGTCGGCCGTCGTTGTGGTGAAGGGTGAAGCGTGATTCATCACTGAACAGGACCTGGGACCATTGCTGACGTGTCCACCTCACGTGACGTGCGCAGAAGGCGCGGCGTGCTGCCCTATGGGCTGGAGTTAAGCGTGGCCGTACTGCTGGGCGACGAGAACGGAGATTAAACCCATGTAGGCGGTTCCGTATGGTCTGCTGGCTGATGTTGATGTTAGTAGCCACCCTGAACTGCCTTTGAATTATGCTGGAAGAGGCTGTTCTTGTCTGCAGGGCTTGTCGTTCAATGAGACGATCGTCACGTGGGGTTGTCTTCTTCGGTCGACCAGATCTGCGTCTTTCATGGACAATCCCAGTGGCTGTGAAGCGTTGAATCAGTCGGACAATGACCGAGATGGACACATGAAGTCGCCTGGCCACTTCTCGCTTGGGAACACCATCTTGGAACCATGCAACAGCTCGTCCCCTATCCAACTCGCTTAATTTTCGTCGTGGAGGCATTGTCAGATCAGGCCTACTACTGGTGGAATGTCTTCTTATATAGCCAAGCGAGCGACAGCATCTCACACATAAACAGCAGTGTTTGCACGTGCATAATGGTTTTTCCATCTGGCAAGTGCAATGTGTTCAGGCAGAACGGTCCAAAACAAGGTCATTTTTCGCAAGTTTCCGCTTTTCCGTTTGCGGCCCAGCTCAGTAGTAGAGAATCCCGTGCAATTTTCGCACTAACACAACATCGCCCACTTACAGCTGAACAAGAATTCATGACAATTTGGCTGGACTAAGAAATAAATAACAGTAGCGAACTGAGTTTATTACGCACCTGTTTTCACATACCGATCCTTAACTTTTTGTGCGTAGTATATATTCATACATCTGTTACGACTGTTCACTGGTTGTGCCACGTATGTCTGTCCAACGCCTTTCTCGTCTGGATCAACAGCTTGTGTAGCTCTTTCTGCATTTCTTTTATGCATTTGGTAATAGTCATTTATCATGCATGATTGTGATCTACTGGGCAGCAGCTAATCTGGATAGGAAAGAAAAACAGGATAAATCGTCAAAAAAAAAGAAAAGAAAAGAAAAGAAAGAAAAAAAAGAAGGAAAGAAAGAAGGAAGGAAAGAATGAATGAAAAAAAAGAAAGAATGAAAGAAAAAGGTCGCTGACTTTGGGTTTCCATTTCCTTGTCCTAGATCCCGAGCTGTGCAGCTGGAGAGTAACTGATTGATAATTAATCCACTGACCTTCCACCAGTCTTGACATCGCTAAATTTACTCTGTTGAGTGAGTGAGTGTGAGTGTGTGTGTGTGTGCGCGCGCGCGTGTGTGTGTGTGAGGGTGGTGGTGGTGTGGTGTGGGGTAGGGTGGGGGAGTGATCTGGGGTGTGGGATGTGAAGTGGGTGTGGGCCAACCGACAAACGAAAGTAAACTGACTGGCAGGCAGATCACGGTGTGCAAAAAGCCCCACAATGTCGTTTAGCCCAAATGGCCAGTGGACCCCCTAAAGGGCCAAACAATGCGCCAACATTCGATCCGCCAGCGTCACTGTGACACCCATCCCTAACACCAAGAAGCGGCTTCTTAGCCACACACTGCTACTCTCTGCAAGCGCTCAGCTGGCGGACCTGCTGCTCTGTAGCCAGTCAGGCGGGTTTCCCTGTGCGTCCCTGCAGAGCCGGGGTATGGAAAGTGAAGATAATCAGGGGATCAATGGGGCCATGAGGACGTCAAAGACCTGGAAGAGAACAACCTCTGGCTGGTTGCCGTCTTGTGTGGGCAGCTCACATCGGATATACACCGCTGTTGCATTAGAACTGAGGCGGAAAAGAGGACCTAATCATGGCGGTTGGAAGGGAGTAAATATCCGGAAATCCAGGTCGAGGTATTACGAATGGGAAATAAGAATATGTGCTTCGGTTTTCTTTCCCCGTTTTTCAATTGTCTGTTCTTTTCGGATGAGTTTAACTGGTGTCGGCTGAAGAATGGTGTAACAAACAGCCATTTTGTTACTGTTCTTTTTTTTTTTTTTTAATTCTTTCATCTAGCTTTTATCAGATTTGTCCGGATTTAATGTTTTCTGTACCTCTGGTTAACTTTTTTTTTTTAAATTTGATCACTTTCGCCGACTCGTAATAGGTTTATCCCCCCCCCCCCTTTCCACATAGTTCCTTCCCCTTCTCCGTCAGCACGAGGATTAAGTTATCTTTACACACTATTCTTGTTCTGTATTTGAGCGTTCTGAGTTGTATTCAATGATCTTTATATAACCAACATACACTTTTAATCAAATTAGTGCACAGTACATTCTTATGTTGTCAGTTTTTGAAACATATGAACGGAACAAAGTGCAATTCAGGATTAAAATGTCCCAAACAATTCGAAACTGCAAGCAAAAGAAACCCAGTACTACTCAGGATACAAACGTCTGAAACGGATCAAAAACGTTAAACTTATCACAAGCTGGAAACCCGAGACTACTGAATCCCCCAATACAACTGCATGAATATACCTCCAAAAATCTTTTAAGTGTCTCGCTACCTGGTGTGCTTTTAATGCTGTTCGATCAGTTTTTTATTTCAATTTCAAGCCATTCGTGTTGTTCTACACCATTTCTCCTCTCTAAATTAGAAAAAAAGGAGATTTCCATCAAAAGTTTTTTCATCCTTATCATAATGCGGAAAAAGAAGAAAAAAAAAGCATTGTGAAATTTTTGTATCGCACTCAACAACTGTTGTTCATATTGCCTGAAGAAGAGCAAAGAGGTCGAAACGCAAAACGTTCGTTATATAACGTGTTTGTTCTTTCGTTTGGCGGCACAGTATTTTAACTTATGTGTAGTGTTTGTTGCTAAATGAGCTCAATCTGTATGTGCATACAGTAAGTATTCCATGATAAGATGCACGCGCACACACACACTGTTTATTGTTTAATAAGCTTTTTTTTTTAATATGCGTATGAAATATTCGGTGACACGTATATGCGGAGTTTGTTGTTCTATGAGCCGACTCAGTTTCTGTCTGCACATATGATATTCGATGATCCCTTTGTATGTGTGCGGTGCAGGGAGCGCAATCAGCGAATGTCTGTCTGCACATAGAAGATTCGCTGACATCCTTGTGTGTGCGCAGTCAAGTTGTTCAATGTGCTGACCTCTATTTGCATGTATTCAACAATGTGCGAAACCTGTGATGTAATCATTTAATTTCTTTCTCCACACTTAACATCCAGTGACATCTACTTCATTACTTATTATTATTTCCCCCACCGATACTGTATTTTTTTCCCCACACACGTCTGTTCGTTAACTTGTTAACGATTGGGGGAAAACATGCATAATCGATTTTCACCTTACTCGGTGGTCAGATGGAATGTGGGCCGAAGAGTAAACACTTTTCCTATGCGGATCAGGATTAACTGTCATATCTAGGATCATTACAAATCTTATATCAAGCATGAACACTATGAAGTTACCGTTAAAAACTGGTAACTGTCTATACATATTTCCAGGGAATATTAAAACTATCGGATATGAATGTCGACTTCGGAACTGTCCATCTCCAATTAAAATAAAACAGATGGGAAGTAACTCGTATAGATTTGATTCCCCCTTGAGGCAATATTCCCCCCCCCCCCCTTCCCCCTCTCCTACCCTCTCATGAACCGAATCAAAGAGCGGACCATAGATCCGTTCGACCTTGGTGAAAATGGCGGCGCTCTCTCGGATGTCCTCTTCCTCGTCATCGCCTTCACTGCGCTATTAACCATACATCATCTGCTTTACAGATCACAATTAAAGAAGAGTTGACAAAGGTTAGAGTAGGATGGGGAAGATAACACTGGGAAGAAAAAACAAAAAAAAAGGAGGAAGAGAGACACTGGGAGAGAGGACGGAAAACAGATCGCGACACACAAACGATCGACACTGTACACAGTTGAAATGGTGTAGAGATAAAAAGAGTTTACTGCATCGCTGATCTTGTTCGTAGAACTGGAAAATGTATCCCCTACGAAGATTTGTCGTTTTCTTTTTGACGAATCTACTAACGCTCACACTGCATTTAAAAAGTGTGTGCATGTTATCAAAATATCATAATGTGTCAATAATAAATGATAAAAGCAGCAAATATATACGACATATGAAAAAAAACACATTCTTTTGATATAGCAAAGGGAACAACGTTCTATAATACCCTCACCAGCTGATAATAAAAATCCAAAAAATCGTGTGAACTGGAACAATACCATGTCAGACACTACGAATGGAACAGCTATTTTTCAAAACATGTCACAAATTCAAACATAAACTTGAAATGGTTCAAAACACAACTATCAACAGGCCAACCCCAACCAATAATTATGGGCGAGAAAGCATGTTGTTCACAGCAGCAGTGCACATTTAGCCAATGTGAAAAGGACACGGTTAATTCCCCTGAAGCATCATAACATTTGATTAGAAAGGCGGCATTTAAGTCTTGAATGATTGCTCTGCCAACGCACGTAAGCTCAATCTGTCAAGGTGAATTACTTTATTCGGATGTGATTCTACGTTAAAAACTGGTGACATAACTGACAATGCAATAATGTGCTGAACAAGCTCATAGTCTGTTTTCTATTTCTGTACAGTCTCCGATAGTTGGCCTTACAACAGATAGAACAGTTGCAAAAACAAACATGATTTTATATTAAGGCATTACACAAGAGATAGGTGTTGCAAAAACAAAAATGGTTTTATATCAAAACAGTCTTATTTCTGACTGTCTACTGGTCATACAATTAATGGCATAGTCTGTTATACCAGCTACTAACCTTAAAAAATGTTACGCTAACTAAAACCGTTGGTATTTGGAAAACATGAACGTGAAAGAAACCCAAACCATTGTTAGTTTGAAGATAGGTGTAATTTTAATGATGCAAATGGTTTAAAATGTGTATGAATTACAGGCCTTAGAAGTGTTCATGGAATAATCCAAAACTTGTAGTATTTTGAAGAAACAGTTCGAAATACATACATACATGTGTGTGTGTGTGTGTGTGTGTGTGTGTGTGTGTGTGTGTGTGTGCGTGCGTGCGTGCGCGCGCGTGCGTGCGTGCGTGCATGTGTGTGTGTGTGTGTGTGTGCGTGTGTAGATAGAGAGATTGACATCTTAATAAACAATATGACTATGGAAGCTTGTGTAATCGACAGACATTTGAGACTTCGAAAGAAATCTGAATTAGATATTTCCAAAAAGAACCTTACACAGACATCTTCGAGTGTATGTATGTATACGTGTGTGATGTGTGTGTGTGTGTGTGTGTGTGTGTGTGTGTGTGTGTGTGTGTCTGTGTGTGTGCGCGCGCGCGCGCGCGCGCATGCGCGCTCGTGTACGCACTGTTCGCATCCATGTGAGTGCGTGCGTACCAGCGCGCGCGCCAGCATACACCCGCAAGCGTACTTGTGTGTGTGCACACGCACACAGGGAAACATGTGCGTGTGTATGTCAACCATGCGTAGATCGCTAATCTTAGTATCGGACGTGTATATATGCAATGGTTTTTCATCAATATGAAAGCAACAGATGCTACTAGTTGCCGGTTTCTTTTTTCATCGTTCAGTTTCATTCTTTTGTTTCCCGGTTTTGTCCCTACCTCGCCCTTCCCTCTCACGTTGTTTTGATATTTTCATCCTATATCTCATCTCTACTCCAGTGTACGAATGAGAAACTTTGTTGTCGGCATAATCATGCTGTACTTAGACTTATGTTTTCATTCTGCAGTCATTTGTGTCTGACGTTCTGTTTCTGCTAAGCAAATCGTAAAAGCGCATGAAATCGCATTAAACCCCCGCCGTACCATCAATGGCTACTTTTTAAACAAACGAACACCACCACCAACAACAAAAGCTAAGCTTACTCAGTCATATAATAGTGCTTGCATAATAGGCTCGTGTAGGGGAAAAAACGTTAGTAAACACAGGGAGGAGGGGGGGGCAGAGAGGACATTGGGAAGGGAGAAATTGGTCGGGAGGGAACCAAGAGAAGAGAGAGAGAGAGAGAGGGAGGGGGGGGGATAGTAAAAAAGCAGACAGGACTGTTAAGAGAGAGACAAGAGTCAGCCGGACAGGCAGTCACAGACCTGGCACAAAGGCACACAAACCAGGGCAAGATAACAGAGGTAAGGTAGGCAGAGTGAGGAGAGGTGGCACAGAAGGGAAGTTTCTCACCATTGAGTGTCCCAGATAGTCGGTGACATTTTCCGAAATGTAGACCAGTTTTCCTTCCCGAGTGGTAATCAGGAGAAAGCCCGTCAGTGCCTGAAAACACAGCCACATCATCTTCCTCAACATTTCCCGCTTCTTTCAAGGTAGGAGGTCACATTCACACAGAGGGAAGATTGTACGCCCATGTCCAAACTCGTGTTAAGAACACAAAAGAGCGAGAGAGAGAGAGAGAGAGAGAGAGAGAGAGAGAGAGAGAGAGAGAGAGAGAGAGAGAGAGGATGGGGGAAGGGGGGGGGGGATAAGGGTGGAAATGAAAGCCTACGGTAAACACCCCCATCTGAAGAGGATTAGGTCACATTGACAAGGGCACATACAGAACCATACTCTCACTGCCCCTTGCTTTTGCTCCTCTTCTCCTCTTCCCGCCTTTCCCTCCTGCACCCACACCATTGCCTTCTCTCTCTATCTCTCTCTCCCCTTCCTCCCAACTCTACTCAACCACCCACAAGCCCAAAGATGTCATTATTCCGAAGGGTAGAACACACACGTGCTTACCTGTTTTTCAATCACACACACACACACACACACACACACACACACACACACAGCGCGCGCGCACTCTCTCTCTCTCTCTACTAACTGGCCACAATAATTACATAGCACCCCAACCATTCTATCCAATGACCGCGGATTAAAGACAGCAGTAGGCCAGAGTGTTAAACACAGATCTGAGCTGTTGACTAACGTCCCTTGAGGTGGGACAATTCCTGGCAAACCACATATCCATGTCCAAGGGAAAGAGTGTGACGGGACGTAAGAAAATAAAAAGAATGAAAGGAGAGGAAACAAAAAAAAGAAGACGAGTGTGACGAAACAGATGATGACAGGAGGCAGGGAGAGGGGAAATCAACGCGGGCACAGGAAATACCCCACACTTCACTTCTCCCTCATCATCATCTCCCACCTGGTGACGCAGACGGATCTCTGTTGTCACCACCCCTGACAGCTGTCCCTGTCACCAAGTGCGCCGTGCTTTCACAGACGTGACACATGGTCCTAACACACAACAACTTTGAAAAATATATCTACATAACAAAACAACAACCAGAAAAAAAAGCAAAAAAAAAAAAAAAAAAAAGCAGAACCCCTTAATGCTATACGTGGTGTTAAAGTAGTCTTGTGGTGACGTGAAGTCGATCTATCTCCTTGTGTATGTTTATTAATAAATCTAGTCTTGCCGTAAAAAAAAAAAAAAGGACATAAAAAAATAGCAGCGCGCTAGTGTCAGTGCGCGCGCGCGTTCACGCACGCACACTCACACACGAGAGAGACAGAGACAGAGAGACAGACAGACAGAGAGAGAGAGAGAGAGAGAGAGAGAGAGAGAGAGAGAGACAGACAGACAGACAGACAGACAGACAGGGGGAAGAGCCGCGGGGCGGGGGGAGAATCTACACGTACTTGCACGCGTGCACACCTACACACACATGCTCGCGCGGGCGCGCATGTACGCTCCAAAGCACGCGCGCGCACGTGCCCCATCGTGATCCAAAAGGAGAAAAGTGACCATAAACTAGGACTGAAGCGAGTAGTAAACGTTAAGCTTAAAGCCACTGGTAAGTATACAGATGTGGCGCAGTTCACATTACATACCTCTTTCCACCCCCCCCCCCCCCATTGCTTGCACTCGAACATACAACTCTGATGACACACCGACTAAAGAAAGATTATGACTAACTATCTCCAGACTGAACTTTGTCCATTATAAAACGCCGAGCGATAATCACAGAGGAGTGTGTGTGTGTGTGTGTGTGTGTGTGTGTGTGTGTGTGTGTGTGTGTGTGTGTGCGCACACCTGTGTGTGTGTGTGTGTGTGTGTGTGTGTGTGTGTGTGTGTGTGTGTGTGTGTACGTGTGTGTGTGTGTGTGTGAGTGGGAGAGAGAGAGAGAGAGAGAGAGAGAGAGAGAGAGAGAGAGAGAGAATGTGTGTGCATGCGCGCATGCGTGTGTGTGCATACGTGCGCGCTCACGTGTGTGTGTGTGTGTGTGTGTGTGTGTGTGTGTGTGTGTGTGTGTGTGTGTGTGTGTTCGCGCGCGCGCTGTGTGTATGCGTATAGGTGAGTGTGTGTGCATGTCTATACATGTGCGCGGGCAGGCGTGCGTTCATGTGCGTCTTTGTGTATCTGTCGGCGCGCGTGAGAGAGAGACAAATGCCTCAAGTATTTTTTTTTGTGGTTTCAATTCGAATCTGATGTGAGCATATTATGTCTATGAAAACTTCAGTTTGTTCCCACTCCTTTTCAGTTCATCCTCAGCATAATATGACTATGTCACTGCTGTTACTCCTTCTTCGTGTGTTTTGTTTTTAATCCCTGTCGACCTGTTCACTATTTTCAGGTAACCTTCATTCTGGTCTCATGAAGCCGCAATACTTTTACGTCTGGTTGTCCCTCCATTCCCCCCTCCGGCCCCACACGCCCGTCCTTCCTTACTCTTTCACGTCATGTTTCTCGCGTCTTAATATAGCTTTAAGTGCAAGCAATATGGTGGTGGTAAACAGACCTAGTGCTTTTTCAAGTCGAACACTCCCCTCCAAAATTCTATAAATATTCCTTCTGGAAATTCCGCGGATGTCGAAAGTTGACTGTGTGTGCACCAATACATAAACGGATTCGTCCTCGCCACAGTTCACCGTCACAGGATGTCTGTGTAGTTTCATAAGCATGATCCGGATCACATTCTACGTTCATTGTGCGACCTGCCTTTATCATTACAAATACATTCAACATTTTACTCTGTGTGTGTGTGTGTGTGTGTGTTAGAGAGAGAGAGAGAGAGAGAGAGAGAGAGGGGTGGAGAGAGAGAGGAGGGGCTGGAGATAATGGAAGTGTGGGGATGAGAAGGGCAAGGATCGGTTTTCTTCCTGCTTCCCCCCCCCCCCCCCCCCCCCCCCCCCCGTTGTTCACAGTGACCTACAGCGGTCGGTCACGACAAATCACCCCTTTCACCCAACTTCACCCGACCTCGACATGATATAATTATGCTATGGGTGCATTACCGCTTCCTTTTGGCCTTCTCCGTTCGTTCTCTCTTTTCCCGGCATGACGGGACTACAGGAGGCGAGTCCCTGCTCTCTCTCTCTCTCTCTCTCTCTCTCTCTCTCTCTCTCTCTCTCTCTCTCGTCGTTGTCACAATAAGATTATTATTTAGCGCACGTTCTGAGACATACTCACGAAACACCCAAAAGTTACATTATGACTCGTTTGCACCAATGATTCACTCGCACTTACTTCTGCTGCAGGCACATACAGACGGTCAGTTCTATACCCATACCTGCTTCTCATGGTAATCACGCAAGCATTACGGAAAAGATGCGTTTTTTTTTCTTTTTTTAAATTACGATGTCTTGAATGCACTGGAACAATTCGTTCCATGTAGCCCGGGATTGGAAACAGAAAGACCTTAAAGCGTTGGTCTTTCTTTACAGCCTGGACAACCTTGGGGGAGTATTAGAGAAGGACATTATAAAAAAAATATAGGTTCTGGTCTTTCCAACAGACAAAAAGAAAAAGTTCACGCCTTGTTCGTAAGTCTTGGCTCTGCCCGTCCCTATTTTCCAGAAGTCGGAAAACACCGATCGATGGTAAAAACAACACTCGGGGACAAAGTTGGCATTTTGGGTGATGCTGTCCAGTGATTCGAAATAGAATTGTGGCTTTCACGGTTTTTTTTTTTTTAACCTTCAATGTCTATCGTTTTTTTTTTTTCTAGCTAAAGATGGGACTTTCACACACACACACACACACACACACACACACACACAGTATAAGTATTTGTCCGATAAGTGATCCTTCGTGTCAGTATGATTGACGTCACAGACCCCGTCGAAGAAAAAAAAGAAAAATGTTATAATATCCATTATATCCCCCTTCCTTCCCCCCCCCCCCCCCCCCCCCTCAAACCCGACCGTTTCCGCTCCGGGTAGGGATGCCGGAAGATGTGAGTGGGTCTTTCATCGTCTTCCCTGTGTGGTCGCTGGGCTATTATCAAACAGACACAGACACCCACCCCATCCTACATTCCTTTCCCCACCCAATGTCCGGTCAACTGGTTTAAGCCGGTAAGATCGTTAACCATGTCATGCGCTAGTTTATACTGCTTCAACGATTAATAATAAAAAAAAAAGTGACCTTTTGACCCGAATGATCGATCGAGAGGCCGCATAAAGCTGGTTATGAATTACGGTCTGTCAACCGGCCAATAAAACTGGGTCCTATCTAACGCCTTACGGTTTTCAAACGAACGTCATACTAATCACCATCCATTTAACGTCACATCGGCTGCAGCATTTCATGTTGACCTCGGTGCCTGTTTGATGTCAATTCGGCCAGGAAACAAGACTGGTGGTGGATTAACTGCGATCCCAACTCGCCACATAACTATCAACATGCCAAGCTACAAAGGTGGGATGGACAGAGGAGCTATTAGCAGGAAAGGCCCGGCCACAACCTGCATACAAGTGCGTCGACCACATCTGATGCCAAGTTCTTTTGAGCTGTTTTGTCTTCCTTAGACCCCTGTACAATTGCACGATCTTTTCTCCATGTAATCCATGGTCATTTCAAGTAATCATCTGATTTCAGCGGCTCACGACTTCTTTTCATTTTCCTACCAATCAAAAGCTCTTGGCCTGATGTTTCATATGATGTAGACGTGGCTATGACTGAGGACAATTCAGCAGCGGGTCGTTTCATCGCTCTATCAGCTTCCTGGTTGCAGCTGTCATCAATGGCAAAAAAGGGCATGGACAGTAAGAATATCATCATGCTGATCATCATCACTTTTATTCCTGGTGCCGTTTTGCAGTGCTGTCGTGTCTCCATCATACAGCTCTCCGTCAAGTGGAGGTACAAAATCTGTACAAGCAGGCTGTTCTTCTGTACTTGCTCCCTCCCCTTCAGTCTCAGTGGTATGACGGTCCAGCCGACGACCAGGGCCCTGTCAGAGCTACCCCCTCCATACAACTGCTGTCTCCGACAGATCTTGGAGGTCCGTCCTTTTGGGACAAGACTACAGACTGACTTAAAAACTTAAGTTTCAAAACAGAGTGACTGAGGGCGAAAAATGAAGCAAAATTTACAAATAGAGGGGGTTAGTTATCGCCAAAAACAAACACAAACAAAGTACAGGACAAGACACAATGCACTTCGACCTCTTGGGTCTTCTTCAGGCAACAACAAATAACATTTAGGACAGTGAAAACGAAGAACGAGAAACCACTGATCTTCTCATATTCGGCGCACGATCAAAATGGCCGCCAGACGGCCACACACACACACATACATTCTTCATTCCCATCCTAGACACACCCTCCCCCCACTCAAGGAATTGAGAGTTTGCCTGCACTTGATCCGTACCCCCCCCCCCCCCCCTTTTCTTTTCTGCTTACTTGTTC
>CM065723.1:61328537-61378537 GCA_033310375.1 Conus canariensis
CTTTTACTAGCCCCCCCCCCCCCCCATCCCCCCCTGCAGGTGAAAATCGTCCATTTTGCGCTGTCAGTGTGTTCACCTCGGGGGCAGGCAAGCGAGTCTAATGACGTCAATGGAGCTATTCTTAGTCGCGCTGCCATGACGACCGCGACACGGCTCGTCTCTTACTCATGTCCTCTGTCAACCTTTTACCCGGGTTTTTTTTTTTCTCTCCTTATTTTTGTTCTTTTCAATTACAAACTGCAGCCACCTTTTTCCATCCTCCCCACCCCCCCACCCTCCCGTCCTCTTGAACGCTCTCTTCCCTTTACGTTTTCAACACAGACCGCTTTGTGTCATTTGTGTTTTTCAGAGAAAAGATATAAACTCATCTACTAAAATTCAAATATTAACTTCTCAAAAAACAAAAACAAAAACAAAAAAAAAACTGACAAAATTTTGTTATGTCCATGCTTTCTTTCAAACTTATAGGGTTTTGTGGTTTTTCTTCTCCTCTTCCGGTTATTCATTCATCGTTACTTTTGTGGTTACTAGACGCCACATCCTTCTTATGGCTCCCCCTTTCCTCTTTTTTTTTTATCCAAATGCTCATCTTTCTCATGGGTCTTTTTTCTTCCCAACTATTCATTTTTAATTCAGAGATTACTGTTCCATCCTTTTTGTTGTCTCTTTCCCCTCCTTTTTTTTCCTGTTGACATTCATTTTCGTAGGATTTAAACTTTCAGTGGGCATTGGTTCCGTGATGTGATGGCCGTCGTTGTGTCCACGAAATGAAAATTTAGCATCCTTCCCTTCTTTCTGCCATCAAATCTAAGTTTCAGTTACCTCTGAATTTCATCAGTGTTGTTTGTCTTCCATCCTCTGTCTTTCCCTGTTTCTCGTCCACCATTTTTCAAGTCACATTTGTCACTTTCATGACTCATTATTCCTCCCCCTCCCCCTCCCCTCCAGCTCTCCAAAGTCACCCCCTCATTACTTATAGATCCCTCTTTGTTCTCTGACTAAAGAGTTTTTCATTCAGCTGACCTATCAAGCTGAGGTCAGAACGGGACTGTGGGGATGCCCGGAATTAATATTCTCTTTTTCCTGTCCGCCATCATTTTCACACTGTCGCCACTATGTTCACGTACCGCACTACCACCGTCTGTGTTTGGGCTGGTTGTAGCCTGGAAGTTCTCCGTTTCCGTCTTCCTGCACTCTATCAGCATTCGACTAGTACGGGAAAAGAGTAAATCTGGCTTGTAACTGAAATCATCAAAACCGCGTCCAGCCGCTGAATTTATGGACAGGAGAAGCAGACAAAGTCACTGTATCTCCACAACATATACTTCCGAACACACATGGGTGACACTTTCACATTCATTAATTCAGACTAGTCTCTCAAATCCAATTTTCAACCACAAAGACTTCAAAATTCGTTTATCCCGCCGAATTAGAAATTCTGGGTACGGTTAAACAAACGGGTGAGTTTCTAAAAAGAAAAATCGGTCGCGTGGCAGCTAACAATACGCGCCATTACAACTTGTGCTGGATGGAGTAAACTATGCCAACACCCTGAAATAGAACGTTAATCAGCCAGCATTACAGCGGCTTGAAAGAAAGCGGACAAAGTTAAAGATTTTAATTACACAGCATGTTTCCTGTTTACGTTGTGCAAACATGGCTGTCTCCCTCCACTCCCATCCCACCCCTTCCGCTCCCAGTCCTGTCACTCATCCCTCGGTGACCTGGGTGAAACCATGTTTACACTCCTCGGTGTCTCATCCTGGGATTGCTCTTTGACTTCTTTAACTGTTAAATCATAACAATGTGGTGGTGCTATCTTCAAGCACCCCCCCCCCCTCCACCCGTCCCATACATCCACTGGCGCAGAGACACGGACAAAGAGAGCGAGAGAGAGAGAGAGAGAGAGAGGGTGACAGAGAGAGAGAGAGAAAGAGAGAGAGAGAGAGAGAGAGAGAGGGAGACAGAGAGACAGACTGACAGAGAGCGAGACACAGAGACAGAGACTGAAAAAGTGAGAGAGAGAGAGAGAGAGAGAGAGAGAGAGAGAGAGAGAGAGACAGACAGACAGACAGACAGACGGACGGAGAGAGAGAGAGACAGAGAGACGCTTTGACGCTTTGATGATTTATTGCCTTCAGCTATAGGGGCCATTAAGGCAAGGGGGATATACATACGTCTGGACACATTGCATCATAAAAGTATAAAGAAAATACACATTGTATCATTAAAGTAAAAGGAAACTAAATGATTAAATAAACAAAAACATCAGAACGTAAAGGATTAAAGGATCGCTCACATTGTCAGGATGGTACAGATATTTATATCAAACTACTCGCACGGAGAGAGAGAGAGAGGAGAGAGAGAGAGAGAGAGAGAGAGAGAGAGAGAGAGAGAGAGAGAGAGAGAGAGAGCGACAACAACAAAATGACAGAAAAAGGAGGTTGGAAGATGGAGGAGGGCGTGGACAAGGGGAAAGAATGACCGATACTACACACGTGAGGAAATGACCCTGTAGGTCAATGTACAGCAGACAGTACGTCATACACCACTGGAAGACTGACAGCCGACAGACAGTACGTTATACACCACACGACAGACTGACAGCCGACAGACAGTACGTTATACACCACACGACAGACTGACAGCCGACAGACAGTACGTCATACACCACGCGACAGACTGACAGCCGACAGACAGTACGTCATACACCACGCGACAGACTGACAGCCGACAGACAGTACGTTATACATCACACGACAGACTGACAGCCGACAGACAGTACGTCATACACCACACGACAGACCGACAGCCGACAGACAGTACGTTATACACCACACGACAGACTGACAGCCGACAGACAGTACGTCATACACCACAGGACAGACTGACAGCCGACAGACAGACCGTCATGCATCACACGACAGACTGACAGCCGACAGACAGTACGTCATACCCCACACAAGACTGACAGCCGACAAACAGCACGTCATACACCACACGACAGACTGACAGCCGACAGACAGTACGTCATACACCACAGGACAGACTGACAGCCGACAGCCAATACGTCATACACCAGAGGACAAATTGACAGCCAGTACGTCATACACCACAGGACAGACTGACAGCCAGTAGGTCATACACCACAAGACAAACTGACAGCCAGTACGTCATACACCACAGGACAGACCAACAGCCTACACATACTACGTCATATATCATAGTACAGACCAATAGCCCACACACACTGTGTCATACACCAGAGGACAGACAACGTTACACACCAGAGGACAGACCAAACGCCGACACATACACGGTTGGACCAATAGCAGGGATACACAACCTTCCGTCACCTTCAATGTCAATCCAGTGACACACACACACACACACACACACACACACACACACACACACACACACACCAAGAAAAGAAATGAATTGTCTGAAGGCAGGGACGGCAGTAGGTTATTTTGTTTTCAATCAATAAATGAGTAACAAATGTAAAGAAACAAAACGATTACAAAAAAAAAAGACGAACTGCTCCAAGGGTGACAGAATAACAGTCTATTGTTGTCTGGATGGGGGAAGGGAGGATCCATACACTCCCCCAAAAATATTTCTCCTCAAAAGTGAGGACATGATATGGATTGCAGCAGAAGAAAGGGGGTGGGGATGGGGAGAGGGGGGGGGGGGGGGCGGGGAGAGAGAGAGAAAATAAAGTCCAACATAAAGCAATACAAGTTTATTCTCACCTGAAAGAAGTCGCACAGTGTGGGGACGTCCTTTTCCACTGGCAGTGATCGAAAAACTGAAAGAACAAGAAAGTAAAACTACATGTTTTGTGTAAAAAAAAAGTCAATTTTTAAAGGGGACGGTATGGGAGGTAGGGAAGGGAAGGGTACGCGAGGAGAGAGAGAGAGAGAGAGAGAGAGAGAGAGAGAGAGAGAGAGGGAGACAGACAGACAGACAGACAGACAGAGGAGGAGGCAGGCAGGCAGTCACGGAAAAGCATAAACTTGAGAAAAGAGCAAAGTTTTTTTGTGTGTGCAAACTGCAGCAACAGCGTTTTTCAATTCAACTTTTCGTGTTTTGTTTCATACCAAAATTCTTGAAAATTACACTGTAGATGATGAGCCAATTCAACACTGTTGAACAACCAAGGCCACTGTGGAAACTGAAGCAATGGTTGCTGTCAGTTGCGACTGAAACAGTACGTGGAGAATGGTGACCGTGCTGAAAAAAATTAGTATGAGACTGCTGCTGTGGCTTGATAGTCCGCAATGGAAATTGTATTGTTTCCCCGATGGAAAACTTTATGTTGCATCATCTCTCTTTGTATATCTGTGGTGAAAACGTAACTTCTGTGATGAAAATGTTGCAGCACCCCTTATGGGAAAATCTGCGATGAAAATGTTACTTCTGTGATGAAAATGCTACAACACCCCTTATGGGAAATCTGCGGTGAAAATGTTACTTCTGTGATGAAAACATAACAGCATCCCTAATGGGAAAATCTGAGGTGAAAATGTTACTTTTGTGATGAAAATATAACAGCATCCCTTATGGAAAAATCTGCGGTGAAAATGTTACTTCCGTGATGAAAATGTTACAGTATCCCTGATGGGGAAATCTGCGGTGGAAATGTTACTTCTGCGATGAAAATATAACAGCATCCCTTTTGGGACAATCTGCGGTGAAAATGTTACTTCTGTGATGAAAATATAACAGCATACGTTTTGGAAAAATCTGCGGTGAAAATGTTTACTTCTGTGATGAAAATGTTACAGCATCCCTGATGGGAAAATCTGCGGTGAAAATGTTACTTTTGTGATGAAAATGTTATAGTATCTCCTAGAGGAAAATCTGCTAGTAAAATATACCAGTATCCCTAAGGAAAAAAATGTTGTGGTGAAAATGCACTGTATCCTTTATAGCAAAAATCTGTGTTGAAAATGATACAGCATCTCTTATAAGAAAATATGTGGTGTGAACATACAGTCTCCCTCATGGGAAAACGTGGTGAAAATATCAGTTGCCGGGAAAATTCAGCTATATTCCTTACGTCAAAATCTACAGTGAAATGTTAAAAATATCCCTTTTTGTAAAACCTGTAATAAGAATGTTACAGTATCCCTTATGGGGAAATCTGTGGTGAAGTGTAACAGCATCCCTTATGGGGAAATCTGTGGTGAATGTTACAGTATCCCTGATGGGGAAATCTGTGGTGAAGTGTAACAGCATCCCTCATGGGGAAATCTGTGGTGAAGTGTAACAGCATCCCTCATGGGGAAATCTGTGGTGAAGTGTAACAGCATCCCTTATGGGGAAATCTGTGGTGAAGTGTAACAGCATCCCTTATGGGGAAATCTGTGGTGAAGTGTAACAGCATCCCTTATGGGGAAATCTGTGGTGAAGTGTAACAGCATCCCTTATGAGGAAATCTGTGGTGAAATGTAACAATATCTCTTATGGGGAAATATGTGGTGAAATGTAACATCCTTTTGCGGAATTTGTGGTGAAATATACCAGTATCTCTTATAGGAAAATCTGTGGTGAAGAGTTACAGTTCTGGTGAAAATGTTACAGTATCACTAATGA
Source organism: Conus canariensis (assembly GCA_033310375.1). Taxonomy (NCBI): domain Eukaryota; kingdom Metazoa; phylum Mollusca; class Gastropoda; order Neogastropoda; family Conidae; genus Conus; species Conus canariensis. Next base: position 61,334,139 of record CM065723.1, read on the forward strand.
GAAAATCTGTGGGAAAATCAGTCGCGAAAATGTAAGAGCATCCCTTGTGGGAAAATCTATGGTGCAAATGCTCCTGTGACCCATAAAAGAAAACCTGTTGTGAAAATGTTAAAAGTATCCTAAAGGAAAAATCTTCGGCGAAAATGTTAACATCATTCAACGGGGTATATTTGGTGAACACGGCGTTGCACTACTGGCGGGCTGAAAAAAAAAAAAAAAAACCACCAGCAGCAACAACTTCAATGTTCTGATTGGGAACTTACGAAAACGACTGGCGTGCCCTTGACTGCATGAGCTGAAATCTGCTTAAGTTTACTTTCATTTGTTTTCAGACACATTATATCATCTTCATCTACTATATCGTTCTTCATTTTCGTTGTCCCGAGTGTTGTTTCTCTTGCCTGAAGAAGACCTAAGAGGTCGAAACGCGTCATGTTTTGTCTTGTGATTCGTTTGTCCATGTTGTCGGTGGAATCATTAAATCAACTTTTTAAAATTTGTTTAGATCTCCGCCTGCAGTCGTCTCATTTGGCAACTATATTGAAACATTTGTTGAACAGCCTTCTCGGGAAATTCTGGTGTTGTCTTGTCTCTGCCAGAAATTCTTAAGTGGAAAAAAAAGACCTACTCTTACGGGAAATCTGGAGTGAAAATGTTTCTCTGTTCTCGAGGAAAATTCTAGAGCTGAAAGGCTAGCCTGTCGACGCAGAAAAATCTGGACTCGGGTTGTCTTTCAGTTCAAAGCGCTGACAGTCCTGGGGAAAACCTTCTTGTCTGTGGCACGTTTCTCTTAATTTAAATTCACGTTCAAGAATCTGCACCACTATCCCTATACCTCCAAGAATTCAAACGATCGCCGCGCGCACACGAACATAAAAAGATTTCCCCTTTGTCTTCTTCGACTCTTTCCCATCCTTTCTCTCACCCTGTGTCCCTTTTGTTTTTTCTTCTCTCCCACTCTTGTTACAATCCCCACTCTCTAAGTGTAAAGGAATCCACATTACTTTCAGAGCCATCGTCAACAGGATGTCTCATAAATACCCATGGTACATCTTTCAAACCGTTTTATTTAATGCTCTTTGCGCTACACAAGTTGTTTTTATACGGTAGCACCATTACTGTCCTTATATGCTAATCACTGCATTAACCAGTGTCTCTTCTTTCGTCGTGTCCTCTTAAATGTGCCCCCCCCCCCTCCACTCCCTTGAACGTACTGCTGTGCCATATTGTATGTGAATGGGAATTTCCGTGCACATATATCCGGTTACAGAAAGTTCACAAGCTGCGTTGAAAGTGCTAGAATACATGAATAAAACAGACATGTGCACCTAAAATTCGCGACTGTTCACACACACACACACACACACACACACACACGCGCGCGCACGCACGCGCACACACAGACACACACACGCACGCACGCACGCACGCACGCACACACACACACACACACACACGCACACACACACACACACGCGCGCACACACACACACACACACACACACACACACACACACCGACTCGCCCATTTAACTTTGTCCTTCCTAGCAGTTCGTATTAAACTGTAAGTGAGCGCGCAAGCATATTTAAGTTTGCGTTGTTGTGTGCATGAGAGAGAGAGAGAGAGAGAGAGAGAGAGAGAGAGAGAGAGAGAGAGAGAGAGAGAGAGAGAGAGCGAGAGAGAGGAAGGCAGGCGGGAAGGGTGGAAGAACTGCGGCCGAGAGCGGGGTCAGAGAGAAGAGAGCAGAAGTGATAATAAAGGAAAAAGCTGGCAAAACACACACACACACACACACACACACACACACACACACACACAGAGAAAGAGCTAAGCGTGAGGACTGACGTTTGTGGAGGACGTTGCTCTTCCTGATGTAAACACAAGACAGCGACATGATCTGGAGCTGCGAAAGTCTCTGACGGGCTGACTCGGGCAGAGGCAGCAGATCACGCATGCGCGCAATCTCCGCGTTGATCTGGTCCCGGCGCTGCTTGGAGGCGCCTTTGTTGGACCTGTCCACACAGACATGAATACACATATGAGTGAAACATGAAAAAAAAGAATTACTGATAATATAATCAACAAATGTATGCATACAAAAATCACCCCGAGACGCGTAAGACTGGTTACAGATAGGCCTACAGAACGCACACACAAAGGGCGAAGCTTCAGAGATTAAAAAAAGAATCTCTTGTATCGGGTAGAGGGGTAATTTTGGGGTTGGCTAAATTTTTAAGCCATTAACAAACACAGACTCGAAGCGTGTCCCGAAACAGATCACTGCTTTAGCATCATAAAGCACGATGAAAACAAGAAGCATCGGAAACACCGGCTTACCCCTCTTCTTCTACTGTAAACACGTGAGGATGAACGGTACCAGATTCCGCAAACAGATGGATGGGAAAGGGGATGGGGGTTGTGGTTGGGGAGAGGTGGTGAGAACAGACAGACAGAAAGAGTGTCATCTCATTAGATCCACAAGAACAGGGGGAGGGGGGGGGGGGGGGGGGGGAGGGGAGGCTTGAAGCAGATCGTGACAGGGAATTCCACTCCACTTCTCATCCCGCGTAACGTATTTAACGGACGCCGTCCTTCCATTCATCCTCCTGTCTTTGTCAAATTTATCTCTTATTCTGCTCTGTGTATATGTACACGTGTGTGTGTGTTCTCTGTCTACGTCGACGTCCGCCGTGTGGTCTGGTGAGAAAAACAACAACAACAAAAAACCTGACAGCGTTGTTACCTACTCAGTTCATGTCGTTTATAGCAAAGACATTCAGTGAACAGACAATACTTTCAAATGAAGGCGCCTCTACTTGCATCAGGAAATCATCGAACTTTAAACCCTTTTTAATTAATTCACGATGACTTTTCACACCTCCATTCCCCTCCCTTTCCCTTCCACGTAAACTGCCTCGCACGTGCATACATTATTCATGACAGCGTCGCTTCCGCTTAATTCGATGCGACCGTTCCCTTCCTTGTCGGGGCGCCGATCCCAGGTTAAGGCGGGAGAAACCCGAGATCCACACAATGCAAGACAAGCTGATGTGGTTGCACTGGCCGACATCATTAACTGGAAACTTGGGGTCAGGCTGACATTCGTGCATGTCCCAGCGGAGGTCATCGTGGGCAGGGGACTTGCGTATCCACTGTCTGAGGGGCACAGACGCCGAAGGAGCGGGAAAACCTCACCCAGCCCGGTCCCTTTCAGGCCAAATCCACGCAGATCTCTAGCAGCTATTTTGGGAGGCTCAGTGCTCCTGCACCCCGTTCTCTCTCAGACGTTGCCAGTTCCTACCCCGCTGGTGTTAAAAACGAACCAAAAAAAAAAAAACAAAACAAAAAAAACACAACATAAAAACAAAAACAAAAAAACTGCCCATATTCTACAGGCGTTGTCATTCTGGCGGTATCAGTGTGTTGTCACGCAGATCCCTCATCTTCTAGACACGCGGTGAACTGGTGGAAGTCTCACAGGAGACCAGAAAAAAGCGCTTCAATGATACGCTCAAGTCCTTTCTGTCTAAAGAGCTTTGACACCGACCCCGACACCAGGGAAACGGCGGAGCTGGACCGCTCTGCCCGGCGAAGCTGCATCAGTAGAGGTGCTGCCTTTTTCGAGCAGCCCAGGACAGCAGAGGCCATGTGGAAACGCCACTAGTCCTGGACCACCACCTCCGTGTCTTCAGTGCCCACAGACCACTTGTGCCCGACTACGGGCAGAGCCTTCCGTGCCCGCATCGGACTGACTGGCCACAATCAGACACACCTCTTCAATGCCATGGTCATCGTCGACCACAGCATATGTCCCTCCTCCCCACTCACCATCCCCATCCGCCATATCCCTTTAAAGGGTGTGGACGTTAAACTGAATGTAAGAACCGTTAGCGCTCTCCGTCTGCCCCCCACTGTGTCTAAGAGACACCAGGCGTAATAAAACTCGTGTTATTTTTCTACGTGTTGCTGTTATTGATACTACCCCACCACAAGTTCAGAGACAGGAAAAAAATTCGGACGGAGGGGGCATTTTACAGAGTACATAGAGATGGGGAGGAGGAAAAAAACACATGCACACCGACTTTCCAAAACCGCTTCTTTGCGCCTTTTGATTGTGAATCCTAGAATAGCCGTAATTTGAAATGTGGGGATAATTTGATCACCGACTGCAGTTCAGGGATAATGACAAAGCTATTTTCGGGCAACCTGGTCGCTCAGAAACTGTACAGGGAGCTTGTTAAAACTAAACAGCCTGCACAATTATCCCCCCTGGTGTTGGAAGGGTGGAACGGCCGCAGCGCAGCGTGCTTCGGAGGAAATGTCACCAGTAATTAGTGTGTGTGTGTGTGTGTGTGTGTGTGTGTGTGTGTGTGTGTGTGTGTGTGTGTGTGTGTGTGTGTGTCGCACAAGCGTGTGTGCACGCCGAAGTCGTATGTATGTGAACAAGCAATCGTTTACATTCTCCCTTTTCATTTCAGTCTTGCTCAAGATTACGATAACAATGAAACAGATACACTAGGCAAGTTCGACAGTGCGTCTGTTCTTCTTAAATCTACCACGCGCTTTTCATGAGAAATGTACACGAACCGAATCCTGGTTGCAGCTGACTTCTACAAAAAGAACTGTTTCAAGGGAGACATCTCCGAGGCATATAAACATCCCTACCATTTCAGTTAATAAAGGTTGTGTTCGTATATGTGGACATGTACATAATGTGTTCGTTTGGGTTAAAAACCATTTGTAGACTGCGTTTCAGTGCTAATGATAAACAGGCTAAGTTTTTATCACATGCAACGATAGCGTTTCTGAATGACTGACAGATAGTGACTGATACCGAATTGTAATGGTAACAGTAAATGGGCTAGGCTTTTATCACATGCTACGATTAACGTTTTTAGCGGATGTGTACGAATGAAAATCAGCGACCGATGCTGTAGAGAAAAAGTGGAAATTAAGAGAGAGAGAGAGAGAGAGAGAGAGAGAGAGAGAGAGAGAGAGAGAGAGAGAGAGAGAGAGAGAGAAATTATGCAAACCGAGTTTCATCAGCGAACTGGGTTGTGTTGCTGAGCTCAATAATCATTGTTTTTAAGCTGGCATACGGCGAATGTTACATTAGTTGATTCAGGTTTATCGCTCACCCGACCTTAGGTAATGAGGACAGGGATAACCACTGCAAGAGAGAGAAAGGGTTAAATGACTAACACTACACTGATCCCACCAGAACGACAACACATGAATAGGGCACAAGAAGCTGGTCGGATGGTGGGTGGGTTCCAAAATATTGATTTTCCGTAACATTTCCATGTTTCATGAATACTTAAAGAGTTAATGAAAGTCATACTGCGATGACAATACCATTCCCAAACGGCGGGGTTTTGAGAGATGATGTATGTCTCCGTTCCATTCGTGACGTCACCGCGTGGCGATCTCTGCTGAGTTTGTCCCTTCCTAGCAGTGACAATTATTCTGCATTCGCTGAAAGGAGACTCCAATTTATTCAGTGTCTGGGCTCCAACCTACAGACTGATAATTATCTGCATCTCCGACTATTGTCGTACACTCAAGTTATAACAATGTCAAGAAAAGCAGCATTTCGAAGGATGATAAGCGCCGCCACTTTGGCTCTGGCAGTTTTGTTTTCTTGTTTGTTCGTGAAGTTTTTGATCAGACACGGGGAAACTAAAACATTGTTTATAGCAAGGTTATGTTAGTTCAATGAAAAATTTAATAATTCGTTGACACCAATCAGTTCATGAACAGTCATTCACTGTGATATAATTCATTCAATGGATGGCTTTGAATAAGTTATAAAAAAAACAACAACAAAACCCAACCAAAGCAAGTTTATATCTGGTGTACAATCATTGTATTACACCGTTTTTATCGCCATCACGTTGAAAGAAACACTGGGGTCGACTAACATACCTTGTTCGGCGTGCGGTAAACAAACTCCCTAAATTTTCGTAAATGCAGCTTGTTTCTACCATTGTCGACACAGGAGTCTTGTTTCAGTCACTAGTTTTGCCTCTAATAATGAGGTACTGTCATCTATTTTGTAAAATCGCCACCAGCTCGACACACTCGAAACCGAATTCTCACACAGAAGTTGGTGCGTTTTCACAAATTTCCATCAACCTTCCTTGTGGTTCGCCATTTTTCAAACTGATCAGCAATTTCTCACAGGTCTTGCAAATCTACAAATATCTCAGGTTTCAATTTACTACTTTTGTTTTGAGGTCAACACAAAAATTACTGTAGCATATTAATTTGTCTTATGAATATCTGACGTCATGCAGAGATGGCTTGCTGCTCTTCACGCATACACATCCAGGTAAAGTCCTCAGATATAACGACGTATCCGTGTACCCCCAAACTGAAGCTGTTCATTTAATGAAGATGTTTACGATTTTACTTTTGGACCAAGCTCTTATTAGGATATCTACAATATTTCAATCTGTAGTCTGTACACCAATGTCTACGATGGTGCGGTTTCCAGCCTGCTTTAGTGTCTGTTCTGTACACCCAGGTTTTATGAAGTCGTGATTTACAACCTGTTCTGATGATGCGTCTGCCACTGTAGCGGGCAAGCGCATTTCTTTACCGGGTTCAGTTTCATTGCTGCGTCCCAGTCAGCACTAGTCTGTGGTTGGCTTAAAGAAAAAAAAAGCCAGTGAGTTGAGTGACAAACAAATAAAAAGAGATCAGAAGACAACAGAGAAGAAAGTAAAAGGAAATAGTAGGGAAGGGACGCGCAGCATAAGAAAATATGCCAGGTGCATTTTCCCAATGTACATTTGCACACTTTTCAATGGTACCTATCCAATTGTAGTCGGAATACAATCTTATTTGCAGTCAGATAATGAGGTTTGTGAATGAAAAGTTTTCCCAATATAAAGGATTAGATACAAATAATAAAATATGGAAGTAGATTTCTACGAGAAATTTTACAGCAAGAAGTGGGAATTTTATTTTAAAAAAGTGAAGACTGATAAATGTATACAAAACAAACAAGCAAACAAACAATCACACAAAAGAGTATAAACAAAAAACTTGCGTAATGAAAGCGCAAGTGGCAGCCAAATGCGGGAACTCGGTCGGGCTACCAATCTTTGACACGACTCAGCTCGAATGGTACTGGTTTTTCTTTCTCCACAGTGGCGCACTATACAGCATCTCCCCCCCCCTCCCCCCACCATCATTCCAGCTCATACTCGAACCCACAGCCGAATGGCAACAGCGGGTTCTGTCGACCAACCGAAAGACGTTACTATTTTTGATGCATGGAGACAAAAACAATGGCTGACAATGATTCGAAAAGAGATCACTTTTACCGTTTCGCCCCTTATAAGACAACATTCACCTGTCTGTATCCAAGATTAAGTGGCTTTTAGACTTCCTGGCAACTGAGATTCAGAGTCTGCAACATACACCTGCTGGCGCCACAAGACTTCCTGGCAACTGAGATTCAGAGTCTGCGACATACACCTGTTGGCGCCACAAAGAGAACGCTTTGCGTAGTTCAGTTTCCTATCCAGTGACATGTAGCGTCTGCTCTTTCAGTTATTCAGATTTACTTTTTCTGCCAAGAAAGCTCCAAAATTTCTGGAATGTCGGCTGTGTGCACGAATGCTCCGCTGTACTGCAGTGCGTACATCACACTTCGGCTGTAAGCTGGGCCGGGATGCCACGTGAAAACAAACAGGCAAAACACTTTCATGATTTCCAACAATACCCAACAGAGTGTTCCCACTCAACAATACAATACCTTACAACAGCAACAGTTAGTGGAAATGCCTTAAATGAACTGCTCAACAATCGTCGTTTGCCGAATCGCTAGTAAGGATGACGTGTGCAAGGGAAATGCACATGGCAACACAAATACTGGAGCCGAAAGGATGTGTTCATCAAAAGTACTCAAGTTACCAAGAAAAGTCGGGCAAAACAACGCTCAATGCTCTCTATGGGCCAGAGTGTGGTACCTCAGTAAATTCCTGTCGTTCATTCTAACGTCTGGCCGACCGTGGAGGTCACTCCAGGCCTGTCCCTTTCCCCTTTCTCTGGAGGTAGGCAAGGAGACAGTTTTCACAATGACCACACAAAACGATGCTCCACATTAGAATCATGTAGACCACGAGAGCAAATCGCACATACTAGACAATCATTTGGGTGGGATTCGCATTTTATCTGATATCCGAAAATGGGCCAAACCGCCGCTCGGGTTAGAGGGTAAGGGGGAGTGAGAAGAGGGAAAGTCTGGCCAATCAGTGAGCAATCAGGTGACCTTCGTTTCCCCCGCACCCTCAATCCACACCGCCCCTCCCTTACCCAGTCTCACTGAAATGTGGGTGGAGGGCCTGAGAATCCGGGAGGCCTCAGTCACCTGTGCTCCTCTGTGCAGGCCCGCTATCAGCGGCAGACAACTCCCCCGACCTTGTCTTTTTATCAAGCCATCATTGCCACAGTCGCCAAGCTTCCTTATCTCCCCTCCCGTATTGAACAAACCGACCTGCATGTGGCATATGGTAGTACTTTTAAATAGTTATATTACAGCATCTTTGAATATGGCAGCAGTTTTACAGCTTGCTTTTCAATATATTGTTACTTTTATTTATCCACTTACAGTATTTTAAATATGGCAGCAATTTCTTTCACGATTACACAAAATATCTTTGCATATTATAGTATTACTCCGAGCTAATCAAATTACAGCGTGATTTTGAGTATGGCAGTAACTGTAACTAATGAGAGTCTTTAGCCTAATTATGGTGCCACCTTAACATGCCTTCCAATACAGTACCACTTTTAACTAATCAAATTACAGCACGTCACCGATTAGATTAACTAGCTGAGAAATCCAGCTGACAAGCGCACTTCGTCAAAGAACAGTTGCTTGCTGTTTTGTATTTTTTGTAAAGATTTTGACTTGATCAAGATTATTTCCTAAAAAACAACAACAACAACAACAACAACAAAACAAAACAAAACAAAACAAACAAACAAACCGGGCTACCACTACTTCATTAGTTTTCCTCACCGACAGCTATGTCAGTTTCTCTGTTGTCGAATTACATCACGATTAACTTGCGGTTTTTCTTTTTCAAATTAAGATACAATTAAGACTGGAATAATAGTTATCATTATCACTGACACCAGTGGATAAAGCAAGCTATTTCCTACTGAATAGTTCAAATGGGCATGTCATTTAAAAAAAATATTAGAAATACTTCTTCGGAAAGGTGTCAAAATGTCCAATAAAAACTATCCGCAACCATACAGGATGACATTCGTTTTCACTTTCATGTTCATATTACATATATACTCGATTTGTTTACTGCACTATTCAATTCTCTTACTGGTTTACGCGAGTTGTAGCTGAAGGTCTCCGCATGATACGGGCAAATTTTCCACTGGTCAATGAGCACTGACGTAATGACATAACACCCAAATCGCCTTATCTTCCACGGAAGAGCGCTCTTAGACCCTAGCACTGTAGGCTAGTGTACGAGCGCTTTTCCGACCGAGCGACGAACTTCCATGGACAGCGCCCGGTCCAAAGTTGTCAGTTCACGGCCCGTCTAGCTCTTGATCCCTCCACACCCCGGCATTTAGAAAACCACACTTTGTTGACGTCTGCGTGTTTAGTCTGCTATCAATATTTCGGCCCATCAGAAAGTCCGCAGAGTTCTTTTTAACAGCCATCGACAGCTTTCTTTCTTTTTTTTTTTTTTTCACTGTCACATCATGTCAACACATTAATCAAGCTCCGACACCAGATCTTTACTCTAGTCATGGACGGGAAGTTGTGCTGCGGTGGCGGATGTAGTGGACCCGAGACCGGATTCCATCGGGGAAACTCGTGATCTGTAATGCTAACAAAAAAGTTACTCCATGACGCCATGTCTCCTTGTGCAATACCTGGTCATCTGCAAAATCACGCTTCCCAATGTACGTGTCGCAGCAGTGAAGTACAAGACCCGCGTGACATCCAAATATGAAAGGGTATGTTTGTAATGCTGTGAAATACAAGACTCGCGTGACATCCAAATATGAACGGGTATGTTTGTAATGCTGTGAAGTACAAGACTCGCGTGACATCCAAATATGAACGGGTATGTTTGTAATGCTGTGAAGTACAAGACTCGCGTGACATCCAAATATGAACGGGTATGTTTGTAATGCTGTGAAGTACAAGACTCGCGTGACATCCAAATATGAACGGGTATGTTTGTAATGATGTGAAGTACAAGACTCGCGTGACATCCAAATATGAACGGGTATGTTTGTAATGCTGTGAAATACAAGACTCGCGTGACATCCAAATATGAACGGGTATGCGTGTAATGCTGTGAAATACAAGACTCGCGTGGCATCCAAATATGAACGGGTATGTTTGTAATGCTGTGAAATACAAGACTAGCGTGGCATCCAAATATGAACGGGTATGTTTGTAAACGAAAGAGAACGGACTGACGGGAGCAGGGGGCGTGGGAGGTGTGGTGTCCTGATCTACAGCAGCGGTGGAAAGCAAAGAACAAAAGAAGAAAGCTGAACGGGGAATGAAACCAAATATTTTCAATTCACTTCAGTTCAGTGGTTTAATTCAAAGTCGCCTTATCTTAGATGACATTAGACCGTTTAACGGCGAACAAACAAAATCAGCAATTCACTTTTACTCAATAATTCTCACAAACACCCACACAAACACATGACACAGACACTTAAATCTAAGTTAGGTAACCACATAAGAATGTAACTACTTCAGATTGCGCAATGCAGCTGCAAAATGCATTCCAAACGTGCTTCGTTGTGTTAATGCTCTCCTGTTCGTAATCGTACAGAAAAAACGTTTTTTTACGATCCTCCTCCCGGCCCTCCAGTGAGAATTATATCTTATGATACAGAAGAATGGTACATGCAAATGTGATACTTGAACACTTTTCAATTTTAGTCCACTCTGTATTGAATGTGACGCACGTACTGTCGGAGGATCAAGTATTCAACATGAGGCAAGTAGTTAACGCCAGGTTTCCGACGTTAGGCAGGCAGTAAAGAAACCAAAACAAAAACAAACAAAAAAATAAACACCGGCTATTCAACGTGAGGCAGGCATTTAACAAACCAGAAAAACACCAAACATTCAACGTGAGGCTGGTGTGTAACACACCAGAAAAAAAAACACCAATGTGTTCAACGTGAGGCAGGCAGCCAACAAACCAGAGAAACAAACTACAGATATTGTTATGATTTCGTTCAGCCTCGGATAGAAATATAAATGTTAATTTTCATCCATAAAGGTCAAAAAACGTTTGCCTCGCTTTTTCTGACCCTGACTACCCTGTGACGTCCATAATCTCACCCCACCTCCCTCCCCTCTTTTCAACACATATCAAATCAATCCCCTGCAGTAATCCTGTGTTTTCCTCTGCCATATCACATCAAGTGGATAGAGATTTAAAACTAATTATGCTAATAATGTGTGCGGCAGTCAAGCCGACCTCAAGGTCACGATGAGAACCGTAAAACGCGCCAAAACATACAGTATACGCCAACGAGACAACCTGCACGTGTGAGTCGTTTGATACGTTGACGATGTCTCCGATGTTTTGGGGAATATGAAACCACCGAATATGATGAATATGATCAAATGTGATTAATCATAAAACCGCGCTCACCTATTTATGTAATAGAGACACCTATATAGGTTACGAAGTCCAGTCCAGGTTGAGAACCATTGTATCAAATTCGTGACTTGGTTTTTCCTGTAGTCACACTAACATAACAGTTCACGCGTTTCAGTTTCAGCGTTGGCGATGAGTCACAGCAAACGGACTGATCCATATGCTCCATCACATCTACAAAGTCATGAGACAAGGTAACAGGGGATAATATTCAAGGCCAGTAACTAAATCTGTCCTCGAACAGCGCTCACTGATCAGCGATGAGCTCCGTGAAAGACGAGAAAAAGCGCGAGGAGGGAAAACGGTGAGGGGAGAAGGGGTAGATGGGGGAAGAGGAGGAGAATAAAACAGCACATTAAGTGAGCTTAAATGCTTCTGACAGCTAGCTTTTCAAGGGGAAATAACAGAAGGCGACAGTCTGTGGTCAACTTTCGGTACTATATCACATAACATCCACACATTGGTGCTCATATCTTTCTCCACGAATCCCTCTCTCCCCATTCTTTTCCCTGCCTCTGACAGCTGGTATTCTTAGGCCAATTTATTAAGAAAGAAAAGAAATCAGAAGGAACCACCCGGTTACTTCATAATTGTACTGTATGGGTTGATCAAGATAACTGCCATAGGAACCTATCCAATAACTCAATAGACCCTGTACCGCATGGACCGAAATGACGGTACCGAATAATCCTCCACCTCCGAGAGGAAAGAAACAAAAAAGAAAAATGGGAAGGGGTGAAGAAAAGACATGAAAACTACATAAGAATGAAAAGAAATGATTGAAGCATAAACAAGGACTAAGGATTAAAGAAAGGAACCTGTTCCTTCGGTTGTCTGTTCAGGCGGGATGAATCACATCAAATTAAGTCATGGTTTCCACGTGTGATGATTCATCCCTTTGTCACTTCATACAAAGCGTGTGAACGTGGACATGCAAACTTCTACTCTTTATTTGCCCAGAGGGTGACTTGCAGAAACTTGATTTGAATACAAGAAGCCACACTGCGCTCCTGACTTGCAAAGTGGATGAAGTGGCTGGGGTGATTCAGTCACGGCGTTCTGCCGCGCCTTCCCGTCGTCCCGTTTCCCAGCGATTTCCCTTGGTTTACAGGAAGTTCAGTGGAATTAAGTCCTTCCTTTCTTTGCAATGGACATTTCGTGAGCAAAACATCAGCAACAGTCACTCAAAACATTTTTAATGCCTATTTCATGAATACTACGTGACAGTGTTGTTCTTTCCGTTTTGTTTTGTATTCATCTTGTTTGTGCATTTACTCATTTTGGCCATATTCTTCTGTTGAGTATCTGTATTACCCTTTGAAAAACGAGCATCACTTTTTTACTTCAAACCCTGGACTTTAAGTTCATTATCATTATCATGACTATTATTATCATTATTATTATAAATAGTATTGTTATCATTATTATTTTGTTTAATCAAGAAGCAAGGTTTTGTTTTTGTCGGTTCTGGCCTTTCTACAATACGTAACATATTCTTTGAACAATCACACCACAACTTAATTTTCAATGGCGCACGAATTACAGTACTACAGCTTCTACTGTTTTGCCCGTATCGCGTGCTATTCAGTCAAGGAAATAGTGATATAGAGTGGCATAATAGTAACACCATTACTACTACAACTAAACCGTCCATGTATATGTTCAGTGTTACCTGTGATCCTCACTAAATTAACCTGTGATCACAGACTCATCTCACACGTATTGACAAACCAGTCTTTCCATATTCAATGTAATTTGTATTGCTATTTCCCCCTAACCCTACCTCTTCCTCCCCTCCCTCACCTTCCACCCCCCTCCACACACACACACACACACTGGATTTTCGAAACCAGTCAATCGTCCATTCACACCACTTTGTGCTGATAACACACACACACACACACACTTCATGCGCCAGTCCCAATTCTCCTTCCTCCACTCCCTTTTACAGTCTTGTGAAGGGTCCGCCCGCATCAAAATTATTTCCCTGTCCCCAGGCAGTTGTCAAATGGTCCCCTATGCAGGCTTGTTCACCCCAATACTGCCTGGCCAGCTGTATTATTTTACGACCAGATTCAATCATCAGGTTGATCTCCACCCAGGTTGCCAGGCGTACCCGGCTTCACACTGCGGGAAATCAGCATGTGTGCGAGGCTTTAGTTTTGATACTGAATAGAACAGAGAAGGTGGGCATACACACACACACACACACACACACACAGAGAGAGAGAGAGAGAGGTCCACTGCATGAACTGTATTTTTTGTATTTTGCCTTCCATCTCTTGCATTCTAAGAAAATAAAGAAAGCGATTTAGAGAATTAAGATAATAATGAGGATTGTGAGAGAAAGGTACGGGTGGGAGTAAAGCAAGATCTAAGAAGGCGTGGTCTTGTCTCCTTTCATGGGCTCGTCCGTGTTCTGAACTCGCGGCCCGTTTGTAACTCGTGAACGGTTGTTTAGAACACGAAAAAACAGCCCAGGTAACCAAACACACTTTCATGGCTCGCGGTTGTATGGAACAAGCTGCAAAAGTTTAGACTCTAAAACAATGAAAAATACATGACGTGTTTTCCATTCGGACCCCCTCCCTCGATCTCCATTTTTTTTTTTTTTCAATTAAGTACAGGTATGTAAGAAGAAATCGGGATTTAATTATCACATTTTTCTGTAAACGATACTGCGACAGTAATATCCACTACATTCTCCGGAGAAGCTGATAATCTATTGAAGGAGGAGGGTAAGTTTCTAAATTCAGTATTTGTTGAAGTATTTTTCCCCAATAACAAATTACCTTCCCTTCCGAGAAAAAAAAAAGTGGGTGTAGCCACTGCAACGTTCCAGGGAAAACAAACGATTGCTCAGCTTCTGCTACCTGTCACTAGCCCCCCCCCCCTCCCCCCCCCCCCCCTCCTCCTCCAGTCATCCTCCCAGATCTGCGCCATTTGAGGTTTGTCTGCAATGCTTGCGTGCGCACAACTATCTCCTGAATTAACGTTCAAAATAAATCTACATGACTGATTTTTGTTCTGCGTTAACATCATGTCACGCATAACAACTAGGCTCCCGTTTCTTTAAATAAAGCTGACACCATACTGTGTATTCCTGACGGCAACTCCAAACCCGAAGCATCGGGTCGACATGCACCGTCGGTGACGGCACAGGTCTACATAAGTCCGTTACCACATAACAAATCACGTTGCATATGAGCTAACTCCAAATGATGTCACGATTCATCACACAACCCGGACTATGACGTCACTGGGAGTCTGTCGGTTCCTCTTGAGCGGGCCCCCAATGAAAGTAGGTCAGCTGTCGAGTTTAGGGTAATGAATGAGTTAATTGTCGAGTTTAGGAAAATGAATAGGTTAGCTGTCGAGTTTAGAAAAATGAATAAGTTAGCTGTCGAGTTTGGCTTTCCCGTTCCTGTTTAACGTCCAGCAGAATGCCGAGGCCGACGTCATGGCTGTCAGCGTCACAATGTAAGTAGAAAAAAAAGCAAGAAAGAAAAAAAAAAAAAAAAAAAGAAAGGAAAAGACAATGTGTCCTGTTATAAGCATAAAACAACTCGTCCATTTACGCCCCCCCCCCCCCCCCCCCTCTCCCCTCAACAGATTCGTAAGACAGTGGTAACTTAATTGTCGATATACTTACATGTCACATCATTTACGATACCATACAGGCACTACAGGCTTGAACCCTTTTGCCCTCCGAAACAGCTGGTTATACACAGAGGATGATGTTTTCATTGCCCGTGGACTAATTTTGCTATTGTGTATAAACAACATTATTGGACTTATTTTGAACCAAGAAAAGTAAAAGAAAGACAAGATAGAAGAAGAGAAAAAAAAAAACAAAAACTGTCACACCCAAATATACAACAAAATTCCATTAAAAAAAGGTGGAGCCACAGATATAGAAAGCAACCGTTATTATCATTTCAGTGGTTCATAATCTCACAAATTTGCCTTAAATCATAACACTACAGGATGGACCGCTAACTGTCATTATCATTTCAGCGTTCAAAAAGCGTAAAAATGAGCATATTACACCTTTGTTACGTGAACTCCACTGGCTTCCCATCAAATATCGATGGCAGTTCAAAATCGCAGTTTTTGCCTATCGTTTCTTTGATGGGACACTCCCACAGTATCTTTCTGCTTCTCTGTCCACCTATCAAACTTCTCGGTCTCTTCGCTCATCTTCTCAAAAACTTCTGAAAATTCCTAGGCGCTCGTTAAAGACAGTCGGTGAGAGAGCATTTAGCTTTAGTGCGCCCACTCTTTGGAATTCTCTTCCTGACAGCTTACGTGACCTGCCTACAGTATCTAAATTCAAGTCAGAGTTAAAAACATACTTCTTTAGGAAAGCCTTCTTCAACCATAATATCTGAATGCTGTGTCTATTAATATGACCTGACTTTTTATGTACTGCATGCATAACTGTATTGTTTACGCTTGAACCGATGAACTTGATAAGTGCGCCTGTGTCGGTAGGTGTGTGTGTGTGTGTGTGTGTGTGTGTGTGCGTGTGTGTGTGTGTGAACACATGTTAGTGCGAGTGTTTGAGTGTGTGCTGAGCGCAATGAGTTGATCCCAAGAATTGCGCTATATAAAATCCATACATTATTATTATTATTATTATTATAATCTCACAAATCTGTCTTAAATCATAACGCTACACGACAGACAGCTAACTGTCATTATCATCCCAATTTTCACAACCTCGCAAATCTGTCTTAAATTATAACACCATACGATGGACCGCTGATTGTCATTATCATTTCAGTGATCATAATCTCACAAATCTGTCTTAATTCATAACATTACACGATGGACCGCTGATTGTCATTATCAATTTCAGTGTTCCTAATCTCACAAATCTGTCTTAAATTATAGCATTACACGATGAACCGCTAGTTGTCATTATCATTCCAGTGTTGATCATGTCTCGGAAATTTGTCTTAAATTATAACACAACACGGTGAACCGCTTACAGGCACTATCATTTCAGTGTTAACATACCTCACTACTTTGTCCTTAATCACAAAAAAAGGGGGCGGGTGAAGTGGGATGAGCGTGAAGGCTGAGAAAAACCTTATAAAATATAACGAGCTGAATGGATCATAAAGAAAAAAAAATATTAAAAGAAATAAAAAGGCTAAGTCAAAGAATGACAGAATGGGGAAACGTCAAACACAGAATGCTCAAAAGGTGGTGATATACCTTGTACTGAAGGAGTCCCACGCCCCCACCCCCCTCCCCTTTCCCTGTTTTACTTTTTACTTTGAAAAGTTATAAACTGTCTACTGCAGAGTTTGCTTTCTTCACCGAGAGAAAAGAAACGGGTTGGCTGGGAGGGGGACAAGTGAGGAAAGGAGAGGAGGGGAGAGGAGAGGCGAGTCTAGGAGTGCGGAGGGGAGACTGGAACGAAGCTGTGAGGGAGTAGGGTGGGAGGGAAGGGAGGGAAGAAGGAGCAGGAGGTGGGGGGAGTGGAGTGGAGAGGAAAGGTGGGGTGAGGAGAGAGAGAGAGAGAGAGAGAGAGAGAGAGAGAGAGAGAGATCCGATCGGGCGTGGGCGTGGCCGATGTGCTCTGCTGGAAATCGATAAAACATCATCACCCCCACCCTTTATTACAGCACTGACCCATCGTCCCGCGCAACGCATACAGAATCCCTAACGTCGGATCAACAAGATCATCAACACTGAAACGGCAAGCCCCCCCCCCCCCCCCCCCAAAAAAAAAAAAAAAAAAAAGAAAACCACACCGGCAAAAGTTTCTTGTGCCTACACGACACCAACAACATAGAAACAAAAGCTTCCAAGCGTTAACTAAATGTAACAGGTGCGCGCTAGCGCAAAAAATGGCCACTTACCTGTCCAGGTCTAAAAGAGCCAGCTCTTCAACCGGACTTGGTGGCATGGTAATGGTTTTTCTTCAAACACTCAATGGTGAAGGCGACAGACGACCGAAAAGCTGGACGACGGTGTTAATCGTGGACAAACGTTCGGCAGGGCGTCCAAGTGAAATGAACATTTAAAAAACAAAACCGCTGCAACGAAAAAAAAAAACTTAAATATCTAATACAAACTCTGTGGTGGGAACAAGACGGACCAGCCGCCTTGTTTGAGCTTTCCAAGTGTAAATGAAGGCCCACGAATCTATGACATCACGCACTGTCGTCTGCAAAGTTTGCCGAGTCACGTGACCTCAACGATTGGCTGAGAGTTGTCGAGCCACTGCGGCCGGAGGAGGGGAGCTAGCCTAGCTGCGACAAGCGAGGTTGACAGACGCGCGCGCGCGGAGACCTGTGACGTCAACAGAAACTCTCAAAGCAGCGTGCAGCCACACTCATGGGTCATATGCAGCTTTGTTTTATTTATTGCTCATCATCTTCTTAAGCCTAAAGTTACCACCCCATCTCTCTCTCTCTCTCTCTCTCTCTCTCTCTCTCTCTCTCTCTCTCCTGGGCGAGGACTTGATGCAACAAAGTGCTTATCCTCGAGAGAACTGGATGCAACAAATGCTTATCTTCGTGATCAATCTCTGTCTCTGTCTCTCTGCGTGCCGAGTTGTGTGTGTGTGTGTGTGTGTGTGTGTGTGTGTGTGTGTGTGTGTGTGTGTGTGGGGTGTGTGTGTGTGTGTGGCGGCGTGTGTGTTGTGTTGTGTGTGTGCGCGCGGCGTGCGTGTGTGTGTGGTTTGTTGTGTGTGTGTCGCGCGTTGCGTGCTGTTTTGGTGTGTGTGGGTGTGTGTGTGTGTGTGTGTGTGTGTGTGTGTGAGTGCGTGTGTGTGTGACAGACAATTTTACAATTACGCACACAAAGTCATCAGGCAATACATAGACTGTCCTCCTTCGTCTCCTACCCCCCCCCCCTCACTCCTCCCCTCCCCCCCCCCCCCCCGCCCCCGCCCTACATCCCCGTCACTCTCATCCCTGCAAACGTAACTTCCACCGCACTCTCATCCCCATTTCACCCACACATCACTTCCTCCTTCCTCACCTGCCCCTTCCCCCCCCCCCCCCCCCCCCCCACACACACACACACACACTCAAACCTGAAAAAAGTCAGTCATGTAGACGGCTCGAGTGCCTGCAGTAACTGAATTTGTTCAGCAAAGCGTGTGGCAAATCTGACCACACAAGGCATTAGCCTATTTTCTTACATAAAGGATACTGTCTGTTGCCTATTTCATTACACAAATCATATTACGTATTGTGATGCCTGATTTCTTACAAAAAGCATACAGCCTCCTAAGCATGTGGTCTCTTTTATGACGCAAAGCATAGAGTCTATTTTTAACACACAAAGCATACAGCCTGTTTATTACACAAAGCATAGTGGTCTATTTTATTACACAAAGCACTTTGCCTTTCTACTTCATGGAGCGTCTGGTCTATTTCATTACAGAGCGTGTGGCATGCTTTTTTTTCTTTTCCTTTCCTTTTTTTGTTTAAGTACACGGGATCGGGAGCGTGGAGCCTATTCTTTTACACGGAGGATATGCACTACTTATTACACGGACGGTTGACCTATTTTCTCACGAGAGGGTGTGTCCTATTTTATTACGTGGAGGGTGTGTCCTATTTCATTACACAGAGGGTGTGTTCCACTTAACAAGGAGCGTGTGGCCCATTTTGTTAAACGGACGGTGTGGTCTACTCTATTACACAGTGGGTGTATCCTATTTTATAACATGGAGGATGTGACCTATATTACTACATGGAGAGAATGACCTACTTTATTACACGGAGGGTGTGTCCTATTTTACTATGTGGAGGGTATGTTCCATTTTATCACACGTAGGGTGTGGCCTATTTCATTACTTGGAGGGCGTGGCCTATTTCATTACATGGAAGGCATCCTATTTCTTACATGGAGGGTGTGTCCTGTTTTATTTTACAGAGGATGGTGCCTTTCAAATCTCACGGAGCGTGTGGCCTATTTTATCACATGGGGTGTGGCCTGTTTCATTACACGGGGGTGTGGCCTATCTTATTACAAGGAGGGTGTGGCCTATTTTAGTACATGGAGGGTGTGGCCTATTTTATTACACACGGAAGGTGTGGCCTATTTTAGTGCACAGGATGTGGCCTATTTTATTACAAAGACAGTGTGGTCTGTTTCATTACACGGGGGTGTGGCCTATCTTATTACAAGGAGGGTGTGGCCTATTTTAGTACGTGGAGGGTGTGGCCTATTTTATTACACACGGAAGGTGTGGCCTATTTTAGTGCACAGGATGTGGCCTATTTTATTACAAAGACAGTGTGGTCTGTTTCATTACATGGAGGGTGTGGCCTATTTTATTAAACACGGAGGGTGTTGCCTGTTTTATTGCACAGGGTGTGGCCTATCTTATTACACGGAGCGTGTGGCCTATTTTATCACAAAGAGAGTGTGGCCTTTGTATTTCATGGAGGGTGTGTCCTATTTTAGTACTTGGAGGGTGTGGCCTATTTGATTACACACGGAGGATGTGGCCTATTTCATTGCATGGGATGTGGCCTATTCTATCACAAAGAGAGTCTGGCCTGTTTCATTACATGGAGGGTGTGGCCTATTTTATTACACACAGAGGGTGTGGCCTGTTTTATTGCACGGGGTGTGGCCTATCTTATTACACGGAGCACGTGGCCTGTTTTCTTACATGGAGGGTGTGGCCTATTTTATTAAACACGGAGGGTGTGGCCTGTTTTATTGCATGGGGTGTGGCCTATCTTATTACACGGAGCGTGTGGCCTATTTTATCACAAAGAGAGTGTGGCCTTTGTATTTCATGGAGGGTGTGGCCTATTTTAATACACACGGAAGGTGTGGCCTGTTTTATTACTTGGAGGGTGTGGCCTATTTTGTTAGTTGGGGGTGAGGGGGGGGGGGGGTGCATGTGAGGCCTAATTTACTAACCGGAGGGTGTGACCTATTTTATTACACAGAGGGTAAGGCCTATTTTATTACCTGGAGGGTAAGGTCTGTTTTATTACATGGCGGGTAAGGCTTGTTGTACAGGGTCGAACTTTAATTAAGGACCACCCCGAAAAAAGGCCCTTTCTTTTTAAATTGGCCAAAAATACAAGCAATGCATTTTTTCGAAGAATTCGACTGGGAAAGGTTTAAGGGTTAACAGAGTATTCCGCAAAGCTTGCGAAAGCTGTCATATTGTCACGTGCGGCATGCAGAGGGGGGTTGAAAGTTGCAGATTGTTGTCAAAATTGCTTGTTTTTTAAGCAAGAGTGAACACTGCTTCAAACGGTTTTGCACTGAAATTCCAAATGTACGTGCAAAAACCAATGCATTGCAGAGCATTTTACTGACTGGAATGCCCCTAAAAGCAGCCCAACGTGCATAATTCTTCATGACACAAAAATGCCTCCAAGACGCAAGCTGTCTGATTTTGACCGGACCCAGGCGATTGCATGGCTGCAGGATCGAGTTGGCGTTCGAGAAGTGGCCAGAAGACTACAAGTGTCCCACTCCGTCATCATTCGGCTGAGAGAACGTTTTCAAGCCACTGGAACTGTCAAAAGAGAGACCCCGTCCAGGCCAGCCAAAGAAGACCACTGCAAGAGATGACAGGTTCATCCGCAGACATGCTCTTCGGACCAGGACCACCACCTCCAACACCATCAGGCGTCGGCTCCAAGCTGCCACTAACACAGCAGTGTGTGAGATGACCATACGGCGGCGCCTCAATGCTGCCAACCTTCGAGCAAGGCGCCCAGTCCGGAAACCAAAACTGACTGCGGCCCACCGGGCACGTCGCCTGGCCTGGTGCACAGCTCATCGAACATGGACTCGGGCTCAGTGGCGGATGGTGCTTTTCACCGATGAGTCCAAGTTCCAGTTGAAGCCACGAGATGGACGCATTCGGGTGTGGCGGCGTCCTAGGGAGCAGCTGGCAGATGACGTCATCCAGGAGGTCGTCGCTTTTGGTGGTGGCTCCGTCATAGTATGGGGGTGGGGGGGGGGGGGGGCATCAGCAGTCACCACAAGACTCCCCTGTACCATGTGGATGGCAACCTGAACGGCCAACGCTACCTGCAGGAGATTTTACGGCCTTTGGTTGTCCCAGCACTCCAGCAGATTGGGGCTCAGGCCGTGTTCATGGACGATAATGCCACCCCACATCGTTGTCGAGCCGTGAACACTTTTGTGGTGCAAGCTGGCATCACCAGGATGCCATGGCCGGCAAACAGCCCGGACATGAACCCTATTGAGAACATCTGGGGCGAGCTTGGGAGGAGAGTTCAAGAAAATCACCCTGTTCCGGCAAATCGACAGGAGCTGCTGCACTACCTGCAGCAGGAGTGGGCAAACCTCCCCCAGGCACTCATTACAAGAACAGTCAACACCATGAGGCAGCGCTGTGTGGATGTGTGGCAGCACGAGGGGGGCACACTCGGTTTTGATCAGACTGTAAAGAAACACTCTTTTTGTGAATGTCATTTTGGGGGGTAGTCTCATTCAGGCTCCCCTGTCTAATCAGAAAGAATGATTTTTTCTATGAAAGTGACAAAATGTTGTTCACTGATAATGAAATTAAACATTTATAAAGTTTCTGTCGTTTGTCGGTTTTTCTTTCTATGTTTTGTGAGACTGTGTATAAGTGGTCCTTAATTAAAGTTCGACCCTGTACAAGCTAACTTCATACACATCCCTCCCATGCTGACAAGGTCAGTTCGAAGTCTGCCAAAGGCGTGAAAAAAGATGATCAAAAGAACAAAGAAAGAAAGAAAGAAATACATAGATAAATAAAGCAAATAAACATAAATAAATAAGCAGACAAATAAGTAAATAAATAAACAAATAAATGAGGCAATGAATGAATCAATCAATCAATCAATAAATAGAATTTGTTGATTGCTGGACCAGAAGAAAAAGAAGAAAAAAAGAAAAAGAAACACCCGAAGGTGCTGGGGAGGACCCAGAGAAGCACTGTCTTCACCTGCCTTTAGAGCAGTCCTGTACCACCCTTGGAGGCCTGCGCTGTTGATTGCTGGACCAAGAGTCAGTGTATCCTTTCTGTACAATTGGAGAAAGGGAGTTTCCAGTAAAAATTCACCAAATTAAAATTCTGTGTGCAGAAAAAAAGTGTGTGAAAGAGAGAGAAACTGTTGACGTTGCGGTAACTACCGAAACAGGAAGTGGTTATGAGAGAGAGAGAGAGAGAGAGAGAGAGAGAGAGAGAGAGAGAGAATGCTACGTATTAACTTTGAAACAGGCAGTACTACTCTCTCTCTCTCTCTCTCTCTCTCTCTCTCTCTCTCTCTGTGTGATGCAGTCCTTCCCTACACTCCCTCTGTTTTCCACTCTCAAAAAGTTTGTATATACCTCTCTACGTTTTCCACGGTGTCAGAGTCTTGTCTTCTCTGTCTTCTTATAACCAGTGTCATCAGGCCCAAAATTAGCCTCGACTGACTCTGTCCAAGCTCTGCCCCTGGCCTCACACAGTTCTGCCACACCACCACCCACAGACTGGCCTGTGTTGCCCCACCACCACGTCCTCCTCCACCCACAGCCTGGCCTGTGGAACCCCACCACCACGTCCTCCTCCACCCACAGCCTAGCCTGTGGAGCCCCACCACCACGTTTTCCTACACCCGCAACCTGGCCTGTGGAGCCCCACCACCACGTCCTCCTCAATCCACAGCCTGGTCTGTGGACCCCACCACCACGTCCTCCTCCATCCACAGTCTGGCCTGTGGAGCCCCACCACCACGTCTTCCTCCACCCGCAGCCTGGCCTGTGGAGCCCCACCACCAGGTCCTCCTCCATCCACAGACTGGCCTGTGGAGTCCCACCACCACGTCCTCCTCCATCCACAGACTGGCCTGTGGAGTCCCACCACCACGTTTTCCGCCACCCACAGCCTGGCCTGTGGACCCCCACCACCACGTCCTCCTCCACCCACAGCCTGGCCTGTGGAACTTTACCACGCCCTCCTCCATCCACAGCCTGGCCTGTGGAGCCCCACCACCACGTCTTCCTCCATCTACAGCCTGGCCTGTGGAGCCCCACCACCACGACCTCCTCCACCCACAGACTGGCCTGTGGCGCCCCACCACCACGTCCTCCTCCACCCACAGACTGGCCTGTGGAGCCCCACCACCACGTCCTCCTCCACCTACAGCCTGGCCTGTGGAGCCCCACCACCACGTCCTCCTCCACCCACAGACTGGCCTGTGGAGCACCACCACCACGTCCTCCTCCATCCACAGTCTGTGGAGCCCCACCACCACGTCCTCCTCCACCCACAGACTGGCCTGTGGAGCCCCACCACCACGTCCTCCTCCATCCACAGTCTGTGGAGCACCACCACCACGTCCTCCTCCACCTACAGCCTGGCCTGTGGAGCCCCACCACCACGTCCTCCTCCACCCACAGACTGGCCTGTGGAGCCCCACCACCACGTCCTCCTCCACCTACAGCCTGGCCTGTGGAGCCCCACCACCACGTCCTCCTCCACCCACAGTCTGTGGAGCCCCACCACCACGTCCTCCTCCACCCACAGTCTGGCCTGTGGAGCACCACCACCACGTCCTCCTCCACCTACAGCCTGGCCTGTGGAGCCCCACCACCACGTCCTCCTCCATCCACAGTCTGTGGAGCCCCACCACCACGTCCTCCTCCACCCACAGTCTGGCCTGTGGAGCCCCACCACCACGTCCTCCTCCACCTACAGACTGGCCTGTGGAGCACCACCACCACGTCCTCCTCCACCTACAGACTGGCCTGTGGAGCACCACCACCACGTCCTCCTCCACCTACAGACTGGCCTGTGGAGCACCACCACCACGTCCTCCTCCACCCACAGACTGGCCTGTGGAGCACCACCACCACGTCCTCCTCCACCCACAGTCTGTGGAGCCCCACCACCACGTCCTCCTCCATCCACAGTCTGTGGAGCCCCACCACCACGTCCTCCTCCACCCACAGTCTGGCCTGTGGAGCCCCACCACCACGTCCTCCTCCACCTACAGACTGGCCTGTGGAGCACCACCACCACGTCCTCCTCCATCCACAGTCTGTGGAGCCCCACCACCACGTCCTCCTCCACCTACAGACTGGCCTGTGGAACCCCACCACCACGTCCTCCTCCACCTACAGACTGGCCTGTGGAACCCCACCACCACGTCCTCCTCCACCCACAGACTGGCCTGTGGAGCACCACCACCACGTCCTCCTCCATCCACAGTCTGTGGAGCCCCACCACCACGTCCTCCTCCACCCACAGTCTGGCCTGTGGAGCCCCACCACCACGTCCTCCTCCACCTACAGACTGGCCTGTGGAGCACCACCACCACGTCCTCCTCCATCCACAGTCTGTGGAGCCCCACCACCACGTCCTCCTCCACCTACAGACTGGCCTGTGGAACCCCACCACCACGTCCTCCTCCACCTACAGACTGGCCTGTGGAACCCCACCACCACGTCCTCCTCCACCTACAGACTGGCCTGTGGAGCACCACCACCACGTCCTCCTCCACCCACAGTCTGTGGAGCCCCACCACCACGTCTTCCTCCACCCACAGTCTGTGGAGCCCCACCACCACTTCCTCCTCCACCCACAGTCTGTGGAGCCCCACCACCACGTCCTCCTCCACCCACAGTCTGGCCTGTGGAGCCCCATATATATATATATATATATATATATATATATATATATATATATATATATCCCACCTCTTCAATCCGCGGTCCCCCATTTTCTTTGTATATTTTCCTTTATACATAACCAGTATTTATACTCCTTTGGATTTTACATTTGGTCCCGCCTTTTTATGCCTGTCAGTTTAAAACTGGGAACAATTTTTATCTTATAAGTGTAACTGTTTATAAAAGAAATAACTATACTTTAAAATGATCTAAAAGTACCCTTCACCCTGCCCTTCCTTTTCACCCCCTTTCTGATTTTCTCCCAATCTCTCCCCCCCCCCCACCCATACCCCCTCTCCCCTCCCCTCCTCGATACACATACATACCTTTTTTTTCCCAATGAATAAAATTATGTTATACCTCTGAAAATTTGTCATTCATAGTGCCAATGTTCTCTCCCCCCCCCCCCCCTTCCGCGCCCTTTTTCCTTGTTTACCTCCCATCTCCTCCCCTCACTCTATCCCTATCCCGCCTCTCCTCCCCTTACCCCCTACTCCTATTTCGTTCGACAATTCCCACTTCTCCCGCACCCCCCCCCCCCTGCCGCCTACATCCCCTTCGCACCCTATCCCATTGCCCTTCCACTCCCCTTTCCTACCCCCCCCCCTTAGTTTTTCGTTTCGTAACATATTTTGAAACTGAAGGAAAGACCCTGTAATCCCCGCCCATGCGTGGGCGATGTACAAATCACACACTCTGCACGCTCCGCCCACTTCTATCCCATGCCACTTCCACTTCCCCCTCACTACCCCCCCCCCCCCCCTCCCTTTTTTTTTTTTTTTCGTATACCATATTTTGATAACTGAGAAATGTACACCTTGTTAACTGCTATGATGCTTGGTATATATGTAATCACACTACTTGTCAAATGTCTTTTTCTGGTCTCTCATCTTGTTCTTATTTCCTCATACCCAACTGTCCTCATCCCCCCTCAACTCCCCCTTCCCTCCCCCACGCCTCTTTTCTCTCCCCTTCCCCTCTTCTCCTTCCACCCCCACCACCGTCTTTTCTCTCTCTCTCCCCACCCCCCCCCCCCCTTTCTTTCTCTGCCCCTTTCTCTCTCTCCACTCTCTCCTCCCCCTCTTACTCGGTGATATACGTGTGTGTGTGTGTGTGTGTGTGTGTGTGTGTGTGTGTGTGTGTGTGTACGTGTGTGTGTGTGCATATGTGTATGTGTGTGTGTGTATGTGTGTGTATATATGTGTGTATATGCATATGTATATATACATATGTATATGTGTGTGTATGTGTGTATGTGTGCGTATATATGTATATCTATGTATATGTATGTATACTTGTGTGTGTGTGCGTGGGGTGGGGGGGGAGGGGGTGCGCGTGTGTGCGTGCGTGCGTGTGTGTGTGCTTGCGTGCGCGCGCGCGCGCGCGCGCGCGCGTGTGTGTGTGTGTGTGTGTGTGTGTGTGTGTGCGTGCGAGAGAGAGAGAGAGAGAGAGAGAGAGAGAGAGAGAGAGAGAGAGAGAGAGAGAGAGAGTGTGTGTATGTGTGTGTGTTTGTCGGTCTGTGCGTCTGTGTGTGTGTGTTGAGTGTGGTTGGAGGGCCTATTGGAGTGAATAATGTCTTGCATGGGGCAGTTGTTGACCTCTTTTTACCTGATTTTACCTGGTTTACCTGAATATGAGTTCACCATCAACGGTTTGTCCTTTTAACTTGATGTGAAGCTTTCATCATTGTACCTTGGCCTGACGAAGCTGTTAACATCGAAAATTTGTTTAAAATACAAGTCTGAGACATGAACCCACTGTTGTTTTTATTCTTGTATTTTACCGTTTCTGGTTTCTACTTCAGTCAATTCTACAGGGTGCGGAGCTCAGGACAACAAGAGAGCATTATTTAAAAAAAAAAATATATATATATAGTGCTGAACAATAAATTAGTGTGGAGGGGGAGGGGAACAAGTGCAGGCTAACAATTCTTCCATCATGATAGTAATGACTTGGCAAAGATTTAAACTTAACAAAACGAACAACATAAAGGGAGGGGGGGGGGGGTCTTCCCCTACCCACAGTCTGGGAGCCCCACCACCACGTCCTCCTCCATCCACAGTCTGGCCTGTGGAGCCCCATATATATATATATATATATATATATATATATATATATATATATATATATATATATATATATAACTCCGCCTAGGACGGTCCCAAGCCCGGCTGAAAAAGGAGGAGGGTTGGGCGTGGGGCTAGCAACCCCACCCCGTAAAAAAGTTGTGCTACAGAAACTGCAACGACAACTACGACCCAACAACTGCCTGGACGGGAAGACGCCTCTTCAGCTGGGTCCATGACGCGTGCTGGTGAAAGCCTCCGGGAAGCCAGCTCGCCGACTAGTCTTCTTACGACCAAGGCCAAGACCAGGATAGGGACCTGGAACATCAGAACCCTATACGAGAGCGGCAAATCAGCGCAGGTGGCCAGAGAGATGGAGAGATACAACATCAAGGTTCTCGGACTATGTGAGACCCGATGGAACGGAAACGGCCAGACCAGATTATCTACAGGAGAAACCATTATCTATTCCGGACATGAAGACATGGACCACGACCACACCCAAGGAGTCGCGCTTCTGTTGGCGCCAGAGGCTATGAGAGCGCTGGTGGCATGGGAACCGGTCTCATCAAGACTTATGGCAGCCAGGTTCAACTCCAAGGGAAGGAAGACCTCCATCATACAGTGTTACGCACCAACTAACGCAGCACAGGAAGAAGAAAAGGAAAACTTCTACAGTTCTTTGCAGTCGCTTTTGGACCGGACTCCGAGAAGAGACATGAAGATCGTCATGGGCGACTTGAACGCCAAGGTGGGGGATAACAACACAGGCAAAGAATTCATCATGGGCAGACATGGCGTTGGTACCTGCAACGAGAACGGAGAGCTATTCACAGACTTCTGTTCCTTCAACGACCTAGTCATAGGCGGTACCATCTACCCACACAAAAAGATCCACAAGACCACTTGGACTTCACCAGATGGAAAGACTGACAACCAGATCGACCACTTCACCATCGACCGTAAGTGGAGACGCAGTATGCAGGATGTCAGAGTAAGGCGCGGCGCTGACGCAGCCTCGGACCATCAGTTGCTGGTGGTGACACTGAAGACCAAGCTGAGATCCTTCTGTGACTCTGCTGGAAGACCACACCACAAGTTCAACATACAGTTTCTGAAAGACAAGAAGAAAGCGGAAGAGTTCAACTGTGAAGTCAGAAACAGGTTCGAGGCGCTAGCAGAGCTGGCCGAAGAGACAGTGGAGAACTACTGGACAGAAGTACAGAAGACCTGGAAGGAGGCGTGCACCAAGGTTCTGGGGAGGAGAGAGAGAGAGAGAGAGAGCAGAAGGAGTGGTTGACGATGGAGACGTGGGAGAAGATAGAGAGGAGGAGAGAGGGAAAGCAGGAGATCAACAGATGTCACGACCAACAGATGAAGGCGGACCTCAGAGCACAGTATTGGGAGATGAACCGAGAAGTGAAGAAGAGTGCAAGGCATGACAAAAGAAAATTTGTGCACAATCTGACAGAAGAGGTAGAATCAGCAGCCAGCCAGAACAACATGAAGAGAGTGTATGAGATCACCAGGGCCCTGTCAGGAAAGAGATTCAACCCGAGTAAACCAGTCAAGGACAAGAACGGGAAAATCATCGCAAGCGACGAGGAGCAAAGAAGAAGATGGGTGGAGCATTTTGAGGAAGTCCTCAACCGACCACCACCGCAAGCAGTGTCCGACATAACACCAGCAACAGAGCCCCTCAGCATTAACACCAACCCACCAGCCAAGGCTGAGATCATCAAAGCCATCAAATCCTTGAAGAACGGCAAGGCAGCGGGTCCGGACGGCATCCCCCCTGAAGCTCTAAAGACCGATGCTGCAACAACAGCAGAAATGTTACTTCCTCTTCTAGCAAAGATATGGGAACAAGAGCAAGTGCCTGCCGACTGGAAGCTTGGTTATCTGGTGAAGCTTCCCAAGAAAGGCGACCTTTCCCAGTGCGGCAACTGGCGAGGAATCATGCTGCTGTCCATCCCCAGCAAAGTGCTCACAAGAATCATCCTGGAAAGAATAAAGGAGGCATTAGACAAGGAGCTGAGAGCAGAACAGGCAGGTTTCAGGCAGGACCGGTCATGCACGGACCACATCGCAACGCTGCGTATCATCATTGAGCAATGCGCAGAGTGGCAGTCTCCCTTGTACATGACCTTTATCGACTTCGAGAAAGCATTCGACAGCGTCGACAGGGAGACTATCTGGAAGCTGATGCAGCACTACGGAATCCCACAGAAGCTCATTAACATCATCAAGAAGCTGTACGAGGACTCAACCTGCCAGATCATCCATAACGGGAAGCTGACCAACCCCTTCGCAGTGAAGACAGGAGTGAGGCAGGGCTGTATACTGTCGCCGACAATTTTCCTGATCGCCATAGACTGGATCATGAGGAGAACTACAGAGGGCAGCAACACCGGCATCCAGTGGACCTTCACCAAACATCTAGAGGACTTGGATTTTGCGGATGACATCAGCCTTTTGTCTCACAAACAACAACACGCCCAGGCCAAGCTAATCAGACTCGCAGAGGAGGCAGAACAGACCGGCCTAAAGATCAACACCAAGAAAACAGAGGTGATGCGGATGAACAACCGACTCAACCAACCACTGCAGCTACACGGAAAGGACCTGACGGAAACAGACCGTTTCGTCTACTTAGGAAGCGTGGTCAATACTGATGGCGGCGCAGACGATGACGTTAAAAGCCGGATCAACAAAGCAAGGGTAGCGTTCAACACCCTGCGACCCATCTGGAACTCCAAAGCCCTATCCCAGCGCAGCAAAGTCCCCATCTTTAACACCAACGTCAAGGCAGTCCTTCTCTATGGAACCGAGACATGGCGGGTAACCAACACCATCACCAGGAAGATACAGACATTCGTCAACAAATGCCTGCGCCACATCCTCAACATCAGGTGGCCGGAGAAGATCTCGAACGCTGACCTATGGAAAAGAACCAGCCAGAATCCGATCGACCAGGACATCAAGAAAAGAAAATGGGGCTGGATAGGCCATACGCTCCGCAAACCCACAGACAACGTCACAAGACAAGCACTAGAGTGGAACCCACAAGGAAAAAGGAAAGTGGGACGGCCAAAACAGTCGTGGAGAAGATCCGTCGAGAGCGAAGTGAAGGAAGCCGGAATGACATGGACTCGGCTGAAGAGAACAGCCCAAAACAGAGTCCGTTGGCGTGGTGTTGTTGCGGCCCTATGCTCCACTGGGAGACAACAGGACTAAGTCAAGTAAGTCATATATATATATATATATATATATATATATATATATATAATGCTGAACAATAAATTAGTGGGGGGGGGGGGGGGGGGAACAAGTGCAGGCTAACAATTCTTCCATCATGATAGTAATGACTTGGCAAAGATTTAAACTTAACAAAACGAACAACATAAGGGGAGGGGGGTGGGGGGGGGGGGGGTTGAAGATGAAGAAAATGGGAACATAAAATTAAGAAAGTATATTATGAATATGAAAACCCTTCCCTAACTGCATGAGAGAACCATTGTAATCCATCCTGAAGGCAGATCTATTAGTTTTGCCTGCTCCTAGGCCTTTCGTCCGCTGGATCGGACTCATCAGGGATACACGGCTGATTGCGTCTGTGCTCTTGGAGTCAAATAGAGACACATCACAGTCCATAATTCTGTGGTGTTCTCACTACCAAGGTTCAAAAAAGAATCCAACAGCACCCCCAAAGCAGCCAGCAAAGTGTAGTAAAATGAAACAAAACGAAAGTGTGGAGAGGGAAAAAAGTTGCTGAAAAACTAAAAACATTATGCACACAGTATGAAATGCAGGGGACAATCTTTGAGCTCAAGGATGCAAGGAGAGAGAGAGAGAGAGAGAGAGAGAGAGAGAGAGAGAGAGAGAGAGAGAGAGAGAGAGAGAGAGAGAGAGAGAGATGGATGCATGTGCGAGTGTATGTGTGTTCTTTGTGAGCGTGTTTCTGCGTTTACTGCCCATTCTCGTTATGCGATCTTAGACATAAAAGAAGAACATTAATCGATTTAACGTAACTTAGGCAAGGACAAACAGTTTAGAATAAACATCCACAACAGAAAGAAAGAAAGGTGTGTGCGTGTGCGTGTGTGTGCGTGCGTGCATGCGTGCGTGTGTGTGTGTGTGTGTGTGTGTGTATGTGTGTGTGTGTGTGTGTGTGTGTGTGTGTGTGTGTGTGTGTGTGTGCGCGCGTGCGTGCGCGCGCGCGTGTGTGTGCGTGTCCGTGTGCTCATTCTCGTGCTCGAGCATACGAGGGCTTGTGTTCGAGTGTATAGACGCGTATACAGGCGTGCACGTGCGAGCACGGTTTATCTGCATGTGAATTCTTTTCGAACACGGCCACGTGCATACGAGCCAATCCATTTCATAACGAAAACGATTATCAACCTCTTTGCACTGACAGGTGGAGGACAGTGTCAGGTATCTCATCACACTCAAACTGCTTCCCGACAGATGCACGCTGGCACCAACGTCACCACAGTCATAGGGGATCTGAGACCTCAAAGGCTTCGAAAACCCATAAAACGGAGATAATTGCTATTTTCACGTGATAATACCGCCGTTGTCGTTGTTTAATTATTACTTGTGTATATGTTGCCGACCTGACGTGGCGGTCAAAAGCGATAATCACGAAAACAACGATTCTAACTCATCGAAGCAGATAATCACGACTAGTAAAAGCAAATAATTGCGACTTGTTTGCGGACTGGCATCATTGCGGGAGGTTTTAGGCCTTCAAAAGATTGTTTTGCGAAGACTGAATAAGTCGGAAGCCGTTAATATGCGAAGACTGAATAAGTCGGAAGCCGTTAATGACAACCATGATTAAATATTTTGATTGGCCACGGCCTAGTAGGTCCTAAAGTCGCCATTCTTTCTTTTGATTCATCATTCGATGTGATAACATCGTCCAAACCAGAGGAACTAATTGTTTTCAAGCGAAAATCAGGCTTTTCATGTCATAATCAAGGTTTTTTTTTTTTTTTCTCCATGTGACGTTGATTGTGTGAGAAATTGAAAGAATGGAGGAAGCAAGGATATTGAGTGAACGATATTGGACGATATTGACTGTATGACACGGGAAACGACTGAATGAAGCGCCAGCTGGCAGCTCTTCAGTCGGCACTACCCAGGTAGGCAGCCCGTTGTATAAACGAGTGTGGATTGTAAAGCGCTTAGAGCTTGGTCTCTAGCCGAGAATAGGCGCTATATAAGTATTCATTATTATTATTATTTTCACGTCAAAATTATCGTTTTCTTTCTGTGACAATTACAGCTTTCCTGTCAAAATCGTATTCTTACTGTGACAAGTACTGTTTTTTTCTTGTCATAATTATAGCTTTCTGGCTGTGATTCTATTTTTCACAATGAAAACAGTGTTCTGACCTTTTGACACTACGCACTACCATAGTACAGAGAGTGGAGTGGCCAGGAGGGGGTGGGGCGGTGGGGTGCGGTGTGGGGATGCGAGTGTCTGTCTTCTGAAATCTGTCTTTTTGTCTGTTGTGCGCGAGCTGTCTGCGAAAGGTAGACATTGCTCTTAAGCAGACCAGAAAACAATACTAACACTGCTTCAACGCGGAAGCAAAAAGGTAAAAGGAAAGGGAGGGAAGGAGAGGGCGGGGGGTGGTTGTTGATTGAGTGATGGGGAAGAGACGGGTAGGTGAGTAGAAGAGGATGGGTCAGCTACAGGTTCTATATTTATCACTTTAATGGAGAACTCCCTGAGTTTTAAGATGCTGTTAAATGCCGGGAAGAAGCGGGGCAGGGAAGGAGGCGGATATGGGGATGGGGCAAGTGGGACGACGACAGTGAGGGGGGGGGGGGGGGGGGGGGGGGGTAGGGGTGGAGGCTGGAGACATTGACGAGGTGGACATTCCAAAGCTTCCTGTTAGTTGCTGTCGGCAACCGCAGATCGCCCTCCGTGGGACCAGCCCTTTTGACATGCTTGGTCTGAGGTGTCTGTTCGTCTCTGTCTCTCCACATCTCTTTCTGTCTGTCTTTCTCGCTCCGTCTCTCTTGTTCCTCTCTGTCTCTGTCTCTCTCCCTCTCTCTCTCTCTCTCTCTCTCTAACATTACTTGTTATTAACAGTTTTACTGGTTTATTGATCTCAACATCGTAGTCTGCCTCTTTTTTTTTTTTTCTTTACGAAAAATCTATCTTCCTTATCTATTTTGTCTCACTATTTTCTTGTCATCCATCTTTTCCCACACTACCTCTATTCAAGGACTTAAGGTTGGACATCTAAATGTCTATAACTGATCTATTTTACCTCTTTACTTTGAAAAAAAGTCATGCAACCCAGCGCAAGTGTTTGGTGTAAGTGAAACAAGATCAGACTCTCGCATCACAGATAATCTTATCCGCATTCCTGACTACAAAATGGAATGACATGATAATGATCAACCCCAACATACTGGCCTCGCTGAATGCATTCATCAGTCAATTGCCAGCATTGCCCGACGCAGAAATGATCTTGAAACTAACACTGTTAAATGTATCTGGATTGAAAAAAAAACCCTCCGAATCACCGCCGTTATTAACTGGAAATGTATACAGTAACCCATCTTCCATGTATGAATGGTATGACAATTTTGTAAAAATGATGTGTCAGATCTGTCACAAAAAATTCAAATATTCTATAATTAGGAGACTTTAATGTTGACATGTTGAAACAACAACCAGCTTAGACAAGTACACTGCCACTTCATGCCCTCCATCAGTTAGTACAAACTCCAGTGAGAATAACGAAAATAACTGCGACTCATATTGATCGTATATGCACAAACAACAAATCTGCAAAATCAGATGTTTCAGTGGTACATTTTGGTATAAGTGATCATTGTCCAGTCTTCTGCGCATGGTCCTTCAGGCTTCAAAAACTTATTATTATCATTTGATCTGAAGACAGTTAATGTAATTCTGATGGTGATTGTCTTATCTGATTGTCTTATCTTAATTTTACTCTGATGGTGATTATCTGAAGTCAGTTAATGTAACTGATGGCAATCATTTATTCTGAAGTCATTTAATATAACGCTGGTGGTGGTTAGCTGTTCTGAAGGCAGTTCATGTGATTATCCGATATGAAGGCAGTTAATGTAAGTCTGATGGTAATTATCCAATATGAAGGCAGTTCATGTAACTCTGATGGTGATTATCCGATATGAAGACAGTTAATGTAAGTCTGATGGTAATTATCCGATATGAAGGCAGTTAATGTAACTCTGATGGTGATTACTGATCTGAAGGCAGTTCATGTAACTCTGATGGTGATTATCCGATATGAAGACAGTTAATGTAAGTCTGATGGTAATTATCCGATATGAAGGCAGTTAATGTAACTGATGGTAATTACTGATCTGAAGGCAGTTCATGTAACTCTGATGGTAATTATCTGATATGAAGACAGTTCATGTAACTCTGATGGTAATTATCTGATATGAAGACAGTTCATGTAACTCTGATGGTAATTATCTGATATGAAGACAGTTAATGTAACTTTGACGGTGATTCGCTGATCTGAAGGCAGTTAATGCAACTGACGGCGATTATCTGATCTGAAAGCAGTTAATGTAGCTCTGATAGTGACTATCTAATATGAAGACACTTAATGCAACTCTGATGGTGGTTATTTGATCTGAAGGCAGTTAATGTAATTCTGATGGTGATTATCTGATCTGAAAGCTGTAAATGTAACTCTGGCGGCGATTATCTGATCTTAAACCAGTTAATGTAGCTCTGGTGATGATTATTTGGCCTCAGACGTCGGGCTAGTGTATGTCGCTCAAGCACTGATAGCCTGACTTGAACATTGCTGGCAGAATTAGAGACAGGGATTAAAAAGA
Source organism: Conus canariensis (assembly GCA_033310375.1). NCBI lineage: Eukaryota > Metazoa > Mollusca > Gastropoda > Neogastropoda > Conidae > Conus > Conus canariensis. The sequence goes on from CM065723.1 coordinate 61,369,400, forward strand.
CATTTCACTGACATTTTCAAAAAACGAAGCAGAGGTAGCTAAACAAAACAAGACTTGAAAACGATAAAAGCATCACGCCAGGCTCAGTTTGTTGTGTGTGGTGAGTGTGGGTGTGGGGGCAAGAGACAGAGGCAACTCACTACCACCACCACCACCACCACCACAAACAAAAACAACACCAACACCATCGCTACCACCACCACCACCACCACCAGCAACGAAAACAAGATGACGACGACCAGCAGCATCAAGGACCTGGCCACCTACCAGACAGGCGGGTAAACGTTCATGGCAGCGCTTGAGAAAAGTCACGAGCACACAGAGCAGGCCGACAGAAAGCACCAAGTCCCCTCAATAGAGACCGCCGTGGCGCCACGTTCCTAGGCCTCCGTCCGTCAGGCCAGAACCTCCCTCACTCAGCTCCTCAATCCGCCGACAATTAGCGTCAGGTGTTAAGAAGCCTCGCCACCGGGCGACAAACGCTTTTATACACCTGAAGATCAGACAGCCTGGACACGGTCGTGAAGAAAAAGGGGTGGAGGTAGGGTGGGGTGGGGTGGATTGGAGGTGGGGTTGGAGGAGTGAGGGAGTGAAGATGGGGGGGGGGGGGGGAGGGACAGGGAGGGATGGAAGGTGGGAGGGAGAGAGGAGTGTACCTGTATATCTGGCTGCCTGATACGCCAGTGTGGCTTCGGCACTCACACACACACGCACGCACACACACACACACACACACACACACACACACACACACACACACACACGCGCGCGCGCGCGCGCGCTCTCGCACACACGCATTGTGTGCTGTGCGGAATCAGGTAGAATCATCTGCAGTCCTGACATGTGTCTCCATACACTACGTTATATTTACAGCTACCGACGATAATGACCCCCATTTGATTTTGTTTGCCATGGAGAAATCTCTGCGGCCTGAAAGAAACATCTCTGAGGAAGAGAACCCTGGGTTCCTTCAATCTTCTTTTTACACACACACACACACACACACACACACACACACACACACACACCCCACACACACACACACACACACACACATCCTCTCTCTCAGTCATCACAAATTTCTTTTCTTCAGTTTCTCTTCTTCCATTGTTTCTGTCTATTTCCATCTCCAGGTTGTCATCTTCTGTGTCATGTTTTATTCCTTTTTCATTACCACCATCATTGTCGTCTTCAGTTTTTAATTTCCTGTATCATGTTTCATCCCATTTCAATCAACACCATCATCACTGTCGTCTTCAGTTTTTAATTTCCTGTATCATGTTTCATCCCATTTCAATCAACACCATCATCATTGTCGTCTTCAGTTTTTAATTTCCTGTATCATGTTTCATCCCATTTCAATCAACACCATCATCATTGTCGTCTTCAGTTTTTAATTTCCTGTATCATGTTTCATCCCATTTCAATCAACACCATCATCACTGTCGTCTTCAGTTTTTAATTTCCTGTATCATGTTTCATCCCATTTCAATCAACACCATCATCACTGTCGTCTTCAGTTTTTAATTTCCTGTATCATGTTTCATCCCATTTCAATCAACACCATCATCACTGTCGTCTTCAGTTTTTAATTTCCTGTATCATGTTTCATCCCATTTCAATCAACACCATCATCATTGTCGTCTTCAGTTTTTTTATTTACTGTATCATGTTTTGTCCCATTTCCATCATCATCATTGTCGCCTTCAGTTTATTATCTCCCGTGTCATGTTTTGTCCCATTTCCATCCTCATTATCATTCCTGTCGTCTTCAGCTTATTATTATCTTCCGTGTCATGTTTCGTCACATTTCCATTATCATCATTATTGTCGTCTTCAGTTTATCATCTTCGGTGTCATGTTTTGTCCTATTTCAATCATCATCATCATTGTCGTCTTCAAATCATCATCTTCTGTGTCATGTTTTGTCCCATTTCCATCATCATCATTGTTGTCATCTTCAGTTATTGATCTTCTGTGTCACGTTTTGTTCTATTGCCATCATCATCGTCATTGTCGTCTTCAGTGTATCATCTTTTGTGTCATGTTTCATCCTTTTTCCATCATCATCATCATCATCATCATCATCATCATTCATCATCATCATTGTCATCTTCAATGTATTATTTTCTGTGTCATGTTTCATCCTTTTTCCATCATCATCATCATCATCATCATCATTGTCGTCTTCAATGTATTATCTTCTGTGTCATGTTTCATCCTTTTTCCATCATCATCATCATCATCATCATCATCATCATTGTCGTCTTCAATGTATTATCTTCTGTGTCATGTTTCATCCTTTTTCCATCATCATCATTGTCGTCTTCATTTATTCATCTTCTGTGCCATATTTTGTCTCATTTCCATCATCGTCATTGTCTCTGTGTCATGTTTTGTCCCATTTCCATCATCATCATCATCATCGTCATCATCATCATTTCATCTTCAGTTATTCAACTTCTGTGCCATGTTTCGGTCCATTTCCATCATCATCATCATTGTCGTTTTCAGTTTGTCAGGGAAGTTTATGCAAACTGACTTCGCCAACAGACGGTTTAATAAAACGCATTTCCGAATTTGGCCCGGGTCTGAAATGAGGTGGGAAGACTTGCTTCCTAGCGGCAGCTGATTGAAATCGAGGGGGAATCCGTTTTCATCTCTTTCTTTTCCAGACAGCAACTCTTTCCATCTGTCCTCCGCCTCCCCTCCGCTCACCTCACTCCCCATCCCCACCCTGTTCCTTTACCATCTTCACATAAACACGCTACCGCGACATCTCAGTCATCCATTTACATGTTTTTCTGCCATCTGCCCCCGCCCACCCACCCACTCTCACCCCACCAACACTCTCTCCCTCCGGCCCCAGCCCCCTCCAGCTTTCCTTTCCATGGCCCTCCCCTCTTCATTAACATCATCTCCTCCTACCACAAGTCTAATTTTGCCCGCTGATTACTTTGATTAGTACAGATGAGTCGGCCGAAGGAGAGAGGGAAGAGAGAGAGAGAGAGAGAGAGAGAGAGAGAGAGAGAGAGAGAGAGAGAGAGAGAGAGAGAGAGAGAGAGAGAAAGATGGAGAAGGAAAGGTGGGACAGAGAGAGAGAGAGGGAGAGGGAGGGAGAGAGAGAGAGAGAGAGAGAGAGAGGGGGAGGGGGAGAGAGAGAGAGAGAGAGGGAGAGAGAGAGAGAGAGAGAGAGAGGGAGAGAGAGAAGTGCGGGGGAGGGATGGGGGGACATGGAGGGGACTGTATGGGGATGGATTGTTTAAGTTTATATGCACAAAGAAACTGATGCGCGAACAGTCTATCTACAACAGTTAGAGACAGACACACACACACAGACGTGCGCCCGCACGCAGACAGGCAGACACACACACACACACACACACACACACACACACACACACACACACACACACCTCTTTCCCTCTCTTGTCTAATTCCCATCAGTTCCACATCACCTACAGCATCAGCGGCAGCATCAACAACGGCCAGCATCATCAGCGCCAACATCAGCAACCACAACAGCTGAAGCCGCTCTCCCCGCCCTTATCCACGCGACGCTGCTGCCTCTCTGCTTTGTAGATGGTAGGGACGATACCACCCACTTTTCGCCCTAATGACGCTAATCAACAGCTACAACTGGCAACCGCCATTACTGGGGCTCAATGTGGAGGTTGTGGGCGGTTGGGCTGGAAGCAGGGGGAGGAGAGAGAGAGAGAGAGAGAGAGAGAGAGAGAGAGAGAGAGAGAGAGAGAGAGAGAGAGAGAGAGAGAGGAAAGTCTGGTAACCGTGAGTCTGGACTGGTGGAGGAGAGAGAGAGGAGAGAGAGAGAGAGAGAGAAGAGAGAGGAAGAGAGAGAGAGAGAGAGAGAGAGAGAGAGAGAGAGAGAGAGGAAAGCCTGGTAGCCGTGCGTCTGGACTGAGACAGACAAAGTCACGGGTACCCTTCGACACCACTGGCCTAATTAAACCCACTGCCTACGTCATGGGAAAAGACTGTGTTTAAAGCTCCTGGTTGAAGAACGGAAATCCTGCTGGAATCCTACATTAAATATATCATGGCCACTTACCTATCTGTCTTAACCTGTGGTGGTTCTGGTCGTGCGGTGGTGTGGTGTGGTGTGGTGTCACGAAGCCCGCTTCCTCCCTCTATCCCGCCTTCCTCTAGTTCCTACACGTTGGAAGAAACTCCAGGGAGAGCTTGAGAAGTGCTGATGTGCCTGGACTACCATCTGAATATTCCTGGCATCCTTTCTGCCTTTCATGTAGCGCCATGTCTCTCTTTGCTTTCCCTTTTGCCTTCGACCACCATTTCATTTCCCGTTGATCCCGGTTCCTGTCTGTTGGTGCCTGTCTTTTGTTGTTTCCCTGATCTTGAGGCTTTCCTTTTGCCACCTCCACTAACCCCCTGGTCTTTTTTCATTTCGCGTCAGTCTTTGGCTGGATTGACCTCACCATCTCTTCTCTACTCCACCTTATCCACTTTGTACTCTTCGAGGATGGAGTTCAGGGGCAGCTTCAGCTCCGCTTGGTGACAGTATAGTGCAACGTCAGTGAGTAGTAGGGTGCAACGTCGACGAGAAGTAGAATGCAACGTCAGTGAGAAGTAAGTGTGACGTCAGTGAAGAGCAGAGTGCAACGTCAGTGAGATGTGTAATGCAACGTCAGTGAGAAGTAAGTGTGACGTCAGTGAAGAGTAGAGTGCAACGTCAGTGATATGTGGAATGCAACGTCAGTGAGAAGTAAATGCAACGTCAGTAAGAAGTAAATGCAATGCCAGGGAGAAGTAAGTGCAACGTCAGTGAAAAGTAGAGCGCAACATAGTGAAAAGAAGATTGCAACAGAGAGAAACACCAGTGAAAAGCAGAGCGCAACATCAGTGAAAAGTAGAGTGCAACATCAGTGAAAAGTAGATTGCAACATTCAGCGAAAAGTAGAGCGCAACATTCAGTGAGACCATTTCCTTGCGTACTCGTTGATTTTGGCCCCCTAGTGATTCCATTGTGCTAATGCCGATAGTCTGTTTCGGTAGAGGAGCTTCGGGATCAGCATGGACTGCTTGCACCAGAGATGTTGCGCTTGCCAGGGAGCCCACACTGGTCTATTATTTGTTGGCTATTCACTGCCATTTGTTTGGTTTCCTTTCCCCTGTTTGTGTCTTTCAAAGAGGCATCATACTACCTTTTGACCAATCTTCTGCCCTTGTCGGCTGCAGTGAACGTAACTGTTTCTCATACTTTCATTTTCGCAGAGAGAGAGAGAGAGAGAGAGAGAGAGAGAGAGAGAGAGAGAGAGAGAGAGTTCATGGTTTCTTTCTAACGTTGTTAATTTTCTGTATCACTGGTCGTAATTCATTCAAGACAGGAAAGAAATTGACTGGAGTGCAGGATCATACAAATCCAACGAACGAAATGCATGCATTATATTTGAGAGAGAGAGAGAGAGAGAGAGAGAGAGAGAGAGAGAGAGAGAGAGAGAGAGAGAGAGAGAGAGAGAGAGAGCTTCCCTAAATGTTTCACGTACCTATCTGTTGATTTGTATTTTAGCAGCATTGTGGCAGTGACATTCTGGCTTTCTCACTCTCAGTCCATTCTAACACCCCCCACCTCTCTCTTGTTCATTGTTTTTTTTTTTCTCTCTCTCTCTCTCTCTGTTTCTCATGGTATCCGTATCCGTATCTCTTTGTTTTCTCTCTCTCTCTCTCTCTCTCTCTCTCTCTCTCTCTCTCTGTTTCTCATGGTATCCGTATCCGTATCTCTTTGTTTCTCTCTCTCTCTCTTGTTTTTTTTTTCCTCTCCTCCTTTCCCTCCCCTCTGTCTGGTGTCTGTCTGTCTGTCTCTCTCTTCTTCCCTCTCTCCAGCCTGCAAGTCCAAGACAACCAGCCATGCGGCCGTGGAGCGGGCACTGACGACAGTGGACAGAGAAGTAAGTAATTCATTGCCTGACGGACATGGGCGGTCAGTTTACGCCCTGCCAGGAGGAGACCACTCCACGTGCGCGCCTACCACAGCTGCTGCTGCCCTGCACCTGCCGCGGTCAGTGGGCGGAGGAAGCAGGCGGTCAGGGCTGCAGCCACGACAACGCCAATGAGAACTGACCGCCACCGGACAGGGTGTCATGAGTAAAGCATCCGTCTTGTCTCCTGGCCGTGTCTTTGTGTCTGGCGGGTGAAGTTCATTGGAGACCTGCCTTCGTTCGTCACCGCCGTCAACATCGCCCACTTAATGGCCCTGTCCTCTTCTTCGTTGCTGGAAAGTGGACACCAGGCTTCGGAAATCCAGAATCACTTTTCTCGTAGACTCTCACTGGCAGATGCGCCGTGAAGGTTTTGACAGGGGAAAGTGTTTGCGAGGACTTAAAAAGATGATCAGTTTGACCGTGCTGTCTCTGATGATATATCTGAATTGTACATCCATAAAAGGATTGGGTGTTTGTGAGAGCTCTCACTGAACAGTTTCACTGTTCTCACTCTGGTAAGATGTCTGGAGGCTGGTAGAAGTAGAACAAGAAGGGAAACATAGGAAGAGTCAGGGGAATATCGGACAACGGAGATGAAAGTGGGAAAAGGAAGGGGGAAGCGGGAAAAGGTAGCGTTAAGTGGGAAAGGGTAAGGGGAATGGGGAAAGGTAGGGGGAAGTAGGAAAAAGTAGCGTTAAGTGGGAAAGGGTAAGGGGAATGGGGAAAGGTAGGGGGAAGTAGGAAAAAGTAGCGTTAAGTGGGAAAGGGTAAGGGGAATGGGGAAAGGTAGGGGGAAGTAGGAAAAAGTAGCGTTAAGTGGGAAAGGGTAAGGGGAATGGGGAAAGGTAGGGGGAAGTAGGAAAAAGTAGCGTTAAGTGGGAAAGGGTAAGGGGAATGGGGAAAGGTAGGGGGAAGTAGGAAAAAGTAGCGTTAAGTGGGAAAGGGTAAGGGGAATGGGGAAAGGTAGGGGGAAGTAGGAAAAAGTAGCGTTAAGTGGGAAAAGGTAGGGGTAAATGGGAAAAGGTTGGTTGAGCTTAGAAAAGGTAGGGGGAAGTAGGAAAAGTAGGGGGAAGTAGGAAAAGTAGGGGGAAGTAGGAAAAGTAGGGGGAAGTGGGAAAAGGTAGGGGGAAGTAGGAAAAGTAGGGGGAAGTAGGAAAAGTAGGGGGAAGTGGGAAAAGTAGGGGGAAGTGGGAAAAGGTAGGGGGAAGTAGGAAAAGGTAGGGGGAAATGGGAAAAGGTAGGGGGAAGTAGGAAAAGGTAGGGGGAAGTGGGAAAAGGTAGGGGGAAGTGGGAAAAGGTAGGGGGAAGTGGGAAAAGGTAGGGGGAAATGGGAAAAGGTAGGGGGAAGTGGGAAAAGGTAGGGGGAAAGTGGGAAAAGGTAGGGGGAAATGGGAAAAGGTAGGGGGAAGTGGAAAAGGTAGGGGGAAGTGGGAAAAGGTAGGGGGAATGGGAAAAGGTAGGGGGAAGTGGAAAAGGTAGGGGGAAGTGGGAAAAGGTAGGGGAAGTGGGAAAAGGTAGGGGGAAGTGGGAAAAGGTAGGGGGAAATGGGAAAAGGTAGGGGGAAGTGGGAAAAGGTAGGGGGAAGTAGGAAAAGGTAGGGGGAATGGGAAAGGTAGGGGGAATGGGAAAAGGTAGGGGGAAGTGGGAAAAGGTAGGGGGAAATGGGAAAAGGTAGGGGGAAAGGGAAAAGGTAGGGGGAAAGTAGGGGGAAGAAAAGGTAGGGGGAAATGGGAAAAGGTAGGGGGAAAGGTAGTGGGAAAAGGTAGGGGGAAATGGGAAAAGGTAGGGGGGAAAGTAGGAAGGAAAGGTAGGGGGAAATGGGAAAAGGTAGGGGGAAATGGGAAAAGGTAGGGGAAGTGGGAAAAGGTAGGGGGAAGTGGGAAAAGGTAGGTAGGGGAAAAGGTAGGGGAAATGGAAAAGGTAGGGGGAAATGGAAAAGGTGGGGATGGGAAAAGGTAGGGGGAAGTAGGAAAAGTAGGGGGAAAGTGGGAAAAGGTAGGGGGAATGGGAAAGGTAGGGGAAAAAAGGTAGGAATGGAAAGTAGGGAATGGGAAAAGGTAGAAGTGGGAAAAGGTAGGAAGTGGGAAAAGGTAGGGGGAATGGGAAAAGGTAGGGGGAAAGTGGGAAAAGGTAGGGGGAATGGAAAAGGTAGGGGGAAGTGGGAAAAGGTAGGGAAGTGGGAAAAGGTAGGGGGAAATGGGAAAAGTAGGGGAAGTAGGAAAAGTAGGGGAAGTAAGGGAAAAAGGTAGGGGAAAGTAGGAAAAGTAGGGGGGAAAGTAGGAAAGTAGGGGGAAGTAGGAAAAGGTAGGGGGAAGTAGGAAAAGGTAGGGGAAGTGGGAAAAGGTAGGGGGAAGTAGGAAAAGGTAGGGGAAAGGAAAAGGTAGGGGAAGTAGGAAAAGTAGGGGGAAGTGGGAAAAGGTAGGGGGAAGTGGAAAAGGTAGGGGAAAGGGAAAAGGTAGGGGAATGGAAAAGTAGGGAGGAAGTGGAAAAGGTAGGGGGAAGTGGGAAAAGGTAGGGGGAAGTAGGAAAAGGTAGGGGAAGTAGGAAAAGGTAGGGGGAAGTGGGAAAAGGTAGGGGGAAGTAGGAAAAGGTAGGGGGAAAGTGGGAAAAGGTAGGGGGAAGTAGGGAAAAGGTAGGGGGAAGTGGAAAAGGTAGGGGAATGGAAAAGTAGGGGGAATGGAAAAGGTAGGGGGAAGTGGGAAAAGTAGGGGAAGGAAAGTAGGGGAAGTGGGAAAAGGTAGGGGGAAGTGGGAAAAGGTAGGGGGAAGTGGGAAAAGGTAGGGGGAAGTGGGAAAAGGTAGGGGGAAGTGGAAAAGGTAGGGGGAATGGAAAAGTAGGGGGAAGTAGGAAAGGTAGGGGGAAGTGGGAAAAGGATAGGGGGAAGTGGGAAAAGGTAGGGGGAAGTGGGAAAAGGTAGGGGGAAGTGGGAAAAGGTAGGGGGAAAGTGGGGAAAAGGTAGGGGGAAGTGGGAAAAGGTAGGGGGAGAAAGTGGGAAAAGGTAGGGGGAAGTAGGAAAAGGTAGGGGGAAGTGGGAAAAGGTAGGGGAAGGGAAAAGTGGGGAATGGAAAAGGTAGGGGGAAGGAAGTAGGGGAAAAAGGTAGGGGGAAATGGGAAAAGGTAGGGGTAAGTAGGAAAAGGTAGGGGGAAGTGGGAAAAGGTAGGGGGAAATGGGAAAAGGTAG
>CM065723.1:61386037-61388537 GCA_033310375.1 Conus canariensis
GTGTGTTTTGTGTGTGTGTGTGTGTGTGTGTGTGTGTGTGTGTGTGTGTGTGTGTGTGTGTGCGCACATCCTTTCAGTCATTTTTTACATTTTGTATGACTTTTTTCTTATCTTCGTCCTTGTCTACCTCATAGCTTGCTGAATGTGTAAAGTAAATTTCGTGTTCAATCCACTTTGATTTGGAACTTTTAACTGAGAGAGAGAGAGAGAGAGAGAGAGAGAGAGAGAGAGAGAGAGAGAGAGAGAGAGAGAGAGAGAGAGAGAGATGGCTTTCAAATGATGTGACAGGTTCATTTGATTCATTACTGTCCCCCCTGGCGCAAATAATATACTAGCGCGCCAACCTACGCTGTCTAGCAGAACCATAAACATCGGGCAAGGTGTATGCGATCCTCTCAGGGGTGGAAACAGGAAAGGGGATGAGGGTGGGAGGGGGGGAACAGTTAATGGGAGAGAGGTAGGGCTGGGGTGGGGAGGTGTGGGAGGAGGTGTGGAGGAGTCTGTATTACAATGACGTGTGTGTGTGTGTGTGTGTGTGTGTGTGTGTGTGTGTGTGTGTGTGTGTGTGTGTGTGTGTGTGACAAGGACATAGCCTACGACATTGCTGTGTGTACATGACAAAGACACATGGTGTGGCAAGGTCGGTTACACAGAAGATAAAAGAACTCCCGAAGGCTGAAGATGATTTATTCCTTCTCTCTCTCTCTCTCTCTCTCTCTCTCTCTCTCTCTCTCTCTCTCTCTCTCTCTCTCTCAAAAATACGTAGTGTGAAACACACTCCTCAACCTAAATGGATGACCGGGGAAAGACAAACTGCCATATTCTTTCGTGAAGATCTTTTTGAGATAGAAAAGAAATCCGATGAATTAAAAACACAAAAGCGAAATAGGGTAAGGTAAATCCAGGATCTTGTTTCTACAATACTCAAAGTCAATATGGACAGCTATTGCTGAACTTACGAATAAAACATCCTAATCCAAGACATGTCACATAAGCAACGTCACTCCAAACGAACTCAATAAATCTTTCACAAGTGTGGCAGAAAGTACCATGAAACAAAATCACATTTAACTAAATAATCTTGAAAGTTTACAATAGTCTGCAAATCCAAGAATATTCATTCCCAACTGTCGGTATCCTTAACGTCTGTAACTAATGTGTACTCTTCCTTATGTCGTTTGAAGGAGACAGGAAGTCGTGGATTTGATATTGAAAGTAAAATTCTAAAACGTACAGCCCCAATCATATCTAAAACACTTACTTATATTTACAATTAGTGCATTGAAAATTGTCATTTTCAGAGACAGTTCAAAGTTGCAAAAGTCATTCCCATCTGCAAATCAAGCAACAATTCTAAACCAACCAATTACAGACGGATATCCCCACCCCCATTTCTTTTTTTACTAGTATCATCGAAACCTTTAGAAAAGCACACAAGTAAACACACGATCATCCGGAAATGGTATAATTTACTGAGTGATAGTCAATCTGATTTCAGGAAAAATAATCCATGCCAGACTGCTCTGGCAAACCTCAGTAGAGAACTGACTGGCATATGTATATTTACGAAAGTAATTTTTGTGGGGCACTGTCTGTTGATTTTGTCCAGGCGTTTGATATCATAGACCACAGGTTATTATGCACAAAAAAAAAAAAAAAACCACACACACACACACAAAAAACATTATTGTATAGCGTAACAGGAAACGCGCTCCAGCTAATGTCATCGTTCCTAGACAGTCGTCAGCAAAATGTCTGTCTTCATTCTTCAACACCCAGTATATAATCTGTCAGATATGGAGTACCCCAGGGTTCAGTTTTAGATCTTCTCCTATTTTCTCTCTATGTAAACGATCCCCTTCTTCATATTGAAAAACCTTGTGAACTTTTCTATGATGACATGACGATTCATACAAAAATCTCAAACCTTAATCCTTTGTTTGCATCATTACGAAAGTCCGTGGACATCTTAAGTGAATGGTACAGTGTGAATCATATGTCATTAAACCCCAAGAAGACTAAAATCATGCTCATAACAATTCGTCAAAGACTGCAAAATATAAAACACTCCCTTCTATTTTTATCAACAGTGTAAAAACTCACGAAGTAGACAATCATCGTATACTATGCGTACTGATTCACCATATTTTTTCATGGACTGCTCACATCAAAACATGCTGCAAAACAGTATCTAGACAAACTTGTCAGTTATGCAGCACTGAGCATCTTTTTTTTGACACTCGTGTCAAATAATTATTCCTGAATGCCTTCATGCTCTCTTCAATCAGTTACTGTTCGACACTGTTTGACTCAACCAGCACAAATCAATGAAACTTTTAATCAGCATATACTCACGCGCCCTTTAAGCAGTTCGTCTCTTCTGAAATAATCGAGCCTTACTGAGTCGGATTATGCTCAAGTTGGAGTTCTTCCTATAAGAGAGACTGCCGTCGATAAACAAACGTTCATGCAAAAAAACCCAAAAAAACAAAACAAAAAA
>CM065723.1:61398537-61406037 GCA_033310375.1 Conus canariensis
ACCTTCACCCGATGAACGACGCTGGGCCTGACCTTCACCTGATGAACAACATAGGATCTGACCTTCACCTGATGAACAACACTGGACCTGACCTTCACGTGATGAACGACGCTGGGTCTGACCTTCTCCTGATGAACAACAATGGACCTGACCTTCACCTGATGAACAACACTGGACCTGACCTTCACGTGATGAACGACGCTGGGTCTGACCTTCTCCTGATGAACAACAATGGACCTGACCTTCACCTCACGAACGACGCTGAATCTGACCTTTTTTGATGAACGACGCTGGACCTGGCCTTCACGTGATGAACAATTTTGGGCCTAACCTTCACCTCACGAACGACGCTGGATCTGACCTTCACCCGATGATCAGCACTGGATCTGACCTTCATCTGATGAACGACGCATGGTCTGACCTTCACCTGATGTACATCGCTGGATCTGACCTTCACCTGATGAACGATGCTGGACCTGGCCTTCACCTGATGAACAACACTGGACCTGACCTTCACCTGATGAACGACGCATGATCTGACCTTCACCTAATGAACAACGCTGCATCTGACCTTCGCCTGATGAACAACGCTGGATCTGAACTTTATCTAAATTGACGACACTGGATCTGACCTTCACCTGATGAACAACACTGGACCTGACTTTCACCTGATCAACAACACTGGACCTGACCTTCACCTGATGAACAGCACTAGATCTGAACTTTATCTAAATGGACGACACTGGACCTGAGCTTTATCTAAATGGACGATACTGGACCTGAGCTTTATCTAAATGGACGATACTGGACCTGAGCTTTATCTAAATGGACGACACTGGACCTGAGCTTTATCTAAATGGACGATACTGGACCTGAGCTTTATCTAAATGGACGACACCGGACCTGAGCTTTTTTTTTTTTTTTTCCTTTTTTTTTCTTCTTTCCCCTTTTTTTTTCTTTTTTTTCCCCCCTTTTTTTCCCTTTTTTTCCTGTGGCATCAGTTATCGGATCAATGGAGCACCTAAGGCGGTGATTTTTTTTTCTTTTCTTTTTTTTTTCCCCCTAAGGCCGAAATCCACCTCTTCATTTTTTGGTGCTTCACACTGTCCTCTTCATCTGCCAAAAAAAACAAAAAGCAAAAAAAAAAAAAAGAAAAAAAAAGAAAAAAAAAGTAATTTCCACTACTAGTTTTCTTTCGCTTTTTTTTTTTTTTTTTCCTTTCCTTTTTTTTTTCTCCAAGCAGTCCCTTTCACACCATGCGTAGTCTGTATGTGCTCTTACAAATGGACATAGTCTTGCTGATTTTAGTGTTTTGGTGTTTGATACAAAATGTCTGGGTTTATTAATGTTCTAATGTGTGGTGTACTGGCACTCTCACACTGATCATGCGCTGCTTATACAAAGAGAACAACATAAATGAAACAAAGGACTTAATACTTAATTATTTTTTTTCTTTCTTTTTTTTTTTTTTCCTCAGATTTTCCCAAAGAGAGAGAGAGAGAGAGAGAGAGAGAGAGAGAGAGAGAGAGAGAGAGAGACAGACAGACAGACAGACAGACAGACAGACGGACAGAGGCGGCATCATAGAGCTGTATGTAGAGTTTGTTTCAAATCGTCCCACCAGTTGGCTATTCCCGAAGAGGCCAACCTTGCAGCGAAACGAAACCGGACCTGAGCTTAATCTAAATGGACGACACTGGACCTGAGCTTTATCTAAATGGACGACATTAGACCTGAGCTTTATCTAAATGGACGACACTGGACCTGAACTTTATATCAAGGGACGACACTGGACCTGAGCTTTATGTCAATGGACGAAATAAGCAAAGATTAAACTCTCTCTTATGTACTTGAAGAAACCATTAAAAAATCTATTAAGAAAACAAAACAACAACAACAACAAAAAACACAAAAAAAACAAGAAACACAAACACGCACAATCGTACATAGATAGTGGAGCATAGTGCCAAAGAAAAAGTGTAATGATTATGTACTGACAACAATGCACCCACCATATAACTACTTGAAAACTAGACAGACCTACTTGTTCTCACTTGTTCCCAGAAGACAGCATGATGATTTTTACTGTTGGTGAAAGTCAACATTGAAAAAAAAACGTTTGGACTATATCTTACCCTCTGATCACGCGCACTGCTGGTATTTTGAAAATATTGACATTCCCGAATATTGTCTAGATCAATCAATGGGTACAAATTTTATATAGAACACATGCACAATACAACAAGAGCAGCAACGAGCTTAAAGTTTATGGTCTGCTCTGCAGCATTCCATTGCACAGCTGGCTGTCTTGACGGTTGTAGTAACCAACAAACATTATTTGTTTTTATACAGTAACAAACTAGTTATGCTTTATGTTCATCTTTGCGTAGGTCATATACATTGACTTGAAGAAAATCTTCTTCAAATACGTGAACGAAATCAACATGAACTTACAGTTTTTTCGTTTTGATTTTGCAGTCGTTATTTTTAATTCAAGCTTATTTGAAAAAAAAAATAACGACTCCTCTAGAATTCGATTGAAAGGAAACAAAGACACATTTCTACCCCAGCCGAGCTTGACTTATTTGCAGAAAAAACAAAATGAGTAGCTGATCCAAATATTTCTGTCATCCTGAAGTTTTGTTTTCTTTCTTTTTTTCTTAACAATTTTACCGGGACAAAGTCATCATTCAGGGATGAATCTGCACCCGAAAGGCAGATATGAAACGGGAGGATTCACTTTGAGGTCATCTAGAGTAGACATAAAGAAAATTGTTACAGAAAACAAGTCTCTACATGTCTTTATAGGAGGATCAATCCAGTACAGACAAAGACGACAATCTAATCCAGGAATAGCAAGAAGTCGTTAGCGAGAGAATGTTGATAGGGAGATCAGTTTAGTGAAGAATAAGAGAAACATATTACGGCAAAAACGCCTCCCCAAATGCTGGGAGAATCTATTGAGAATCCGGTCAGGTGTACTAACAAATATGGAAAATTCCCGAGCAAAGAAACAAAGAAGAACAACAAACAGCTAAAGTAAAGGAATCTTAGTTTGGAAGACACAGGTGCTGAAGAAGAAGAAGAAGAAGAAGAAGAAGAAGAAGAAGTAGAAGAAGAAGAAAGAAAGAAAGAAAGAAAGAAAGACGGAAAGGAAGAAGGAAAGGAAGAAGGAAAGGAAGGAATGAAGGAAAGAAAGGAAGGATGGAAGGAAAGAGAGAAAGAAACAAACAAAGAAACAAAAAGGAAGAAAACCTGGAAAGCGATGGACAGTTGCTGTGTGGACAAATGGCGGAACCCTTTGATTTATAGCTGTATGTGCGTGTGCTTCTAGGCACGTGCACTATCCACGTGCTTAGCCCTCACGTTGCACCGTTCAGAAAAGAGCACAGAGAGACAGTAACAGTTCAAAATAATCATGGCTGCACTATGGAGACGGAAGGCCTGGCGATGTGACAGGGCGAGGCCTGCATGCTGCACGTGCTGCACTGACCACAGGCCGAGAGACGTCCATCAGGGGCATATGCCAAAGGTCGCCCACCTCAGAGCTCAGCATTCCACATAGCAGTGATCGCCACACTCTACCACATACGGTGTGGTGTCTTACTGTAGGAATAGTATGGTATATATTATGGTGTGGTATCCTACTGTAGAATTGATATGGTATATATCATGGCGTGGTGCCTTACTGTACTATTAATATAGTATAATATGATGGTGTGGTGTCTTATTGTAGGATTAGTAAAGTATCATATGATGGTGTGGTGTCTTACTGTTGTATGGTATGATATGATGGTGCGGTGTCTTACTGTTTGGTTAGTATAGTATATGATGGTGTGGTGTCTTCTTGTGGGATTAATAACGTATAATATGATGGTGTGGCGCCTTTATTATACGGTTAGTATAGTATAATATGACGGTGTTGTGTCTTAATGTAGGATAAGTAATGTATGATATGATGGTGTGGTGACTTTATAGGGTTAGTATAGTATAATATGATGGTGTGGTGTCTTACTGTAGAAGTATGATCTTGTAGGACTAGTAATGTATAATATGATGGTGTGGTGTCTTATTATAGGGTTAGTATAGTATAATATGATGGTGTGGTGCCTTACTGTAGGGTTATTATAGTATAATATGATGGTGTGGTGTCTTATTATAGGGTTAGTATAGTATAATATGATGGTGTGGTGCCTTACTGTAGGGTTAGTATGGTACAATATGATGGTGTGGTGCCTTACTGTAGGGTTATTATAGTATAATATGATGTTGTGGTGCCTTACTGTAGGGTTAGTATAGTATAATATGATGGTGTGGTGCCTTACTGTTGGGTTGTTATAGTATAATATGATGATGTGGTGTGTTGCTGTTGGATTAGTAAAGTATTGCATGACGATGTGGTGTCTTACTGCACGATCAGTTTAGTATTGTATGATGGTGTGGTGTCTTACTGTACGATCAGTATAGTATTGTATGATGGTGTGGTGTCTTACTGTACGATCAGTATAGTATTGTATGATGGTGTGGTGTCTTACTGTAGGACCAGTATAGTACTGTATGATGGTGTGGTGTCTTACTGTACGATCAGTATAGTATTGTATGATGGTGTGGTGTCTTACTGTAGGACCAGTATAGTACTGTATGATGGTGTGGTGTCTTACTGTAGGATCAGTATAGTATTGTATGATGGTGTGGTGTCTTACTGTAGGACCAGTATAGTACTGTATGATGGTGTGGTGTCTTACTGTACGATCAGTATAGTATTGTATGATGGTGTGGTGTCTTACTGTAGGACCAGTATAGTACTGTATGATGGTGTGGTGTCTTACTGTAGGATCAGTATAGTACTGTATGATGGTGTGGTGTCTTACTGTAGGACCAGTATAGTACTGTATGATGGTGTGGTGTCTTACTGTAGGACCAGTATAGTACTGTATGATGGTGTGGTGTCTTACTGTAGGATCAGTATAGTATTGTATGATGGTGTGGTGTCTTACTGTAGGACCAGTATAGTACTGTATGATGGTGTGGTGTCTTACTGTAGGATCAGTATAGTATTGTATGATGGTGTGGTGTCTTACTGTAGGACCAGTATAGTACTGTATGATGGTGTGGTGTCTTACTGTAGGATAAGTATAGTATTGTATGATGGTGTGGTGTCTTACTGTAGGACCAGTTTAGTATTGTATGATGGTGTGGTGTCTTACTGTAGGATCAGTATAGTATTGTATGATGGTGTGGTGTCTTACTGTAGGACCAGTTTAGTATTGTATGATGGTGTGGTGTCTTACTGTAGGATCAGTATAGTATTGTATGATGGTGTGGTGTGGTGTCTTTGTGTATGAAAATACAGTAGTGTATGATGGTGAGGTGTCTTTGTGTATGAAAAGTACAGTAGTGTATGATGGTGTGATATCTTAGTGTATGAAAGGTACAGTAGTGTATGACGGTGTGGTGTCTTTGTGCATGAAAACTACAGTAAAGAATGTTAGTGCACTGTTACATGAATGTTTACAGTAAGACTGAAAAACCATCTTTCTCTTGTACTCAAATAACCACTCTTTCGAAATACGATAATGTTACTTTTGGACAAATTAACCTTCAGGAGGAGAGAAGCAGCTACGCGACGTAGACTATTCAGTTGAGTCTGTAAACCAATAACAGTGTCTGATATCAAAACCACATCATCAGCTAATAAAAGAATAAACAACTCAAAAGCATCCAGTCAACAAAGCCCCATGTTTTCCATTGTTGATCACTTCAATTGCTAGCTCATTGATGAAGAGGGAAAATAGAACAGGACTGCAAGCATCACATTGCCTAACCCCAGCTGTACAGTGAATGTGATCTGCCAGTTTATCCCTTCAACGAACTCTGACTCTAACCACTTCTTAAATGCTTCTGATACATCTATAAAGTTTACCCTTAATATCTAAGCATGATTTGCCAAAGATTTCTATTGATGGAATCGAACGTTTTTTTCAAATCTATAAAAACGGCATACAATTTTCGATTATGAGAAAACTGCTTCTGAACAAGAGCCATCAAAGTAAAGATGTGGTCAACTGTTGATAACCTTTTTGAAACCAGCTTGATGATCACCAGTAATGTGTTCCTCAATCCATTCTTGCAATTTATTATTTATCATCATTCCATATATTCTACTGCTTATGTTACTAAAACCACCTTTTTTAAAGATAGGTATGATTATCGACTCCAGTCCAGTTATCCGGAAACATACCGTCATCAAACAGTTTATTGAAAAAGTTCAAGCAAAACTGCACAACTTGGGCAGAACAGTGTTTGGGTATAATACCATCAGGGCCCGCTGCTTTACGGGTTTTCAGCTTTTTAAATGCTAATAACACTTCTTCACTAATGGGACGGTTCATATAAACATCAGATTCATCTTCTACTCTCTCTTGATTTGGCTCATTGTCAGTATTTAACTTAACACAGATTAAATGTTAAA
Organism: Conus canariensis; assembly: GCA_033310375.1. NCBI lineage: Eukaryota > Metazoa > Mollusca > Gastropoda > Neogastropoda > Conidae > Conus > Conus canariensis. Next base: position 61,405,010 of record CM065723.1, read on the forward strand.
ACCACATGTCAGTTGGTATGTTATTTTTAGGTTGTTTCCTTTCTGGCGATATCTTATGAACTACGGTCCAAAACTCCTTCTGTGAATTTACAGATGCTACTAACTTATCTATTAATGATTTATTATGTTCTTTCTCTTTTCTCTTAAGTAAATGTTTATATTCACGCCTGGCTCTTACATACGCAGAGAGAGAGAGAGAGAGAGAGAGAGAGAGAGAGAGAGAGAGAGAGAGAGAGAGAGAGAGAGAATGGAAGTGGGATGGGTGACGGATGAGGGTGTGAGAGGGGGTGGGGGGTGGGGTGGATAGTGGATTTCTACCTGTGCATAGACCTTGCAGAATGTTCTTTTCGTCACTATGTAGTCACATTCTCCTCCATTTGAAATGGACTCGCCCAACTGCACACCCGTAGGTTCCAACATGACAGATGGCTGTGCATTTGGTGTGAAGAAGCACCTGCCTCTTATTGCACCGACTTTTTTTTCCGCCCATACTGTAACAGGAGCGACCAGCACACAGGTTTCCGCGACCTTTTGACCTTTTCCACCTCTCTTCTTCTTCGTCTTCTTCGTCTTCTTCTCCACTAACCCGCCCCCCTGTGTTCTGCCTCGTGTTCTTCTTTGTTGGTTGTGTGGTCTTTTGCTTCCCCAGCAGACAGAGCCATTGATGGCCATTGACAACACTGCTGGACTGGTCACCAGACCTAATCAGCGGGATGTGGACACTGTATGATGAAGGACAAGCATCACCTAATGACTTGAGGAACGGGGAGGGGGGGGGGGGGGAAGAGAGAGAGAGAGAGAGAGAGAGAGAGAGAGAGAGAGAGAGAGAGAGAGAGAACGCGCATGTGATCCTTTGACATTCTCTACTCCCCTCACCACGACCTCTCTCCCCCCCCTCCCCTGTACTCTCTCTCTCTCTCTCTCTCTCTCTCTCTCTCTCTCTCTCTCTCTCTCTCTCTCTCTCTCTTTCTCGCTATCGCTCGCTGAAAGCATGACGTAGCATTGTCCTCATTTGACGGGGAATGGTG
>CM065723.1:61411037-61416037 GCA_033310375.1 Conus canariensis
TAAACACGGTGCCAGAGGTTAGGGAAACTGACCTTCAGAGATACACAACTACATCCGCTTTCGAACTTAAAAACACTTCTGACAACCTGATAGAGTATAATAGGACAACCTGATAGAACACATTATGACAACATGAAAGAAGACATTATGACAACCTGATAGAACACATTATGACAACCTGATGGAGTACACTATGACAACCTGATAGAACACTGTATGACAACCTGATAGAGTATAATATGACAACCTGATAGAGTACATTATGACAACCTGATAGAACACATTATGACGCTCCTGACATAACACGCTATGACGACCTGATAGAACACATTATGACGATCCTGACATAACACGCTATGACGACCTGACAGAACACGTTATCACGACCTGATAGAACACATTATGACGGTCCTGACATAACACGCTATGACGACCTGATAGAACACATTATGACAGTCCTGACATAACACGCTATGACGACCTGATAGAACACATTATGACGGTAATGACATAACACGTTATGACGACCTGATAGAACACATTATGACGGTCCTGACATAACACGCTATGACGACCTGATAGAACACATTATGACGGTCCTGACATAACACGCTATGAGACCTGATAGAACACGCTATGACGACCTGATAGAACACATTATGACGGTCCTGGCATAACACGCTATGACGACTTGATAGAATACATTATGACGCTCCTGACATAACACGCTATGACGACCTGATAGAACACATTATGACGGTCCTGACATAACACGCTATGACGACCTGATAGAACACATTATGACGGTCCTGACATAACACGCTATGACGACCTCATAGAACAAGTTATGACGGTCCTGACATAAAACACTATGACGACCTGATAGAACACGTTATGACGGTCCTGACATAACACGCTATGACGGTCCTGACATAACACGCTATGACGACCTGATAGAACACATTATGACGGTCCTGACATAACACACTATGACGACCTGATAAAACACATTATGACGGTCCTGACATAACACGCTATGACGACCTGATAGAACACATTATGACGGTCCTGACATAACACGCTATGACGACCTGATAGGACACATTATGACGGTCCTGACATAACACGCTATGACGACCTGATAGAACACATTATGACGCTCCTGACATAACACGCTATGACGACCTGATAGAACACATTATGATGGTCCTGACATAACACGCTATGACGACCTGATAGAACACGCTATGACGACCTGATAGAACACATTATGACGGTCCTGACATAACACGCTATGACGACCTGATAGAACACATTATGACGGTCCTGACATAACACGCTATGACGACCTGATAGAACATATTATGACGGTCCTGACATAACACGCTATGACGACCTGATAGAACATATTATGACGGTCCTGACATAACACGCTATGACGACCTGATAGAACACATTATGACGGTCCTGACATAACACACTATGACGACCTGATATAACCGTAATAACGACCTGGTAAAAACACACTTTGTCAGCCTGATAGAACACATTACGACAACCTGGTAGAACCGTTATACTAAATTGATATACCACGTAATGACGACCTGATAGAACACACTATGAGACCTGATAAAACACATTATGACGAGCTGATAGAAAACATTATGACGAGCTGATAGAACACATTATGACGACCTAGTAGAACACATCATCATGACCTGACAGAGCCGTTATAACCGCCTGACAGGACACATTATGATGACCTGACAAAATAAGATTACAACGACCTGATAGAATACACTATCACGACCTGTCCCTAATAGAACACATACTGACGACCTGATAGAGCCGTTATAACCGCGTGACAGGACACATTATGACGACCTGACGAAATAGATTATAACGACCTGGTAGAACGCACTATCACAACATGTCTCTAATGGAACACATATTGACGACCTGATAGAGCCGTTATAACCGCGTGACAGGACACATTATGACGACCTGACGAAATAAGATTACAACGACCTGATAGAATACACTATCACGACCTGTCCCTAATAGAACACATACTGACGACCTGATAGAGCCGTTATAACCGCGTGACAGGACACATTATGACGACCTGACGAAATAGATTATAACGACCTGGTAGAACGCACTATCACGACATGTCTCTAATGGAACACATATTGACGACCTGATAGAGCCGTTATAACCGCGTGACAGGACACATTATGACGACCTGACGAAATAGATTATAACGACCTGGTAGAACGCACCATCACGACATGTCTCTAATGGAACACATATTGACGACCTGATAGAGCCGTTATAAACGCGTGACAGGACACATTATGAAGACCTGACGAAATAAGATTACAACGACCTGATAGAATACACTATCACGACCTGTCCCTAATGGAACACATATTGACGACCTGATAGAGCCGTTATAACCGCGTGACAGGACACATCATGACGACCTGACAAAATAGATTATAACGACCTGGTAGAACGCACTATCACGACCCGATGAAACAGATTATAACAACATGATAGAACACATTATGACGACCCGAGATAACATATGACGACCTGCTAGAATACGTTATAAACGACATGATAGGACACATCACGACGACCTGACATAACTTTTAAAATGACGTGATAGAACACAACATGACGACCTGATGGAACATTATGACGACCTGATAGAACACGTGATGATAATCTGGTAGAACACATTCTTACGATCAGATAGAACCGTTGTAGTGACCTGACAGAACACATTAACTAGACCTGTTAGAACACATTTTGACGACCTGACAGAACACATTAACTATTTGACGACCTGACAGAACACATTAACTAGACCTGTTAGAACACATTTTGACGACCTGAAAGAACACATTAACTAGACCTGTCAGAACACATTTTGACGACCTGATAGAACACATTAACTAGACCTGTCAGAACACATTTTGACGACCTGATAGAACACATTAACTAGACCTGTCAGAACACATTTTGACGACCTGATAGAACACATTAACTAGACCTGTCAGAACACATTTTGACGACCTGATAGAACACATTAACTAGACCTGTCAGAACACATTTTGACGACCTGAAAGAACACATTAACTAGACCTGTCAGAACACATTTTGACGACCTGAAAGAACACATTAACTAGACCTGTCAGAACACATTTTGACGACCTGAAAGAACACATTAACTAGACCTGTCAGAACACATTTTGACGACCCGAAAGAACACATTAACTAGACCTGTCAGAACACATTTTGACGACCTGAAAGAACACATCATGGCGACTTGATATTGATTGCTCCCTCTGAACTGTCAGCTTGGAACTAGCGAACCTCCAATCTGGAATGTCAACACTCTTGGTGGTGATCAGGGTGGAATCAAATCGGGCCTACTCGTGTTTCTCCCGAAGGCTTGGGCAGATCAGTTCCAGCATTGTGTACAATTTATAATAGGTTTCACTCTTATAACTGATTCAGAACATCTGCTGTCTTAATGCCAACCTAAAAGTGATACACATGCACCCTGCGGGCTGGTGGACAGATTTATTATTCACTGGCTCAGTTACCGTTAATGTATATTTTGTGGAGAGAGAGAGAGAGAGAGAGAGAGAGAGAGAGAGAGAGAGAGAGAGAGAGAGAGAGAGAGAGAGAGATGTATCTTTAATAAAACCGGAAATTTCTAGAAAGCTTTCCCCCTTGTCATTGAGCTGGAAGCGCTTTACAATAAACGTAAATAACATGGATACAAATCACACATCTAACACATTAATACACATCATATATCTAACATTAATACACATCACGCGTCTTCCAAAGGGAAATAAGCTATATTTAAAAACATAAAAAAAAGGAAAAAGAGAGCACATCCTTATATAGTACATGTTCACACACACACACACACACACACACACACACACACACACACACACACACACACACTCTCTCTCTCTCTCTCTCTCTCTCTCTCTCTCTCTCTCTCTCATCACATGCTCCATAACTGAAAGTCTTGAGACAGTGTATCATGTTAACAGGCACTTTACAAGATTTGAATTCAGTAGACAGGTGAAGATTGTGAAGTAAACTGTTTCAGACAGATAGAAAACGACAAAGAAGATTCACCGAAGGATTTGGATTTTACGCGAAGACCAAAGAACCACTGTGAATCATAGCATGATCAGAGCTGACGTTGGGGTGCCTTAATCTGAAATAACCTCTGCAGATAATGAGAAGCAGCGCCTGTTAGGCATCAGTTCAGTTCAGGTACGAGATTTTAACGTCTGTTGATCATCGATGATATTAGACGATATTAAAAGGCTACAGAGATCACTAAGAATGTTAGACCTACTGTCTCTGGTCATTGTCTCTCACATCTCTCCTTCACATGTTAGAAGACACTCCACTGAGAATACTTATGGAAATACTTAAAAACAAACAAACAAACAAACAAACAAAATCACAAGTCTGCCCAACTCTGACTGAGCAATAACATGTGTGATGTTCGTAATACATGTGTCATATAAAGCAAGGTCAATGCTTTCAAAATGTGCAGCATTCATACTTTTCAATTTGTATCACCCTGTTCAAATTGGGCAGTCTAGTAGTATCTGATGGACAAAAAAAATTCCCTGAATATACACCTAACACCAGGAGAGAATTTTGTGTTCCATGTGCTTAGCCTAAGTTAGCCTATCATGGAGCTGAAGGCCAGGACAGTGACCCTATATAGAAAAATGCATAAATCGGATACCAATGATTGAAGCGCAGGAACTGGGGTATGTGGTCAGTCTTCAATGGTTCTGATGATCAACCTTGCCGCTGCGTTTTGAACGTTTTGACATTCCTGCATCAGGTACTGAAGACAAACGATCGGCAGTGAGTTACAATGATTCAGTGTGGACAAGACAAGAGAACATATCAAAGTTTGAGTCGCTTGAGTTGTCAAAAGGTGT
>CM065723.1:61423537-61428537 GCA_033310375.1 Conus canariensis
CTGCTACTTGCTGATAATACTGTGTTTACTGAGAGTGACAGCGGTCTACAGGGCCTAGGTTTTGTGCAGGAAAACCCAAGGATCCGACTTTTTCCGGACTTCGGAAAAGGTGGAAACCAATCGTCCTCAGAAAAAATTGTTTGGGAAAAACAAAACAAAACAACCAAACAGAACAAAAAACACCTGACAAGTTGTAAAACACAAACAAATATATTGAATTCTACCTTTCTACTAGACTTTAATTTCCTAGATTTCTAAGACTTCTGCAGATCGAGGCAGGATAGCCATGTCGGCAATAATCACAGTACTTTGAACAGTAGATGAGAATTCCTCCCAGGTGCTTTGTTTGGTTTTGAATCGGGACGTGACGACAACAGCAACAACAACAATAACAAGTCATTTATATCATGATCAAGACTACAGGCCATTTTGTTGTCAAGCGTTCGACAGGAAATGAATTATTCTCTTTGTAAGCCCGGAATAGGCCCTATACAGATTTGACAAAAGCGATTCTTGCAGATAAATGTTCTGCCATTGTTCAGTGCTTACTTTAATCTGAACTCGTAAAAAGCCGAATGTAACGTTCACAAAGCTCTTACCTTGCAAAAAAAAAAGAAAAAAAAAGAAAAAGAAAAAAAAAGAGCGTGTTAGTAACATTTAAGTGAATTTATACTGTGAGGTGTCTTTTTCTTTTGTTCACTCCAGTTGTTATATACCACAAGCCTGACAAATAAACATGTTTTGACTTTTAATTCTGACTCGTCTCTGTCTCTTCTTCTTTCATGGAACCCGAGTTGTAGGAACATGAATGGGAACTGTACGGCAGATCGTATAAACATTGTTTGGAACGGGGGAAACGAAAGATCTACTGAAAACATCCACTCAAGTGGACCGCAATTACTGAAACCTCATTCTCCTTTCCACCCCCGACAGATTGCTCTCTCTCTCTCTCTCTCTCTCTCTCTCTCTCTCTCTCTCCTTCCCTCTCTCTCTCTCTCTCTCTCTCTCTCTCTCTCTCTCTCTCTCTCTCTCTCTCATTCACGATGGAAATAGATATAAAAGGCTTAATTAAATCTGCCGATCAGAGCAGCTCGACCCTTGCCAGCAATCTGACCCACCAGAACATGGCTGCTGGCGGTCATCGCGCGCCTCGTGTTGCTGTGTAACGCCTTCTCTGCCTTCCTGAGTCTTTTCACTCTCTGCTCTCTGTCTTCCTGCCACCCGACCTACCCCGGGTGGTGGTGGAGTGAGGGGGGGGGGTAGGTGGTGATGGTGGGGGAAACAGAGGTGTCGGGTGACTGAAGACAACACGTGATAGGGTGTCACCTGCACACTGATAATCGTTGGCGCTGTCGTCGCCTCTTCCCGTGGTTCTTCGTAATTAGACACTGTTGACTTCCTGTCGCACCCGGAAATGGGGGCATTGCCACCGCTCCCCCCCCCCCTCTCTCTCTCTCTCTATCCGTGGCTGTGGCTATGACACGTCAGCAGCTGTGGAGGGAACGACGAGTCCTGGGCGCCTCCGATAAATCGTGTGAAGAGGTGAAGAAGGCAAGCAGGCTGTATCAAAGAACTGATGTTTACGCCTTCTTCCAGCTTCCCTCACACGGTTGTTTGCATGGAAGTACACACGTATGCACAGAGACACAAACTGAAACAAAAAAGTGCGTACGTGCAAACCCGTATCTACGCACACAAACACACACAGACCGTACGCAGTATATACACACTCACACACAGCACCCTTAGAGACACATACAACACACACACACACACACACACACACACACACACATGGAGAGAGAGAGAGAGAGAGAGAGAGAGAGAGAGAGAGAGAGAGGGGGGAAGGAATGAGAGAGAGAGAGAGAAAGAGTGAGTGAGACAGAGACAGAGACACAGACAGAGCGCACCTGTGCCGTCATTGACTGAACGGCGTAAAACTGGTCGAAGCAAAACCGAGCGGCCAAACCAGCCCACGCCTTAAGAGTCATCGGCTGCTGACGAGACACTGTCCAGAGACTCATTTCCCGGCAGCAGGAAGACCGGCCACTGCCAGGCTTTGTGTCCACGGAGACTGCCCTCCCCCCCTCCCCTCCTCCAACGTCACCCTCAGATGACAGCAGGACGCACTCACCCTCGTCGCTTTTCATCTGGAACCGCTCAGCATCAGGTGTCTGGCATTCCGCTAATCAGTGCCCAGGTAAGTGTTGACGATCGTGGATGGTGAGGGTGGGGAGCTTGAAAGGGTGGGGGGGGGGGGGGCAGGAAGTGGGTGGAGAGAGAGCGGAAGGAGGAGAGACAGGAGTGCGGGAGTCAGGATGACCTAGCCGGTAAACATGTGTCGAACAAGTCTCACACACACAGACACACAGACACAGGCACACACAGACACACACACACACACACGTGTGTGTGTGTGTGTGTGTGTGTGTGTGTGTGTGTGTGTGTGTGTGTGTGTGTGTGTGTGTGTGCCCAGATACTCGGGAGCAAGAACCTCCAAAGTTCTTCCAACCTACCGGCTATTGTCCATGGTCCGACAGAGATGGAGCTTTGGATGCGTACTGCAACATACTGATAAGCAGGGCTACACATTTTAAAAGTTCTATAATCTCTCATGACAATCAACGACCTCTACAATGCCAAGAGCTACGATAACTCAAGGCTATGGGACAGAACATGACGATTAGAATGTCCTCTGCTGACCAAGGAGGCACTGTAGTTGTGCAGGGCTGTTCAGACTATATCACTTGGGCCCACCGACAACTACAGAACTTCCAATTTTACCAGAAAATTGATATGATAGAGATCCTACATTCCAGAATGTCAAGGAAGCCAACACACTGGTTACAGGTCTCTTTTATAGTGTATGTATCAGTGGAAATACATTCCGCTGGGCCTTGGTAATCTTCAATCAGTTCACTGGCGCCGGTTCCACATGCTACCTAAAATCCATAAAACTCTCATAAATCGTCCATTCTCTCGATAGTTTCAGGTGTAAATGGCCCCAGATTCTGCAGGACTTCGTTACTCTGCCAAACGGGGTCATTTTTTTCTGTATTAGAAAACAGTGGAACAGGTATTTTGGCCCATGCAAAGAAGAGGTGCAGTAAGTCACGGCAGATGTCGTCAGCCTGTATACCAACATCCCTCAGACCCTGAAACTCTCCGCCACTTCCTGCAAACTTCCAGCTTAAAAGCACATTTGCATACCCTCCACTGAAAAAAGTCATACAAATCATCAACTTGAATTTTTCATCTAATGTTTTCACTTTTGAATATGCCTGTACCAGCAAATACCGGGAACCGCCATGGGTACTCCAGTGGCCTCGTCTGCAGCCAACTTGTTCATGGGATGGCTGGAGTGCCGACTACTTGACAGCAGCCCAGTGCCTGCCCAGAGGGAATTCTGGCGTCGGTTCATTGATGACATCTTCCTATTCTGGATGGGGGCAGATTCGAACCTCAGCTGTTTACCGACCTTCTCAATCCACTCCATCCGATCATTAAGGTCACTATATTTTTTTTTTTTTTTTTTTTTTTTTTGCTGTCCCATCCTCTGCGCCACCTCAGAGGCAGTGCACCCACGCCGCTCATTCCGACACCCCGTCCACAGCCACAGCCCAGTCGGCCCCGCCGCAGCCTCGGCACCAGCAATCCACAGGGAGCAGTCAATGTCAAAGGTCACTATATCTTCATGGACGTCTTGATCTACATTGATAAGGGTTTCCTCTGCAGCGCGGTGTACACCAAATCCACAGACTGTCATAACTGTCTCCATTGCCTGTCCTGCCAGCCACCCATGTGCACATAAATATTTCATACAGCCAATGTTTATGCCTCAGAACCATTTCTTTAAACTCCGAGTTTTTCAACCAGCGATCAGAGAAAATGAAAACTCATTTTCATCGCTGTGGTTTCAACTTACATTCTCTGCGCAAAGCCACCGAAAGAGCCAGAAACACTCCCCGCAGCCAAACCCCAGAAGATAAGAAAAACCGAATCGGTAGCAGACCACCTCTGCTAGTGACCCACCACCCGAATAATTCACCCCTCCGCCTCTGGCTTCAGGAGCTCCAGCCGGTCCGTTATTCCACTGGCTGCCTGCAGCAAGCGACTCCCGAGCCTCCCTTCTCCACACACACACACACACACACACACACACACACACACACACACACACACACACAACTTACTTACTCTCATGCAGACACACACACACACACACACACACACACACACACACACACACACACACACACACTGCATGATAGTGTTGAATATCTGAAAGTAACGTGTTGATTCAGTAACAGCTGCAATTTCTTCATTTCCTTTTCTACCAAAAGTTCAACCACTCCCAGATCGATATTCATGCACATTTTGTGGTTTTGCGTCATAAAGCTTACAAATACTGATTGCATAATTACTACTACTACTACTACAACAACAACAACAACAACAACAACTACTACTACTACTACCACTACCACTACCACTACTAATACTATCACAATGATAATAATAATGATAGTAGTAATGTTATTATCATCATCATCATCATCATCTTCATCATCATTAAAAAGAAAATTACATTTACTACTATTGGTGATAGTTTTGAAGGAAGATGAATCTGCTGTGGTCGATGAGACTGACGTGTAATCCGTAAAACAGTCACATAAGACACACTGAAGAGGAAAGTGGGAGATCACTGATAAACAAACAGAATCGAAGTGACCCTAGAACAGTGTCTTGGAGCACACCAATTCTTATAAACTTAGCACACGAGAAGCTGCTGTTGTCAAAGACATACTGTATTCTGTTGATAAGATAGAATTCAAAAAGTGATCGTGTGTTTTTAGTCATGTTGATTTTCAAAAGGTATTTGTGATCGACAAGACCCAGTGCCCGTTTAAAATTTACCTGACCTGAATCAGATTTATTGTGGGGTAATGGGGTAATGGGGTTCAGGGCTATAAACTCATTCCTCCCTAGCCACGTCAGAC
>CM065723.1:61436037-61441037 GCA_033310375.1 Conus canariensis
TCTACCTCATCAATGCTGTCAATGATCACACACACACACACATGTGGTTTCTCCGATGTCTTCGACACGGTTTAAAATTAACACGGATACCTTTTCAAGCAAAGACCCCCCTCTCTCTCTCTCTCTCTCTCTCTCTCTCTCTCTCTGCGAGCTGTTGTTAGCCAAGCGGCGAAATAACAGGCATTTTTTTCATCTCTGCAGATATTTACCAGCGTTCTGAATTACACAGATCTGAGCCAGGCTTAGATGTTTAGGACTATCGCTGGACTACCGTACGTTAAGGGAAGCCTGCAATGAATATCGGCGGTCAGTGTGGTTGCTTCGTCTTTTCCCATTACGCTCTAACCGGCCATGTTTACAGAGCCACGAATGCCTGCCCGGTGAAAGCTAGCAAGGTCAATAGTTGTTTGAAATGTTGAAAGTTTATTCTGTATGTTGCCATGCGTAGAATATTTTGTTGTTGTGATGTTGTAGACAAGCAGTGTTGTAATGTTTACATATCACGCCAGTGTATATGGGACTTTGGCCTTAACGGATTAAAACAACAACAACAACAACAACAACAACAACAACAACAACAAAACGGCATTCTAACACTCTCCCTCTCTGTCTGTCTGTCTCTCTCTGTCTGTCTATCTCTGTCTTTGTCCGTCTGTCTGTCTGTCTGTCTGTCTGTCTGTCTGTCTGTCTCTCTCTCTCTCTCTCTTCTTTTGCTCTCATTCTCATTGCCATTTGATTCGTTTTCTTTTCGCTATTTTCTTGTTCTGTTAATGTCTGTGTATGTATTATTTTCTCACTTTCACATTTACATTCTTTTAGTCGGCCACGCCGTGAAGTAGCTGTCACCTTTCGTTCCATTCTCTGTATATAATTATCTTTTCGTTTCTCTTTTGATATTTTCATTCAATATATCACAACAAATTCAAAAGGGCAACTAAAAGTCCATTACGACCAAACCACTAAGAGAGAGAGAGAGAGAGAGAGAGAGAGAGAGAGAGGGGGGGGAGAGAGAGAGAGAGAGAGAGAGGTGGGGGGAGGAGCGAGCGAGAGAGAGAGAGAGAGAGGTGGGGGGAGGAGCGAGAGAGAGAGAGAGAGAGAGAGAGAGAGAGAGAGAGAGAGTGGGAGTGTGTGTGTGTGGTGTGTGTGGGAGAGAGAAGAGAGAAGAGAGAGAGAGAGAGAGAGAGAGAGAGAGAGAGAGAGAGAGAGACAGAGACAGAGAGAGAGAGAGACAACGCGCGAGAGAGAGAGACAGAGAGAGAGAGACAGAGAGAGAGAGAGAGAGAGAGAGACAGACAGACAGACAGAGGGAGAGAGAGATAGAGAGAGACAGAGAGAGAAACAGAGACAGAGACAGAGTGAGATAGACAGACAGACACGCAGACAGACAGACAGGCAGACAGAGAAGAGGTTTAGTTACACCTGAAGAAGATGCCTGGTTGCTATGCAGCCTGGCAACGCACAATAAAGCACGTGACACGCCGTGTCACTGACAGGGAAACTGACACATGGCACTGAACAGCACCACGGCAGTACGCCGGCTGGCATTCGTCGATGCTACTCTTCCCTGCCTTTTCCTTCTTTTTCTCCTACCTTTTCTTTCTTCCCCCCTCCCCCCTACCTTTTCCTTCTTTCCCCCTACCTTTTTCTTCTTTTCCCTACCTTTTCCTTCTTTCCCTCTACCTTTTTCTTCTTTCCCCCTACCTTTTCCTTCTTTCCCTCTACCTTTTTCTTCTTTTCCCTACCTTTTCCTTCTTTCCCCCTACCTTTTTCTTCTTTTCCCTACCTTTTCCTTCTTTCCCTCTACCTTTTCCTTCTTTCCCTCTACCTTTTCCTTCTTCCCCCCTACCTTTTCCTTCTCCCCCTACCTTTTCCTTCTTCCCCCTACCTTTTCCTTCTTCCCCCTACCTTTTCCTTCTTCCCCCTACCTTTTTCTTCTTTTCCCCTACCTTTTCCTTCTCCCCCCTACCTTTTCCTTCTTTCCCCTACCTTTTCCTTCTTCCCCCTTCCTTTTCCTTCTCCCCCCTACCTTTTCCTTCTTTCCCTACCTTTTCCTTCTTTTCCCTACCTTTTCCTTCTTTTCCCTACCTTTTCCTTCTTCCCCCTACCTTTTCCTTCTCCCCTACCTTTTCCTTCTCCCCCCTACCTTTTCCTTCTCCCCCTACCTTTTCCTTCTTTTCCCTACCTTTTTGCTTTTTTTTCCCTACTTTTTCCTTCTTCCCCCCCCTACCTTTTCCTTCCTTTCCCCCTAACTTTTCCTTCTTTCCCTTCTTTCCCCTACCTTTCCCTTCTTTCCTCTACCTTTCCCTTCTTTCCCCTGCCTTTCCTTCTTTTCCCTTCTTTCCCCTACCTTTTCCTTCTTTCCCTTCTTTCCCCTACCTTTCCCTTCTTTCCTCTACCTTTCCCTTCTTTCCCCTGCCTTTCCTTCTTTTCCCCTACCTCTTCCTTCTTTTGCCTACCTTTTCCTTTTTCCCTACCTTTTCCCTACCTCTTCCTTCTTTACCCTGACTTTTCCTTCTTTTCCCTACCTCTTCCTTCTTTTGCCTACCTTTTCCTTTTTCCCTACCTTTTCCCTACCTCTTCCTTCTTTACCCTGACTTTTCCTTCTTTTCCCTACCTCTTCCTTCTTTTCCCTACCTTTTCCTTCTTTTCCCTACCTTTCCCTTCTTTGTTTTAACGTTTCCTCCCATTTCCTCCTTTTAAAAAAAACAACCCTTTCCTATCCTTTTTTTTTCTATCGTTCTTACTTTCTCCTGCCTTTCCAGTCTTGAGTAAAAACAGAATGACTACACCGCCCAACGAAAGACCCAAAATAAATTACAAAACAACCGCAACGCGTGTCGACCTATTTGGTCTTCTTCAGGCGAGACAAACAGCATTCGAGACAACGACAACGCAGGACGAACAGACGGTCAAATAGGTCTCTTCAAAGTGGGTACAGTATTTGTACAGGATTTGGGGTGATTTTTGTCCTCAGCGCTATTTATGTAGCCTGAAAAAATCAAAATTGGTCAAAACGCAGTGCGTTTGTTTTGTAATTTTTTTTTTTCCTTTGGCGGCGCAGTAATTCTGTTTTTGCTCTTGTTTCAATTTTCGCTTGCAGTTACCTCACTTTGAAACTTTCTATTTAGTCCCGCTGTTCCCGCTAACATTCCCTACGTTTCTATACTTTTTTCTTAGCTTTCCTTAACTTTTCCTACTTTTTCGCACCTGCCCCAGTTTTTCCTAACTGTCCTGCTTTTTCCTACCTTTTTTTTTTTTTTTTAAACCCTTGCCGACTTTTCATCTATGTTATTAGAAATTTCGTCATATCGTTTCCTAAGTTTTGTCTCCCTTTTCTTTTCTTTTTTTTTCCATCTAAACTTCCCCACTTTTTTCCTACCTTTCCAACCATAGGTCACTTTGAAATACCTTTTCCTAATTTCCGCCAGCATTTCTCACCTTTTCCTAATTTTCTTCCTTTTCCCTACATTTTCTTCTGACCTTCCCGATGTTTACCGTGTTTCCATGCACTTTCTTTTTTTCACCTATTTTTCTTACGTTTTTTTTTTCTACCTTGCATACCTTTTCCTAGCCCTTTCAAATGCTTTCCAAGTTTCTAGCAACATTTTCTTACTTTTCTCCTACGCTTCCCTAATTTTCCCACTTTTCCTACCATTTGTCACTTTATCCTACGTGTTGCTACTGTTCCCATATATTTCTTATATTTTGCGCGTTTTCCTGATTTTCCTCCACCTTTCTACTAACTTTTCATGCTTTTTTTCACCTTGTCTCTACCTTTCTGATCTTTTCCTAACTTTTTAAAAACTTCTTTTTCAACGCTATTCTCATCTTTCCCGCATTTTCTTGCCTTTTCCACATTTTTCACATTTTTCTGCCTTTCATTCTACTGCTTCCTGTTCCCCCCCCCCTACTTTTCCCGCTTTTTCCTATGTACCCTACCTATTCACACTTTTCCGTACCTGTTCCTATTATTTTCCACCGTTTCCTACTCTCCCTACCTTTCCTAACTATTTTTTACCTTTCTTACTTTTTCTTAGATTTTCATATCTTTTTATACGTTTTCCTGGCTTTTCCCATTTTTTTTTTCTCCAGTTGCACCAGCTTTTACCTTCTTTTCCTCAATATTCCTACTCTTTCCTACCTTTTCGTTCTTTTCCCTACCTTTTGTACGTTTTCCTACCTTTTTCTACCGTTCCTGTCCTTTTCCAGTTTTCCTTACCTTTTCCTACTTTCCATTCCTTTTCCTATTTCTCTTTCCTATTTCTATATTTACTATCTTTTCTGACCTTTTTCCAATCCCCCAGTATGTTTCACCACCTTTCATACTTTATACCTACACCCCCCCCCCCCCTACATGTTCTTACCTTTTCCCACTGTTCTTTCACTATATGTCACTATGTTTTTCCTGACTTGTCATACTTTTGTCCCGGTCATTCACAACTATTTCCATACCCCTCCCCCATCCCCCGTTTTCCACCTTTCCCTACGTTCCTACCTTTTCCTACATTTTTCTCACCTTTTCATACTTTCTTATCTTTCCCTACCGTCATCCCCCCCCCCTCCCTCCCTAATTTCTCCTAGTTTCATGCATTTTCCTATTTGTTCCTATCTTTCTACATTTGTTCTTACTGTTGCATACCTTTTCCCACCTTTCTCACCATTTCCCTCTTTGTTCTACATGTTTCTACGTTTTCCTAGCTTTTTCTGTTTTTCCCTATCGTTTGCTACTTTGTTTGAATTTTCCCTACTTTGTTTGAATTTTCCCTACTTTGTTTGAATTTTCCCTACTTACCTTTCCATATTAGTTCTGTCTTTTCCCGCTTTGTCTCACCTGTTCCTGCTTTGTCCCTCTTTGTCCTGTTTTCCCCCGCTTTCCTACATTTTCCAAGGTTTCTTTGTATGTTCCATATGAAAACACGATGGAGGAGGCTCACGTCTACTGATGTACCAAGAGCAAATACAGAACCACAGCACTGTCAAACGAAAGAATAAACAGACTG
>CM065723.1:61451037-61456037 GCA_033310375.1 Conus canariensis
TTATATTTGAATGTGCCTCTCTCCGATGTCTATATGATTTAATATGGGTCTATGGAATAATCAACAATACATGTCCATGTCTGTCTCTGTTTTTCCTTTGTCTCTCTGTCTGCCTGTCTATCTCTGTCTGTCTGTCTGTCTACTTGTCTGTCCCCCTCTCTTTCTCTCTCTGTTTCCTCCCCCATTCCGCCGCACGCACGCGTGCGCGCGCGCGCGCGCACACACACACACACACACACACTCACACACACGCACGCACGCACACACACACACACACACACACGCACGCACGCACACACACACACACACATTTCCACACACACAAACACATGCACATAATCCATACACGCACTCCAGCACTTCACCACGCAAAAGCTTAAACTTTCATCTGTCATCCCATTGCTCGTTTCCCTGCCGACAGCCCGGCTTTTAAACAAGTATTTTATCGCCACAGAAACTTCCAGTGAGCTTTTCATTCGTTAAGGCCCACTTTTAGTTTCCCTTTTTCTTTGTTTGTTTGTGTGTGTGTTTGTTCCAGGGGTGGGTTTGAACGGCGAGAGCCCAACCAAAGCAGCCCACATTTTCCAACCACCATTGTCTTCCACTGTCGGCTGCTTCTGTTTAAAGGATCTTTTTTTCTTTCCCATTTTGAATCAGATGATCAGAGGCTGCAAGTGCGCTGAAAGAGGACAGTGCGCTGGAGATTTCAATACAACAGTGGCATATTTATCAGCCATAGACATAATCTGTATACAATCATAACTTGACAAAAAGGGGCAAAAACGGAATAATAATAAGACTGATAACAACTACAACAACAATGGTGATGGTGATATCGACAACAAAATCAATAACAACAACAACAACAATAATGACAATAATGACAACAATAATAAGTGACGGCAAAGGTCAAATAATCATACTTTCTATAACATCTGTAACATCCAATAAATCATGCCAGCTGTAGCACAACGGGAAAAAAAAGTCATTACCAATGACAATAATTCAATAGATATCTAACAGAGACATGACATAAAGGTATTTCAAAACATGATTATGTGGATTGCCTTGTTTGCTGTGACAACGGATTAAAGGATCTTTAGTTTGTGTATTGCTTGGTGTCACCCATGGACAAGTGCCTCAGACCATCAGAGCGGCACATCAGACCATATGGAAATCAGCTGAAACAGGACAGGCCACATTGCACAATGGACAGGGAAACCATGTGCCGAGACTAGGGCCCTGGCACACAGCACACAACCAACAGGGCTGGACTAAACCTGGTGAACACTTCTTCATCGTCTTGCCCGAATGACCACAGAGTGAAAGAGAGAGAGAGAGAGAGAGAGAGAGAGAGAGAGAGAGAGAGAGAGAGAGAGAGAGACAGAGACAGAGAGACAGACAGACAGACAGACAGACAGACAGACAGAGACAGACAGAGAGACACAGAGAGAGTGAGACAGTGAGTGACAGACACACACAGAGAGAGACAGAGACAGAGAGAGAGACAGACAGACAGACAGACTGACAGGGACAGACAGACGAACAGACGGACGGGCTGAGAGAGAGAGAGAGAGAGAGAGAGAGAGAGAGAGAGAGAGACAGACAGACAGACAGACAGACATAGAGGGGCAAACAGACGAACGGGCGGAAGGCAGGTGAGAGAGAGAGAGAGAGAGAGAGAGAGAGAGAGAGAGAGACAGAGACAGAGACAGAGACAGACAGAGACAGAGACAGACAGACAGACAGATAGACAGACAGACAGATAGAGAGGGACAGACAAACGGACGGACGGGGAGAGAGAGAGGGGTAGAGAGGGGGAGAGAGAGAGAGAGAGAGAGAGAGAGAGAGAGAGAGAGAGAGAGAGAGAGAGAGTGAGATAGACAGATAGACAGACAGACAGACAGGTAGAGAGGGACAGACAGACGAACGAACGGACGGAGAGACAGAGAGAGAGAGAGAGAGAGAGAGAGAGAGAGAGAGAGAGAGAGACAGACAGACAGACAGACAGACAGGCAGAGACAGAGACAGAGACAAA
Organism: Conus canariensis; assembly: GCA_033310375.1. Lineage (NCBI taxonomy): Eukaryota > Metazoa > Mollusca > Gastropoda > Neogastropoda > Conidae > Conus > Conus canariensis. The sequence goes on from CM065723.1 coordinate 61,453,076, forward strand.
GAGAGAGAAACATACAGAGACAGAGATAGATAGAGACAGTGAGACATACACAAACAGATAGGTAGAAAGATAGGGATAAACAGAGAAATGGACGGACGGAGAGACAGAGAGAGAGAGAGAGAGAGAGAGAGAGAGAGAGACAGACAGACAGACAGACAGACAGACAGACAGAGAAAAGCAGAGACAAACATAACAGGCAGACAGAGAGGGAAAGACAGACGAATGGAGAGAGAGAACGAACGAACGAACGAACGAATCTTTTTTAATGAGGGATAAAGAATAAGCACAAAACAGGCTTTTTTACATCTTGCCCTCGATGAAGCAGAAAAAATAATGACAATATGTGACTTCAAAATCAACGAACCATCTAGATAGTGAAAAGAATATTAGCCTGAAATACAAAAGAGAGAAGAGAGAGAGAGAGAGAGAGAGAGAGAGAGAGAGAGAGAGAGAGAGAGAGAGAGACAGAGACAGAGACAGAGACAGAGAGACAGAGAGGGAGAGAGAGATTCCCGTTATGAAGACGTGTGTGAGCACACCAGTAGGGTTTCCGGGCACGTGCGGTGCGAAGCACGTTGACCCCAAGCCAGGGGTCACTGTCGACAGATAACTCTGATCACTGGGCTTGAACTCCGGGTCACCGAGCTTACAGATAGACGTATAGTGCCTGTCCACTTGCCTGTCCTGTCTGTCTCCTTCACTGCCTCCCACCCACTCACCTCTCTGCCTGCCTGTCTGTCTGTCTGTCTGTCTGTCTCTCTCTCTCTCTCTCTCTCTCTCTCTCTCTCTCTCTCTCTCTCTCTCTCTCTCCCAGTCGGCCCTTCCGTTTGTCTGTTTCTCTCTGTCTGTCTATCTGTCTGTCTGTCTGTCTGTCTCTCCCCGTCGGCCCTTCCGTTTGTTTCTGTCTGTCTGTCTGTCTGTCTGTCTGTCTCTCCCCGTCGGCCCTTCCGTTTGTTTCTGTCTGTCTGTCTGTCTGTCTGTCTGTCTGTCTCTCTCTCTCTCACTCTCTCTCTCTCTCTCTCTCTCTCTCTCTCTCTCTCTCTCTCTCTTTGTCATGCACTTTTTGTTTCATTGTAAAGAATGTATACTAATCGTGAAGAAACTCTAATTTTTGAAAAGAATATTGATTAAAAAAAAAGAGGACACGGTTAGAATGCTAAAACTGAACACGGTTAGAATGCTAAAACTGAACTTCGACGATGACTCAGTGAAATCTCTTGTAAGGTATACTGCAGAGGCGTTGCAGAAGAACTCAAACCGAGGTTATTAGAAGATTTAACGAATTTTTTAAAAAGACGGTACGGCATTTTTGTTTTGATTGTTAATGCATTGCGAGTTCTTGATGGTGCAGTATTCTGGATGGTCGGTATTCAGGCTTATGGTGCTTGGGATAGTAGCATTATTTTAATTCATGTTTGCTGGTGGATTTACTGTTTACGTTTTTTGCTTTTTGCTTAATGACATACAAGTTGTCGTATACATATTTCCCTGCTGACTTAAAGGCCCTTACAATTCTATATTCCCATTAGCACGTATATTTGCTTCTTAATTGACATATGATGGTTTATATGTTTGGTTCCTTACTATCATAGGTGCTTCACATATGTCTGTCTCCTCTTTGATGTCTGGAGCTATATATATTTAATTTCTCATCGACATATGGAGCTCTATATATCATTTGTTTTCTTATTACCACATTGGGCTTTGAAATTTTAATTCCTCGTCGACATATGGGGCCTCACGTATTTAATTCCTCATTTACATATGGTACTCTCTCTCTCTATCTCTCTCTCTCTAAATATATATATATATATATATATATATATATATATATATATGATTCCTCATAGCTTATGAGGCTTTATCTATTTGATTCCTCATTGACATATCAGGTTTTATGTTTCCTCACTTACATAGAGCTTTATGCATTTCATTCCTCATTGAAAACGGGGCTTTATATTTTTGCTTCATCATTTATATATGGTACTCTATAATCATATTCGAGTCCTCATTGACATATGGGGTTTTATAGTTTTGTTTCCTTATTGACATACGGGGCTCTATATATTTGTTTCCTCATTGATATATTGGGCTTTACAAAATTTGATTCCTCTGTAATATATGAAGGCTTCATCTTTTTGATTCCTCAATGTCATAATTATATGACTTTACATATGTGATTCCTCATCGACATACGGGGGTCTGTATATTTGTTTCCACATTGACATAAATTTGATTCCTCATCAACATATGGGGCTTGATATATTTGCTTCCTCATTGTCTGATTCCTCATCTGCACATGATGCTTTATATATTGGATTCTTCATCGACATACGAGGTTTTATATATTTGTGTCATAATTGATATATGGGGCTTTACATATGTATTACCTCACTGAAATATTGGGCTTTACATATTTGATTCCTCACTGACATAGTGGGCTTTATATATTTGATTCGTCGTTGACATATAGGGCTTTATATGCTGTTTCCTCATTGGCATATGGGGTTTCATATATGTCTTTCCTCAATGACATAGGGGATTCATATCTCAATTTCTTTTATATCAAAGGGGCTCTTTTTCCAATTATTCCGACAGAAAAAAAGATATTCTATGTGTACTGAAATAATCTTTTTTTTCCTGTTTTCTCTTCCGCTCTGAAGATAACGTTTCAGAGAGAGAGAGAGAGAGAGAGAGAGAGAGAGAGAGAGAGAGAGAGGAGAGAGAGAGAGAGAGAGCCCAAACTCAAAAAGTTTAATTGCAAAGGCCACCGACCTATCTGCAATGAGGTCAAAAACAAAAGTAGAACACACACGCGCTCGGTGCATATACTGAAAATTATGAAAGAAAATATTTGCATAACAAAATGTTCTTCCTGAAATTACTCTGGCATTTGTGTGTCAACTGATAACAGTTCCTCTCTTCGATTTAGTGCTTTAAAAATGAACATAGCTACAGAGCG
>CM065723.1:61466037-61468537 GCA_033310375.1 Conus canariensis
TGTGAGCCGTCACCATTCTGTTTCCATAGAGCACAGTGAGTTCAATTCGAATCGTTTCTTTTGTTGATCCTGAGAGGAGAACAATATCTGGTCAAATGCCACTCTTCCTGATGATCTCTGGATGGTTTTCCCTTTCTGGAAGCTCTGCTGTACACTCCCAGTCATCCACTCCATCCAGTAAACCCTCCTTCCATGCTCTTAATATCACAGCTGTTCCAGAACATGATTAGTGGCCTCCTGCCGTGTAGAGCTTCGTTGCTGGAGTTTCTGATGGCATAATGCCTTTCCGGCAGTGCTAACCACATGTGTGAATTCCATGAGCGCTTGGTTGTGTCTCCTTGTGTACGCTCCTTGCGCTGCTTTGCATGAACTCTGGATATGTTCCATTGTTTGTTGGCCGTGACAGAATGGACACGAGCGTCATCTGATTTGCTCCGTTTCATCAGGTTTGAATCCGAGGGCAGGAGGTCATTCACAGATTTGGTAATGAAGTTTCCTAAGAGGTGTCATGTGCCATATTTCATTCCAGCTGAGACACCCTTGCAGTGCGTTACTCAATGTAGTCCGTTGCTCCTGTTGTCCTCGCTGGATTGCTGTCTGGATACTCGCGGCGTCCTCTTCTTTCTTCATCTCCTCTGCTATCAAGTCTCTCTGTGATTTCCCACTTGCTTTTGACCACCATTTCATTTCCGTTCACCCCAGCCCCTGTCTGTTTTCGGTGCGTGGCCCGTTATTTCCTTGATCTTGAGGTTTTCCTGTGTCATGTCCTCTACCACCTGAATGTTCAATTTTCTCCGACCTTTAGCTTGGGCTGGATTGCTCTCACAACCTCTTCTACCGAGTCCTCAAGCATGTTCAGTAACCTTGCTTTCCCCACTTTGTACTCTTCGGGGATGGATTTCAGGGGTCGTTTCATCTTTGCTTGGACGCAGTAGAGTGCAACGTCAGTGAGACCAGGTTGGACACCAAGCCTTGTGTAATTGTTAATTTTGGCCTCCATTGATTCCACTTTACTAGTACTGATATTGATTACCAGTAGAGGCCAGAGGAGCTTCTGGATCAGTAAAAAAACATGAGATAACAGACCTTGTATTTATCAGGGGCCAGCACTGGTCTATCATCTGCAGATTTTCTTCTGCCATTTGCTTTGTTTCTCTTTTCCCCTCTGTGCGTCTTTCAAGAAGACATCACGCCACCGCTCGTCTCTTGTTCTTTTGTCACTGTTGGAACGGCTTGCTTGGCTACAGTAAACATAACTGTTTCAGCTACTTTCCTTTCGACAGGGAGAGGCCTCGCGATTCCTAAGTGTGAAGCTCTTCCTTGATGAAACAGCTGACTTCTTTACTGCTTCAGTATTTTGCGTGTCTCATGTTCCTTGGTGGAAAGCATTTCCTTTCATCCATGCAAGCTTTTAGGAGGGGCAACTGGTATCCATTCCCAGGTCAGCTGAACCGACATGGTTCATGGCTTTATCCATTGTAAAACTTGCGCTTCCTTACACAGCTGAACGTCTCACGTTAGTATGCAGCATATGTATAAAAGAAGGCAAAATCCAACCTAATCTTAAATCAGCAAAAATTTTCCATTGCCTCGGTCAAGATATTGCTCATACGTGGATAAGTGTAAACGGTGTTCAATTTCACTCTGTGGCATCAAAGCTCCTTGAAAAAAACAACAAAAAACGCAAGCTCACAACCCGATGCGGTATCTTGAGAACAGCAGTCTTTTTCTCCCCTTCCAATTAAGTTTTTGCCTTCAGTGTGCATGCCAAGCTGACTTCGCTCGTTGTGTGATACATGGTTATCTGCAATGAAATCAAAACAACACGACAGTCTCCTTCTTTTCTTTTTTTTCCTTTAAGAAGGTGTTCGATCACAAAAAATACTTGGAAATTGAAATGTTATCCTTTAGACTAAAACACAATATCTTTCTATGAATTCTCTGTTACCAACAGAACACAGCTTATCTTTTAAGAACAGCAGCTTCTCGGATCTGAGATTGTACAAATCGGGGTGTCACCAAGGTATGTTCTGGGAACATTTCTGTTCTGCTTCTTTATAGATAATCTCCCTCTGTTCACATTAGATCCAGGAGTCTTACGTGATCTGTTTGTTGATGACACTTCCTCCTGCTCACATGCAATGAACTTACCGACAGTCCAACACTATTTAAAGCTGGTTTGGGATGACATTTCTGGGTCAGGTCATTATAATTCGACGGATACTTCATTCCAAGAAGGCAAAAAAGCAGGACATGAACTTTTAGCTGAAAGCATCCAAGACTCTCAGTCTCGATCTGATTGCAGACGGTGACACCACGTGACAAAGGCATGAGCACATAGTCCTGGGAGGAAAAAACAAAGCAGTGTCACACCGAAACACTTCTCAGCAAACTCTCGGTCTCTTCTTGATCAAGCCGTTACAGCACTACACAGACACACAAGCTTTAAACATTGTTCTCCCACGGCCAGGGCCCCTGTCTTATCAGTTGTACATCTGCA
>CM065723.1:61473537-61478537 GCA_033310375.1 Conus canariensis
CTGAAGGAACCTGATGAACTGTTCTTCAGTGTGGCGCCCCACTAACTCTGTATGGGGTTAAGGGGAAAGAAGAAGAGGAAGAAGAAGAAGAAGAAGAAGAAGAAGAAAAACAGAGGAGGAGAAGAAGAAGAAGAAGAAGAAGAAGAAGAAGAAGAAGAAGAAGAAGAAGAAGAAATAGGAGAAGGAGGAGGAGAAGGAGGAGGAGGAGAAGGAGGGGGAGGAGAAGGAGGAGGAGGAGAAGGAGAAGCAGCAGCAGCAGAAGGAGAAGACGAAGAAGAGGAAGAAGGAGAAGAAGAAGGAGGAGAAAGTGGAGGGGTGGTGGGAAAGGGTAAGTGTGAAGCAGGGATGGGGGAGGATCGGAAGACGCATATAAAGATGGGATGGTGGGGAGGATGGGGGAGAAAGTGGGTGTAAGGAGCTGGAGAAGGGAACGGGGGGGGGGGGGGGGAGGGTTTCTTATGAACTGAACTGGAACAAAGTTATTCCGATGACAGTGAGAGTAAGGGAAGAAGCAAAGATGAATGGCGAGACGGACATAGAAGAAATTCAAACTGTATGAGAGAGAGAGAGAGAGAGAGAGAGAGAGAGAGAGAGAGAGAGAGAGAGAGAGAGGACAGACAGACAGACAGACAGACAGACAGAGAGGCAGACAGACAGACTGACACGGACATACAAAAAGACGAAAAGAGAGAGAGAGAGAGAGAGAGAGAGAGAGAGAAAGAGAGAGAGACAGACAGACAGACAGACAGACAAAAAGACAGAGACAGAGACAGAGACAGACGGACAGAAAGACAGACAGAGAGAATCATCTTGTACGCGTTCACGCCTGCTCTGATTGATAAACGGTCGTCCGCCTCGCCAATTTGTCACGTGACAATTGACGTAGGGATGGGGAATTCCGTATCGACATCCTGGTAGATTTAATGCTATTTTGCAAAGCCAGTGCCCTCCGAGGTGCCGATTATGAAGAAAAAAAATAACATCACGATTTACTGATTAAGGTGATTCAGAAGCAGAACAACTTAAAACCAAATGACCACAGTACATACCCAGATTACCTACAAAACTGTACCGACTATCCAAGTGGAAAAACATGTAGCAATTCTTATAATTTCTACATTCTCTTCAGGTGTGTAATTTTCAAGTCCAAACGTACTTGAAATGTATACATTCTCTCTCTCTCTCTCTCTCTCTCTCTCTCTCTCTCTCTCTCTCTCTCTCTCTCTCTCTCTCTCTCTTCACACCAACCACTTACCTTCCATCCGTTTTCCCGAAAATGTACTGAGGTGTTGTTTGGGACCGGCCAGGGTTGAAGAAGATCGGATGGTAAAATAATGGAAATCACTTGTAAAGTCACCTGGCTCATATTGTTTGTGTAATAGGCCTATTTACTGAGTATATGAATGAATAAAGTCATATTTGTCTTTAAGCTTTTACGTGCGATCTGTTTCCCCAAATGGGTGAGGAGAGGATTGGAAGACCCCAGATTGTTGTGGTTTGGTTTGGGTGTAGGGAAAGATTCAAATCGATATGCTGATGGGTCACTTAACAATGGCACGGCGTGGCATGTCAATCACACTCACGCCGAATATATTCATGAATATGTTTCATAATGTTGTTTGTCCTTTGCGTGCGAAGATGACCAAAGCGTCTGCTATCACTGGGTATTGGTGTGTGTACGGTGATGGCTGATCAGGCCGATCCTCGCATTGAATAATCTGTTGCAGTGTGGGCGTGGCAGATTTGGAGGTGAGCCAGGGTGACAAATGCTGCTTGCTCAGTTTTTCCGAAGCTGACGTTTTTGCTCCTGTGCCTCCTCTCGCCTCGTTTCAAAGTCTCTCACTCCGGATTTATCATGCTGCGCCAAGTTTAGCGATCTTGCTCAGCTTCTTTGCAGTAAGCAGGAGCGATAGTACAGCACTTCAGTGAAGTCTTCAGTGCGTCTTTGTAGCACTTCTTTCGTCCTCCATGGGAACGCTTACCTTCCAGCAGTTCGCCATTGAACAGCCTGTTTGGAAGATGATTTTCATCCATACAGTGTACATGTCCTGCCTACCTGAGTTGGGAGTGTATCAGAGTGTATCAGCATTGTGTGAATGCTTTTCATATGGGCCTTCTGGAGCACCTCTATACCTGGCAGTTTGTCCTGCCATTCAATGTGCAGCAAGGTTCTGAGGCATCTCGTGATGAGAGAGTTCAGCTGCCTTGCATGTCGACTGTACACTGTCATAGGCATACAGCAGAGGTGGCGTTACAACTGCACGATACACTTTGAGCCTGGTCTAGAGACTTATTCCTCGTCTTTCCCGAACCATGTCTTGGTGTCTGCCGAAGTATGCACTAGCCCTAGCAATCCTACATGCAACTTTCTTGTCGATGTTGGCAGTTCGTGATAACGTGCTACCAAGGTAGACAAACTTATCTGCCACTGTAAGTTTCTGGCCACTGACTGTGATGTTCTGCTTTATGTTGGAGGTTGCAGGAGGTTGTTGATGCAGTAATTCAGTCTTCTTCGTGCAAATTCTGATATTGAAGTCGTCACAGGCTTTGGCAAACTGGGCCATACTCTCTTGCATGTCAGACTACGTGGCAGCCTTCAATGTGCAGTCATGGGCGAAGAGTAAGTCACGGGGCGGTGTCTTCCTGGACTTTGGTTCTGGCTTGTAGCTTCATCAAGTTGAAGATCTTTCCATCAGTCCGGTATTTAAAGCCAGCTCCCATGTCACCATCTTGGAAAGCATCCGTCAGCGTGGAAGAAAACATCATACTGAAGATGGTGGGGGCAGGCATGCAGCCCTGCATACGCCATTTGAAACAGGGAATGGCTCTGAGTACTCTCCATCATCTTGCAGTCTTGCCTGCATACTGTCATGAAACTGCCTGATCATTAAGATGAACTGTAAGGGGCATCCAAACTTGGCCACCATCTTCCACAACCCTTCACTTGAGACAGTGTTGAATGCCCATGTCAGGTCCACAAATGTAATGTACAGGCTGACAGTCTGCTCTTGACATTTCTCTTGTAGTTCCCGTGCAGCAAAAAATCATGTCCACAGTGCTGCGACGCCTCCTGAATCCGCATTGGCTCTCAGGTAGCAAGCCTTGCTCCAGGTGCAAATTCAGACGGTGGAGTAGGATTCTGACCATAATCTTTAAAGCAATGCAGAGCAGTGATGTGCCACAGTGGTTGTCGCAAATTATTTTTCCGGTTCCCTTTCCGCTTGTAGAGGTGAATGATACAGGTGTCTGAATTTTTGCGGAAGTTTCTCTTGGTTCTTGATGGGCCAGAATAACTCAGTGAGTTTCCTAGGCCACCAGAAGCGTATATTTCTGCTGGGATAGAGTCAGCATCAGGTGCTTTGCCACTTGACATACGCTTCACAGCTTTCTCACTTCAGTTTCGGATGGAAGGTCATTAAGGATATAGTCAATTGAGACTTGAGGATGTCTTGCGATTGCTCCGTCATTAATCATAGATGGGCAGTTGAGGACACTATTAAAGTATTCGGCCCAGCGCTCAAGAATGTTCTCCTTGTCAGTAATCAGTCTATTCCCATCAGCACTGAGGAGGGGGATGATCCTGACGATGTGGGGCCATTGATAATCTCAAGCGCACTGTAAAAGCTGTTCAGGTCACTGCAATCGGCAAAAGACTGGATCTCTTCAGCCTTCTCATTCTGCATTCTACGCAGCTCAGATTGTGCAGTCTTTTTGGCAATGTTGAACGCAGCTTGCTTGGAAACTGAGTTAAGATTGTTAAAGTGGGCTCTATGGAGTCTGTATTTCTCATCAAGCAAGGACTGGATGCGATCATTATTTTCATCGGTCCAGTGCTGATGCTTTCGTGTGAAGGGACCCGCCACTTCAGAGACAGCAGCGTAGATTGTACCGCAAAATATCTCCCAATCTGTCTCAATACCGCAAAATATCTCCCAATCTGTCTCAACATCATGGGAACTGAACCTTGAGGGTTTCAATTTACTGTCGAGTTCTTGCACCAATCTCTGTCTGACTAGATCACATTTAAACCTGGAGACGTTCAGTCGCTTTGGCACCTTTATTTCTTGTAGTCTTCTGGGCTGGGTGGCTGTATCTTGATGTCAAACTCAGAGATCAGCAAGCGATGGTCGGTCCAACACTCTGTACCACACAGGGCTTTGTGGGCTTTTTCATATACCCTAAATATAATTTACAGCATCATGTACATATGTGAATGTAATCAAAGTAGATCCCCATTTTCTTACAAAGATGAAGCGTAATTCTTGGGTAATGCATGTTGCCAATTCTTTATCCTGATTAGCCAGCGTAAAAAAAACAAACAAACGAAGAGTGTGTCAGAAGTGCAATCGAGGGTAAGATGTTAAGTCCATCACCAACAGCAACACACACAATTCTCTAACCTTTGCTCTCCAGCAACTGTCTATAGCTACCATCATCGATCAACTGAAGTTTAATACCAAATCATCTGACAGGTGAACAAGTATGCACAATAGAATCACATACGGCGCGCCCTAGATTGTGTTTAGTCTAGACTTCTCCCTGTATTACACCAAAGACCAAAGCCCGTGTGGGGCCAGACAGCACATGCTATTACTCTCAGATCTGTCTAGAATGACCCTGTAAAAAATCACCTTTAGTATCAGCAATCCACTTCAACCTAATGCCAGTCATAACGGTGCGGAACAGTCTCGGCGGGATCTGTAGCAACAGGCGTGTATTCACAGCTCAGTCATCAGGTATATATTAACATTAAGTTGGCTACAGTTTCACAGAAACATTATTCACAACTCCGTTAATCTCGAGGACGTGTTAATCTCAAGTTGGCTAAGGTTACGCACAAAAATTATTTGCAGCTCAGTGATAAGGTTACGCACAAAAATTATTTGCAGCTCAGTCATCGAAGATGCATTAAGCTCAAGTTGGCTAAGGTTTAACACAAAAATCATTTCGCAGCTCAGTCATCGAAGACGTATTAACCTCAAGTTGGCTAAGGTTTAACA
>CM065723.1:61483537-61516037 GCA_033310375.1 Conus canariensis
CAATATGGGATTTGGCCAGTAGTAATGAAATCAAATGAAACTTAGTAGAATTTTTTTTTTTTTTCATATTTTCAATAATTTGTGAGGATCGGCTTTTTCACTTCAGTTTCATTTATTTTTGTGGGGGGGGCAACCCGCTGTACAATATACATTAAAACGTGCACATTTTGAAAAAAGCTTTGAACAGTACTGCTTAATGATATGATTTGCTATAGATTGCTGCATGAAAGTGAACTCTCTCTCTCTCTCTCTTCTCTCTCTCTCTCTCTCTCTCTCTCTCTCTCTCTCTCTCTCTCTCTCTCCCTCATTCAAAAACATGTGCGTGTTTTGTTCATAATTATAATTTACGTCTGTGCTATGGTAGCCTCCATCAGTCAATAGACAGGTTCGTTCTCTGTCTTGCTTCTCGCTTCAGTTCCACGTGGACAGGAGGCGCCCCGCGGTAGGTCACCAGCCTGCCGACAATGCCACAAGCGAGCATCTGTACCACATGTCCATTCCGTTCACAAACGTCAAACCTACAGTTCAAAGGCACATCGAAGAGCTCGGCAGAGGACGGGGACACACAGACTGACAATCAGCTGTGTCAGATATATCCACATGTCAGGGACTCCCTGCCCTCTGTCTTCAGAGACCGTCAAGAAGAAACGGCGCTGTGAAGACTGCACTCTGCTCACACCTACTTTACTCATGTTGACCTTTTCAACCTTCTACGTTCAGTCGCTTTGGCACTTTTTCTTCTTGGGGTCTTCTGGGTGGCTGCATCTTTATGCTAAGCTTACAGATCAGCAAGCGACGGGCGGTCCAACACTCTGCACCACACATGGCTTTGGTAACTCTGACATCTTGCCTGTCCCTTTGCCTGACGATAACATAATCCACCAGTGCCCGGAGCCGGTGCATCCATGCTATCTTGTTAAGATCAGGAAGGCATAAGACCGAACTGGTGATGAGAAGGTCATGTGTAGCGCAAGTTTCCAGCAGTAGAAGGCCATTGCTGTTGCAGCTACGCCATTTTTCCCTAAGACTCCATCCCAAGACGTGTGATCTGTGCCAACTCTGGCGCTGAAATCATCGAGGATAATCATTTCATCTGCTCTGGGTACAGCAGAGGTCTCTTTGTCTCTTTCAGATTCTCATAGAATCTTTCTTTGATTTCATCAGGGTTTGCCACAGTGGGGCGTAGGCGCTGATTAGCGTGGCATACTGCTTTCCTGGGAGTGGTAGTTGGACTGTCATCAGGCAATTGTTGATGCCCTTGGGTGGCGCAGCCAACTTGTTGAGCAGGTTGAATTTGATGGAGAATCCAACACCTGCCTCACGGCGCTCCTCTTAATTATTTACCTCCAATCCAGAAGAATGTGTACCCTGCATGCATCTCTTTAGTTGGCCTTCACCTACAAGCCGAGTCTCACGGAGGGCAGCAGTCTGCACTCTGAATCTTGCCAGCTCTCTGGCGACTGTAGCAATCCTCCTATCTGGTCTGTCGGCTCCAACCCTGTGCATTTAAGTGCGGACGTTTCATGTGCCTTGAGTGAGTGGGGTCATCTTTGTAGATTTCCTTGATTTCGTATTGCTTCAGTGGGATCCCCGCCAGCCGCGGCGTGCTGGCCAGGGTGTGGGTGAAGCAGGCGATGCTTGAGGCACCTTTTCTAGCCCCTTCCCCTGGATCACAGGGGGGAGGTGGGAGCAGTGCATTTCTATATAGGGCTGCTCCGTCGCTAAGGTGGCCGCCGAATTCCAGCGCCGATTCTTCACTGAAAGCGACCCTATCGCCTTAACTTAACCACCTACGTGTGGATTGTGGCTACGACTGCCAGTGTATCCACACCTGTCGCTTCGCCATGTCCCCTTCGCCGCAGGACTTGAACAAGAGTGATGATGATGAGTGGCTAGGCGATAGAAGGCGAAGTCGTGACATTAGCGTGAATTGGATTATAGTGAGGGAGAGTTGCGCAAGCTCGTCAGCCTCACTCTCTTATCCCTGCTCATCTGAATCCAGTGGCAAGACAAAGTCAAGACGGCTGGAGATGAAGCGAGATGCAGTGGAGAGTCAGCAGTGTCCTTCGTGTCTCAATGAGCCCTGTTCGCGTCGGTATATGGGGTGCCAGGACGAGGTAGTACCTCTGACAGGGGGAACATGTCGCACCTTCTTCGGGTGGTTCGTCCGGTTTGGTCCCCACCTGGCACTCAGCTCTCATCTGTGACTCCTCGTAGCTCTTTGCATGTAACAGTAGCCACACCCTGGGCGACGGCTTGGATTCAACTGACTAGCAGAACTAGGTGAGGGTAGCCGACAGGTCTCAAACCTTTCGGTATATTAGGACTTGTCTACCTATGCATACGAAGATTGGTTTCAGCAGACTGCGCAGAAGAAACCACTAGATGGGAAAGGAGGCGGATCCAGCAAAGCGTTGTGGAGAGCGTAGAGGGCTCAGCCAGAATCAGTACATAGTTTTGTGTTGAACTGGATTGCAGTCCTCCCCCCCCCCCCTCCATCCCCAATCCCATTCACTCCCCCTTTCCCCGTGACATTCTCCTCTCTTGACGAAAGTGTGAAGCGTCGTATGTGTTGGATTCACTCAAAGATTCATGACGTATCTATTGTTAGCTGAATTTGTTTACATGGTTCCTTCATTTTTTCATTGCGCTAATCTTATCGAGTCTTCTCCGTTTTTTTTTCTTTTATTAATCGACAGCAAGCTGTAAAAAAAAACACAAACGTCTGTTTGATGTCTATTCTTTACCAGGGGCTGATCAGGTACTGATGGGAGGTGGGCCGAATTGAGATGGGCGGTGAAGTGGCCGCCTTGATCCTGATGTGATCCATGGGCAAAGTCCTGGTCCGGGCACCTTGGGGAGGTGGGGGTGGGGGGGGGGGGGTGCAGACGGCGAAGGTGATGTAAATTGATCAGGGGCACGCGGGGCCTCCCAACGCAGACAACTGAGAATGGCTGAAACCATCCTCAAACCCACCTGAAAAGATTCTAGAGTGTGTGCGTGTGTGTCTGTGAATGTGTGTGTGTGTGTGTGTGTGTGTGTGTGTGTGTGTGTGTGTGTGTGTGTGTGTGAGAGAGAGAGAGAGAGAGAGAGAGAGAGAGAGAGAGAAAGAGAGAGAGAGACAGACAGACAGACAGACAGACAGACAGACGGACAGACAAAGAGAGGGCGAGTAGGCGAAAAGTACGCAGAAGGGGGAAAGAGGGGGAGAGGATAAATGGCAATTGAAGGAGGGAGCAGGGGAGGGAGGGAAAGGGATGGGGTGGAGGTGCTGACGGAAACAACGGACAGGTGGATCATTGATATGAATGGGAGGGTGAAAGCCGATCGTGAGGGACAAGGGAGGAGCGGGAGGAGGAGGATGGACGAGGAGGAGGAGGAGAAGGAGGAGGAAGAGGAGGGAGGGGAGGAGGAGGTGAAGAAAGAGGAGAAACGAGAGAAGGGCGGAAGTCTCCTGATTCTTATAACACGTTGTTTCAATCCATGTAGGGTCAACCGCAGTATCTGAACTACGAGCGCACGAGTCCCAGCCTCTTTCAGACTCTGTGTGTGTGTGTGTGTGTGTGTGTGTGTGTGTGTGTGTGTGTGTGTGTGTGTGTGTGTGAGTGTGTGTGTGTATGGTGTATGAGTGAGTGTGTGTGTGTGTGTGTGTGTGTGTGTGTGTGTGTGTGCGCGCGCGCGCGTGCACGCGCGCGTGCGTGCGTGCGTGTATGCGTGTGTATGCGTGTGTGTGTGTGTGTGTGTGCGTGCGTGCGTGTGTGCGTGCGTGCGTGCGTGCGTGCGTGCGTGCGTGCGTGCGTGTGTGTGTGTGTGTGTGTGTGTGTGTGTGTGTGTGTGTGTGTGTTCGGTGTGCGTACTTCACACCTACTCCATTGTCTCCGCTACAAACCTCTCACTAATGGTCCATCTCCTCTTTCCTTTTCCCCTCTTCTCACCTGTCATCACGGCAGGTGCACTCGCGGCCGCCGTTGGTCACATCCACCTCCCCCGCCCACTCTCACCACCTCCTTACCCTACTCACTCACAACTCTGGCCACCACACTTCCCTCCTCACTTCTTCTTTCCCCCACCCCATCCCCTTTCCTATCCACCCACCCACGGGACGTACGATGGTGAAGCAGATGACGACAAAAAGGGTCAGACTAATGTTTAGTCAATCGGACGACAACAGTCGGAGTACTGCAACATCCAAAGTTGCCAGGGAAACAATTAAGGAGTTACATCCCTTCCTTTCCTTTTCCCACCTCCTGAGTCAGACAGGATTTCCGGTAGGCTTATTAGCATTTCCGGTCAAGTGACACAGAAGAACAAAAACCCTCCTAAAAATCCCTGCCGGTTAGAATATGTTGCCGTTTCTGTGTACTGGAAATGATACAAGAAAATCTGAAAATATGGAAATAAGAAAGAAAAAAAAAACACAGTTAATTCCTGCCCGCTAACCCCTAAAGACGAAATGTATTTCGTGTTCAGCACTGGGGAAGTGGATGACGAGCTCTGACAGAAAGGAGCTTCGCTGACTAACTTGTTTAACTTTTACAGTCTCTTTGTCTGGATCTCCGGTATTCATATACATTGAGAGATGCGTCGGTTGCTTACGCTTGGTTGACAAGGGATGCAAGATATACCACGTAACAACAATGACGGTAGATACATGAACGGTCTCTGTCTTTGTCTGTTCCCTTTGCGAGAAACATCTCCAGCATCAGAGGAAGTGCTACCACGTCTTCATAGACTCCAAGAAAGCGTTCGACAGGGTGTGGCCGGAGGCACTATGGGCCACGATAAAGACATTTAACATCGGGCAGAACCTGAACAACACCATCCATTAACTGTACTCCAATGCGACGTTTGCGGTGCTTATACGCGGTGCTATTGGAGAATGGTCCAATACTTCAGCTGAAGTTTATCAGGGCGGCCTGCTATCTCCCTCACTTTTCGTCATATTCCCGTAACGCATCATGACTGAAGCACTTGAAGATCGTGTCAACACAGTCGGCATTTTAGAGGAAAACCTTCGATTTGCAGATGATATCAATGGCGGACAGAGAACAATAACTCGCCAAGCTTGTTGAACGACTGTATGAAACATCAACAAGAAATGACATAGAGATCAGCGCTGAGAAGACCAAGTTGACGGCAAGCCACACCATCATCATCAATACAGATATGATTGTCTACAGTCAGAAACTAAAATCTGTTCACTAATTCACTTATTCGGGATTCATCATTAGGAGTGAGGAATAACAACCAGAAATCCTGTCGAGGGCAGCAAAGACTATAACAGCACTGTCCACCTTAAAACCTGTATGACAGGAAAAGAACATCTCTACAAAACACAAAATTATGCTCCTGCATGCACTGGTACGTCCCATCTTCCTGTGTGCATGTGAGACATGGACCCTCAAAGCGAGTTTGGAAAAAAAAACCCAAACCATGTGAATGAGATGTTTCTGCAAGATACTAAACATCAGATACACTGATCATATCACCAATCAACAGGTGCGTCAGACCATCACGCAGTACGTAGGATGGTATGAAGATCTACTGACATCTTTCAAGATAAGAACATTACCTCGGTATGGCCATGTAACATGATTCAAGAGCCTTGCCAAAACAGTACCTCCACGACTCCAAAGAAAGGCTCAGTGACGGCGAGGAAAGACCCACTGACCGCACGGAAAGTCCTGTTGACAGCGGGAAAGACTGTGACCCGGGATTCTCATAAGAAAGCTCATAAAACCTCATGGCGAAAGCTTGGCAGTGTCTGGAGTTGTAATGTCTTCACCTATCAGTAGAACAGTAACTTGTGAAGCTGCAGGTTGCACACGGCAGTTGCTTGACAGTGTCGTTTTTTCGCTGGTGGGCTTTCCAGTTTATGAAATATGGGCTGATACACCCATAGGAACGCTCCTGTGGAGGTTCTATCATGTCACATCCAGCGGCCATTACACAATGGCATCTGCCAGGGAGCAATTGTGTCCCTTGATGTTTTAATGGAATGCCCTTTGAGTGCCTGCACCCCGAACACAGCTCAGGCTTCCAATGGTGGTGCAGGATTACTCCCAGCTGGCTTGTTCGGCAGTTGAGGACAGTACTTCTCTAGGTCACACCCGCACCTTCGGGGGTGCATCTTCTTCTTCTTAAACGAGAGAGACAGAGGGGAAGACAGAAAAAAAACAAACACCGATGGACTGACACATTTCAGCGTAGAAAGCGAAAACATTCGCAGAGACCCAGGCCTCAGCACACAACCGACAGAACTGGAAGAACCTGGTGAACTGTTCTTCAGGGTGGTGCCCCGGTGATTCCTCGTGGATTAAGGGAGAAATAAAACCCTGGCCCAAACTTGGCAGTGTGAGCTAGGCTTTACACAGCCCAGTCTGTGATCTACCTTCTTTCGGTTTGTCGTCCACTTTTTTCTTCCACGCAAACACGATACTATTTGTCTGTAAGGGGTATTTACCATTAAGGAAATATTTTTTCCCGTGAGATGCTACCCGGCAGTCCACGGATATCTGAGATCAATATGTAACGCTCGTTTTTCTTCACTGTTAATAGCACCTCGTCTGACATGTCTTCATTAAGGCTACGCGCCGCCAACATTATTATTCACTGCGCTTCCAACCGTGTATACCTACTGTAGGAAAAACTGCTGATGGCAGCAGCCTGGCCGCTGACACTACGGAAGAGGCCAGATCACGTCAAACCGCTGATAGCACTCTACAACCAGGCGAAAGGGACATGGAGGCTATCATTGCGTGGCGCTGGCTTACTGTACCATGACGGTTCGTTTTTCAACACTTAGGTCGACAGGCATGACGGGCATTAAATAGTCAGAAGCCCGCAAGAAAGGTATAATCAAATTTCGGATTTTACGTCCGGAGTTTGTTTGCGAGTGACTTCGAGAGAGAGAGAGAGAGAGAGAGAGAGAGAGAGAGAGAGAGAGAGAGAGAGAGAGAGAGATGGGGAGTGGGTGGGTGGGTGGAGGACCTGGGAGTAGGCGGGGGGGGGGGGGGGGGGAGGGGAGGAGGGGAAATAAGATGCTGTCTCTTCATCTGATTATGTCCTTTGAAAAGCAGTCCTGAAAACAAGCTTCTCAATTTCATTCATTTACTTTCGCTTTAATTTACTTTCAGTTTCTTTTTCTTTTTTTTTTCTTTTTTTTTTTTTTTTTTGGGGGGGGGGAGGGTGTGTGTGTGTGTGTGTGTGTGTGTGTGTGTGTGTGTGTGTGTGTGTGTGTGTAAAAATAACGTACACCATATTCTTTGCCGAATTATTGGTCTTTATCAAAATGTAACACCGCGTCGAAAGCGTTCTGCGACAAAAAGATCGTCGAAGTCACTGTCAAACAGCAAGGCGTATGTACCTCCGCCAATGGAAAGCGCTTAAAGCCGCCATTGCTTATACTGAGGTGATGAATGGCAGATGGTGTTAGTCGTCAATCCGTCGCCGTTGGCCGGCGTTTGATCGGGCCTGACGATGAAAGCCCAGCGAGTGACGCCTGCAGCTCAAATGGCATCTCCCCAAATAACAGTGTCGCAGTCTGACATATATACTGTTCAAAAAAAGTTAAGGACCAAGATTTCACTGACTTATAAAAAAGAAAATTGGGAAGTGATCAATCTCCAAGTGTAACATGAATTTACTGAATATGTGAAAAGTGTGTAAAAACAATGACAAGTCCGAGGAATCAACAAACTGGAATCGAGCGCGGTACAAACACCCCCACCCCCAAATTTGAAAGTCACAGGAGGAGTGTTTGTTCAATGTCATGGTTAATAACGTGTGTGTTCCCCGTTATTGGCAAGACATTCAAGGCAGCGTTGTCGCATGGAGTTCACCAGTGTGCGCAGAAAGGCCTGGGAGACAGCCCACTCCTGCTGGAGTGACTCATACAGCTGACCCAGGTTAGCAGGAGGAGGACGACGCTGCTGCAGTCTCCGGCCCAGCTCATCCCAAAGTTGTTCGATGGGGTTCAGGTCTGAGCTGTTTGCGGGCCACTGCATTCTGTTGACACCAGCAGCTTGGAGAAACGTGTTTACTGCTCTGGTGCGATGGGGCCGTGCATTGTCGTCTTGAAAGACTGCCTGAGGTCCAAGCTGTTGAAGGGCTGGCAGCACCAGGGGTTGCAAAATCTCTGTTTGGTAGCGAACACCATTCAAGTTCCCTGCCACATTGTAGAGAACCGTTCTGTAGCGTGTGCTTATGCCGCCCCAAATCATAACGGATTCCCCACCATAGCGGTTCCTTTCCAGGACAGCTTCTTCTGCAAAACGCTCCCCACGGCGTCTCCAGACCCTGTTCCGTCTGTCGGTGGGATCCAGGCAGAACCGCGACTCGTCTGTAAACATTACGTTAGCCCACTGTTCATGTGTCCATCTCACGTGCTGCGTGCACCATACTCGTCGTGCTGCTCTGTGGGCATCAGTCAAACGAGGTCTTATGGCTGGTCGTCGAGCACGGAGGTTAGCGGCGTGTAGGCGGTTTCGTATGGTCTGATCACTGACAACAGTGTTGGTGGCATCTCTAAGGCGACGTCTGATGTTGTTTGCACTTGCTGTTCTTTCTTGTGTGGCCTGCCTTTCAATGTATCCGCCCTCTCGTGGTGTTGTTATTCTGGGTCGACCAGAGCGTGGTCGTTCTGGCACTCTTCCTGTTTCTTGAAAGCGTTGTCTGAGTCTGATAACAACAGAGTGTGATACCCCAAGTCTCCGTGCCACTTCCCGGACTGCAACTCCTTCTTGGAGCCATCTTATTGCTCTTCCTCGATCCAGCTCGTTCAGTCTTCGACGTGGAGGCATGCTGTTGCATTGCATTTTTCGCCAGTACAGTGGCTTTTAAAGACATTTGGTTGAGCATACTTTATGACCTACAGCCTGATTTAGCTCGTGCTTCACATGATTTTGATTCAGCACATGTTCCTCGGATCCCAAACACATCAGAAATTCACCCCAATTTGTTCCAAAAATGACAAGTCGCGACACGTGTTTTTCAAGGCGCGTGAGAAATGTGTGCCACAAAAT
The DNA here is from genome assembly GCA_033310375.1 of Conus canariensis. Taxonomy (NCBI): domain Eukaryota; kingdom Metazoa; phylum Mollusca; class Gastropoda; order Neogastropoda; family Conidae; genus Conus; species Conus canariensis. Next base: position 61,492,561 of record CM065723.1, read on the forward strand.
TGCAGTTGCCGCATTCACTATCAATTTGTGCGTGTGGTTCAATTTGTTTGGACCACAAAGGCGGTACAAGTGAATTTTTGTGAATTTTTAAAAGTTTTTATGCATTCTCAATGTTGGTCCTTAACTTTTTTGAACAGTATAGATAGACCCGTCGGTTGAAATTTCTTTTCTCGTTTCAGCTCTCGCTTAAGTTTTAGTGGAGGCGCACCTGGCTGCGAAGTTTTCAAGCGCATGCGTGCGTGGGGGGCACTTGCCCGAGTATTAAAAGAGATGGACATCAGACGTAAATTGACATGGTCTGATCCAGTTGATCCAGGTTTTATGTCCTCGCCCACCTTAAATGGCGTAGTAAGTAGTCTACGGCTGGGGATAATCCTGGCATTGGACGTGCGACTATGTACAGAACACTCGGCTAATACTCCCGAGTTTTTTCCTGTCGTTGTTCGTCTGGTCACCTTAGAAATCCTGTCGCTGGTCGATACGTACTCTTGGCTTTCCAAAGGAAAAGATCCCCTGTTTTATCTGAGTGTCATTTGGGAAGGAGGAGGGAGGTGGGTGGGGGAACAAAAGAGTCAGTTAAGACATTAGGAAAGAACATTATGAATTAATGAGGATATATCGTGATGTGAGAGTTTTGTACTTGCACAGTGTTCCCTTTAAAGTTGGTTGATTGATTCAGGCTCGACGTCAACGCCCACCCATCACTAATAGATACGGCAGATGCGCGCGCGCGCGCGCGCGCGCGCGCGCGCGCGTGGTGTGTGTGTGTGTGTGTGTGTGTGTGGGTGACTCGTATAATTAAGTTAATTTTTTTCCCGTTTATATAGCTCTGAAATACCCTGTATATGCTTTGATGCTGTTACTTATGTGGATGGGCATCGCTTTTATTCGCATTTGTGAAGACTTATGTAAAGTGCATGTGTTTTGGAAAGAAGACAGCCTTCGTTGCAAATCAGATCTTTCAGAAAAAACCCAGTGAAATAATTCTACAGTGTCCTTGAGACAGTAGACTTTTTACAGCTTCATGTAATGTAATGCACCGTGATGTATTGCAAATAAATGTGTTGTAATACAAAGAAATGTAATGTAATGTAATACAAGGCAATGTTCGTACAATTTAATACAATGTAACGCAATGCGATGTAATATCATGTGACGTAATATCATAACGTAATGTAATACAATGTAATGCATCATGTGACGTAATGTCAAAACGTAATGTAACGCAAAGCAATGCCAATGTGGTGAAGTGTGTTGCAATGCAATGCAAAGCCATGCAAAGGAACACAAAACAAAGTCAGGCAAGGCGATGAAAGATACGCTGCTGCAGTGTACTCCACTGCAGTATCATGGACTCTCCTGTTGGTCTGTATGATGAGCAGGCAGGCCCGTCAATGGCCAGCATGGGTCCTCACATGGGAATGCAGGCCAGTCATTTGGGGGCCAGAATAGCTTAGTCGGTAAAGCGCCGGACTCGTGATGCCGGCGATTCTGGGGTTAAGAATCCTTGCAAGGGTGTTTCGGTGCAGGTGGATTTTTCCCTCGGAGTTAACATTAGTGCAGACAGCATTTCCCGAAAAGTCTTTCGAATGAGACTATAAATCGAAGTTCCGTGTGAGAACATCTTGTACATATCTAAACTTCAGTATGGACGTTGGTATGGATGACACGTATACACACAGCATGCACCCTCCGTGGATGACTAAGTGACTGATCTTAAAACTGAACGAAACGGGAAACGACTAGAGGCAGCTCTGTGGTGGGCTCTGCCCGGGTAGACAACCCGTTGTGTAAAGAAAGGGAGGATGGTAAAACTCTTAGAGCTTGGTCTCTGACCGAAGATAGGCGCTACATAAATACTACTACTACTACTACTGCTGCTACTGCTACTGCTACTACTACTATCATTGAAGCGTGTAGTCGGCCTCAGACGTTGCAGGTGAGGGAGTAGAGTGATATAGATCTCTGCTACCTCCTGTTCCTGTCTGCCTGAACGTCAGCCACTCTGTACACCTCCACAGTCTTCGTGCACTGATGACACAGGTGTCCCCAGCGGGGTCTGCCAGGGACTACAGTAGCCCCCCCCCCCCCCTCCCCGCCATCATGTGACTGTGCCCATGTTGCAGCTCCTGAGGCTGGCCTCCAGTGGACCCTTGTGCCGCCCCTGCTTCAGCTGCCCCTTGCGAGAGCATTGTGATGTCATGCGATGCAGTCCAATCGGCAGCAACTGTGGAAGGGGAGACACTCAGGTTCCACTGTGTAATTCAATACGTTCAGCACAGCCCCGGGTTGGTGTTCATTGTGAGAGTTTACTGCTGGCTCTCAATACATTCACTTTATGCCAGTGAAATTTAAAAAAAAACTGCTCGTGATTAACTTCAATATGTCCTCGGGGAAGGAGGACGGAGTCTTGCCGTGTCATTCTTAGTTCCACGATTCAGAAGGGGGCAAACAAAGACCCTTTTTCCATGAAATACAAAAAAAAAGAGAAAGAAATAATGAAAGGACAGACGCACCATTACGGATGTGTCGTCTGCTAAACAAGCCGCAGTCGTACGAAAAGTAATGTTATTAACCGGTCGGAATAATTATTTTACTCTGACCAACTGGAACACTGCTTCGTATGGTCATGTCTGCCACAATAACCATGAAACGTTCAATGAAGAACGGGTGATATACGGCATCACTCACACATTCAGCCAATCCTAAGATCAGTCGTATTGACGTCTGAAGAAAACACGTTTGTCCAAAAAGCACTTGTCTGTTTTTGCATTGTTAAAAAAAGACCTTTGCACTGTATTTGCGTGTTTATGAGTATTTTGGTTTCTTTTCCGCAACATTCTAGTCTGTTTCACTTTTTTTTGGTTATTGCCATAAACATACTTATAATTGCTTACTTTCACACTATAAATGACACATTTGGAAGGGCAACATATATCAATACTTCACAAACAAGGCTACCTTGAAAACATTGCTTTTATGCTCAGTACTTGCAAGTATTTTACTCCCCTCAGCCAGATGGTTAACATATTCCATTTCGTGACCGGAAGTAAACTTCCTACACGTCTGTAAAGACAGCTCTGTCCTCAAGTTTACACCGGGCCCATTGTGGCGTGCCTCCCACAGCTTTCTGTCCTTCTGTCTCCGGTATCTATTGTGACGTAATACCCCTCCCTTCAGCTCTTCACTGCTTTCTTTTTCTTTGAGTGATTCTGACCCTATGTTTAAGTAACTTCTTTAGTTTAAAATGCACAGTTTTATGACAAGCTGTCCCATGCTGTGTGTCATGCCGTGACGACATGAGCAGACTTTGAAGTGTGGAAGAGATGCAGATCGGACCTAACACTACACTGACACCACCAGAAGGACAACACGTTCAGAGGGACAGCAACACACCTGTGTGTATACTGATCGTCCTGGATAGCAGCTACCATACTTACAGAGATAAATGTGTGTGTGTGTGTGTGTGTGTGTGTGTGTGTGTGTGTGTGTGTGTGTGCGTGCATGTATGTGCGTGTGTGTGCGTGCGTGCGTGCGTGCGTGCGTGTGTGTGTGTGTGTGTGTGTGTGTGTGTGTGTGTGTGTGTGTACTGCCTATGAAACAGAACATATTAAGACAAAATTAGAGCTATTTGAGAGAACACGTTTAAGAGAGAACCATACACACACCGAAACCATAGAGCCATATGAGATAAAATATATTTAAGACAAAAACTCACAGACATACGAAATAGAACATATTTAAGAGAGAAAAAAATCATATATATATATATATATATATATATATATATATACATAGATAAATAGATGTGTGCGTGTGTGTGTGTGTGTGTGTGTGTGTGTGTGTGTGTGTGTGTGTGTGTGTGTGTGTGTTTGCTGCCCAATTCAAACTGGGCCAACATGTTTTTCTCCCATGTCTTACCTCATATGGCTATAATTTTGTGTTAATGTGTTCTGTTTCATAGGTTGTACGGCTTCCTTTTGATATGTTCTATATCATATAGTATTCCTTTTCCTTTAAATGGGTTCTATCTCATTTGGCCGTAGGATTATCACTTAATGCGTTCTATCTTATTTGATTATACATTTTCTCATGGTTATGTTCTATCTAATCGAGCTTTTTCTCTGTATATTTTATCTCATAAGGCAAACAAACTATCTTTCCAGTGTATTCTATCTCACATTCACTGTAGACGTTGTCTCTTGTGTATTCTATGTCGACAAAATTTCTCTTCTCTGTATTCTATCTCATACGGTCGACGGGTTTTCTTTGAAGTGTGCGTGCCGTGTCTCAAATGGCCATTGAGCTTTCTCTTTTCAGACTTCGTCTTCATCAGCGCCCCCCCCCCCCCCCCCCCTTTTTTTTTTTCTCTTCTGACAGTCGCTCCCTCGACTATACTTGAATCAATTGTTTGCATGATGTTAAAAAGAACATAATAAGGATTCATGCGGATTTTCCTTGCCTGCATCTGTAAAGTAGAGAAAAAAAATCAACCATGAAAGAAAGTCAACCCAAGCGAAGAAAAGCCGGAAGACTCAATTACTCGAAAATGTCATAATGACAGCAGATGGATTATCTATCCCTCAAAAAACGTCACTCACTATGGAACCCGGACGAATAGAAAGCGGCGCTGGCCAACAAGTCACAACGTCAGTTACTCGGCCTTCTTCCGACAGGAGCAAGAGCGATGGGACATCATGTCAGAACAACGGAGATTTGGGCTGACCATCAGTCGGCACGCGCGGAAAGCAAATATCACACACACACACACACACACACACACACACACACACACCTTTCCCTCTCCCAAGCAGTCTGCCCGGACGATTCCCAGGCGTTTCTGTGGCCCGGTCGCATGCCGTGAGCTGAAGGAATGGTTCGCTGGCTCACCATCAGCTCCAGACTGTGTGGTGTTTTGAACAGTCTCTCCTGTCCTGACACTGACCTCATCACAGAACTGGAGATCCGCTCTACATCCACTGCCGACAGAGACAGCAGAGCAAAAACAAACAAACAAAAAACGCAAATAAAAAAAAAAAAAAAACTTATTGGGGGATGCGGGAGAGGGGTTAAGGCAGGGGACAAAGGGCTCGCGGAGAGGGCGAGGAACGGAAGAGGAGGGGAGAATTGGACTCTGTCTGCACAGTGTTCTTTTCCATCAGTTATTTATTTTCGTAATCATCATTGTTCATCGCTATTGGTAATCTAAACAACAGCTGCTTCTTCTACCACAACTACTACTTTTCGTCTGGGGAGCACAAAATGGCCGTCCCTTGCTATTCCCCAGGCCATTATCCCCAGTGAGCTGACAACGGCCGTCCCTTGTTATTCCCCAGGCCATTATCCCCAGTGAGCTGACAACGGCCGTCCCTTGTTATTCCCCAGGCCATTATCCCCAGTGAGCTGACAACGGCCGTCCCTTGCTATTCCCCAGGCCATTATCCCCAGTGAGCTGACAACGGCCGTCCCTTGCTATTCCCCAGGCCATTATCCCCAGTGAGCTGACAACGGCCGTCCCTTGCTATTCCCCAGGCCATTATCCCCAGTGAGCTGACAACGGCTGTCTCTTGCTATTCCCCAGGCCATTATCCCCAGTGAGCAGGTAAGGCCATTACCCCCTGTGAGCTGACAACGGCCGTCCCTTGCTGTTCCCTAGCTAAGGCCATAACCCTCAGTGAGCTGACAATGGCCGTCCTTTGTCATTCCACAGGTAGGTTAATGACCCCCAGTGAGCTGACAACGGCCGTCCTTTGTGATTCTCCATGTAGGGTGATGATCTGTCACCCCCACAACCTGTGGCTCACTGACTGATGGCAGCGTGTTCATATCGGGTGTTGAAGAACCCATGGAAACAGGGCCGCAGTCGGAGGAAGACTGTCCTTGGGGGGATCCACAAACAGACTGGCCGGCAATAAAGGTGGCGCTGTACCGTGGCTAGACGTTCTCTGTATGGACAGCCGAGTACGCTAGTTTCCCACAAGGGTATGTGCCACCCTGTCAATTGGCACGATTCACTACGAGAGGTTAAGCCCGGTATTACTTTCTTCCCCGTACCCCTTGCGTTTGTCGTAGGGGAAATAAAACATGGAGAAGGGCGATAACTGTCGAAGTATATTTCACAAACTATAGAATTGAAGGGGTAGGGTGGACGGCATCAGTTCCTGTGTCCCATGTTCTGTCCGAAAGTGCAGAAGTGCAGGTAGGCGGATGGATGGAAGGTGTGTGTGTGTGTGTGTGTGTGTGTGTGTGTGTGTGTGTGTGTGTGTGTGTGTGTGTGTGTGTGAAACGAATGGATGAGGGGTAGAAACAAGAACAGCGAGGGAGAAGTTAGGGGCCGAGAGGTAGGAAGGGAGGGGAGGATCGATCTATGGTTTGTCTGACACTGTGTGTGTTAAAAAAAAGGGGGGAGGGGGGTACATGATGTCCGCCCCTGATAAAGTGTAATTCATGGGGTCCCTGAACCGCAGGCACGCCATCACTTGAACAGACAAACAAACGCACTTGCCTCGCCGGCAGTAAATTACCGATCTCCTCCCGGTGTTCGCACCGACTTTAGCACCTGCAACTTTCCGCCATTGTTCCGCCGACGTGTCTCTGTCACCTGACTGGTAAGTAAGGCTGGGCCATGAATAAACAAAATCACAGTAATTTATTTGCTGCTCTCTCTCTCTCTCTCTCTCTCTCTCTCTCGCACGCACGCACGCACGCATGCGAGCGCGCGCGCACACACACACACACACACACACACACACACACACACACACACACAAACACACTCATACATACATTCTCTCTCTCTGTCTCTCTCTCTGTCTGTCTGTCTGTCTGTCTGTCTGTCTGTCTCTCTCATTTTTGTCTTGTTGGTAGACGGCATTCATGTATCCCTTCATTATGGGCTTAGGACCATAAATGAATGAAATATCTGAATCTGAATCTCTGTCTCCCTCTATGTCTGTCTGTCTGTCTGTCTGTCTGTCTGTCTCTCTCTCTCTCTCTATATATATATATATATTGCAAAAGCACGGTTGTTACGGGGCACAGCCATCTATTGGTAAACAAATACATCCGCAACAGTCAAACGAAAAGAATAGTTCCATCTATGGATGCTCACAAAGCAGTAGATGTTTCGAGCAGAGCAGAACAGAGCAGAGAGAGAGAGAGAGAGAGAGAGAGAGAGAGAGAGAGAGAGAGAGAGAGAGAGAGAGAGAGAGAGAACGCGCGCGCGCACGCGACTGAGAGAGAGAGAGAGAGAGAGAGAGAGAGAGAGAGAGAGAGAGAGACAGAGACAGACAGACAGACAGACAGAGAGAGACCGACCAACAGACTGACAGACAGAAGAGACAGAAAGACAGAGAGACAAAAGGAGAGAGAGAGAGAGAGAGAGAGAGAGAGAGAGAGAGAGAGAGAGAGAGAGAGAGAGAGAGAGAGAGAGCAGTGGTGTGGACTCTAAAACGGATGCTTATGGGTTGGCAAATGCATGGCTCCTCCGTTCGCAACGTAGCCTAGTTCTGTGAAAGAATTCCACGGGGTACAGCGGAGGGCGGACGTACAAGGGTCAATGACTTCATTAGTTATAAACGGAAAATTGGTTGTGACATTTAAGTGACGAGCACAGTAACCTTTTAAAGAGAGGGAAAATGAAGAATAATTATTTTGTACCTATCATTCTTCTTTCAGCGAAGGTAAAGAACGTGGCCTATTGTCGAAGGCAATTAGAGACTACGACCATTCACGCGCATAAAATTCAGAAACGTAGTTGGAGGTTACCACTAAGTAAGCTTCATGGTTGTGAAGTTTCGCGGAGAGTGGTAAGATTGGAAATGGAGAGGAAAAAAACCCTCAAGCACTTCTGCATAAATATAGAGACTAGTAGAGTAGAAAGAAACTCGTGGAGAGCGTGGCAGCAGAGAGTCCTCAGAAGAGAAGCCCCCTTCAAGCAAGTGTTTCGGTCCTTATCTCCCGACACTCTAGGGGGGGTTGGGCCACACCCGGTTCATGACTCCCGATGTCCCTCTGCTGCCCCCATATTGGGACGAGCCATGGCTGGGATTCGAACCCATAACCCTCTGGACATGCTCATTTTCCACTTAATGACTCGCACTCTAACCACTGAGCCACAGGGACACCTGACATTTGTAGGAAATTTAAGCCTTATGAAGTTCACTTTTGTTCCTCCTTGACCAGATCCAGCTTGAACACCTCTCTGCCGCTTCTGCCATTGCTTTCAGGGCTCTGGTTTTTTCCCTCCCTGCAACTGAGAGCTGTTTCATGAGGCTGTATGTAGACGTTCCTACAAACCCCCTAGCTCCAATTTCTGCAGTGAGGACTTTGACCTGATAGCCTTCTCTCCTCATGCTGTTTGCCAGATCAGCATACTTTTCAGTCTTGTAGATTTGAGCAGCCTCCATTCTGTTCTCATATGGCACCGTCAGCTCGATCATGATCAGCTGCTTGGTTGACTGAGAGTGGACTACTATGTCTGGTCTCACGCCACTTTTGCTGATGATCTCTGTGTGACTCTTCCATTCTGGGAGGTCTGTAGTGCACTCCCAGTCATCTGCCCCGTCCAGCAGACTCTGCCTGCATGTTCAGAGTGGCACTGTTGTTCTTGGTCATGATTTGCTGCCTCCTGCCGTGAAGAATGTTGCGGGTGCTTTTGGAGTCCTGAGTTTCCCTTTTGTGGTGTTGGTACTAGCCCAGACTACTTGTACAATCTCTTTGAGCACTTGGTTGTGCATCCATGTGTACCTTCCTTGAGCCAGGGCTACTTTACATGAGCTTAGGACATGCTCCACTGTTTGTTTTTCATGGCAGAGGGGGCATGCAGGATCATCTGTTTTTCCCCACTTCACCAGGTTTGCATTTGAGGGCAGAAGGTCATATGCAGATCTAAGAATGAAGCTGATCCTGAGAGGGGCCATGTGCCAAATGTCATTCCAAGTGAGACTTCTTTGGAGTGCATTCTCCCACGTTGTCCATTGCCCTTGCTGGCTCTGCTGGACTGCTTTTTGGAGTTTGTTTTGGTCTTCTTCTTTTCTCATCTCCTGAATCATCATGTCTCCTTTGGCTTTTCCTTTGGCCTTTGACCACCATTCAGTTTTGGTCACCCCCAGTCCTTGTCTGTTGGTCTGTGTGTGTCCTGTTATTTCTCTGATCTTGAGACTTTCTTTTGCAGAATCCATCGCCTCTTGAACTTTCCATTTTCTGCCTGTCTTCAGCTGGGGCTTGACTGCTTCTACCACCTTGTCTCCTGAGTCCTCCAGCATGCTTTGAAGTCTGATCTTTCCTGCTTTGGTCCATGTTCATAGTCCGTTTGGGATTTGCAGTCGTGATTGGTTGAGCACCGATGGATTCATCATTCTCTCCCCCTTTCGGTGAATCCTGGGAGCATCTTTTCTTTTTGTACTTAGTAGCCACATGTTGAAGGCAAAGTGGGGAGCCAGCCCACAGAGCCCTTGACTATGTTAAATGGGATTTTAATTGACGGACGTAGGTAAATCTTTGTGCGTACAAATGAGTAAGCGTTTATACTGATGTTCATATCTTTTTATGCCTTGTGAATGACAAACTTGAAAAGAAAACTTTGGGAAAGTGGGAAGGTTTTTGTTCCTATTAAAAAAGGCTACAAGTATGGCTGCAGAAAAAGGCCATGTTCCTTTCTCTAGAAGAGATACCCTTATCTCTGAAATGACAAATCTTAAATAAATGTTAGCGAACCGCCCAGAGAACGTGGACAAACGAGTCACAAGACGAAACACAACTAGTTTCGACCTCTTAGGTCTTCATCAGGTGAGACATTAACGAATAAAACAATGAAAATTCACTTAGCTTTGATCGCTTCAGATCACTTCGTAGGGTTCAGCGCAAGGAAGAAGGCGTTGAATGAGAACGAGGCTGTTGGAAGGGAAATAGTGAGCGAGTCAAAGTCGTAATGAAGATAATAATATTACTGATAGGAATACTAATAATGGTCAAAATACTGAGAAAAAAAAAAAAAAGAAAAAAAAAAAAAAGGGACAAGATTACTACCAATCTGTGTCAATAAGTATGGGTATGGGAGAAAGGACAGTGGGTTAGAGGATTCTTAAACAGCAGGGTTGCCGTGGCAACAGTCCCAGAGGCGAAGGCGATGGTGATGTCAATGCCAGTGGTAGTATCAATACTAGCAATAGTATTACTGAATGATACTGCTAACAACGATAGTGAAGGTTAAGGTAATGAAAGCATGATACAGAAATATATTTAGAAAATACATTTTTATAATAATCAAATAAATAAATAAATGAAACATTAAAAATAATAATAAATTAAAAAATCAGTAAATAATAATAATAATAATTAAAAAAATAAAATAAAATAAAATAATAATAATAATAATAATAATAATGATAATAAATGCATAAATAAGATAGCTATAAGTTGTGTGAGGTGAATAGTGGGAGATAAGGTAGTATGTGTGTGTGTGATGGGAGGATATTATGGGCTGAGATTGAAGTGGTGGGTTGGTACATGTTACTTTAAGGTGTAGATGCTATGAGGGTGGAGGGAAGAAGGGGATGGGTTTACGTACTAACTGGGGGAGGGGGAGGGGCAACATATTCACACCTATACACAATCTCTCTCTCTCTCTCTCTCTCTCTCTCTCTCTCTCTCTCCCCCCCCCCCCCCCCTTTCACGACCAACGATAAAGGAGCCAGCATTCTATTTATTATGTGTGTGTGTATGTGTGAGTGTGAGTGTGTGTGTGTGTGTGTGTGTGTGTGTGTGTGTGTGTGTGTGTGTGTGTGTGTTCCATTTGTAATATCAGCCTTATTCATTGGTTACCCCCACCTCCACCCCCAGCAACCGCCATATCCACCAACACCCCTACACACATCATTACTAGGGCAGGGGGAGGGGGGAGTAAGTCGATTGATGTAGCAAATGGAGAGACTCAGAGAGTGTAGGAAAAGGGAAGATGATGATAGCTGCAACCTATGTCTGAGGTAAACAGAGGGAGGTAGGGTGGTATGGGTGTGTGTAGGTGGGGGATATTTCAGGCTGGAGCTGCAGAGATGGAATGGTACATACTACTTTTGGACGTTGATGCCATGAGGGTGGACGGTGCCCAGTTTGGCAATGAGATGAGATTCCTGCATAAGGCGTTCCAAGCTGTCACTCTTAGATTGCCAAAGTGCCAAGACTTTGACATGGTTGATGTTGTGTTGGGCATGGTTGAAGTGTAGAGCGACTGGTTTGGGCCGATGGTGGCGGATGTCGGCCAGGTGTTCAGAGATGCGCGTCTCAAGTGTGCGAGATGTCTCACCTACATAGATCTTACCGCACAGCTGACAGTGGATGGCATACACAATGTTGTGGCTCTGGCAGGAGAAAGTGCGTTTAATAGTGAAAGAGCCTGTGGGGCCATGTAGGATGGTGTCTGGTTTGGTGAGAGAGCAGATTTTGCAATTGGGTTTTGAGCAGGGGAAAGTACCTGGTGGCTTAGGTGTTGAGATTTTGTTCAGCTTAGAGCGCACCAGTAGGTCGTTGAGGTTTTTGTCACGTTTGAAAGTGATCATTGGTGTGGTCTCAAAGGCAGGTTTATGATTTTCTACTATGTGCCAGTTAGACTTCAGGATCCTGCAGATGGGCAGATTGTGAGGATGGAAGAGAAGGCAGGCAGTGGGTCTGTCTGTCTCTTTGGGAGGTTTAGTTTCCAGAGTAGATGTTCTGGATTTAGCTGCAGTGCGGCTGAGAGCATCACTGATGACGGCACTAGGGTATCCACGGTTGGTGAAAAAATCAGACATTTTGGCTGCTTGTATAGTGAAATCCTCTTCGCTAGAGCACAGTCTGCGTAGGCGAAGGAATTCAGAATATGGAATGCTATTTTTAGTGGACTGGTGGTGGGAAGATGTGTAGTCCAGGTATGAGTGCGCATCAGTAGGTTTGTAGAAGACTGAGGTTTGAAGCAGTCCATCTTTGAGGGAGATAGTGATGTCCAGGAAATTAACTGACTGTGAAATGGTGTAGGTCAGCTGGATGGATGGATGGAAGGTCTGTGCAAAGTTGAGGAAATTCTGGAGGTCATGTTCTGGCATGGATGTGGCTCCCAATCCATCATCTATGTATCTTTTGTAGAGCTCTGGTGTTGGGCCTGTGTAAGAGGTTAGTAGGCGGTGTTCTAGGTGTCCCATGAAGAGGCAGGCATAGGATGGTCCCATGCCTGTGTAAGAGGTTAGTAGGCGGTGTTCTAGGTGTCCCATGAAGAGGCAGGCATAGGATGGTCCCATTTTGGTTCCCATAGCAACACCACTGATTTGTGAGAATGTGTGGTTGTTGAATTCAAAAGTATTGAGGGTGAGGACTAATTTATCGTTGGTCGTGAAAGGGGGGGGGGGGGGGGGGAGAGAGAGAGAGAGAGAGAGAGAGAGAGAGAGATTGTGTATAGGTGTGAATATGTTGCCCCTCCCCCTCCCCCAGTTAGTACGTAAACCCATCCCCTTCTTCCCTCCACCCTCATAGCATCTACACCTTAAAGTAACATGTACCAACCCACCACTTCAATCTCAGCCCATAATATCCTCCCATCACACACACACATACTACCTTATCTCCCACTATTCACCTCACACAACTTATAGCTATCTTATTTATGCATTTATTATCATTATTATTATTATTATTATTATTATTATTATTTTATTTTATTTTTTTAATTATTATTATTATTATTTACTGATTTTTTAATTTATTATTATTTTTAATGTTTCATTTATTTATTTATTTGATTATTATAAAAATGTATTTTCTAAATATATTTCTGTATCATGCTTTCATTACCTTAACCTTCACTATCGTTGTTAGCAGTATCATTCAGTAATACTATTGCTAGTATTGATACTACCACTGGCATTGACATCACCATCGCCTTCGCCTCTGGGACTGTTGCCACGGCAACCCTGCTGTTTAAGAATCCTCTAACCCACTGTCCTTTCTCCCATACCCATACTTATTGACACAGATTGGTAGTAATCTTGTCCCTTTTTTTTTTTTCTTTTTTTTTTTCTCAGTATTTTGACCATTATTAGTATTCCTATCAGTAATATTATTATCTTCATTACGACTTTGACTCGCTCACTATTTCCCTTCCAACAGCCTCGTTCTCATTCAACGCCTTCTTCCTTGCGCTGAACCCTACGAAGTGATCTGAAGCGATCAAAGCTAAGTGAATTTTCATTGTTTTATTCGTTAATGTCTCACCTGATGAAGACCTAAGAGGTCGAAACTAGTTGTGTTTCGTCTTGTGACTCGTTTGTCCACGTTCTCTGGGCGGTTCGCTAACATTTATTTAAGATTTGTTTAGATTTCCGCCTGCAGTCCTCTCGCTTTGCAACTAGATCTGAAATGACAGCCTCCTCTTCTAAAGACACTGACGCCGCTTCCAAGAGGAAGACCACAGAACCGAGCGGAAAGTAAAGATTTGCATAGGTGATCCCACATCCACCGCAAAACAACAACAACAACAACAACAAAACAAAAAAACAAAACAAAAAAGCAGCGTGATGGAGTATAAGCAATGTCCATGAAGTGTGCGTTGTAGTCCTCACAGAATGTGTATATCTGTGTTTGGGTGAGTTGCCGAGTATAAGAGTTTTACAAACATATTGTTTGATTACACTAAAAGACGTAACAGCTGATACAGCGAACAGATTTTTTGTACTGACTGCGGGATATATCTAATATATAAAGGGCAAATTCTGTGTGTGTGTGTGTGTGTGTGTGTGTGTGTGTGTGTGTGTGTGTGTCTGTGTACGCTATAGACTCAAAAACGGCTCAACCGATTGTCATGAAATTTGGCAGGTACGTCCGTTGTGACCCGAGGATGGTTTTGGGCTAATCTCTAAAAAAATAAAACCGTTAAAAACCGTTAAAAAGCTGTTTATAACGGTTTCAAAGTCATCTTTTTCCTCTGCGTTTCTTCAAATAGCCGTTGTGACATTGCACAGGTACAGGACTACTTCTCTAAAATTAGAACCGTTATTTGGCAGTTAAAAAACGTTATTAAAAACAGTTAAAAACCGTTAAAACACCAAACCCTATAAAAGAAACTGTTTAAAACCCGATCTTCTTGAAATTTAGCAGGTACGTCTGTTGTGACCCGAGGATGGTTTTGGGCTAATCTCTAAAAAAAAAAAACCCGTTAAAAACCGTTAAAAAACTTATAACGGTTTCAAAGACATCTTTTTCCTCTGCTTTTCATCAAATGGCCGTTGTGACATTGCACAGGTCCATCGAACCTAGAGGGACATCTCCCGAGTAACATAGGGTCATTGGACAGTTTCTACGACAGTTATTTATGACCGTTAAAAACCGTTAACAACACGTACCCCCTAAAAACGATCAAAAATACAATCTTTTCTGATGTTGGCGGCAAAGGGAGTCGTCGGATCGCCACCAAACTTGGCATGAGTCTAGAGGGACATACTGTGGATAACATTGGGTCATTCGATAGTTTTTATGACCGTTATTTATCACCGTTAAAAAGCGTTATTTTCTAAATTTAGACCTTTCTTGATGAAATTTGGTATACAGGTGTAGTTTTAAATGCTGAACAATGATATACAACTTACACGAACCGAAACTTAAAATTGACCGTTAAAAACCGTTATTATATAAATTTAGACCGTTCTTGATGAAATTCGGCATACAGATGCAGTTTTACACGCTGAACAATGATATACAACTTACACGAACGGAAACTTAAAAATTGACCGTTAAAAACCGTTATTTTATAAATTTAGACCGTTCCTGCTGAAATTCGGTATACAGATGCAGTTTTACATGCTGAACAATGATATACAACTTACACGTACGGAAACTTAAAATTGAGCGTTAAAAACCGTTAAAAAGCGTTATTTTCTAAATTTAGACCTTTCTTGATGAAATTTGGTATACAGGTGTAGTTTTAAATGCTGAACAATGATATACAACTTACACGAACCGAAACTTAAAATTGACCGTTAAAAACCGTTATTATATAAATTTAGACCGTTCTTGATGAAATTCGGTATACAGATGCAGTTTTACACGCTGAACAATGATATACAACTTACACGAACGGAAACTTAAAAATTGACCGTTAAAAACCGTTATTATATAAATTTAGACCGTTCCTGATGAAATTCAGTATACAGATGCAGTTTTACACGCTGAACAATGATATACAGTTTACACGAACGGAAACTTAAAATTGAGCGTTAAAAACCGTTAAAAAGCGTTATTTTCTAAATTTAGACCTTTCTTGATGAAATTTGGTATACAGGTGCAGTTTTACACGCTGATCAATGATAGACAACTAATATGAACAGAAACTTAAAATTGACCATTAAAAACCGTTAATTTCTAAATTTAGAGATGGTAGTCTGCAGAGGATTTCAGAAATACACCGAAGTTATGATGCTCTGCAATACCGTCTGATTTTTGTCTGTCAACAAGAGCCATGGTCAGACATTTTCATCCCGTGGGGCAGATCTGACCGTTCCGTGTTTTACACATGGAATGTTCTACGTTGCAGCATCACGAACTGGAAGCGCAGAAACACTGACTATACTTGCGCCAAACAGGGAGACCAGAAATGTTGTCAACCCAGAGGCCCTCCAATAGACATAATACATCGTGAAAATGCAATTTTTTCACAGAGTTGTCATGTTTGAGTTGGGTTTAACGTCCGTGCCCAAATCAAGGATATGCAGATGGCTGGTCCATCACATTAGCCTGACACCTGCGGGGCCAGGGTGGATATCGGGGTGAACTATGGTTATTTCAGCTGAAAACATTCCACGTGAAAATTTCCAAGACCCAACCGGGATTCGAAAGCACGACCTTTGGATCATGAGTCCAGCGCCTTATCCACTAGGTTATGGCGGCCACTACAGAGTTGTCATTTTGGGGCACTTCAATCGAGGAATTGAGAATGCATCGGTAAGTTCATTAAGTACAGGCATCCCTCTATCGACTGTGTATCGTATTACGAAAAAAATTGTGAGGTAAAATTGATTGAGAGGCAAGAAGGGTCATAGAGCAGGGTGAGGACAGCTACCCCAAGTACAGGAGATGCGAGGAGTCTGATGGAGGATATACTGGGACTGTGAAGCTTGGGCAGAGAGAAATCATCGTCACCAACCAGTGGGGTTGTCCCCTACAACCCTTACCTCCTACATTAGTTCAACTGCCACATCAATGTGGAAATATGCAGTAGCATAAAATCCATCAAGTACGTCCTGAAATATGTCCACAAGGGCACAGACCAAGCCGTCTTCCAACTCCAAGCCAATCAGGCAGGTGAAGGAGCAGCTCAACAACCTCCAGTCGTTGATGAGATCCAAATGTACCAGAATGCCCGCTACGTTGGCAGCATCGAGGCGACCTGGAGACTCCTGGGATTTGACCTGCATGAGCGCCACCCCATGGTGCAGAGACCAGCTGTCCATTTGGAGAATGGACAACGGGTCTACTTCAATCCACACAACGCAGCGCAAAGAGCACAAGGCTCTCCCCAGAAGCAACCCTTACCGCCATCTTTAGCCTATGCTCTCAAGACCCTACAGCACGAGAGCTGAAGTACATGGAAGTCCCTGAGCACTTCACATGGATGTCCACTCAGAATATGTGGAAGAAACGACAAAGGGGCACTGCAATCCGGCGATTGTACAGTATCAGTCCTCGCCAGGGAGAGTGCTACTTCTTGAGGCTTCTACTCAACGTTATGAAAGGACCCCGTTCGTACGAGGAGCTGAAGATTGTCAACGGCTATGTCCACAACATTTTTCGAGATGCTTGCAATGCTCTTGGACTCCTAGAAGATGACCGCCTTCTACAACTTGCCCTGGAGGAAGCCTCCATCTCTCAGAGACCCCGACTGCTGTGTGACTTCTGTATTATCCTGGTGGCTTTCAACCCCAGTAACCCAGGCAATCTGTGGAACCTCTTCAGAGACCATCTTGCTGAAGATTTCCTCTTCCAAGTCCGAAGAGATGTCTATTATGAAGCGCAGTACACAGATGCCATCTACAACCAAGCTCTTACTGTGATTCAGCACAAACTCTTCCTTCTTGGAGGCAAGTCTACAGAGGAGTATGGGATGCCAAGAGTCACACAACAACAAACTGTGCCTCGATAATACTACCGCGAGACCAATTACGACACTACTGCACTCCGGGCAGCAGCTGATGACCAGCTGAAGAAGCTGACAGCTGACCAGAGAGACGTGTACGACAGCTTTATGACCATGGTTGAGCAGAGGCAGGATCCCACAGCAAGCAGCAACATGATGTTCCTTGATGCTCCATGAGGGACAGGAAAGACCATCCTGAATCTTATCCTGAACAGGATCCGCTCCACAGGCAAAATAGTGCTAGCCACTGCTTCCAGTGGCATTGCCGCTACTCTTTTGCCGGGTGGGTGGACAGTACATAGCACTTTCAAGGTCCCTCTGGATGCCGACAAGCAAGAAACGCCAACCTGCTCTGTCAAGCGTGGGTCAACGTTGGCCAAAGTCATCAAAGAGGCTGCAACCGTCATAATTGATGAAGCTCCCATGACCCACAAAGCTGTCTACGAGGCCATGGACTCTACGCTGCAGGACATCACCCAAGTGCACAGGCCAATGGGAGGCATCCCAACGCTGTTCTGTGGGGACTTCAGGCAGATCCTCCCTGTCGTCCTCAATGGCACCAGAGCCAACATTGTCAACGCCTGTCTGAAGAAGTGGTGGAGCATGATTGTTAAACGTCTAACCACCAATATGAGAGCCCACCTGTCTGGAAATCCCCAGACAGCCAGCTTCGCCAAACTTCTGCTTGACACTGGCAATGGTGCCACTGAGTCATGTTTCCAGATACTATATTGGTCCCACCAGCACTATGCCAGTTTTCAGATAGCCAGGAGGATCTGATGGAAGCAGTCTACCCGGATCTTCATGCTCACTGTGCAGACTCAGACTGGTTAGCGGAAAGGGCCATAATCTCCTCCCTGAACGAGACTGTCAACAGGCTGAACAGAAAAATCGTAGCTGACTTCCCTGGAGAGGAAACTCTGTACAGATCTGTTGACACGGCCAAGAATGATGATGAGGCAGTCCTTTATCCACAAGAACTCCTGAACTCCATTGAGATTTCTGGACTTCCACCACATGAACTGTTGCTGAAATCTGGAGTCCCTATTATCATTCTCCGCTCACTGGACCCGCCAAAGGTGATCAATGGCACCCGATGTGTCTTACCAGACTGCACAGGAACGTTGTAGAAGCGAAAATATCATGTGGCCCCCCACAAAGGTGAACCGGTGCTGCTCCCCAGAATTCCTCTGGAACCCATGGACTCACCCCTGCCATTCCAGTTCTGACGGCTTCAGTTTCCCATGAAACCAGCTTTCGCTCTGACAATCATCAAGAGCCAGGGTCAGACATTTTCATCCCTTGGGGCAGACCTGACCGTTCCGTGTTTTACACATGGAATGTTCTACGTTGGAGCATCACGAACTGGAAACGCAGAAACACTGACTATACTTGCGCCAAACAGGGAGACCAGAAATGTTGTCTACCCAGAGGCCCTCCAATAGACATGATACATCGTGAAAATGCAATCTTTTCACAGAGTTGTCATGTTTGAGTTGGATTTAACGTCCGTGCCCAAATCAAGGATATGCAGATGGCTGGTCCGTCACATTAGCCTGACACCTGCGGGGCCAGGGTGGACATCGGGGTGAACTACGGTCATTTTAGCTGGAAACATTCCACGTGAAAATTTCCAAGACCAAGCCGGGATTCGAAACCACGACCTTTGGATCATGAGTCCAGCGCCTTATCCACTAGGTTATGGCGGCCCTACAGAGTTGTCATTTTGGAGCACTTCAATCAAGGAATTGAGAATGCATCGGTAAGTTCACAAAGTACAGGCATCCCTCTATGGACTGTGTATCGTATTACGAAAAAAATTCGTGAGGGAAAACAGATTGAGAGGCAAGAAGGGAGTGGGCGTCCGAAGAAATTGGGTGAAGTAGATAGGAGGAGGCTGGGGCAATTGGTTCAGCATGGGAAAAACGAAACAAACCCAAGCTGAATTTTATTGTATTCTCTTTTAAGTGGTGAGAGAGAAGGGTGGCCAGAAAATTATTGTACAGATATACCCGAGCGAAGCCGGGTACACCGGCTAGTATATATATATATATATATATATATGTGTGTGTGTGTGTGTGTGTGTGTGCGTGTGTGTGTGTGTGTGTGTGTGTGTGTGTGTGTAGGTATCTGCGACTCATGTGAGTCTGAGACTCACAATGTCTAAAAATAAGCCGTAACAATCTAACTGTCTTTAACTGACCCCTAAGTCACCAGCACTTGTTTCCAAAATTAGTTAGCAAGGTTAGCGGCCCTTATCTTCTCTTCCGTTCTGCAACCCATATTAGGGTGAAAATAAACACGTTATCTTTATTTGATCGAAATCTCAAGACCCGTTTTGGTACTAACGGCCAGTTTCTCTGTATGATGACAATAAAGAGCTCTCCTGCCTACTCTAATCATGTTAATCATTGTCGAGCCCTTCAATACTAGCTCCCATCACTCATACTTTCTCAAATACTTTCTTGTTCCTATACCCCCTTCGCCAACTTCATCATCCCCACCTCTGTGTGTGTGTGTGTGTGTGTGTGTGTGTGTGTGTGTGTGTGCGCGTGCGTGCGTGCGTGCGTGCGTGCGTGCGTGTGTGTGTGTGTGTGTGTGAAAGTCAAAATTTTATTTAGAGATGGAAACATTGAATAAGCAGCATATCTGCTTTATTTACATCAAGCCATCTATGAAAAAAAAAAATTTAAAAAAAAAATCAAATTGTGTACAATGCCTTTCATCAAAAGAAAAGTAAACATACTATCTGACCCCCTCCCCTCTCCTCCCCTTTTCCCCACTCACTTCATTCACGTAAAAGGTATCAATGCTCATTGCCGCCCCTATGGTTACATTCACGAAGTGTATATCTTTACCAGTGTATTTCTTTTCTGCACAGGATGGACATTTTTCCAGTATGATATGTGGTTAACGATTCATGAGATAATCTTTCAATTTTTTCTTAAATGTGTTTTTATTTTTTAATATTTTTTAAGGGTTTTGTGAGTTTATTCCACAGATTTCCACCTGAATATACAAAACTGGATTTGTATAAATTGTTGCGTGGTCTAGGAACGGACAATAAATGATTATGTATATGGTAATTGACTCTAAATGTTTCTGTAATCTTTTGTGGAGCTGTTCTATTAATAACGTTATGCATACAAAGGGCTTTATTGAAAAAGAGTCTGTTTGGGAAGGTTAATATTTTGAGTTGTTTGTAATCTTCATCAGTTAGGGAGCTCGATTTTAACAATACTAATTTCAATGCTCGTTTGTACAGACGATGAATTAATTTTAAATTATGTTCACTACAGTTGTCCCAAAGGGTTGATGCATAATCAATTAATGACAAAATATGTGCACAGAAAAAAAGTTTTCGAGAGTGGCCATCGAGGAAATTTTTTATCCGAGACAACTGAAATATTTTTTTGGAAAGGCGTTTTGCTAACAAAGTTATATGTTCAGTCCAAGATAAATCTTTGTCAATAATGACACTTAGTGTTTTGTGTGAACTGACTTCCTCAACTTTGTTGTTGGATATGAGTAAAGGCTGAAAATTTGATTTCATTTTTTGTCGTTTTTGTCTTGTAGACACGTACATGCACTTTGTTTTAATAGCATTTAAAGACATATGGTTTAGTTGCGTCCATTCAGTAAGTTTATTAATATCTGCTTGAAGCTTGATTGTTAATTCATAGGCATCAGAGTCGTTTTCGTGAAGAGATGTATCATCTGCAAACATTTCGCATTTACATTTAACAAAACAAGGCAAATCATTAACGTAAATAGTAAACAAAAGAGGTCCTAACACAGAGCCTTGTGGAACACCATATTTGACAGGCATAAATGTTGACAATTTGTCAGCTACAGCTACTAATTGTTTTCGGTCACATAAAAAAGATGAAATAAGACTTATGAATTCTGGAGTCAGTTTGTAAAGTTCAAGTTTACGGCACAACAAAGAATGGTTGATGACATCAAACGCTTTTTCAAAGTCTACGAAGAGAATACCTGCAAATTTATTCTCGTTTATGCTGCAAAGAAGACTGTCCATAAGCTGTATGAGGGCTGTGTGGCAAGAATGATGTTTTCGAAAGCCCGACTGACTTTCGTGAAGTTTGTTATCAGCGAAATAAGAACCCAGAGACTTATGCATGTGTTTTTCGATCGGTTTTGCTATGGCTGTTAAAATGGATATCGGTCTGTAATTTGATGGGTTTGAAGAATCCCCGGTTTTATACAGAGGAATAACTTTAGCTTCCTTAAATTTTAGAGGAAAAGTTTGTTTATCTATGCATAAATTGTATAAGTATGTCAAAGTATCTGTGATAACAGGACATGACAACTTAAGTATTTTTGTCTCGATACCATCTAAATCACGAGTATTTGATTGGGTTGAAGTAGACAAGGCTTTACTAACATCTAAAACGGTCATGGGTTTCAGACTTAATGGAACACGAATATCCTTAGAATGGATGTATTGTTCTAAATAATTGAGATCATTTTCACTAGATTTATCATTTAATATGATTTTATCTGCTACGGTTGCAAAATGATTATTTAGTTGATCTGCAGATATGTGAGAGCTCATTTGTTGACTTTTTGACACATGTTTATTAGTTAATATGTTAATTGCTTTCCAAATTTGCCTGGTATCTTTGGTAGAAGTTAACGGTTTTCTAAAGTAAGTACGTTTCGATTTCCGTTTTAATGACGTCACTTTATTTCTTTGTTTTCTGAATTCTTCATTTGTTCCGAAATTACTCAAATGATTTCTGTGTCAATTTCTTTAGTTATCCATGGAGGTTTTGTTTCCTGTTTAATCCTTTTCTTTATAAAAGGGGCGTGCTTATTATATACAGAGGTAAACGTATCAATCCAAAATTCAGCTGCTTATTTGGATCTCTGCTTTGATAGATGAGGTCAAATTGTGCTTCAGAAAGGTCAGTAAGGAAATCTTCTTCTTTGAAGTTTCTAAAGCTCCTGTAGTAAATAACTTTATGACCTACTTTTGGAATTTTTACACGGTTTTTGAACCAGGTAAGGCAAATTGGGTTGTGATCACTACAGCCATAGGGAGGGGAACAAAGTTCAGCTCAGCTGTGTGTGTGTGTGTGTGTGTGTGTGTGTGTGTGTGTGTGTGTGCGCGCGCGCGCGCGTGTCCGTCTGCGCTTAGAATGTGCAATAAACAGATTCCTTTCTTTTCTCTCTTCGTTTTCCGACTGTCCTTGGTAACACATGATGCAAATAAACACCTTTTAAGCCTGCCAGAAAACGAAGCCAGATGTATTTTTATGCGTTCGCTCTCTGATGGGTAGCAGGATTCTGAATCAATAAAGTGCAAATGGAAAACACATGAGTAAGACGAAAATAAACATGAAAAACTGTGGAGCTGAATGCTTATAAATGACTTTAAATCCTCAAAACTTGAAACAAAGAGAAGAGAAACTCTGAACAGCTTAACGGCATGAATTTAAAACCAAAAAATGGAAGAAAAACAAAAACAGACATGAGAAAAATAGAGAATAACAAGAAAGACGACAATGAAGAGGAAGAACACGACGCAGAGAGGAAAAAAAGAAGACAACATCGACAGCAAAGATGCACAGAAAGGAAAAGACTGACGACGAAGAAAATGGCTTTTCTTTTCCTTGAAACTTTTTCTTCTTTGCAATCTTCTTCTCTCTTTTCATCTTTTCCCATGTTGAAGAAGGAGAAGGGAGGCAAAGAAGAAGGAAGAGAGGGGAAAAAAAAAGAATACGAAGAACATGTCGGAGAAGAAGAAGAAAAAGAAGAAGATAATGATGATGATGGTAATGATGATGATGATGATGACGATGATGATGATGACGATAATGGTGCTGATGAAATCTGAACGATGAAAACCAACTGGTACCATGCCTGTTGCGCGCGCGCGCGCGCGCGCGTGTGTGTGTGTGTGCTTGCGTGTGTGCATGTGTGCATGCGTGCGTACGTGTGTGTGTGCGTGCGTGCGTGCGTGCGTGCGTGCGTGCGTGCGTGTGTGTGTGTTTGTGTTTCTCGGATGATTGCGGTTTGAGGCTAGAAGAGCGGAGAATCGATTTGCGCTGTGCCGACACACGGGCTGACCTTATGTCAATACTACGTTGCTATTCTAGTTCACATCTTCTGCTGCTCTATAATAGCAGCACAGTAACAGGCGTTGGCCATTTCTCATTGATAGGGAATTTCACATCCATTACACACTCACAAATGCGCAAGTGCGCGCGCGCGCGCGCGCACACACACACACACACACACACACACACACACACACACACAGACACAGACACACACACACACCTATCTATCTATGTAT
>CM065723.1:61526037-61533537 GCA_033310375.1 Conus canariensis
CATCTTAGTTTTCTTTTTGTAACTCGACCGTTTCTATGCAGTTCTAGGATGGTTAATCAAACGCATTCTTATAGGGGGGCGGGACCAGAAACCTAAATCAAGTATTCAACAAGGTATGAAATTCGCATGTTAGTCCGCACAGAACTCTGCATTCAAATTCACATGAGCATACGGCTGGACAAAAGGCAACCATTGGTAAACGAACAGCTAACAAGCATGGACCAGTTACAAAATTGGATAGGAGTCATGAGGAGATGTGGAGAAGGTAAGAAGTATGCTGATTTCTTCCAAATTCTAGAGCCTGCCCTATTCAATGAATTCAAGAGAAATATTCCGCGGTGATGTATACATATATAATGATTTTTTAATATCCTGGTTATTCAGTAAGAGTATCACAGGATGACCATTTATGAAATGAGGGAAGTTGTTTTGAACACTTGATGCGTACTTTTCAATGGCATACCTCTTTTAAAACACAGAGAAAATTTTGCAAAGCAGTGGAAAACGTTAAGAAATCTACACCTGTACACGTAGAATTTAGCCAGCAGCAAAATCAAACCAAACACGTCATCAGTGGTTGTACCATCTCCTTATCCAAAAAGAACAAGATCTTCACTGTAAGCAGTATCCACATGACAATTTCGTTTTAGACAGAATTGTAACTCTGACCAAAAATCTGAACAAGGCGATAGTTCCAATAAAGGTGCTCAACAGTTTCGATCTCTTGGTTGCAAAACATGCATAATGAGTCTTCAACAATACGACACTGTGACGAGTCGGCCGAATGTTCTTGAGTCCTTTACGTATATTAAGGGTAATTTTGTCGATGTTGAGATTAGTTTCTTTGGGTCCTTCAAGTGGGCGAACCCTGGCATCACTGGTGGGGGTACCCCGAGTGGTATCCTGAAAGAGGCAGAGTAAATGGGAAGTAATTTGTATGTCCAGGGGGGTAATAACAAGTAATACCAAACTGCCGGTCCTGGGCGAGGAAGGCATCTTGCCTCTACCAACAGCTATTCATTGGGTTCTCCAGTGGGCTTGAGAAGAGCAAATCGTGGCAGGTGACCGTCGCGGTTCAGTGACAGTCGGCCTGCAGGTAGGTCACGGTGACCATTCAGCCGTGCTTGCCCTGAGGGATGAACGCCTTCGGGAAAGCTTCGACGTATTTGATGGTTTGCAGTAAACAGTTGAAGCATCAGTCCTGGCTTGTGGAGAAGTCTGGGCTGTTGTACAATGAGTAGTTTCGGGCAATGGAACATGAGCTAGAATTGGACTTTGTGCATTAACCACTCGGTACCAAACTCTTTGTTGTCCATGTGTAGGGATGCACGAGTGATTCCATTGGTTGAACCAACATGATTCGGGGATCTATTGGTTGAATCTTACAGTTGTTTGTGCTAGGCACTGTGGTGTGTGTGTGTGTGTGTGTGTGTGTGTGTGTGTGTGTGTGTGTGTGTGTGTGTGTGTGACTAGTGATTCCATTGGTTGAATCAAAATAACTCTGAGATTTATTAGTGTAAATCGTTGTAATGTGTGTGTGTGTGTGTGTGTGTGTGTGTGTGTGTGTGTGTGTGTGTGTGTGTGTGTGTGTGAGTGATTCCATTGATTGAACCAGTATAACTCAGGTTCTCTTTGTTTGAGAATGGTTATAAGATGCTCGGAAAACAAAAACAAAAAATGTTTGAATATATACTGTGCATTTTCCTGTAACAGTATTTGTATTGTAATGAACAGTTTCAACTAGGAATTCATGCACATTAGCTAGAGGACATTTTGAACACAATTGCTTTTAATGCTTTAGAACATCTTTCCAAAAGGGATTATCAGTTTGCATCATAGCCAGGTTAGCTTATTCACCACCATAATTTTGTAGGTTAGCAATATAAGTGTAAAATCCGTCCACAAAGGCCTTCAAATCTGACTCAAAATAAAGTTTTTTTTTTTTTTTTTTGTAAGCTAGTTAATTTTCATTGCAGCTGTAAAAGAAGATAACGTGAGCGTTTTCAATTTCCCTTCATTGTAAGGTAAGCATACAATCTCTGTTGTTGTTTTTTTCTCTTAATCTTGTTTCTCTTTCCATTCCATGAAAATCGTAGAATAAAGTTTCAAGTTCTCGGATAAACAACTCACTGGAGTCAGGTATACTAATAAATAGATGTGTTAGTTTTGACAGAACAAGTCGTTTAAGCTTTATAATCCTTGCAAAAGGTGTTAGTTGTCTTCTTTTCAATTTTTGTAAGAGTACTCTTAGTTCCAAGAGTTTGTTTTTTCAAACTTCAAATTTGCAATGCGTTAAGTATTTACAGAGAACCAGCTTCTTTAAAGGACTTTTCTGTACCATCTAAACACAGAGATATATCATCAGCGAACTGTGACAGAAGGGTTTCAAAACTGTTTACTTGAATTGCTTTGATTTCATCGTTTCGGCAAATCATAATCCACAATATTTCCGCTCCTATTAAGTACAAGTAAGGTGAACATGGGTCATCCTGCCTTACTCCTCTTTCAACGTGAAACAAGCATGAATTCTGTCCATTCACACTTGTACACAGGAAGTACTATTTGAATAAAGGACTTTAGATCTATCCACCTAAAAATTTCAGGACCAAAGTTGAAGAATTCTATAGACTTTTAGGTAAAAGTCCACGATAACGAATCGGAGGCCTTTTCAAAATCTGTTAAAAGCAACATTTCATGAATATCATTCTTTTCTGTTTTTAGCGTCATCAATTTTTCAGATGTTGCACCCTATGAATCTCCCTTTCATGAACCCTTTTTGACCAGGATGAATTATTGTCAGTAATACAAGTCTTAGTCGAGGGGCAAGAGGAACAAATTTTATATGCGATATTTAACAAAGGGGGTTGGT
This sequence comes from Conus canariensis, assembly GCA_033310375.1. Taxonomy (NCBI): domain Eukaryota; kingdom Metazoa; phylum Mollusca; class Gastropoda; order Neogastropoda; family Conidae; genus Conus; species Conus canariensis. Next base: position 61,528,907 of record CM065723.1, read on the forward strand.
CACCAGTTTTTTTTTAAGTATTGTTTTGGTTTGTCCTCTTCAGAAATGCATACAATAATGCCCTGTCTTGTGTGATAGAGACCTCGTCATTCTTAAAATCTTTGTTGACAGAACGGATAAGAAAGTGGCCGAGATCTACGAAGAAAACCATGAAAAATTCCACAGTAAAGCTATTCGACCCTGGACTGTTGTTGTTTTTTTTCATGTTTCTCAATGCAAACCATGCCTCTGCAAGTTTTTGGCCCTTCTATCACATGTTTCTCATCTGCAGACAACTGGGGGCATTCCATGCAGTCATCAAGATTCACGTCAACCATGTCCTGTTTTGAACACAAATTTTCATAGAATTTTTCTACTTCACATAGAATATCATTCTGTTGATACAATAAAGAACCATCTCCATATTTTTTCTAGAAAAGACATGGATCTATCCAGAAAATTACGGTTTTATTATTTAGAGACTTTTTCACCTTCTATTAACCAGCTGACTTTGGATCTCACAATCATTCCTTTATAACGTTTATCTTCCAATTTTCTCTTCATTTCTTCTTAGGCACAGAACTGTCATCCAAATAACTATTTTCCAGACCTCTCATATTCTTTTTTTTTTTTCAATTGCTGTTATTGCTGTAGTTCCTGCCTCTTTTTTGTAAGATCCATATGAAATCAACTTGCCTTGAATCTTCAACAATAGCATTTCAAAAAAGTATCTATCTGATATCTGCAACTGAAGGTCATCATTTGCAATACTATCAACATTTTCAACATTTCAAACGGGTAAGGCATAGTCTTTCTTCAGTTCTGTAATGACTCTTAATTTCGTCAACGCGAGTGCTGTCTCTCAGACGGGAATTGTTAAATTTCCAGAAAGTTTTCTTGCGAATAAATTCACATTTTTTTTTAGATATCAATCTACAACTGAATGGCTGGAATGATACATCAGTCTGACCTCTGGTTCTGCTATTCAGTCATAGCCCTAGCCGTCATTCACCACTGTTGGCTTTAGTAGCAAATAATTCTAAAACAATATGAGAAACCTTGGTTTTTGTCATGGTCTCCTCCCTTTGAATGAAACAACAGGTCACAAAAACCTGTAGATCTGTTACTACTTGCTTAAAAGGATAGGTTTGTTAGGAAGTTCCTCTCTGAAGATTCAAAACGCTTGTCATTCTAAGCATCTTTAAAGGCTGGATAACCGTAACTCTCCGTGTCCTTGAAGGTTGTCCTGACTCCACTCTTCATCGCCTGTAAACGGTCCAAAACGCTGCTGTTTGCCTTTTCTTCAAGGCTCAACGTCGTCAGCACGGTACTTTTTTTTTCTTTTTTTTTTATTGATGAAACTGCTCTGGCTCCCTGTTTCCACAAGAGCCAACTACAAGATAGCCCACATCTGCTACAATACTGTCACTGGCATTGCCGCTGTTATCTCTCTGATCGTCACCTTGTGCACACCCTCTCGCTCTCTCCGTTCTCCTTCTGACTCGCGACTCTTCGGCAAAACCGCTTCAAACGTAAATCTCACGGCTTCTCTTTCTTCTTTGTCTGTTGTCACCATTCTGGAAATCCCTTCCATTTAATTAGGTATTTCACGTCTGTTGCAGCTTCAAAATTCAGTCGTAAAATGTATCTGTTCAAGCATCGTTTCCAGGTACAGAATCATCCAAATGTTGTGTCCATTTGTATGATAATGAATGGCGACTCTCTCTCTTTCTATCTCTCTTTCTTTCTTTTTCTGTGCGTGCGCGTGTAGGGAGAGAGAGAGGTGTTTGTGAGCACCTAGGGCCACAGGTAAGACACTTTATAAATGCCAGTCATTATTGTTATTATTATTATTATTGTTATTATCATTGTTGTTGTTGTTGCTGTTGTTAACTGATATTGATTGCAGCATCATCATCTTAGATCTGCAACATTACTTTTAGACACGTTGTAACAGGAAAAGGAATGTTTTTCGCCTCACCTCATCGTCAGTCGTTCAATCATTATCACTGAAACCAAACAGGCTGATTCTGTGGACGTTCAGGTTGGTACCATTTCTTTTTATATGAAAACCCAGTGTGCACACAGAAATCATGCAGAGTTTACTCTTGGCCATTATATCCACAACACATTTTATGAGTGACCATCGTATAAGATTCAACTTGGCTGTTTTTGTTTGTTTTCCATATCTGAATGCAGTTCTGTTTCAAGAAAAATGTCTATCTTTGAATTCTGGAGAAAAAAAAAACAGCAACAGCAACAGCAACAACAACAACAACAACAACAACACAATAACAACAGCAAAACTCTCCCCGATTAAAACGCTCACATAATGCTAAAATCATACTCTGATAAAATTTTCTTCACATTGTACATCCAATGTCCTTTATTCAATTCAGTGTCCAAAATCATCTTATTATGAGCTTGCTTCACAAAAAAAGACTGTGAAAGACAGTGCTTGAAGTGCATCTGCCCATTTCCCTTTGGATAAACGATAAAGGAACAGAACATTATTGTCATACGCTTAAAACTTTTCATGTCTTAGGATGTTTTTCATTTGCAAATTCAGATGTAATCCATAAACGTCAGCGCCATGTTTAAATGGTGGTTCTGTTTACGCGTCGAACAGTTTTCAAAATAAACAACCATCAATATTTCCGAGTGTTCTTAACGGTGTCGGCATTTAAATGCTCCATGTACCATACCACACCCTGTACTCCTTTTTCATGCGAGATTCCGCCATGTGCAATTCAGCCCTAATTTTGTTATTAAAAAAGTAAGTACTTGTACGAATAAATCACAATAAACTATGTATTTCAATAAAACCATTTCCCATCCACTTATAAGTGTCTACATAATTTAACCATGACAACTTTTGTCTTATACATGCTGACAGTTAGGCAATCCGTTTTCACATATTTATTTTGTTTTTCCAATCCTGTAACTGTTCCAGACACAGGAATAGCATCATCAACAAGCATAACAAAACGTACCCTCGGTAGCCCCAGGAATTTTCTGAACACCATGTTTTCCATTTCTTGAAAACTCATTGCTAATCGATTTATGTCTGGAAAAACAAAGCAAAACAAACCAAAACGAAAGTAATAGTGGACTTTGGAGATATTGCTTTACCCATTTGAACGTTGAAAATAACCGAATACGTACTTTTCTCACACACTAGGTTAAAACACCTCAAACGGTTATCTACATTTTACTGTTTACACCAATTTTCATCGCAGTTCATTCCACAAGCGGTTATGATTCACAGAACTGAATGCCTTCCTCTACGTAATGAGAATGTGAAAGTAAAACACACATGTTGTGTTTTAAAAGACAGTGGTCGTTCTTCTTCAACAATTCATGAACTATTCCCATCAGGCAAATGTTTCCACTTCTCCAAATTCAACACATTCCCATCAGGCAAATGTTTCCACTTCTCCAAATTTAACACATTCCTAAGAAAGTGCAGTTTGATTCCCAAATCAGTTTAGTTCTCTAACAGCCGTGGCTGAAACTGTTCATGCCTATGAACTGGAGTGTACCTTTATCTAATTTGTGTGCTCCTATGTGCATGTAAAAGAAGCGCCTCCGCGCGCGCGCGCGCGCGCGCGCGTGTGTGTGTGTGTGTGTCTGTGTGCGTGTGCGTGTGTGTGCGTGCGCAGTGAAGGTGCTGAAATATGGTAAGACTGCAGAACTCTCGAAACACGGCAGAAAGATGATAACTGATATCCTAAATATCATCTGCAACAAAATCTGACACACTGGGGAGTGACCCACGCCATGGACTCTTATCAATCATCCTCACCCTTCCCAAGAAATGAAATCTTCAAAACTGGCTGAACTACCGCACTTTCGGTTTGATCGGCCATGCCAGCAAAAACAATGCTCGACATCATTCGGAATATGTTACACCCACAATCACGCAGATACCATTATTGTTATTGCTGAAACAAACGCAGGAGTAGTAACGAACAGATATTTAACCTGCATACCTTTTGCGAAAAAACATCTCCGACACCAGATGGAGTGATCTCATGTCTTCGCAGACTTCAAGAAGGCACTAGAGTTCTTTTTCTAGCACAAGCGCTATGGGCTATAATGATGCAATTCAACATCAGTCTAAAGCTAATTAAAACCTTCCAGCAACTATACTCAAAAACAAAACAACAACAACAAAAGACAGTGTGGTACTCACACAGAATGCTACTGGCCAGTAGCCCCGTTTTGCTATCGTTATTGTTTGTCATTATTGAGAGCACTTATAAAAAGCCTATCTTCGGATGCAGACCAAACTCTAAACACTTTGCAGTCCACGCTTTCTGTACACAACGGGCTGTGTACCCGGGTAGAACCGACTGATGAGCTGCCTGCTGGCTCTATATTCTATCGTTTTCCTGTGACATTCAGTCGAATATCAATCAACTCAGTTTTTCATTCATTTTTTCGATTTTTTTTTCACAGAAGACCAATGCTATGTGTGCACTTGTCAAACTCTTTCGAAAGTTGTTGGTGGGATTTTTTCGTGTGTGCAAGATGTTATGCGCGCGTTCACACTCAAAGTCTCGGTTTACATAGCCTCATTCGAAGAGCTCTTCGACGAATAGAGTCGGATGCAATGTTCACTCGAAGGAACACACACACACACACACACA
>CM065723.1:61538537-61546037 GCA_033310375.1 Conus canariensis
CATGCCACTCCGCCTGCCTCCGGTTTTTCCTCCCTGTTCAGATCTTCCACAGTGATGGAAGACGTGGAAGAAGGCACCACCTTCCCCAACCAAAGTGGGCGGGGTGATAGAGACCGACAGGTGAGAGCCCCCACCCATACGCAATCAGACCTCACCTGAAATCGGTGGAGGTGTGTTTTCAGTAGTTGCTTGTGTGCTCGCCTCAAACCAGTGTTCTGTCGTGTAGCACGCCTTCCAGGACTGTCAAACGTGGCACTAGTTGCTTTCGCGTAGAACTGTTCAGGTCGCCAACATAGTAACCAATGCATTATCGATCAATGCACATTTTTCTTACCGCTTTCCCCACTTTAACGTCATTTAAATGGTTGCTGACATATTCATGGATGCATTATCTTTACACCGGGTTAACATCAGCCAGTTTCGTTTTGTTTTGTTTTTCATGTGCCTTCATTTATACATTTGAATGTGTCAGTTCAAGAACCTTTCGAATTTCAAGGAGTAGAGAAATACCTTAATGTTGGACTGAAGCCAAAGCACTCTTATTTTGCACTCGAAAGAACTATAGGTCCAGTTTGTTTTGATGTTTTTCTGGAGGACTTTATCTGACTTGACATTATTCTGGTTGGGTTGATTTGATTTGACGTTATTTTGATGGACTTTATTAATTTTGAGTTTGTTATTCTTGTGGACTGGATTTGACTGGACATTATTCTGGTGGACTCAAATTGACTGATATTATTTTTACAGACTTGATCTGACCGGACATTATTCTAGTGGACTCATATTGACTGATATTATTGTTACGGACTTGATCTTACTGGACATTATTCTGGTGGACTACACTTGACTTGACGTTAATAATTTTAACAACACGCTGATTGATAAGTAACCACTACTTTGCTTTAGAGCTTTCTCCCGTCTATGTCTCGTGTGTCAAACGCCACTTTTCATTTACCTGATGGAATTCCACGTGCCGTCCCTCAGCAGTGATCAAAGAATACTGTGGTGAATCATGTGAACTGACATGTTTATTGAAGTTTATGAATAAGAAGCAAACAGATGAAAATTAAAGACGAAATTTTTCTTTTTTGATAAACAGTTTAGTTTCTAATTCAGTTGTCCCTTCACAATCCATGTCGTCTTCGACGTAATTAAGATAAGTGCTGTCTTTAAGGCTGAAGGTCAGAAGAGACTTTTTCTTTCCCCTTAATCCCCCCTTGACCTCCCGCCTCCCATTCCCGTGCCGAAATAGGAACGTCATCTGATTGGTAGGAGAGCCGTCGGTATTTTCACTCGCCATGGAATAAATCCTACCTGAGCTCATAGAAATGGAGACCTACCCGAGTTGCCCACTGCGAGCTATCGCCGTCTCTGGGGCAGAACACAATCAGATTTCGCTAGAAAACTTTGTATGGAAAGACTTTAGGATATGTTATCTTCCAAAAAAACAAAAGTACAGGCCTTTTTCAAGAGCACATCAAACTATGTATTGACGCCGGGATATATCACGAGAAGAAATATAGTCCACAGCCCTGTCAGATACACCCTGAAACCCCATAACATCCTCGTCAGCATCCTCACTCATCCTGATAAATAAAAAATGATCGAATTCTGTGTGGACATTCACGGCCTGCTGTCATAGTGACGCATCGTTTCACATCGTTGCCGGGGTCAAAGTATTTGCTGTTGAAAAGTCCACAGGCACGGTCGGTCGATGGTCGCCCTGGCTCCGTCCAGAAGAGGACGGTAACTTGCTGGGTGCCGTTGCATCAGAACAAGCACATTTGAACACTACCGAAGTGACTCCGCAGCAGCGCAGTATCTTCTGCGGCGGGGTGTTTTATAATCACCTGATACTGATTGCTCCCTTCAGACTTCAGTGCTGACAGAGATAGAATGAGCAGAAGGTGGCTATGCACGCGGTGTCAGAACAAGCGTTGAGTACTGTGACACTGACAGGTCACAGACGACAGTAAATAGATAAATAAATAAATAAACGATGAATAAAGAAATCGATCATTGTATAAACGAATACACGCAGATAAATGTATTTACACAGATGAAACAAAACAAACAAACAGAAATGATAGATTAACAAAAGCAACAACCATGAACAGTCCCATGTGTCGCTGTAGTGAAACACCTTAAGGCATATAATCCGAAATCAGTGCAGCTCGTGGGACCCATTCACTAAGGGCACATATAAGAAGCTGACACACAAACAAAAAGTTCGAAGCTGATACCGCACACAGCAAGAAGAGCATACAAGAGGCATTGACACCATCTACTGTTTAGTTCCATACTGACTACGGCCTTTGGGCGTCGAACATCATCACAACACAACACAAATGCAAGTCACTTCATGCGATTGATATGAACTGGTGATCTTTTGGAAGGCGGGGAGAAAAAGAAGCAAATGAGTTTTGAGGTAAAGTGACTGCAGGAGGAAGCTAAAACGTCAAGATAAGTAACAAAGAGCTAACGAAACCCTTCATCCTGTGATAACTCGCTTTGCCTTGCTTTGGTCCCTTCACTCTCGGTAGAGTCGTGGGGCGCCGCGAGAGGGACTTCAGCACTAGCTCGTTCCACTTCGGTCGGTTATGCGCGAGGTCTTGAGTCTGCAAAGTTGTTTGCCGGTCCACTCCTTTATGTTGTCTGCCCATTTCTTCAAGTGACTCATAGGTGAGATAAATACACGTTCATAATTCAAAACAAACGCTGCTTTTGATATCAAACTGTCCAGCGCAAATGCCGAAAGCACACAAAACAGACTTCCACAAAACAGGACGTTCCCAGCTTGTCGGTGTACCCTGCGCTTGGTTGACACGTGCGCGCAGCAACAACAACCGGAGAAAAGAAAAATGCAAATTAGCATTCAGTCAAGACTGGTATGGCCTTTCTGATCTTGATTATAGTCAAACAGAACAAAGACGAACGGAGACAAGCACGGGCAAGCTCGGTTTAATTGATATGACAGGAAACCCTAAATGAGGCCGGAAACAGTAAACAACCAATAACAAACACGTACGTTTCTCTGGCTTCCACGATGAGATAATTATAAACCCATAACTCTAAATAGTTAGCGCTTTCGATGCCAAATCGTTTATAACTGTTGAAATACTGAGCTTCCAAGTGAACGTATCAAACACATGTAACAAGCCTGACCGGTCGGCCCTTTTTAGGCAGGGCAAAACAAACAAACACTGGAAGTACGTAAATGATACGGGGAGAAGTTGCCGTCAAATATGTCCTCCATCACCATGAAAATGACTTAAGAACGATTTCAAAAGGAGAGGGATGGGATTAGAGGTGGGGGGGGGGGAAGAGGAGGAGGAGGAAAAAGACGAAATGAAAAAAGACGATGTTACCGGGTAAATGTCAAATCCTTCACTAACAGTCACATGAACCGTTGAGATTTGTATTGTCGGCAGAACTATTTGTTCATACCTGTCTGGAGGAAACTTGGAAACTTTCGTCTTCAACATGCGAACTGGACTGACCGTGTCAAGCTGGCTTGTGATGTTCTCCCCTTGGTGTCCAGCGTATCACAGACTTAGAGGGAGAGAGAGGGAGGGAGAGGTTGAGAGAGAGAGAGAGAGAGAGAGGGGGGGTTGAGAGAGAGGAGGAGGAGGAGGAGCAGGAGGGGAGAGAGAGAGAGAGAGAGGAGAGAGAGAGAAGAGGGGGGGGAGACGTGAGAGAGAGAGGAGAGAGAGAGAAAGAGAGTGACAGAAAGAGAGAGAGAGAGAGAGAGAGAGAGAGAGAGAGAGAAGAAGAGAGAGAGAGAGAGGAGAAGAGAGAGAGAGAGAAGAGAGAGAAGAGTGCGAGACAGACACGCAGAGACAGAGACAGAGACAGGGAAGAGACAGGTGTTCCTGATGACAGTAACAAAGCAAGAGACAGACCGTATGACGATTTGACTGACAGCGATGGTAAAGACAAGTGTTGACTAAATAATAGACAGAAAACGACAAGAGACAGACCATGGTGTTGACATCACGCAAAGATACAGGCTCTAGCAGGGTAGAGCTAAAAGATGGAAAATAAACGGAAAGAGAAGACCATGTACAGATACCAACAATCATTTCTTCTGCAGAAACCGACTCACTGCTAATGAAACAGTACATTTCAAGGATGTAAAAAAAAAAAAAAAAAAAAAAAAAAAACAGTTTGAAAAAAAGGGGGGGGGGGGGGGGGGGGGGGGGGGGGGAAGAAAGGGGTAACTGTCCACATTACCGGTCAGACCACTGGTTTGTTCATATTAACTGGTCAGACCACTCGTATGTTCACGTTACTGGTCAGACCACTGGTACGTTCACATTACTGGTCAGACCACTGGTATGTTCACGTTACTGGTCAGACCACTGGTACGTTCACTTACTGTCAGACCACTGTATGTCATTACTGCAGACCACTGTACTTCACTTACGGTCAACCACTGGTATTCACGTTACTGGTCAGACCACTGGTACGTTCACGTTACTGGTCAGACCACTGGTATGTTCACGTTACTGGTCAGACCACTGGTACGTTCACGTTACTGGTCAGACCACTGGTATGTTCACGTTACTGGTCAGACCACTGGTACGTTCACTTACTGGTCAGACCACTGGTACGTTCACCTTACTGGTCAGACCACTGGTACGTTCACGTTACTGGTCAGACCACTGGTACGTTCACGTTACTGGTCAGACCACTGATACGTTCACGTTACTGGTCAGACCACTGATACGTTCACGTTACTGGTGACCACTGGTACGTTCACATTACTGGTCAGACCACAGGTACGTTCACGTTACTGGTCAGACCACTGGCACGTTCACATTACTGGTCAGACCACTGGTACGTTCACCTTACTGGTCAGACCACTGGCACGTTCACATTACTGGTCAGACCACTGGTACGTTCACATTACTGGTCAGACCACTGGCATGTTCACATTACTGGTCAGACCACTGGTACGTTCACCTTACTGGTCAGACCACTGGTATGTTCACCTTACCGGTCAGACCACTGGTGTGTTCACGTTACTGGTCAGACCACTGGTATGTTCACGTTACTGATCAGACCACTGGTACGTTCACGTTACTGGTCAGACCACTGGTATGTTCACGTTACTGGTCAGACCACTGGTACGTTCACGTTACTGGTCAGACCACTGGTACGTTCACCTTACTGGTCAGACCGCTGATATATTCACATTTTACACCTCTGGTCAGACCACTGGTATGTTCACCTTACCGGTCAGACCACTGTTATGTTCACATTACTGGTCAGACCACTGGTATGTTCACCACTGGTACGTTCACCTTACTGGTCAGACCACTGGCACGTTCACATTACTGGTCAGACCACTGGCATGTTCACATTACTGGTCAGACCACTGGTACGTTCACCTTACTGGTCAGACCACTGGTATGTTCACATTACTGGTCAGACCACTGGTATGTTCACATTACTGGTCAGACCACTGGTATGTTCACATTACTGGTCAGACCACTGGTATGTTCACATTACTGGTCAGACCACTGGTATGTTCACATTACTGGTCAGACCACTGGTATGTTCACATTACTGGTCAGACCACTGGTATGTTCACATTACTGGTCAGACCACTGGTATGTTCACCTTACCGGTCAGACCACTGGTATGTTCACATTACTGGTCAGACCACTGGTATGTTCACATTACCGGTCAGACCACTGGTATGTTCACCTTACCGGTCAGACCACTGTTATGTTCACATTACCGGTCAGACCACTGGTATGTTCACCTTACCGGTCAGACCACTGGTATGTTCACCTTACCGGTCAGACCACTGGTATGTTCACATTACCGGTCAGACCACTGGTATGTTCACATTACCGGTCAGACCACTGGTATGTTCACATTACCGGTCAGACCACTGGTATGTTCACATTACCGGTCAGACCACTGGTATGTTCACATTACTGGTCAGACCACTGGTATGTTCACATTACTGGTCAGACCACTGGTATGTTCACATTACTGGTCAGACCACTGGTATGTTCACATTAATGGTCAGACCACTGGTATGTTCACATTACTGGTCAGACCACTGGTACGTTCACATTTCACATCTCTGGTCAGACCACTGGTATGTTCACATTACTGGTCAGACCACTGGTACGTTCACATTTCACATCTCTGGTCAGACCACTGGTATGTTCACATTACTGGTCAGACCACTGGTACGTTCACATTTCACATCTCTGGTCAGACCACTGGTATGTTCACATGTCTGATCTGACCACTGGTATGTTCACATCTGTGGTCAGATCACTTATATGTTTACATCTCTGGCGAGACTACTGTTATGGTAACATCTCTGGTTAGACCACTGACATGTTCACATCTCTGGTGAGACCACTGGTATGTTCAAATTTCACATCTCTGGTCACACCACTGGTATGTTCACATCTCTGTTCACACCACTATTATGTTCACATTTCACATCTCTGGTCACACCACTAGTATGTTCACACCGCTGCTCAGACCACTGGCATGTTTGTCTTTGGTCAGACTACAGGTAACCACATCTCTGGTGACACCCATGTTATTGTTGCAACGGTGGCGGCAATGCACACGACGCCAGACGCTGTGCGCATGGTGGTCAGCGCAGTTCTGCAGCGGCAGACCACATAACATCACAGGCTATCGCTTCTGACCATCTTCAGATGACCGGTTATTTCTCCACAACTGCTCAATCGCGTACACCGCAAGCTTTCTTCATCCTCCTCTTTTCTCCTTCGTCCTCCCACTTCCATCCCCCTCCCCCCCCCCCTTTTCATTTCATCCTCACACTCACACGTCTCTCTCCCTCCTCCCCCCTCCCCCTCTTTCTCTGATCATTCTTTCAGACATTTGCGTCTGGGAGATACTGATTCTAAGCTGTTGCCAACACTTCATTCCTTATACCTGCACTCTTCTTCTTTGAGGTGAAAAGAACGTGTGTGCTGCTGGCGGTTTGATGGATACGTTGCTGATGAATACCAAATGTTCATGATGGGGGAAAAAAGGTTTGGTGTGACGTGTGACGTCAAATTTTGACGTAACATACTTGACGTCTTATCTTATTTTACGGTCACCATTTCCGATTTTCCTGCGACTGGTGTCTACATTTTAATCATTTCAGCAACAACATGAAATTTACAATGCATTCCTTTACAATTTTCTTTTCATATTTCAGACATCTGTTATCGCCCAAAAAAGAAAGACTGTTTTATTTACTTCTTGAATGGCGCTTCCCTTGCTTGCTTCCTCATGGATGATAAACTTGTTTAGTTTTCCTTCTCTCTGTTTGACAACATTTTTTTTTTTTTTTACATATTCTTAAAAGGAATGGAAAAGACACATCCGAAGGTGTGACGTAATGTTTGTTAACGTATTTGAATGTAACGTATAGTGTATAATGCCTTCATTGCAAGTGATCACAATTTCTATGAAATGTTCATGTTGCTGTATGAAATAATTGCTGAGAAC
>CM065723.1:61551037-61553537 GCA_033310375.1 Conus canariensis
AAATCTTCAACACCAGACAGCTGATATAGACCTTTAACAATAGCTATTATGTCGTTGACTTCAAGAAAGCGTTTGGACATGTATGGCGGATCATTTGTAACTGTAACTTTGACAACACCATCATCTAAGTCAAAGCGTTACTCTACAAAGAAGAAAACTGCTGTTCTCCAGAGTAACAACCTTGGAGACTTTTGAACAGCTGCTGGGGTGCACTAAGGCTTCCCCACTCTCCTGTTCTTTTCAATACCTTCTGGAGAACTTAAAGCACGAGGTGCAGCTGGACTTCAACAATACGTTCCTATCCACTGACTTAGTGCAGCGGAGCACACTTGCGGGAGCCCTGCATCAACCTTGAGGAAGCGTCAACGCATGAGAGTTCAAAGAGAAGTCAAACTTGGGTCAGCAGCTCCGGACAGTACTGACCAATCAACACCTTTCTGAACACATGCCGGAACAGGTGGACCAGATAGAGATACACACACAAAGACGCGTGCACTCACACACACACACACACAAACGCGCGCGCGCGCGCGCGCGCGCGCGCGCGCCCTCATACAGTGAGAGTGAGAGATAGAGAGAGATGGGGAGAGCGAGAGAGAGAGAATGAGACAGATAGACAGACAGACAGAGATAGAGATAGAGACAAACACCGCGCGCGCGCACGCACACACACAGACACACAGACACACACACGCACACACACACACACACACACACACACACACACACGCACACACACGCGCGCGCACGCACACACACACACACACACACACACACACACACACACACACACACACACACAGAGAAACCTTCCCCTCGCCAAGTCGTTCGTCACCACTACAGATGCTATCAGCTTCAACCACAAAGAAGACCATGTGTGTGATAGCTCATATTTGCACTGACTGCACTCGCCTGAAACTTGCAACCAATAATTTAGAGGCCAAGCAGCGCCCGCCTCCTCCCCTCCACCAACACCCATTTGCCTCTCCCAGCCCCCCCCCCCCCCCTCCTCGTTCCCCAATCTCCCTCCCTTTCTCTCTTTTGCTCGCAGTCAGACGATGGCGGGTTGGAACTACCGTTAAGAGAAGAAGAAGAAGAAGAAGAAGAAGAAGAAGAAGAAGAAGAAGACGAATTCAAGAAGAAGAAGAAGAAGAAGAGTTCAAGAAGAAGAAGAAGAAGAAGAAGAATTCAAGAAGAAGAAGAAGAAGAATTCAAGAAGAAGAATTCAAGAAGAAGAAGAAGAATTCAAGAAGAAGAAGAGGAAGAATTCAAGAAGAAGAAGAAGAAGAATTCAAGAAGAAGAAGAAGAATTAAAGAAGAAGAAGAAGAAGAAGAAGCAGAAGAAGAATTCAAGAAGAAGAAGAAGAAGAATTCAAGAAGAAGAAGAAGAAGAAGGAGGAGAAGCATTCCTTCTGCCCACAGACTGCCGATGTTGCAGTGATGTGAGTGTTGTACCACACCGAAAAGCGGTCCTTACTTCTAAGACCAATATATATATATATATATATATATATATATATGTGTGTGTGTGTGTGTGTGTGTGTGTGTGTGTGTGTGTGTGTGTGTGTGTGGCGGGCGTGCATGCGCGCGTGCGCGCGCGCGCGTGTGTGTGTATGTGTGTGCGCGCGTGTGTGTGTGTGTATGTGTGTGTGTGTGTGTGTGTGTGTGTGTGTGTGTGTGTGTGTGTGTGCGGGCGTGCGGGCGTGCATGCGCGCGCGCACGTGTGTGTGTGTGTGTGTGTGTGTGTGTGTGTGTGTGTGTGTGTGTGTGTGTGTGTGTGTGTGTGCGTGTATGTGTGTACGTGCACGTGCGCGGGCGCGCCAGTAACTTTGGAACCGCTAAGGCCGATTTATAGGTTAAGCCGATAGTAGTAGCAGCAGTAGTCGTAGCAGTGGTGATAGTAATAATGGCAATGATAATTGTAATAATGATTATGATGATGATGATAATAATTATCGTTGTTGTTACAAATGAACAATAACAACAGCAAATCAAGGAACAAAGAATCAAGCCTTGAATTCTCTCATTCCCCCCCCCCTTGTCATTCCTGTCCCAACATTATAACCTGTTCACATTCGATCTATCCAGTAATTCGCACATTAAAATAAAAGTAAATGAAAAAGTGGGATATAGAGGGATGGTGTGGTGGGGGTGGGGGTGGGGGTGGCGGAGGAGGAGAATCGTAACAACGAAAAGCACCATTAAGTAAACATACTGACAGAGGCATCAAGCCGATCAACAGTCATCGAGGTGAATAAGATCAATTCCAGAAATTGTTTGCATACGGTGCCGCTGGAATGAATCCAGCTTCGTGCCAGTGGCGTCTAACTGCCACCTCCCAACCTACCCTCCCTCCCGTGGAGTTCTCGCAGGGAGAAGAAAAGCCGGAAAGCGGGAAGGAAAGACCAAAAGATAAAAGGAAGGATGAAAAAAAAAATGAATGAAGGGGAAAAAATGGGTAAAGAGTGGAAGATAGATAGGAAGGAAGAAACAACGAAAA
>CM065723.1:61573537-61576037 GCA_033310375.1 Conus canariensis
TGTGGATGACACCAAGCAATTCGTAGAGCCTGCATTGCTGTCCAGGGCACATCAGCCACGCAGATGACACCATGCAAGTCGTACAGCCTGCATTGCCGTCCAGGGCACATCAACCACGCGGATGACGCCAGTTAAATCGTAGAGCCTGCATTGCTGTCCAGGGCACATTAGCCACACCAGGCAATTCGTAGAGCCTGCATTGCTGTCCAGGGCACATCAGCCACGCGGATGACACCAAGCAATTCGTAGAGCCTGCATTGCTGTCCAGGGCACATTATCCACGCGGATGACACCAGGCAATTCGTAGAGCCTGCATTGCTGTCCAGGGCACATCAGCCACACGGATGACACCAGGCAATTCGTAGAGCCTGTATTGCTGTCCAGGGCACATCAGCCACGCGGATGACACCAGGCAATTCGTAGAGCCTGCATTGCTGTCCAGGGCACATTATCCACGCGGATGACACCAGGCAATTCGTAGAGCCTGCATTGCTGTCCAGGGCACATCAGCCACGCGGATGACACCAGGCAATTCGTAGAGCCTGCATTGCTGTCCAGGGCACATCAGCCACGCGGATGACACCAGGCAATTCGTAGAGCCTGCATTGCTGTCCAGGGCACATCAGCCACGCGGATGACACCAAGCAATTCGTAGAGCCTGCATTGCTGTCCAGGGCACATTATCCACGCGGTTGACACCAGGCAATTCGTAGAGCCTGCATTGCTGTCCAGGGCACATTATCCACGCGGTTGACACCAGGCAATTCGTAGAGCCTGCATTGCTGTCCAGGGCACATTATCCACGCGGATGACACCAGGCAATTCGTAGAGCCTGCATTGCTGTCCAGGGCACATTATCCACGCAGATGACACCAGGCAATTCGTAGAGCCTGCATTCCAATAGCAGTTCATGTTCATGCAGCGCGAGGTAGACACGTGCCGGTTGTTAAGGACCTCATGCACACTAAGGGTGAGGTAGACACGTGCTGGTTGTTAAGGACCTCATGCACACTAAGGGTGAGGTAGACACGTGCTGGTTGTTAAGGACCTCATGCACACTAAGGGTGAGGTAGACACGTGCTGGTTGTTAAGGACCTCATGCACACTAAGGGTGAGGTAGACACGTGCTGGTTGTTAAGGACCTCATGCACACTAAGGGTGAGGTAGACACGAGCTGGTTGTTAAGGACCTCATGCACACTAAGGGTGAGGTAGACACATGATGGTTGTCCTGATAACCTACTGCAAGGCTTCAAACCATGGGATCTCATGTACGTTGAGGGCACGGTAGACACGTGCTGGGTGTCATGGTAACTTATTGCAAGGCTTCAAACAACGGCACCTCATGCACACTCAGGGTGGGATAGACACGTGCTGGTTGTCATGGTAACTTACTGCTGGGTTTCAAACCATGGAACTTCATGCACACTGAAGGCGGGGTAGACACGTGCTGGTTGTCATGGTAACTTACTGCAAGGTTTCAAACCACGGCACCTCATGCACACCCAGGGCGCGGTAGACACGTGCTGGTTGTCATGGTAACTTAGTGCTGGGCCTCGGACCATAGGATCTTATGCACACTCAGGGCGGGGTGGACACGTGCTGGTTGTCATGGTAACTTACCGTTGGGCCTCGGACCATAGGATCTTATGCACACTCAGGGCGGGGTGGACACATGCTGGTTGTCATGGTAACATACTGCTGGGCCTCGGACCACAGGATCTCGTGCGCACTCAGGGCGCGGTAGACACATGCTGGTTGTCATGGTAACATACTGCTGGGCCTCGGACCACAGGATCTCGTGCACACTCACGGCGCGGTAGACACATGCTGGTTGTCATGGTCTGCGCCCCGAGATACTTGCCATCACATTCTGCCTTAAGGGCTTATCCGAAACACCATTGGTGCAAGGGGTGGGCAACGTGGTCCACTTTTATCACCGAGTGAAGACGTAAAGTTAAACTCTAACTGTGTGCCCCGACTCTCTCATCTCCTTGACTTCATCCTGCGAGAGGACACCATCTCGAAGATTTTTTCTTTTTTTTTGTTTGTTTTGTTTTGTTTTTAATGGCAGTGCGCCATAATTGTATCATCTGCAGTCTAGCCCTGATGCAGATTCTGTTTCCCCGATTCGTAGATGGGCATTAACAGGACGGGTCCAAGAAACCGTGGCAGGTATCAGAGGCGCCGTTGTGGCCATAGATACTATGGCAGGTATCAGAGGCGCGGTTGTAGGCATAGAAACCGTGGCAGGTATCAGAGGCGCGGTTGTAGGCATAGAAACCATGGCAGGTATCAGAGGCGCCATTGTGGCCATAGATACTATGGCAGGTACCAGAGACGCGGCTGTAGGCATAGAAACCGTGGCAGGTATCAGAGGCGCCGTTGTGGTCATAGAAACATGGCAGGTATCAGAGGCGCCGCTGTGGTCATAGAAACCATGGCAGGTATCAGAGGCGCCGTTGTGGTCATAGAAGACATGGTAGGTATCAGAGGCGCCG
>CM065723.1:61581037-61584746 GCA_033310375.1 Conus canariensis
CATGCCGGTCTGCAACGGATCTTGAGTAAAGCATCTTGGTCTGGTCTCTTCCTTCATCTACATTAATTTATTCACCACCATTGTGTAAATAAAGAACTCCACGGGCTGTTTAAGACACTGTTGACAAGAATTAACCTGTGAAATTTAGCAGACAATGTTGCTATAGACTATGGACAGGTCAGTCACTGGTCGGAATAGGGAGGGGGGATGTACAGATTCACAACAATTCACAGAGTGAGAGAAATGTCTGTCATACATTTTCTGGTCTTTTTTTTTTTTTTTTAAGAAGGGATTCGTGTACATAGTGGTCGTCAATACAGACCCCATTGTAACTATACATTTGTGGTCACATTTTTGTGAAATTTTTTAATTATTCTACTTCCTGGCAAATGCATGAAACACTGCAAACAGTTGCTTTTTTTTTCTTAATTTAATACATTATAAGAATGGAGACCAAACCAATCACTGGAGGTTGATAATATCTGAACAGGAAAAGATGACATAAAGATAGAAACAAAAAGCATAAAGCACAAGAAGTAAAATACAATAACACCATCCAAAAAAAAAAAAGAAAGAAAGAAAAAAGAAATGAAACACAACATTCACAGGAAAATTTACTTCATCTTCATCATCTGCATTATTTGAAAAAAAAAAATAATAAAAAAAAATAACAGGCACAGCTCTAGGGTAGATAACAGCCTCAGAACTCAAACAGGACATTAGGTCCAGGATCTCTGGTACACCAGTTTTTCTCAATCATACAATAAAGCAAACAAAAAAAATTTGCTTTAAAAAACACACACACACACACACACACACAAAATATAACAATTATATAGCCATTAACATTACAGAATCACACGCTATTCCACATATACATCCAACAAAAACGTTTCTTTTTCCAAACATACAGTTTCCAAATCACAGCATGGACAAGTAGTTGAATGATACGATGATGAATAATCTGCCTTTCCCGAAAATTGTGCGGGTATCTTCATTGTGGAGTGGGTTTGGACAAAGATGTATCCATACAGTTTCTCTTTCTGACCCATTAACCTTTGACATGCCAGCTAGGTCACCCACCACCCACAGGTACATAATATCTGTTGAACTATCTGAACAATTTCTAATAAAAGTTTGGCTGTTTGTCAAAAAACCTAAGTAGCTACCTGTCAGCCAAATTGAGTGTATGTGCATCGAAAGGTAAAGAAATAATCAGCTGCGTCACTATACACTTAAGTGATGTGGGTCGTTGATGACCCATAATGTCATGCTTGGTATCTGGATATGCCAGCTTGTTCAATATGAGTTGTGGGAGAACTACATCGTCCGACAAAAATTCATGAAGATTCTTGTATGGGTCTGGTATGACCCTCACCATCTTCAGAAGGATAAGCACAGTAAGAACACACTGCAAAGTCCAAGTAAACTGTATGGGCTGAAGCGACCCTCATCGTCAGGATGTATGGTCAAAAGCAATGTCCTGCATAAGTTTAACACAGCTGCAGGCAAACCTTGGTAAAGATCTGTCAACACGAGCCACATCCCTCATCCTCACAGTCTTTTTTGTTTGTTTGTTTCTCTGGGGCCTCAGTCCCACAAAAAGGAAGAATATCTATGTAACGTTACTTCTCATATGATTTTATGCCTCCTGTAGTGAATGACACTTTAACGGTCAGATAGATTAGGTGACATTCCTGTTAAAGGGCTATTGTTGGCATTACGATACTAGATGATACGCAAACAGGCTAAGAATGCCACCTGCCTACATAAATGCAATAACACAAATCAGCAACAAACATACAAGAAATTAATCAACATGGTGAAAATAAGTCAAACACATCAGTCCACGCACATTAAGACAGATCTTACCAACAGCTGATTTAGAGAACTATAATGACGTTCTTTTTCTTAATACGTCAAAAACCCAAGTCAGAACACTTGAACTACCCAAATTTCAAAATTTGATTCCATGATCTGCAGCAATTAAAAAATAAGCTTGCAAGGCTGAACAACTGTTACAAGTACCTTAATTTTGATTGGCAAACTTGATTGTTATGTCTGTGATGTTACTGTGTGTGTATGTTTGGTCTCTATCAGCACGATCACAAGAGTGCGCATGTATACAGGTTGTGCAGTTGAGTGTATGTGTGTGTATATCCGAGATTTTATAATGTCTCTCCAGTCCTGGGCAGACTTTGTGAGTGTGTGTGTGTGTGTGTGTGTGTGTGTGTGTGTGTGTGTGTGTGTGTGTGTGTGTGTGTGTGGGCATGTGTGTGTGTGTGTGTGTGTGTGTGTGTGTGTGTGTGTGTGTGTGTGTGTTAACATGTGTTTATGTGCATTTGGAGTGTGTGCTTGGGTATGTTTCTCTACATGTGCACATGAATGTATTTTTGCCACTCTGATTCAAATAACCTCTATATATGCATTTTCTACCACTCTGATTTATATAATGCTTATGTACATTTTTGTCACTGATTCAAATAATGTTTAACATGACGCTTCACTTCAACTGCCTTTCAAATCATCTTCACAAATTTCACATTCATGTACAATATGCACAAAAGTACTGACATTACTTTAGCTATCTAGCAACCAGCATGAACCAAAGGAACTTAATCACATTCAGCTCTGCCACTCCTCAACACTGTCTGCTCTCATTTATTCTCCCTTAAGATCAACAAACACTCACATACATACATTTCCTCCTGAAACCATCCCTATACATCTTGTGTCTGATCAATGATTCCCTCAGATGATATTTTATCCTGAAGTGCCCTCTTCAGATGTCGCTGTTTGATCCTTTCTTGTGCCATGGAGTAACGGCAGTAAAACCTGAAAAACACAGCATGACACAGAAAGGAATGCAACAACAGCCTGACTGATCTTTGAAACGAACACAGGAAGAATGGTCACAACCTTACACTTACTGAGAAATGATAAATATATTAGTACAGCATATGCATGTTACAAGGCTGTCTGAAAACACATAGGGTGTACTCAAGGCATAAGCCATTTCATTTGGATTTTCACCCCATGATTTTCATAGGTACAAAATTATTCAAACCTGGGAAAATGTAACAACACATAATAAACCATATGAGCGAACAGGATGGATACAAAATGGACACATTGTTTCCACTTTAACAGTGGATGTATGGTCACTATCAGGTGGCCAGACCATAAACAAAGAAGCTGGTCTGTTTCATAATGAGAAAAAAAAAAATAGGAAAGACTTTCTTTGTACATTGCAAAAACAGATGAAGGGGACACAGAGGCAAAAGAACAACAACAACAACAAAAACCAACCAACCAAACCAAAACAGGGGGTGACATCAGTTTGTATTTCTGTAAACATTAGTCACCACTTCAATTTTGCAACACCACCTCGCTAAGCTATCAGGTCACTGTATGAAAGAGTTACACCAGATCACTCAGTGATCAGGTTACAGTCATTTTCATCAGTATTTTAGTGAAAAATATTTGCAAGCGTTTGTTACAAATGCTAATGAAGCCCATTAACAAAATAAGTAGTACATAAGTGAACCACAAACCTTCCATGAAAATACCTGACATTGCAAAGTATCTAAAAGATGGGCTACAACAGTCTCATTCTGCCAAATGGCAGTGTGCATACAATCTGTCACACTCACAGAGACACCTGACTTACCAGGTGCCCAGTGTGACCACAATGTAGCTGCCAAATCCC
>CM065723.1:61584846-61609846 GCA_033310375.1 Conus canariensis
AAGAATTAACCTGTGAAATTTAGCAGACAATGTTGCTATAGACTATGGACAGGTCAGTCACTGGTCGGAATAGGGAGGGGGGATGTACAGATTCACAACAATTCACAGAGTGAGAGAAATGTCTGTCATACATTTTCTGGTCTTTTTTTTTTTTTTTTAAGAAGGGATTCGTGTACATAGTGGTCGTCAATACAGACCCCATTGTAACTATACATTTGTGGTCACATTTTTGTGAAATTTTTTAATTATTCTACTTCCTGGCAAATGCATGAAACACTGCAAACAGTTGCTTTTTTTTTCTTAATTTAATACATTATAAGAATGGAGACCAAACCAATCACTGGAGGTTGATAATATCTGAACAGGAAAAGATGACATAAAGATAGAAACAAAAAGCATAAAGCACAAGAAGTAAAATACAATAACACCATCCAAAAAAAAAAAGAAAGAAAGAAAAAAGAAATGAAACACAACATTCACAGGAAAATTTACTTCATCTTCATCATCTGCATTATTTGAAAAAAAAAATAATAATAAAAAAATAACAGGCACAGCTCTAGGGTAGATAACAGCCTCAGAACTCAAACAGGACATTAGGTCCAGGATCTCTGGTACACCAGTTTTTCTCAATCATACAATAAAGCAAACAAAAAAAATTTGCTTTAAAAACACACACACACACACACACACACAAAATATAACAATTATATAGCCATTAACATTACAGAATCACACGCTATTCCACATATACATCCAACAAAAACGTTTCTTTTTCCAAACATACAGTTTCCAAATCACAGCATGGACAAGTAGTTGAATGATACGATGATGAATAATCTGCCTTTCCCGAAAATTGTGCGGGTATCTTCATTGTGGAGTGGGTTTGGACAAAGATGTATCCATACAGTTTCTCTTTCTGACCCATTAACCTTTGACATGCCAGCTAGGTCACCCACCACCCACAGGTACATAATATCTGTTGAACTATCTGAACAATTTCTAATAAAAGTTTGGCTGTTTGTCAAAAAACCTAAGTAGCTACCTGTCAGCCAAATTGAGTGTATGTGCATCGAAAGGTAAAGAAATAATCAGCTGCGTCACTATACACTTAAGTGATGTGGGTCGTTGATGACCCATAATGTCATGCTTGGTATCTGGATATGCCAGCTTGTTCAATATGAGTTGTGGGAGAACTACATCGTCCGACAAAAATTCATGAAGATTCTTGTATGGGTCTGGTATGACCCTCACCATCTTCAGAAGGATAAGCACAGTAAGAACACACTGCAAAGTCCAAGTAAACTGTATGGGCTGAAGCGACCCTCATCGTCAGGATGTATGGTCAAAAGCAATGTCCTGCATAAGTTTAACACAGCTGCAGGCAAACCTGGTAAAGATCTGTCAACACGAGCCACATCCCTCATCCTCACAGTCTTTTTTGTTTGTTTGTTTCTCTGGGGCCTCAGTCCCACAAAAAGGAAGAATATCTATGTAACGTTACTTCTCATATGATTTTATGCTCCTGTAGTGAATGACACTTTAACGGTCAGATAGATTAGGTGACATTCCTGTTAAAGGGCTATTGTTGGCATTACGATACTAGATGATACGCAAACAGGCTAAGAATGCCACCTGCCTACATAAATGCAATAACACAAATCAGCAACAAACATACAAGAAATTAATCAACATGGTGAAAATAAGTCAAACACATCAGTCCACGCACATTAAGACAGATCTTACCAACAGCTGATTTAGAGAACTAT
Source organism: Conus canariensis (assembly GCA_033310375.1). Lineage (NCBI taxonomy): Eukaryota > Metazoa > Mollusca > Gastropoda > Neogastropoda > Conidae > Conus > Conus canariensis. The sequence continues at coordinate 61,586,613 of CM065723.1, forward strand.
AATGACGTTCTTTTTCTTAATACGTCAAAAACCCAAGTCAGAACACTTGAACTACCCAAATTTCAAAATTTGATTCCATGATCTGCAGCAATTAAAAATAAGCTTGCAAGGCTGAACAACTGTTACAAGTACCTTAATTTTGATTGGCAAACTTGATTGTTATGTCTGTGATGTTACTGTGTGTGTATGTTTGGTCTCTATCAGCACGATCACAAGAGTGCGCATGTATACAGGTTGTGCAGTTGAGTGTATGTGTGTGTATATCCGAGATTTTATAATGTCTCTCCAGTCCTGGGCAGACTTTGTGAGTGTGTGTGTGTGTGTGTGTGTGTGTGTGTGTGTGTGTGTGTGTGTGTGTGTGTGTGTGTGTGGGCATGTGTGTGTGTGTGTGTGTGTGTGTGTGTGTGTGTGTGTGTGTGTGTGTGTTAACATGTGTTTATGTGCATTTGGAGTGTGTGCTTGGGTATGTTTCTCTACATGTGCACATGAATGTATTTTTGCCACTCTGATTCAAATAACCTCTATATATGCATTTTCTACCACTCTGATTTATATAATGCTTATGTACATTTTTGTCACTGATTCAAATAATGTTTAACATGACGCTTCACTTCAACTGCCTTTCAAATCATCTTCACAAATTTCACATTCATGTACAATATGCACAAAAGTACTGACATTACTTTAGCTATCTAGCAACCAGCATGAACCAAAGGAACTTAATCACATTCAGCTCTGCCACTCCTCAACACTGTCTGCTCTCATTTATTCTCCTTAAGATCAACAAACACTCACATACATACATTTCCTCCTGAAACCATCCCTATACATCTTGTGTCTGATCAATGATTCCCTCAGATGATATTTTATCCTGAAGTGCCCTCTTCAGATGTCGCTGTTTGATCCTTTCTTGTGCCATGGAGTAACGGCAGTAAAACCTGAAAAACACAGCATGACACAGAAAGGAATGCAACAACAGCCTGACTGATCTTTGAAACGAACACAGGAAGAATGGTCACAACCTTACACTTACTGAGAAATGATAAATATATTAGTACAGCATATGCATGTTACAAGGCTGTCTGAAAACACATAGGGTGTACTCAAGGCATAAGCCATTTCATTTGGATTTTCACCCCATGATTTTCATAGGTACAAAATTATTCAAACCTGGGAAAATGTAACAACACATAATAAACCATATGAGCGAACAGGATGGATACAAAATGGACACATTGTTTCCACTTTAACAGTGGATGTATGGTCACTATCAGGTGGCCAGACCATAAACAAAGAAGCTGGTCTGTTTCATAATGAGAAAAAAAAAATAGGAAAGACTTTCTTTGTACATTGCAAAAACAGATGAAGGGGACACAGAGGCAAAAGAACAACAACAACAAACAAAAACCAACCAACCAAACCAAAACAGGGGGTGACATCAGTTTGTATTTCTGTAAACATTAGTCACCACTTCAATTTTGCAACACCACCTCGCTAAGCTATCAGGTCACTGTATGAAAGAGTTACACCAGATCACTCAGTGATCAGGTTACAGTCATTTTCATCAGTATTTTAGTGAAAAATATTTGCAAGCGTTTGTTACAAATGCTAATGAAGCCCCATTAACAAAATAAGTAGTACATAAGTGAACCACAAACCTTCCATGAAAATACCTGACATTGCAAAGTATCTAAAAGATGGGCTACAACAGTCTCATTCTGCCAAATGGCAGTGTGCATACAATCTGTCACACTCACAGAGACACCTGACTTACCAGGTGCCCAGTGTGACCACAATGTAGCTGCCAAATCCCACATGTGTTGCACGTCTCACTTTGCCTGCAAACAGATTTCTGAAATAGAATTCTCCCACAGAGCATCTTGTTATCTCAGTTAGTACCAAACACTTCCCAGCACCCATCTGAAACACACGATGTCAGCACATTTGAACATCATTACAGACATACAAACATACTAATAACCTTCTACCATTCACTCCCTTCCTCCATCATAAACACACTTACAGCCTTGTACACACACACACACACACACACACACACACACACACACACACACACACACACAAACACAATCTTGGGCACACTCAGAGAATACAAACTGAGAGAGATATTCACACACACACACACACACACACACACACACACACACACACACACAATCTTGGGCACACTCAGAGAACACAAACTCAGAGCGATATTCACACACACACACACACACACACACACACACACACACACACACACACCTCTGTAAATTACAAATAATATACTGACACTAAAATTGACATCGATGGAAATTAACCTAAACAGCATAGTGTGTTCACATTAACTACAACAATCAGCAAAGGAGTACATAAAGATATAATGAAAGGAAGGCAAAGAACGTGCCAGCTACCCAGTTTATAACAATGGCCCTTTCTCTGGCTGTAAAATTCAACCTTTTTACACTAACACACAGGCTGTGTGTATACTGACTGATTTTTTTTTTTTTTTTTTTTAACATTAGCAGGCTATGTAAATATTGATTGGTCTTTCCTCCACTGACACACTGGCTGTGTGGACACTGACTGGTCTTTGGTGATGCTGTGTGTACACTGACTAGCCTAATTCAACACTGACAGGTGCTGTGTGTATACATACTGACTAATCTTTTCCATATTAAGAAATGGACTGTATGCATACTGATTGGTCTTTTCTATACTGAGAAACAGGCTGTGTGTATACTGACTGGTCTTTACTAATGATGTGTGTATACTGACTGATCTTTGCTGATGCTGTGTGTATACTGACTGGTTTATCTTAACACTGACAGATGCTGTGCGTATACTGACTGGTCTTTTCTATACATTGAGAATCATGTGTGTGCTTAGAGCCTGGTATTCACTGGTGCTGTGTGTATACTGACTGGTCTAAATTCCAACACTGACAGATGATGTGTGTATACTGACTGGTCTAAACATAACACTGACAGATGATGTGTGTATACTGACTGGTCAAGAAGAAATAGCCAGCCCCGACGCCCAGTCCGCTGGTGATCCCTATCAAGAAGGAGCGCCGCACACAGGGCACCTGGCCTGGGCTAGACATCAGCTCTCTCCAGCGACTCTGCTACAGACACACATGGTATCATTCACATCATTTTATCATTTAACACATCAAACTCTTTGTGCTTTATCTTCATTCATATGCAAATTAGGAGATGGTCACAACAAAAGAAAATCAGAAAAGCAAAGAAGAAAAACAAATAGCAGAATAAACAGCAGTACATAAACTTCATCAGTTTGTTAACACCAGATTCTTTCCCTATTCTGATCATAGAAACCATGACAATCATAATTGTCACCAGTTCTCCAGTTCAGGCAAACAACAAGCGCATCTTCAGCGATCATCAACATGACAATGTTGACAGCAAAGCCGCCATGGTGTAAATCACAGACAGGTTGTGGTTTTGATTTCCATGAAAGGTATTTATTTCTGGCATTTTTCATCCTTGGTTTTCTCACAGCCCTGATGTGGCCCTTTGCGGTCGGCTGGGCTATAAGCAACATTATCTCTCCACCCTGAACAGGGTGGATTTTGTATCTTTCTCTGCTTTTTTTTTTTTATTTTTTAAAGCACTCAACCATTTGAAATCATTTTAGAAAAAGCCCTGACAATTTAAGACCTGTTGCTTGTCACATTTTCTACCCAATGTCAAGCTACAGTAAATTCAGTGACTGTTTTTCAAGTTATGGAGAATGAACAGCATGGGTGCTAAAACATATGAGGCATATGAAGATTTCCTAACCATCTTGGATCAACATTCTGGAATTAAGAGATGAAGGGAGCAGGGTATGGAGAACAGGAACAGTTTGGTTTTTGACTGAAAGCATTTTTAACGCCTTACAAGCTATTTCTTCAACTGTAATTAGCGTAAATGTGTATTAAAAAAAAAAAAGCCATGTTCATTTGCTGACATCCACATATTATCATCTGAGCTTCATTCTACAACACTTTATGGACCATAATTCTATTCAAAAATTACTCCCAAACCATACAATTTCTGACAGAATTTTGAAATTTTGGATTTGTTCATAATAACCCTATTAAAAAAACAACTTGCAAACCCTACATTTTCAAACAACAATTTTAAATCTTGGGATTTTTTTTCTATAAAATTTCAGATTTTATGAATTATTTATAAAACTTGGAAATTCAAGTAAAATTCGGAAGGATTAGCAGTGATGCATATGAAGACATGATCCTGGCAGCAAATGTCTTCAAGTGTTTCAATTTGATGCACACAACTGACAGTGACGCCAGCCTTTGGCGCCATTGTTTACTACCTTGTCTGCATTGTACTGACGCTAGGAAGCCCACATACTAACAACACATTAACATTCTGATTTTGGACAATTACATGCATCCAAACAATTCTGTCGCCTCTCTGTGAGGGGTTACAACCATGCAGGAAGTGCATCCCTATAGAGCGGCAGAAATATTATTTGAATAGCAAAATAAATTGTGAAGTTTATACATAACTAAATAAATTAAAAAAACACACACATAGAAAGCTCTTCTTTTGGCAAGCAAGTTTTAGGGGCCCCACAAAGTAAATATATATACATGCATCATTTCAACTGAAAACTGCACATTCTCTCTATCAAATGAAAAACCACATTGGACATTTCTTGTACATTATAACACATATTATTATCAAGAGGGTAAAGTACATATTCAATGTTTCAATACTAACAAGGGTAACTACTGTTTTAGCTATAAAGTTTTACGCTCTGGAATTCACTACCACCTGAACTTCAAAACCACACAATCTTGTAACACATTCAAATATATCCTGGACACTTCTACAAATTTTAGTGAATATTTTTATTTTCATTTTGAATGTTTATTGATAATCTGAATGCACCACACAAATCATAAACCTCTCAATGAGTGCTGAGTGATGGAGCTTGTACATAAGCTTGAGTCAGTCCCTATATGCTACCATGTTATACAAAGCTGACAAAACATGCCTGTTGGTGAGTATAAAAAGTTAGGATTCTACCAACTCCAGTTTTCCCCCCCCCCCCCCCCCCCCCCCCCCGCCATTTTCCCCTCCCCCTCCCCCTTTTTTTTTTTTTTTTAATACTGCAGCAACTGAGTCTCGACGCTAAACTCTTGGCAGTATACAGTATTCAAAAGCCTTTGGCTATTTCTCCCTCACTTCCTGAAGTTCCTCCCACCCACCGACCTCTACCTCTGCCTGTTCAGTTCCATCAATCTTTGAATCATCCGGTCCAGTTGTTTGGTAACGGGTTTCAGGAAACGAAAATCCAAAGCCGGACCGTATGCTCTCATCCTAGCTACCATACCCATTCTTACCTTTTCTTGACTGCTTGATTCGGAGCCAGCCATTGTAGTATAATCGCTATTCGGAGTCAGTGGTTTGACATTGCAGTTCGCACGTCTTCGAACTCTTGTGTAAAGGCTTCTGAAAGTCGAAAGTAGGATGAAAGCTATCTTCTCATTGGATGATTGTGTGTCAAAAGAGATACAATTGGATAAATTGAACCGGAACAACATGGTTGCCTCCGTGCCAGCAGAACGTGTGATGGAGTATGATTGCTAAAGTAAAGAGTTTGGTGAACTCTCTTTTTGTTCTTAATTTCTTTTAGTCATTTTTTTTCTAACCAGCGCTGTTTACATTTTTTCCTAAAAGATCTTTAGGAACCAGGAATGCATTTATTCATTTGTGCTGCGCACAAACGAAAAGAGGAACCACCTCGACGATACCATCGTCCACCAAGTCAGTCGATAGTTTCAAGTCTTCTTCTTCTTTCCTTTGGTGCCCACGATCTTGAGGATGATCATTCTGGCACATAAGGAGGGGGGGGGGGGGGGGGGGGGGGGGGGGGAGGGGTTGTAGGCAGTCCATTTGTATGCTCTGATCATTGTGATCACGTTCACTGTGATTCTCATTGTCCATAAACCATAGCCAGTCCGTTTAGCCAGTCGGCTCTGGCAAAAGCCAGAAGCCGATAACATCATCGCGCTGCGCACCCCCACCGCCTATGCCAGCAAATGGATGTTTAGCGACGCATTGATCCAGATCCAGATCCAGATCCAGGTTTCAAGAAAGGCAACTTTAACGCATTAATCATATGTATTGAGTATATATATGACGCAGAACACCAAACCAATACTGGTTTCTCAGAATCGGTTTCATATTACATACTTATAATGATGCACGACTCCAGAGCAGTACTGCTTGTGGTACTTTACCAATTTCACTTGCAAACATGCGCACAAAACAAGGCACCTCTTTCCGAAAGGAATTTTGTTACGTGACCACTGATCTGTAATTTTTGGCTTCTTATGTCACTGAATAAGCAGTGGCAGGATAGCCACAGTAAAATTCAGTTGAACTTTAGTGAAGACCCCCCCCCCTCCCCCCACTCCCTTGACAAGTATTTCAGCCCAGAACTCATATTCAGAACAGCCTGGTTTGTTTTCCCAGTCAGGAAGGTTTGCTGTACACACTAAGTCATCCACTCCTTCCAGTAAATCCAGATTCCATGCTCTTGATGTCACAGCTGTACCAGACCACGATACGTGGCCTGCTGCCATATAGAATGACAGTACTGGAGCTTCTGGTGGCATAATGTTTCCTCTGGCAGTGCTCACCACATGTGGAATCCAAGAACTTGGGCTGTGTGACCATGTGCATCTTGCCTGGGTTATTGCTGGCATGCATGAACTTGGGACATGTTTCACTGTTGGTTTGCCCTGACAGTGCAGATATGCTGGGTCATCTGATTTTCCCCATTTCACAAGATTTGAATTTGAAGGAAGGAGGTCATTTGCAATCTGAGGATAAAGCTGTTCCCAAGAGGTGCCATGTGGCATATTTAATTCCAACAGAAACTTTTAGATTCTCTTGGCATCCTCATCTTTATTCAACTCCTATATCATCATGTCTCTTTTTGCTTTCCCCTTAGCTTTGGTCACCACTTCATTTCTATTGAACCCACACCTTGTCTGTTGATTTTTTGTACATCCTATTATTTCCCTTATCTTGAGGTTTTCTTTTACCCTGCCTACTGCTACTGGACTTTCCATTTTCAGCCAGTCTTTAGCTTGAGCTGGATTGATCTGACAGCCTTGTCTCCTTATCCTCAAACATGGTTTCTTTACCCACAATGCTTTTCTAGGATGGATTTCAGGGGTAGTTTCAGCTTTGCTTGGTCACAGTAAAGTGCAATGTCCGTGAGACCAGGTGGGACACTGAGCCATTTCCATACTGCATTTGTTGATTCGGGCCTCCTTTTATCCATATATGAATTACTGATTGAAAGTAGCTCCAAGAGTAATTCTGAAACTTCTCTCTGTCAACTGATTATCTTTTCTTCTTTGTTGAGCTTCTTCCTGTCAATAGATTATCTTCTCTTACCTATGGCTTCACAGCCACTGCCAACTGAATGTTTGACTGACAGGCAGGATCCTGTGTATATCTAGATATATGATAAGGTATCAGTTCCACTTCATCAAGGTTCCCGAAGTTAGAGTATAGCTGCCTTAATGGCGGGAAAAGAAATGGTCATACACACAAAACTACTCTGTCTTTATTGGGTAGATGGGATTCATCCTTGCCTGTCTATACAGGGAGTGTCCGCAGGAGTATCAGCCTGTGTATGCGGGGGAAAAAAAACTTCATCAAGGAAGTGTCACTGAATGCTGATCAGTCCATGCTAAGCCAGAAGGTCACCTGTGCAGGCCATTGATCACAGCTAAATGAATGACTATCCATGATCTATACACATACATTGTAAAAAGAAAAACGTATAACACAATTAAAAATTAGTGATCTCTTATAAGTTATAGTTGCCAGCAGCCATTGAACAGATCACAAAACTTTTTATTACAATACACATGAATTCCATACATTGAGCAGGTAATGGAAAAAAAAACCCTAAGTCTACACAGTTTTCTAAGGAATGGCAGTGGCCAAGGTGGGATCAGAATCATCATCAGCTGATTTGAGTATCACTAACTTGGCAACAGTCTGTCTTCAAAAGAAGTGAAAATTTGACACAATATCGAGAAAAAGCTTTTAAGTTAAGAAATTCTAGTTCTTTCTATTCTGCTTTTCCTTTTCTAAACTTTTTGTATTTCATATTCTAAATTAGCATGAAGTTTTTAAAGAAACACATTTTGTCTTTTGTCAATATATGCATTCAAAATTTGGCTGTCAGATCATGAAAGAGAACTGTTAAGTAATCAGGTTTACTGGTTGGAAGTGGGAATTGAGAGTGTACTGCAGACCTTTCAGTCTGGGAAAAAACATGCAGAGATCGTAAAGAGTGGCCTGAGACCAGATATTCTAATCTGCTCAGGTTCATAAGAACAAATGATTCTGATTAAACTCACTGTGGCATACGAGAGCAGAATGGACTTGATGAGGCACAGTTATTACTCTGTCAGGCTATTTTTGCAAGTGGCAGGAATTGCAGGCTATGAGCATTCAGTGAAAGAAGTTTTTTGTTGTTGTTTGTCTGCAGATTGAACTGATCACTCTAGGTATGGCCAGCAATGAAGAAGAAGCCATGGTGGGTGAAGGGGACCTCCCTCCAGCATCCGGTTCAGTGGCACACAGTGACACCCCCATCCAGTCTGCAGGTGCTGAGGAGAGGGAGAGGGTGAGGTGGTTAATGCTGGAGAGACTGGCCACCACCTCTGCCCACTTTGCCCACCAGCAGCGGGATGCGCCAGACCTCACGCAGCAGGACAAAGTGGACATTGCTGCCACCATACTGGACAAAAGCCCCGTCACTTTCCTGGCCAGGTAATGGTGATGGCCATGATTCACAGTCATGATGACGGTGACACCAGGTCTTTTCAAGTGGCAAATAATTGAACTCAGTGCCCGCTGTGACATTGGTCCTTTTCAGTGCCAAATAATTGAATATAATCTCCACTGAGATAATGGACTGTATTCTCAGGAGCCCTACTTTTTTTTTATTCTTTTCTTTCAACAACAGCAACAGCAGGATAACTGGGCTACTAAACGAAAGAAGAAACAAATAACGAAACAAACACAGCACGTTTCGACCCATTGGGTCTTCTTCAGGTAGGAGAAATGACATTCAAAAGAACGGGTGCAAAATTGGATCTAGGGTGAACAACCAAAACTTTTGTATACTGCCAGTGTATTTGTACTATTGAGTGTGTGCTGGTGAGGTCATGTGTGTAATGTGGTTTGTCCATGAGTGTGTGTGTATCTGTGTGTGGTATCTTTTTGTTCCCTGTGGTCTTGTACATAACCCACATACTCGTGACTTTGTAGGCGAGGGCGAGGGGATGGTGATAGGGGGAATTTGTGGTTGCAACAATGGGGTGTGTTGCCTGTTGTAATGGAGTGGAGGATGCAGGGCAGTCATTTTATCCCAGTTCTGTAAGGCTGTGGAACTCACTGCCGGGTGCCATCAAGATTGCCACAAATGCAGTCTCTTTTATAAGTTTTAAAAATCAAATTGATAAGACAATCCTGAGATCTGCATATTGATTGACTTTTCTATTTTAACTTCCCCATATATTTTATGGTTACCTAGGCCTTAACCTAGCCATTGCTTTTAACTTTTTAAATTTCATATGTGACCCCTTGTTGCCAAATTTTGCTCCAGGGGCCAACAGGCCGAGTCGCATTTTCTTTTTTTTTAACATGCGCGCTGGAGATCTACTCAATTTTGAGTGAACCAATATTTTAGGAAGAAGAAGAAGAAGTGGTTTGTCTGCATGTCTACTGACTGGCTGCATAGTGTGTCTGTGTCAGTGCTTGATGATCTTATACAGCTGTGGGAGATTGGGTTTGTGTATGTGTCTGCACTTGATGGTGATGATCATAATGATAATGATGATGATGATTATTATTGTTAATTCTTTTATTATTTCATTTATTTCTTTATATGCATTTATTTTATCTGAGTATTTGTAAGTATTTATTTACATGAATGATTTATTTATTTGATTTGATTGTATATTTGTTTATGTAAGTATTTATTTATCTATCTATTCTTATCTTTTTCTGTAAAAGATTTATCATAATTTTTTTCTGTTCATGTTCTTGTCGCAGTTCATCATTTCCAAACAGTTGAGTTAATTTTGGCTTGAATTGCCATCCTCTGAACAGCTATTCCACAGCCAAGTTCATGGATACACATACATGCAGGCACACAATATGTACTCATATACACAAATGCAACTTCTTGCATACACACACACATACATGCATATAATGCATACGTTTAAAAATTCATGCACACCATCACAGGCATATACATGCTCATATGTGTGAATGTACGTGCTTGCTCACACACACATGAGCCCACAAATACATAAACACAACTACGGTGGTAGCACAGACAATGTTAGCTAGATATCCAACGCCTGTCCAGTACGCTGGGTTAATGCCAGGTTGGGCACTGCAAAGTGTTGTCCTTGACATACTCTTCCAAATCTTTTTAGTAATTCATTTATGTAGACATTCATTTGTAAAACACTGTGGTCTTACAGTTTGGCAAATGTTATGTAGCATGTAATAATGGACTAGTCTACAGGCACTGATGAGTCCTTAATGAAAAAGAAACTGAAAACAACATACATGGATGTACACACTCAGAGAATAAACACCTGTGCTTACGAACATGCATGTGCACTTTGACTTGAATTATTTGATTCATTTTTCTGTGTATGTTATTTCTGCCTGGCAGATTTGGGAAGTTTCTGCAGGCCTCCGACCTAGTCTTCTTCCGGGGACTTGACAAGGAGAGCTATGAAGTCAGCTTCTACTTGAAACAGATAGAGCACCGCTGCTCCCACTCCCAGGTCATCGTGAAGAACCGACGCTTCTCCGCCATGAGGGAGCTGGAGGAAGGGGGCGTGTACTTTAGCGAGGATGAGATGAAGCACAGGGAGCCGCTGCTGTATGAGCAGATGATTGGCCAGTTCATGACGGAGGAGGAGCATCAGCAGAAAGCAGAGGCGGCTATTGACCGCAGCGACCTTCGCTTCTCCACCATTCTCATGACCCACATGGACGATGTGCAGGAAAGACAACTGTACGAGGACCAGAAGGAGAAAGAGGTAATTCTTAATGGCTCTTTGACTGACAATGCAAAATTTTATTGAAAACCTGAAGTGATTATCTACAACAGACGACAGCTGATCAAAGTATGCTCCTAAACATTTTCTCTTTTCCTCTGTGTGTGTGTGTGTGCGTGCGTGCGTGCGTGTGTGCACGCGCGCGTGCGTGCGTGCATGTGTGTGTCTTTTTTTTAATGTATGTTGTTTGTATTGCCAGAAGCAGACATGCTTGTTGAAAATGTACTTGGCTGTTTTATATTGTGTATTAAACAGATGTTTCTTTGTCTGTGTTGTATTGTGTGTTATATAATCATTACTTAGCATCCTGTTTTCTGTGTTTATTTTTGTTTTGCCACATGCTAGATTCTGTTTTATTTATTTGTGTTTGCTGTCTGGTAGGAATGTCAGGAGGAAGAGGAAGAAGAGGACAGCGAGGAGGAAGAGGAAGAAGACGAGGATGAAAGTCACCATCGGAGAAAGAGAAAATCAGATAGTAAGTGTGGTCAGATCCTGTGTCCATCACTGGGAAAAGCAGTTTGGCAGATGGTTGTGAAAACAATGTGTTGTTTGAATCTTACTCAGAATAAGGAACTTGGTTCCAAATGAGAGACTCAGTAAGGAAAAAAGGATACGGACAATTTGTTTTGGATTACAAGTGAGCTCGCCGAGACTGAGAATCTGCAGCAAAACTCACTTGATGGCGTGTATACCAAGATGAAATGAGTAAAACAGTATGAGGCAGAATCAGTGATAATCGTAAAACAGGAAGGAGGGATGGAGAACAGTCTTGCTATATTGTGTCTGATAAAATGGAACTCGATGCCATCATTATAATTATCATACCTGTCCGTACTGATCATAAAAAGACAAGAAAATAAGTGTTTCAAATTATGTGGCCTTTTATACTCAGTTCTTGTACAGAAGTAGTGACCTCCCTAATCAAATTTTCCTATACACCCATGCTTGTGTGGGTTTGTACTCAGTGTTGGAATTTTCTTTTTCTTTTTTTTCCAGTAATGTGGTGTGTGTGTGTGTGTGTGTGTGTGTGTGTGTGTGTGTGTGTGTGTGTGTGTGTGAAACAATGTTTCCACTCGACATAATTAAACGATGACAGAAAAGAGGACTCACAATTTTTCTGATTTAAAAGAAGCGCTCGTAATAGAGCTTTGTGACAGTGGTTCAGTTATACCTTCAGATATGGAGGAGGAAGATGATGACGAGGAAGCAGAGGACATTCCAGAGATCTTGGACACCAGGGCCACCGACATCTGGCGACAGCAGCTACGTGATGAGTTCAAGGCCATCATGCAGGAGAAATTCCTGTCTGGCAACGACAAACAGTTTGATTATAGGTGGGGTTAAACCAAGATAAGATACAGTTGAGAGACAATGTTAATGACAATACTTTCGACACTGTTAGGATTATGTTTTAACAGTGTCAGTGAGGATATTTTAACAGTATTAATAGAGATATTTAAACTGAAATTCCTGTCTGGCAATGACAAACAGGCTGATTATAGGTGGGGTTAAACCAAGATAAGATACAGTTGAGAGACAATGTTAATGACAATACTTTCAACACTGTTAGGATTATATTTTAACAGTGTCAGTGAGGATATTTTAACAGTATTAATAGAGATATTTAAACTGAAATTTTCTGTCTGGCAATGACAAACAGGCTGATTATAGGTGGGGTTAAACCAAGATAAGATACAGTTGAAAGACAGTATTAATGACAGTATTTTTAACACTGTTAATGAGGAAATCTTAACAGTATCAATGAGGATATTTAAAAAGTATTAATGGAGATATTTTAACAGAAATAATGATGATATTTAGACAAGGAGGATATTTCAATAGTATTAATGGGGATATTCTAACAATATTAATAAGGATGTTTTGACAGAAAATAGCTAACGTTTAGAACAGGATGAATATTTAGTCTTACTGAGAGGGTTTCATTTCTAGATGAGAGTCAGTAGTGTATTAGTCTTGAACCAAAAGTTGTCTGATTACTTGCTTTGCTCATGTAATTTGGATTGAAGTTTATGTTTAGAAATATACGTTATCTACATGGTCATATAGAAATGTAGCTGTCCCCTCCCCCTCCCTTCTCCATCTTTGCCTGTCCCTTCCTCCTTCCCCCTCTCCTTCCCCCCTCTCCTCCAGTCCTTCCCTTTCCCCGTTCCCCCTCCCAAATTTCCTTCTCCTTTCTCCCCTCACCCTTCCCCCTCCCTCTTCCCTTTCCAATTTCCCTGTCACCTCCCCCTCTCCCACCCAGCCCCCATTTCAACCTACCCCTGTTCCCTTTCCAGTCCCCTCACTACCTGTACATCCCCTCCCCCTGTACCTTCCCCCAACCCCTCTGCTGCTCTTCCCATTACTTGTTCCTCTACCCCCGTCACTTTGCCCACTTTGCTGTCCCCCATTCCCCTCCTGTTCCCCCTGTCCTTCCCATCTTTCACTCCGTTTTACCTTTGATCCACATTGAATCCGAGCATAGCTTCATGTCACTGTATATCAAATTTTTTTGGTCATATTATGGCTGCGACAGAGGGGACCGTCAACCACTAAAGTGATTCACTCTTAGTATTATGCCAATTATGCTTATGAATCAGCATGCTAAATTTGTTGAAGATAAGACGAAAACAATAGAGACAGGACAGACACAGACAGACAGACTGCGCTTTATGAAATAGATTGTGTGAACTGAATGAGCGAACAAATAAACGATATGTGTATGCAGGAGGGGAAGAGAGCAGAACACCAGTGTTGAACCAGAACAAGTGAAGTGATGATGACAGTGATGATAGTGGCCGTGTGTTAAGCAGCTTTCCTCCCAAACAGGGAGCTTCAAGGGCTTTGTAATAAACTAATACACACCAAGGCACATCACACATCCACCAAAAGCATGATGAGTAAAGGTCTAAAATGCAGACACACATCCCTATGGTTTTATAATGCTTATTCACACACACAGACGCAGACACACACACATACACACACACACATACGCACACACACACATACGCAACACACACAGACACAGACACTCACACACACACACACACACACACACACACACACACACACACACACACACACACACACACACACACACACACTCACACACACACACGTGTCAATATAATGGCCACTTAATCCAGCTTACATCAAAAGTGACAAAGCCAAGTGACCAGTTTAATGTACGCTCTGTGCCTGAGTATCAAAACAGAATGTGTGGCATCAGTGGTAGTTTAAAAGAATTAGTTATCAGACTATTTTGAAAAAAAGATTTCGGTACTGTTAAGCATCTTTCTATTTGTGTAGAAATAATAAATATTCATAAGTACAAGATCTATCGTTTTGTTTGTGTTCAGCAAAGTGGACGACAACCCAGACTACGACTCCTTGCTGATGGAGGGGCAGGACGAAGAGAACAAGTACTTCCTCTCTGAAGACCCTCAAACCATGGAACCCGACACCAGCGACAGCGACAGAGACTCCACCCAATGCGCAGCAGTGCATGCTAGGATGGAGGGAGAGGGGGAGGTGGAGGAGGAGGAAGAGGACTACATGATGTATGAACCGTCGGCAGAGCTGGTTGCTCAGAGTGCCCGCTTTGTTAGAACAGGTGCCTGGAGGGAGGTGGAGGAAGGTGGGGATGGATAGCCCAGGGACTGGTGGCTTCCCTGCTTTGTCAGGATGGGTTATGGAGACGTCTACAAAGAAAAGAGTCGGCATGGACAAAGAGGGATCAACATTGACAAGTTCAGTGTGGTGGGACTTCTTGTCTAGGTTTTACCAAGACCACTACAGACGGAGACTATCATAATGCAGTGTTGACCACTTTGAGGTTACCTGTTGGCAAGTGAACATCTGGGATGCAGTTACATTGGTCACACCATAACATTCTGCAGTGATTATGGAGTGGAACGGTGATCCAGTGATGTCAGTCCCTGAATCCTCCACAGGGCTTTTCTTGCTGACAGCCAGTTCTGCATTCATGTTGTCAGTGGCAGCTTATTTCCCAATAGATGCAAATTAGTGCGTTTCTTCCTTGGGTTGAAAATCATGAAGATGCCTCCATGAGTTATACACAATTGTTTTTTTGTTTTTGTGATGATGATGTGATTTCATGTAAAGACTTACATTTAATGTGTGTGTGTGTGTGTGTGTGTGTGTGTGTGTGTGTGTGTGTGTTTGCATGTGTGCGTGCACGTGTGTATGTGTGTGTGTTTGTGTGTGTGTGCATATGTTCGTGTGTGTGTGTGTGTGTGTGTTTGGGTGTGTTTATAGGCTGGCATACAAGCATGCATATATACGTTGGTGAGAAAAAGAGAGAAAGTGAAGAAAAAAGCATAGTGTAATTTACTTGAATGTTTGGTGCTTGGTTGTCATCAGCAAAGACAAAACACTGTTCACAGATTAAACAATGTTGCCTTTGCTCGCTGTTTATTTACAGATGAAACGGTGTCAATTTTGCTGACTGTTTACATGTGAAATAATGTCATCATAATCATTGTTAGTTCTTTCTTTACAGATAAAACAGTCATCATTACTGTTTCTTTATGATTGAAACAATAAAGCTATAAGCAACATTATCTTACCAGTGCTAGCTGTTTGCTTGGAGTCGAAACTATATTTCTGCTTGTTTGTTTACAGGAGAAACAATATCACCATTTCTAGCCGTTTCTTTATAGATGAAACAAATTCACCATTGCTTGGTGTTTGTTTCTTGGTGGACCAGTGTTACTGGTGTGCGTTGTTCCTACCATATGAAGTGTTGGAAGTGTTAGGTGGTGTTCATGTCCTGAAGGCTGAGGTCACAAAAGGTGTGAGGTCAGTTGTGCTGTGTTCTGTCCATAACAGCTAGAGATGACATTGTTTGACATTGTTCCTCAGGCTGTGGTCAGTTCTGTTGTGTTCTGTCCACAACAGCTAGAGATGACATTGTTCAACTTTGTTCCTCAGGCTCTGGTCAATTCTGTTGTGTTGTGTCCACATCAGCTGGAGATTACATTGTTCCTCAGGCTCTGGTCAGTTCTGTTGTGTTCTGTCCACAATAGCTGGAGATGACATTGTTTGACATTGTTTCTCAGCCTGTGGTCAGTTCTGCAAGGATGTGTCCACAACAGGTGGAAATGACAATGATCAACATTGTTCCTCAGGCTGAGATCTTCTTCTTCTTCTGCGTACGCAGGCTGATACTCCAGTGGACACCCCCTGTATAGGGAGTGGAGTTTTGTGTGTATGACCATTTTTTATCCCGCCATTAAGGCAGCCATACTCCAGCTTCGGAGAAGGTGCATGCTATGTGTAATCTGTCATCCATACCAACGGCCAAACTGGCCTTCTCTTCCAAAAGTTGGTGATGGGATTTTACGTGTGTGCAAGATGTTATGCGTGCGTTCACACACGGAACCTTGGTTTATAGTCTCATTCGAAGGACTGTACGGGAAATGGAGTCAGAACTAATGTTAACTCCAAGGGAAAAATCTCCGTGTACCGAAACGGCCCGGCGGAGATTTGAACCCGCAATCCCAAGATTACGAGTCTGGCACTCTACCACTGAGCTATTCTGGCCCCCAGGCTGAGATTAGTCCTGCTGTGTTCTGTCCACAACAGCTGGAGATGACATTGTTTGACATTGTTCCTCAGGTTGAGCTCATTTCTACTGTGTTGTGTCCACAGCAGCTGGAGATGACATTGGTCCTCAGGCTGTGGTCAGTTCTGCAGTGTTTTTTCCACAGCAGCTGGAGACGACATCCTTATCAGGCTGAGGTCACAGAGGGTGTGGGTACAGGTCTGCAGTGATGTGTCCACAACAGCTGGAGAAGACCTTGTTCCTCAGGCTGTGGTCAGTTCTGCAGTGTTCTACGCACAGCAGCTGGAGACGATATCCTTATCAGGCCGAGGTCACAGAGGGTGTGGGTACAGGTCTGCCGTGATGTGTCAACAACAGCTGTATATGAATATGGTCTGTGGGGTAGAGCTCCCCTTACCTCTGTTTCTGTGGAGTAGTTTTTTCCTGATAGTTTATTTATAGCTAAGTCTTTTTTAAGGGTATTTAGGTAACCAAAAGACTTGAATTTGCTGAATTTTGAGTTTGATGATGCACTGATAGAAGCATTTCCACTGTGTATTGGTTGATACACAATTTCCACATAACCTGACCCTAATGCTAACCCTAACCCTAACCACATATAACTTGCTGTCTTGTTTTCCAGCCGAGCACATTTTTTCAGCCATGATTTTTTTTTAAAGATTCCTCTTGGTGTACTTTTTAAAAAGAAATGAGTGCTGCTGTAGATGGTGATTTGATGATGGCACAATGTCTGATGATAAGCTTGTCATTTATTGGAATTAAAAATTCCTGCTTGTTTTTGTAGGCTTTGTGTGTGTGTGTGTGTGTGTGTGTGTGTGTGTGTGTGTGTGTGTGTGTGTAAAATTGAATTCGTGTGTGTGTGTGTGTGTGTGTAAAATTGAGTTCTCTTGAGTTAGCTTCTTTCAAAGCAGATGATGTATACAGAGGAAAAATGATGACAAATTGCCTTTTGCTGTAAACTATTGAGAAGGCTGCATTATGGAACCATCTGACCTAAATACCCTCAGCATCTTTCTTGTCAATGCATATACATCCAGTGTATTTGTAGATCACTGTATAAAAACCTGAAAATCAGGAGATAGATCATCTCCCACCCACCCCACCCCACCCACCCCCCCCCAAAAAAAATTTCTGTCTGACCATGATCAGTATACACTGGCTTGTATATTGTCATAATTTTTTTTAGCAACCGTATCTGAATGAAATGAAATATCAAGAGTTGTGGGAATGTAAGTGACTGTGAAGCCATTGCCAGTCAGCACAGAGTCACCACATTCAGCTGGGCTATGAACGCCATGATTTGAACCATTGTGTAGTTGAGGATAATGCCACCCAGGCCCTGTCATAGTATTGAGGATCTGTGGTAGTATTGAGGACTTGTCTTAGCATTGAGGGCCTTTCATGCTATGGCAAAACAGTCATATCATTGTCTGTCATGTGATAATTTGAAAAATGCCCTCATTGTGTGTGTGAGAAAGACTGGCAACGAAAGTGTTGTTCTGATGATGGAAAGATTGTTGATGTTCTTTTGATGAAAAGACTGGTGAAGGAAGGATTATTGATGTTCAGATAATGGTGTCAAAACATGGGAACAAATTTGGCAACATACAAAAGACCATGCAAAACAAGAGGCAGAGTATCGCTAATTTAACGCATGATGTGAGTCAGCTGGCCAGGCTTCAAACACTGTGTATGGTTTTAGCAATGGTTTAAATCATGGCGTTTTTCTTCTTTTTTAGCCCAGTCTGTTTATGTTTTGTGGACTACATAAGCGTTACTTTGCCCTTTGTTTTGGTTGTTTGTAACTGAATTGTTCTCAGATACATTGCAGTCTGTTTCATTCTCAGAAACAGGTTTGATCAAATAAAGCATTTGTCATCACTTTAGTTTGCTTTTTCACTTATTTGTTATTCTTTATTTAAAAGAAAAATGCTTGCACGAAAAGATAGACCCAAACTAATAGGAAGCTTTTGCTATTCAGACAACAAAGAGTTTTCATTAAGGCACGTTCAAATCATTCTATCATTTTTTTGATTCTGCTTCTGTCACTCTGTCTCTGTCTTTGTCTCTTTTCTCTCTCAGCCAATCTGTCTTTGTTCCTCTGTATCTCAGTCTCTCTCTCTCTCTCTCATCTTCTTCTCACTTTGTGTGTGTGTGTGTGTGTGTGTGTGTGTGTGTGTGTGTGTGTGTGTGTGTGTGTGTGTGTGTGTGTGACTGTTTGCAGACTGGGTTCAGTTAGAAGACTGGATTCATCAGTTCAAATATCTGGAATGATGTAACATCTCAGACTTTTAGGGTTTATTGTATCATCATGTTTCTATATTAATTATTCCAAGTCAGACTGTTCAGGTTGTATCTCAAAGTTTCTGAAAGGCTGGATGTAAAGGTCAGTCAGAGTCCAGCTTACTTGAAAAGGGACACAACAACCAGTTAAATGTTGTCCCTTCAGGGTCGTCCATCTCCATCAGTCAGAGTCCAGCTTACTTGAAAAGGGACACAACAACCAGTTAAATGTTGTCCCTTCAGGGTCCGTCCATCTCCATCAGAGTCCAGCTTACTTGAAAAGGGACAAAACAACCAGTTAAATGTTGTCCCTTAAGGGTCCGTCCATCTCCATTAGTCAAAGAGTCCAGCTTACTTGAAAAGGGACAAAACAACCAGTTAAATGTTGTCCCTTCAGGCCCCGTCCATCTCCATCAGTCAGAGTCCAGCTTACTTGAAAAGGGACAAAACAACCAGTTAAATGTTGTCCCTTCAGGGCCCGTCCATTTCCATCAGCTGCCTCCAGTCTTTCTAATTCCCTGACCAGAATCAGATATCCATTTCCTAGCGGGTGGACAGAGAGGTTTTCAAGCCAAAAAAGTCTGACCTCATGCATGCATGGTTTGAATGCATGACCATCCGCTCCAAAGGCAACTCTAAAACTGACACAGCAGCCAGTGTCATGCAGGCCCTCAGAGTCCAAACTATATCAAAACTGACAAAAAAGGTACGCCTAGGCCCCAGAGAGTAGCTAACCTCAAAACTGACATACCAACAATTCTAAGCATACATCAGAGTCCAGTTTATGTCCGACGTGATTATTGTGAAGGCTGGGTGGAAAGAAGTTTGGTTTTATGCTTCCTTTTCTTTCTCTCCTTCCCCTTCTGCCTTCTCCCTGACCATCCTGGTCCTGCTTGAATGTGCATTCTCTGATTACTAGGATGTGCAGGCTCAAACAACGTAGGCAATATGCATTTGTTCAGCACGACACATTAAAAAAAAATCTAATTCAAAGAAAAAAAACAGTTAATTCAAAGAAAAAAACAGTTTTTTTTTCCCCATTTCTCCCCTCATTTCTCCCACTTAAACTTTGTTCTTTTCCTCTCTCTCTCTCTCTCTCTCTCTCTCCCCACAATACACCAGCACTCTCTCTCTCTCTCTCTCTCTCTCTCTCTCTCTCTCTCTCTCTCTCTCTCTCTCTCTCTCTCAGCACCAACATTCATCGATAGCGAGCCCCGTGCCCCACCTTTTGCACATACAGTAGAGCCAAATTGAAGGGAGAAAAAGCTTTCCAGAGGAATGCCCTCTTTCATCAAGAGTTATTTCCCCTGGCTCGCGGAGCAGACGACTTGCGCGCTGCACTGATTGAATTTCCACTCATCGTAAGGGAACTATATTGATCCTCCTTCGGTTTTGCACTGAGCTACAGGGTTGTAAATTCGTCCTGCTAGCAAGGAACAAAAAGATCAGTTCGTCTTGCACTTTGGAAACACTCGCCTCATAAGAACGGATAAGGTTTCCTCCCCCTCTCTCCCACTAGTCTAAAAGCATGTTTGTCTTATTTCTCTCCCCCCCCCCCCCCCCCACGTCTTTCTTTCCCTCATCACTCTCTGCCTATCTGTTCTCTCTTGTCTGTGTATTCTATCCGACATTTTTTTCTATCACAGTTTTATTTTTGTCCCCCCTCATAGGAGAGGAGGGGGAACATCCTTGTCCGCTATTCATGATCACGTCAAAGATTCGCGACAAGTGGACAACGACAACGACCCATGCGGTAAGCTTACTTCGTGCGCAGAAGGGGCTACAGCGGTATCTGCTTTGTTGTCAACATTAGAGATAATCAGACTAAAAGGAGCTAGAGAGCGAGGTCTGAGAAAGTGAAAACGTCTCAAACGACGAAGGACCTGACGCTCCAGAAGCCTGCACACCCACAGTTGCCGACTGCCGAAGACACAATCCAGTGGACACTGAGGTAGATCTGTAGAAGTGCCCACTGCCACACATTGCCTTGAAAGGAAAACATACCCCCGAAGGTGGATGGGACCCAGAGAAGTACTGTCCTCAACTGCCGAACAAACCAGCTGGGAGCAATCCTGCACCACCCTTGGAAGCCTGCGCCATGTTCACATAAGGGTGCATGTACGCACAGGGCATTCTATTAACACCTGAAGGGACATAATTGCTCCCTGGCAAATGCCATTGTGTAATGGCCACTGGATATGACACGACAGAACCTCCACGGGAGCGTTCCCATGGGTGTACCAGCCCATATTTCGTGACTGCAGAGCCCACCGGCAAAAAACGCCACCGTCAAGCAACTGCTGTGTGCATCTTGTAGCCTCACTCGTTGCTGTTCTGCTGACAGGTGATGACAGTACAACTCCAGACACGGCCAAGCTTTCGCCATGAGGTCTTGCGTGCCCTCTGAAGAGAATCCCAGGTCAGTCTTTCCCGTTGTCGACATGACTTTCTCTGCGGTCAGTGAATCTTTCCTCACAGTTACTGGACCTTTCCCCAGAGTCGGCCAAAATCCAGACAAGTTATATCTGCAGTTATGACCACTTCCACACGTTGCCGTGGTCTTTATAAGTGCGACGCTACTCAGTGTAGTCTTTCTTTCTTTCACCCGGACAACTGTAGGCCTACTGTGCACACAGACACTGTACAATCTTTCATGCCACGCCTGGCAGTGGCGAGACGCCGATAAAAAGATCAGCATCAACGCTGCGCACCTCCCACCGTTGCAGTTATGCCAAGGACATGAATGTAAAGCAACATAGGCCGGTATCACCGGAATCAGAACCAGTACATTCCTAGCCACAGGTTGGTGAAAATCAACCACAGAGAGAATATAGGCCACTCAGCGGAGATAACATTGCTATTCAATAATGAATAATAACATAAGCTTTTTTTTTTTTAACCAAAAACGTTGAATGAATTATCATTTAGGAACAGGTGATAAACAGACATTCTATGCTTATGTAGCAAAAGGCCTTCACTAAAAAAAAAAAAAAAGAAAAAAAAAAAAGAGGCACTGACGCAAAGGGACACAAATCAAAATAGTTGTAGTCCTATATTTTGTACCCGTTTATAAACATCGCTCCACATTTTATATAACACATTTTACACTGTCCACTGTTTTAGCGTCTCGGAACAAATTCAATGTTGTCTAAAACATATCCTAGCACGCTCGAATTAACTGTTAAAATGGACACGGGAGAAATCACTCTGGAGTTATCTGAGCATGAAACGTGACAGCACGCCCCGACACATGATGGTCATTTCATGCCTGTTTCCCACTCCACTCACGATCACATGGTCATCTCATTCCCTTGTGGGACTGAAGTGAGCATACAGAGATTGTAGTAGCCGGAACGTTGATGACGAAAACCGTTCAAATTATGTCCCTTTGCAATTACGTCCCTTTGCATCAGTGCCTCATTTGTCATTTTAAATACAATGTTTATCATTTGCTTGAGTTCTGTCAATAACTTATCACGGTGGATTAAGCATTATGGTGTCTCCGCCAGCCAAAAGCGACAGAAAACGCCAAATATTACCATGCCACAGCGGTAGCAGTAACAACAATGATAGTATGGCGAGGACCATAACAAGAGCAGATTGACACGTACACCGAGAAGTGGAATAACATAATGGTCAGCCTAACCAGGGTACTGGGGGATGCCTTAGAAATGACATGAGTCACATACGAAAGGCGGTGTCAGAGAAGTCCTTAGAGTGACTGAAGATGCAAGGATGATTAACCATCTTCCTATGGAAGCTGTTACTATAACTAATGCTGAGTGATTTTCAAGACGTGAATGTGGAGAGAGAGAGAGAGAGAGAGAGAGAGAGAGAGAGAGAGAGAGAGAGAGAGAGAGAGAGAGAGAATCATGAATTAATTACATTAGAACAATATCAATGACTTATACATCAAACTGTGATGACAGGAACGGCATGACACAATTTCTTTTTCTCCCCCCCCCCCCCCCCCCCCCCCCCGTTTTTCTTTGTTTGAAACATATTCCCTCATCACTTCAGCTTTGACGTACACGTTAATCTGTCTTCCTTGACAAAATACTGGAATGCTCAAAATACTGGAAACAATTTCCCCTCTCCCCCTCCCCCTTCCCCCCCCCCCCCCTTTTTTTTTCTTTTCTTTGCTTTCTGTTCCCCCCCCCCCCCCCTTTTTTTTTTTTTCTTCTTCTTCTCTTATTCTGCGTACGC
>CM065723.1:61614846-61618300 GCA_033310375.1 Conus canariensis
GACCTTGTATTTGCCAGGGAGCCCACACTGGTCAATGGTCTCCAAGCCTTCCTCCGCCATCTGCTTGGTTTCTTTTGCTCTTTGTGTGTCTTTCAGCGTATCATCATACCATCTTCCAAGGCTCTTGACTGGTTCTTCTGTGACTGTTGGAATGGCCTGGTTGGCAACACTGAAGACCACAGATCCGGCCATTTTTCCTTTCCTCAGTGAGAGACTCCGTGATTTCTTTGGCTTGAACTTCATTCTGGATGAGGCAACTATGTCGTCCAGCCTCTCCAGCACATGACGTGTCTCGTCTTCTCTGGATGAAATCACTGTAGTGTCATCCATGAAGGCCTTGAGAGGAGGCATCTTGTATCCATCGCCAAGGTCTGTTTGTCTCGCGTTGTTTGTTGCTGCTTTCAAGATGAGTTCCATTGCCAGCACGAACAGTATTGGGGAAATTGCACAGCCCATTGCAATACCCACTTCCAAGTTGATCCAGTCTGTTGTGTACTCCTTGGTAGAGAACCGCATTGAGAAGCCATTGAAGTACTTCTTGAGCATGTCGCGGATGTTCTTTGGCACATGGTACATCTCAAGAGCCAACTGTATCATCTCATGGGGCACAGATCCATATGCGTTTGCCAGATCAAGCCACACTACGTCCAGGTCTCTCTTTTCTGTTTTTGCTTTTTGGATTGCGTCCCAGATCATTGTGGCGTGTTCTACACAGCCCGCCACGCCTGGGATGCCACCTTTCTGGACTGACACATCCAAGTACTTGTTTTCCATCAGGTACTTGGTCAGCCTTGCTGCCATGACAGAGAAGAAGATTTTCCCTTCGACGTTCAGTAGTGATATTGGCCTGAACTGGCTAATGTCACTTGAGTTTTGCTCTTTGGGGATGTACACACCATCTGCCGTCATCCACTGGCCGCTGATCTTCTGGTTTCTCCAAGCCGATCGCAGCAGCCTGTGGAGCCACTCCAGCACCTTGGGACATTTCTTGTAAAGCTGGTAAGGTATTCCGTTTGGCCCTGGTGATGATTTGGCTCTGGCTTTGTCGACCACCTTCTTGATTTCCGCCAACGTTGGAGGCTTGCCATTGAACTGTTCCTCAGGGTTGGTTGGCCACACCAGACCTTGAATGTCGAGTGGTGCTTTGCTCTGTGGGTCAGAGTATGTTTTCCTCAGATGCTGCTCAAGAACTCCTTTGTCCACACTTAGGGTCCCAGATTTTGGCTGCTCAAACAGTGTTCTGGCAAACTGGAAGGGGTCTCTGAAGAAGCGCTCTTGTGTCTTCTTCTTTTTGCTCTTCCTCTTCCTCGCAGATTCCGCTTTGCTGAGGGCACTGTGTTTTTCTTTCAGGTCTTTCCACAGTTTTTCCAAGCCTTGTTTTTCAGCTGGCAGTGCGGTCTTCATTTGCATCTTGAGGTTTTTCTTTTGGACCCTGATCTTGTCCATCTTTTCTTGGCGTCTGGATTTCTTTGGAGGTGTTTTCTCTTTGGGTAGTTTTGCTCCATAGGCGTCTCTACATGTGGCATACACAATGTCCCCATATGTGGCTAGTTTGTGTTCCAGGGTGCTTTTCCCTATCAGTGCATCGAGTCTTTGGACGATTTTTGCATCCAGTTTCTCCCAATCTTCAGTTTCGTTTGCTCGTGGCAAGTTGAGTTTCAGGCGCCTGGCATCGAGGGCCTGTGCAAATTCCTCATCCGAACCAACAGCGTGGATGTCCTTGGCACTGTGGTTTAAATCCTGGCCTTGGTCTTCCGACGTCTTATCTGCTGATGCAGTGCGCTGCTGCTCATTCAGATGAGTCTTCACACATCCCATCTTTGTTCTGTGGATCTTCATGCCACGGGTGGTAGCGAAACGCTTTCCACAGACACATGGATATTCCATTTGGTCCATGTTCATAGTCCGTTTGGGATTTGCAGTCATGATTGGTTGAGCACCGATGGATTCATCATTCTCTCCCCCTTTCGGTGAATCCTGGGAGCATCTTTTCCTTTTATTTTTAGTAGCCACATGTTTAAGGCAAAGTGGGGAGCCAGCCCACAGAGCCCTTGGTTCTGGTCTTTCCCAGTGTCCTCCGGTCTTTCCCGGACGTCCTCCGGCCTATTCCCGGAAGTCAATGGTTTACCCATGCATCAGTAGAAAGAAACTCGTGGAGAGCGTGGCAGCAGAGAGTCCTCAGAAGAGAAGCCCCCTTCAAGCAAGTGTTTCGGCCCTTATCTCCTGACACTCTAGGGGGTTGGGCCACACCCGGTTCATGACTCCGGATGTCCCTCTGCTGCCCCTTTTTTTTCCCATCTTGGGACGAGCCATGGCTGGGATTCGAACCCATGACCCTCTGGACATGCTCATTTCCACTTAATGACTCGCGCTTTAACCACTGAGCCACAGGGACACCTGATATTTGTAGGGAAATTAAGCCTTATGAAGTTCACTTTTGTTCCTCCTTGACCAGATCCAGCTTGAACACCTCTCTGCCGCTTCTGCCATTGCCTTCAGGGCTCTGGTTTTTTCCTTCCCTGCAACTGAGAGCTGTTTCATGAGGCTGTATGCAGACGTTCCTACAAACCCCCTAGCTCCAATTTCTGCAGTGAGGACTTTGACCTGATAGCCTTCTCTCCTCAGGCTGTTTGCCAGATCAGCATACTTTTCAGTCTTGTAGATTTGAGCTGCCTCCATTCTGTTCTCATATGGCACCGTGAGCTCGATCATGATCAGCTGCTTGGTTGACTTAGAGTGGACTACTATGTCTGGTCTCATGCCACTCTTGCTGATGATCTCTGGGTGACTCTTCCATTCTGGGAGGTCTGCAGTGCACTCCCAGTCATCTGCCCCGTCCAGCAGACTCTGCCTGCATGTTTCGAGTGGCACTGTTGTTCTTGGCCATGATTTGCTGCCTCCTGCCGTGAAGAATGTTGCGGGTGCTTTTGGAGTCCTGATTTTCCCTTTTGTGGTGTTGGTACTAGCCCAGACTACTTGTACAATTTCTTTGAGCACTTGGTTGTGCCTCCATGTGTACCTTCCTTGAGCCAGGGCTACTTTACATGAGCTTAGGACATGCTCCACTGTTTGTTTTTCATGGCAGAGGGGGCATGCAGGATCGTCTGTTTTCCCCCACTTCACCATTTACTGACATAAATAGTTGAGAGACTACTTTCCATGCCTTGAGGGAAAATAAACTCTGCGAGCAGATACTTCACCGAATCCATGGAGCACTGGATACTCATATTTGTGAAGATCAAGATCGTTCTGCAGCAAAAATCTTTTAAACGGAATAGAAGGAACGATTTTTGATTGTTCAACAGTAAAACAACAACAAAAAAAATGATCTGTTATTTTTTTTCCTTCTACCCCTCACCAACATCATCATCATCATCGTCACCATCAAAACGAAACAAAACAAAAACGAGAACAAAAAAAAAAAAAAAGGGGGGGGGGGGGGGGGGGGGGGGGG
>CM065723.1:61618400-61630900 GCA_033310375.1 Conus canariensis
GAGAATGAAGCTGATCCTGAGAGGGGCCATGTGCAAATGTCATTCCAAGTGAGACTTCTTTGGAGTGCATTCTCCCACGTTGTCCATTGCCCTTGCTGGCTCTGCTGGACTGCTTTTTGGAGTCTTTTTTGGTCTTCTTCTTTTCTCATCTCCTGAATCATCATGTCTCTTTTGGCTTTTCCTTTGGCCTTTGACCACCATTCAGTTTTGGTCACCCCCAGTCCTGTCTGTTGGTCTGTGTGTGTCCTGTTATTTCTCTGATCTTGAGACTTTCTTTTGCAGAATCCATCGCCTCTTGAACTTTCCATTTTCTGCCTGTCTTCAGCTGGGGCTTAATTGCTTCTACCACCTTGTCTCCTGAGTCCTCCAGCATGCTTTGAAGTCTGATCTTCCCTGCTTTGTATTCCTCCAGGATGGATTTCAGGGGTAGTTTCAGCTTTGCTTGGCGACAGTACAGCGCTATGTCAGTCAGACAGGGTGGGACACCAAGCCATTTCCTTGTGAACTTGTTGATTTTGGCTTCCATTGCCTCCACTATGCTGGTGCAGATGTCGTATATCATCAGAGGCCATAGCAGCTTTGGTATCAGCATGAACTGCAGACACCAGACCTTGTATTTGCCAGGGAGCCCACACTGGTCAATGGTCTCCAAGCCTTCCTCCGCCATCTGCTTGGTTTCTTTTGCTCTTTGTGTGTCTTTCAGCGTATCATCATACCATCTTCCAAGGCTCTTGACTGGTTCTTCTGTGACTGTTGGAATGGCCTGGTTGGCAACACTGAAGACCACAGATCCGGCCATTTTCCTTTCCTCAGTGAGAGACTCCGTGATTTCTTTGGCTTGAACTTCATTCTGGATGAGGCAACTATGTCGTCCAGCCTCTCCAGCACATGACGTGTCTCGTCTTCTCTGGATGAAATCACTGTAGTGTCATCCATGAAGGCCTTGAGAGGAGGCATCTTGTATCCATCGCCAAGGTCTGTTTGTCTCGCGTTGTTTGTTGCTGCTTTCAAGATGAGTTCCATTGCCAGCACGAACAGTATTGGGGAAATTGCACAGCCCATTGCAATACCCACTTCCAAGTTGATCCAGTCTGTTGTGTACTCCTTGGTAGAGAACCGCATTGAGAAGCCATTGAAGTACTTCTTGAGCATGTCGCGGATGTTCTTTGGCACATGGTACATCTCAAGAGCCAACTGTATCATCTCATGGGGCACAGATCCATATGCGTTTGCCAGATCAAGCCACACTACGTCCAGGTCTCTCTTTTCTGTTTTTGCTTTTTGGATTGCGTCCCAGATCATTGTGGCGTGTTCTACACAGCCCGCCACGCCTGGGATGCCACCTTTCTGGACTGACACATCCAAGTACTTGTTTTCCATCAGGTACTTGGTCAGCCTTGCTGCCATGACAGAGAAGAAGATTTTCCCTTCGACGTTCAGTAGTGATATTGGCCTGAACTGGCTAATGTCACTTGAGTTTTGCTCTTTGGGGATGTACACACCATCTGCCGTCATCCACTGGCCGCTGATCTTCTGGTTTCTCCAAGCCGATCGCAGCAGCCTGTGGAGCCACTCCAGCACCTTGGGACATTTCTTGTAAAGCTGGTAAGGTATTCCGTTTGGCCCTGGTGATGATTTGGCTCTGGCTTTGTCGACCACCTTCTTGATTTCCGCCAACGTTGGAGGCTTGCCATTGAACT
This sequence comes from Conus canariensis, assembly GCA_033310375.1. Taxonomy (NCBI): domain Eukaryota; kingdom Metazoa; phylum Mollusca; class Gastropoda; order Neogastropoda; family Conidae; genus Conus; species Conus canariensis. The sequence continues at coordinate 61,620,101 of CM065723.1, forward strand.
GTTCCTCAGGGTTGGTTGGCCACACCAGACCTTGAATGTCGAGTGGTGCTTTGCTCTGTGGGTCAGAGTATGTTTTCCTCAGATGCTGCTCAAGAACTCCTTTGTCCACACTTAGGGTCCCAGATTTTGGCTGCTCAAACAGTGTTCTGGCAAACTGGAAGGGGTCTCTGAAGAAGCGCTCTTGTGTCTTCTTCTTTTTGCTCTTCCTCTTCCTCGCAGATTCCGCTTTGCTGAGGGCACTGTGTTTTTCTTTCAGGTCTTTCCACAGTTTTTCCAAGCCTTGTTTTTCAGCTGGCAGTGCGGTCTTCATTTGCATCTTGAGGTTTTTCTTTTGGACCCTGATCTTGTCCATCTTTTCTTGGCGTCTGGATTTCTTTGGAGGTGTTTTCTCTTTGGGTAGTTTTGCTCCATAGGCGTCTCTACATGTGGCATACACAATGTCCCCATATGTGGCTAGTTTGTGTTCCAGGGTGCTTTTCCCTATCAGTGCATCGAGTCTTTGGACGATTTTTGCATCCAGTTTCTCCCAATCTTCAGTTTCGTTTGCTCGTGGCAAGGGTTGAGTTTCAGGCGCCTGGCATCGAGGGCCTGTGCAAATTCCTCATCCGAACCAACAGCGTGGATGTCCTTGGCACTGTGGTTTAAATCCTGGCCTTGGTCTTCCGACGTCTTATCTGCTGATGCAGTGCGCTGCTGCTCATTCAGATGAGTCTTCACACATCCCATCTTTGTTCTGTGGATCTTCATGCCACGGGTGGTAGCGAAACGCTTTCCACAGACACATGGATATTCCATTTGGTCCATGTTCATAGTCCGTTTGGGATTTGCAGTCATGATTGGTTGAGCACCGATGGATTCATCATTCTCTCCCCCTTTCGGTGAATCCTGGGAGCATCTTTTCCTTTTATTTTTAGTAGCCACATGTTTAAGGCAAAGTGGGGAGCCAGCCCACAGAGCCCTTGGTTCTGGTCTTTCCCAGTGTCCTCCGGTCTTTCCCGGACGTCCTCCGGCCTATTCCCGGAAGTCAATGGTTTACCCATGCATCAGTAGAAAGAAACTCGTGGAGAGCGTGGCAGCAGAGAGTCCTCAGAAGAGAAGCCCCCTTCAAGCAAGTGTTTCGGCCCTTATCTCCTGACACTCTAGGGGGGTTGGGCCACACCCGGTTCATGACTCCGGATGTCCCTCTGCTGCCCCTTTTTTTCCCATCTTGGGACGAGCCATGGCTGGGATTCGAACCCATGACCCTCTGGACATGCTCATTTCCACTTAATGACTCGCGCTTTAACCACTGAGCCACAGGGACACCTGATATTTGTAGGGAAATTAAGCCTTATGAAGTTCACTTTTGTTCCTCCTTGACCAGATCCAGCTTGAACACCTCTCTGCCGCTTCTGCCATTGCCTTTCAGGGCTCTGGTTTTTTCCTTCCCTGCAACTGAGAGCTGTTTCATGAGGCTGTATGCAGACGTTCCTACAAACCCCCTAGCTCCAATTTCTGCAGTGAGGACTTTGACCTGATAGCCTTCTCTCCTCAGGCTGTTTGCCAGATCAGCATACTTTTCAGTCTTGTAGATTTGAGCTGCCTCCATTCTGTTCTCATATGGCACCGTGAGCTCGATCATGATCAGCTGCTTGGTTGACTTAGAGTGGACTACTATGTCTGGTCTCATGCCACTCTTGCTGATGATCTCTGGGTGACTCTTCCATTCTGGGAGGTCTGCAGTGCACTCCCAGTCATCTGCCCCGTCCAGCAGACTCTGCCTGCATGTTTCGAGTGGCACTGTTGTTCTTGGCCATGATTTGCTGCCTCCTGCCGTGAAGAATGTTGCGGGTGCTTTTGGAGTCCTGATTTTCCCTTTTGTGGTGTTGGTACTAGCCCAGACTACTTGTACAATTTCTTTGAGCACTTGGTTGTGCCTCCATGTGTACCTTCCTTGAGCCAGGGCTACTTTACATGAGCTTAGGACATGCTCCACTGTTTGTTTTTCATGGCAGAGGGGGCATGCAGGATCGTCTGTTTTCCCCCACTTCACCATTTACTGACATAAATAGTTGAGAGACTACTTTCCATGCCTTGAGGGAAAATAAACTCTGCGAGCAGATACTTCACCGAATCCATGGAGCACTGGATACTCATATTTGTGAAGATCAAGATCGTTCTGCAGCAAAAATCTTTTAAACGGAATAGAAGGAACGATTTTTGATTGTTCAACAGTAAAACAACAACAAAAAAAATGATCTGTTATTTTTTTTCCTTCTACCCCCACCAACATCATCATCATCATCGTCACCATCAAAACGAAACAAAACAAAAACGAGAACAAAAAAAAAAAAAAAGGGGGGGGGGGGGGGGGGGGGGGGGGGGAAAGAAAAAAGAAAGAAAAAGAAAAGAAAAGCCTCTGCATTTTTCTGTGAGTGGAAGACCCGTCCTTCTCTTTATTGCATACAATTTAGCTCCGACATCGGCACTTCTCTCTCCACGGCCTGCATGTGATTGGAAGCGATCAAATGACTCATTCTTTTGACACGGGGAAAACAGCGAGAGCGGATGGGCTGACAGAAGAGGGAAGGGAGGGGGGGGGGAGGAATAGGGGGGAAGGGTGGGGGTGAGGGATGGGTTGGAGGGAGAGGTTAGGAGAGGGGTGATGAGAGAAAGAAGACACGAAGGATGGGAGGCATGCTCCCAAAGGAGAGCCGCCCGATCTCGGCAAACGCCGATAGATACAAGATCATTCGCCGCTCCTCCCGGCCGCCCTCTGACATAACGGGATGTGGGGCACGACAGGCGTCCATTTGTCATGTCGCCATCATGGCACTCATTTGCATGCAGGGGCAGACAAAGCTCCTGCTCTCGCGCTTGACGAGATCTCGCGGCTCCTCCGGCCTGTGAGCCATGCCCCGGAGGCTGGTCCTTTAGGTCCGATTGTTGGAGACAGGGACTGGCCAGTGGGGGCTTCCTGAAGGGTCGTTTCATCACAACTAAGAGTCCCATTGAGAGAGAGAGAGAGAGAGAGAGAGGAGAGAGAGAGAGAGAGAGAGAGAGAGAGAGAGAGAGGAGAGCAGCTGTTTTTCTTTTGAGCCTCCAGCACAGATCGTCCTGCAAATTTACTTTTTAAAAAAAGAACAGCTATAAAATATGACTGAAACCTGGCCTTCTTAAACTCAGAATTACAGTTGCTTCAACGATGTTGCAGATGTTGCCATTGTTGTTCACTTGTGTTGTCGTTGTTTTTGTACTGTTGCCGATATTATCGTTGTTGTAACAACTTGTTGCTCTGATTTCATTGTTGTTTTTATCTTCTTTTTTTTTTAATCGTATTTCTGATATCATAACAGATTTTTTGCTTTTTATTCTTTTGCGGATGTTGTCATTGTTATGACCTTTTCATCTTGTTGTTGATATTGTCATTACCACATTTTGACTTGTTGCTGATGTCATCTTTGTCGTGACTTTTTCTTTTAATCCTGTTGCTAATGTTACCATCGTTGTGACCTTTTTATCCTGTTGCTGATGTCATTGTTGTAATTTTTTTTTTCATCCTGTTGCTGATGTTGTCATTGTTGTGATCTTTTCATCCTGTTGCTGATGTTGTCATTGTTGTGATCTTTTCATCCTGTTGCTGATGTTGTCATTGTTTTGGTTTTTAAAAAAATCCTGTTGCTCATGTCATTCTTTTCTTTTAATCTTTCTGCTATTTTGATCTCACTGTTACTTTTTCATCCTTTGCTGATATTGTCACTGTCTCCAATCAGGATGAACAGAAACGACATCGTTTGGCTGTTTTCTGAAAGGATAATGATATGAATAAAAACGACATCGTTTGGTTGTTTCCTAACAGAATAGCGATGTGAACAAAAACGACATCGTTTGGCTGTTTCTTAACAGAGTCATAATGTGAACAAAAACGACATCGTTTGGCTGTTTCTTAACAGAATAGTGATATGAACAAAAACGACATCATTTGGCTGTTTCTTAACAGAATAGTGATATGAACAAAAACGACATCGTTTGACTGTTTGCTAACAGAGTAAAGATGTGAACAAAAACGACATCGTTTGGCTGTTTCCTGAAAGGATAATGATGTGAACAGAAACGACATCGTTTGGCTGTTTCTGAACAGAGTAATAACGTGAACAAAAACGACATTGTTTGGCTGTTTCCTAACAGAGTGGTAATGTGAACAAAAACGACATCGTTTGGCTGTTTCCTAACAGAGTAATAACGTGAACAGAAAGAACATCGTTTGGCTGTTCAATAGCAGAGTAAGAATGTGAACAAAAACGACACGAGACCACGGTATATGAGCCCCGAATACAAGCATCCAAGTTCCTATATAGGGTCTCTTGTCGGTCAAAAGAATCACACCAGTTGCATCAACACGTAACTTGTTTACAGCTGAATGTAGACATTTTGTGGACATGACTTCTTATAAGTTCACACACACATTATTTGAAACAGGGGCTGGTAATTGCTGTAGGACGATTCAAAACTGTTCTTTACCTGTCAAAACGTTTTCAGTCTGACTAACCCCACGATTCTTGAAATAAATCCTGCTGAGATGTGTGGGGACTGAAGAAGGCCTACTTAAAGAGAGGTGTGCATCAGCTACCAAAGGAGTGCGGATGAGAAACTAGGAGATACTGGATCTCTCAACTGGAAGGCTAGCCGTTATCATGATCATACACAGAATGGCGTGGGCCAATCGCCTGTCTGCCAGAAACTGCTTCTCCACCATGTTTCAAGTGGTCTGCACTTCGGTGACTTTCCTGCCGCCACAACTTTCCCACGGTGTGTTGGAAAATCATCTTCGCTGGAGTTCTTCTTTCTTTCTTTCGTTTTCATTTTTTCTTTTCGGGTTGATATCCTTTCCTTTGCTGTAGAGTTCAGAGTAGTGCTCAGTGCATCCTTTTTTGAGTCTTTTTTTCCTGTGTGAAACGTTTTTGCCCTGACTGTTTTCATCACTCCAGAAGAAATTAGTAGTGCAATAGGCTCTTAAATCAGAGAGTGAAAGGTACTAGAGGGTGCAGAAATCAATGGCCGAAACATTCAATGAAATGGGAATGTGACTAGGCTGGGTACCAAATAACTCCTTGACTCACTATGTCATGATCTACCCGAATGAATAGCCAGGAAATTAAAAGAAATCCTGCTTATAATCTCCATGTGACAGGTCCAACGCTGGCAGACTATCTAATGTGTCAACTAGTCTTCACGGAATCGCTCGGGTTGCGTTGTCGGAAAACACCAAAGGTGAAAGCTGGTTGAGAGTAGCTTTGATTCACTGCTCCAATTATTTACACAATGGCACGCTTTTGGCTTCGTCTGACAAATGACACTGACGGGAAATGCTGTTGCTTTTTTGTGTGTAATTTGTGGACATGGACAAATCCGGTGTGTTTGCTTTGTTCAAAATGCAGAGAGCGGGTGATTTTTGTTGTGTTGGGCAACAGACGGCAGTTGGATTTGTAAGTATGCTTCGATGAAGATGAAAATTCTCTTTCTCTCACTCCTATGGGAAACAAAAGAATTCTTTTAATTATCTCTCTTCTATCACTCCTGAGGGAAGAAAAGGAATTCCTTTATTTCACTGGATAAAGAAGACAAATTAGTGGCTTTAGATGGTATTCTTGAGAGAGGCACATGAGCCTTGTGGCCTGTCATAGCGATACTGTCCTTATCTGTCCTTACCTCTACCTATACAAACACAATGAAAGTGTCATTTCAAAGAAAAAAATCACTGTGTTAAGGGAGAGATAATGACTGCGTTTGTTGTTTAAAAGGGAAAGCAATGAATGTGCTGGCTCTTTCAGAGTGAAGACAATGAACATTCTCATTTCAAAGCAACGACAACGATAATGTGCACGCACATCTTAAAGTGAAAACAATAAATGTGCGTACTTCAAAGGGAATAGCACCTCACTTTTGTTACCTCAAAAGATACGCACGCTTACATACACAACTACGCACGCGCGTGCACACACACACACACACACACACACACACACACACACACACACACACACACACACACACACACACACACACACACTCGCTGAGTCACAAACTAATGTACACACGTACGTAAGCACACACTCACGCACACAAGCACATCAGCATAGACATGCACATGCACACGTGCACACAAACACACGAAAATGAAACATATTACGTGGGCTTGAAAACAGTTTATTTTCAGATTAAACTTTGGTTGAACTCTCTTCTCTCTCTCTCTCTCTCTCTCTCACACACACACACACACACACACACACACACACACACACACACACACACACACACACACACACACACACACACACACGTGGGCACGGGAGCCACATGGAAACACGACCTTACAAAGTGCCGGGCAATGGAAGCCGCAGGAGGTCAATGATCCTAGGGAAGCCAAGAACCGGTCAGATACTATCAGCACGGCTAGCCGGAAAAAAAAATCCACATTATATGACCAAAACACATCCCCCGCACGCGGGGCAATCGGCTTATTCTCACCTTCTCTTCTTCTTCGCGTCCTCATTCATTTTTTGTTCTTCCTCTCGTTCTCCTTCTTGTCATCCGTCGAATTTTTTTTTTTTTTTTTTTTTTGCTGCTGCTGCTGCTGCTGCTGCTGCTCCTCCTCCTCCTCCTCCTTCTTCTTCTTCTTCTTCTTTTGTATATTTACACCTATCATTCTTCCCACTTACTCCCCGCCCCTCCCCCCCCCCTCTCTCTCTCTCTCTCTCTCTCTGTGCCATTGGTGTCGTTGTAGTGTCTGTGTCGGGGCAGCCGTGTTGAGCAATCTGTTGTAAACCTGTGCTAATTCGTGGAAACCACAGCCACTGTTTGTTCTAAGGTGAGGTGACTGAAGGCGGAAGTTGAAACAAATTTGAAAAGGATGTAAAGTAAATCCGCCAGTTAACATGGACAAGCTCTCAATTACAGGACAAAAGACGACGCGTTTCGACCTCTTAGGCCTTCCCCAGGCAAGGTAAACAACAATCGGGACAACGATTTATTTTAATTTCCTTAAAAAAATATATTTCTTTTTGTGCCTGCACTTACCTCACTTTGAACCTAACTTTGATTCACACTGACTGCTACCCTTCATTGTTTTGTATTTCGTCTTACGTCATCTATTTTAGGTGTGCATTTTCAGATCGTTGTATGCTATTAGTTTTCATTGTCCTGAATGTTGTTTATCTTGCCTGAAGAAGACCTAAGAGGACAAAACGCGTCATCTTTTGTCTTGTAATTTTTTTGTCTATGTTGACTGGCGGATTTATTTTAAATTCCTTTAAAAATTCACTGCTAGTGTGTCAAAATGCAAATAAATCGACATATGTGTTCTCATAGACCATTAATGGCCCGATGTTTAAATTTGACGACTGATAAGGGGTTTCTCGTTCTCCGTTTATGTTACTTGTTTTTGCCTGAAGAAGACCCAAGAGGTCGAAATGCTTTGTGTCTTGTGCTGAACCTTGTTTGTCTATGTCCTTGGCGGTAACTAACCCCTCCTCTTTCTAAATTTGATGACTGATGCTGTGTTATGTTTAAGTTCGATTTGCTCTCTCTGTGACTGACACAGACTGTACCGGCACAGAAAACAGTCCACATACTCACAAAACAGCAGAAATGTGTCCAAAGTAACGCTTATTTTGGTACAAAATGTGAAACAGACAGATAAAATGTCCACATGTATGTCTTCTTCAGCGTAACAAACAACCGATATGTACTCTTCAATCATACACCAAGTAATACTTCCCAGATCAAAGACAGCATGAAAATGACATTGTCTGAGAGGAGAATGGATAGTTCAAAAACGACACCGAGAAGGAGTGAAATTCTGTAGTGTAAAACAAAGAAAGACAACCATCTACATAATGAATATCAATTCCTAATAAGGTTAAAGGTCAAAGTCCCAAAGCCGAATGCCCACAGAGGCAATGAACTGTATGGAGTTCACTGTATCTGATGTATGGCATCATGGAAGGCGGAGCCTATCCCTCTCCTTTTGCCACCTGAACTTTCCCTGATCAGAAGCAGGTATTGATTTACTGCTGGGTAGATACAGAGGGTTTTCAAAAGCGCCCAAACCCAACTCCATGAGTGCTAGAAACTCACAGTCGGCAGTTCCGCTGACAAACTCTTTGACGATATGACGGCTGGAACCCCTCAATGCAGACTGAAACAGCTTAACTGCTGATATCCTTTACTAAGCAAAAGCTAGGCTTCTGATGGTTCAAGTCATCTCCGATCATTCATCACACACAGATGACGACAACGAGTACAGAATGACATAAAAATGCCATACAGGAAACACACACACACACACACACACACACACACACACACACACACACACACACACACACACACACACACACACTCACGCACACACACACACACACACACACACACACACACTCACTCACTCACTCACTCACTCACGCACACACACACACACACACACACACACACACACACACACACACACACACACACGCACACATGCACGCACACACACACACACACACACCCACACACACACACACACAACACACACACACACACACACACACACACACACACACACACACACACCGCTCAATGCACACAGATTGTGTCCATTTTGGACAGTGCTGTTCGTGTCACTATCTAGTTGCCAGGTTACAACACAAAGAAGCTGGTATGGCACACATTGTAACGAGTTTTCTGGAACAAAGACATGACTAGAAGGGAGTCAGAGTGGACGACTGTAAAGAACGACAAACAGTAAATCACTCTGAGCAAACCCAGAGTCATAGAGAAGAGGAAATAGACTTTGCGGAAGGCGGGGGAAACCTGTTCGACTGAAAGTCCTCAGCATCGCCACGGGGGGCATACAATAGGTGTTCTCTGACAGCGACAGCCAGCCCTAGGGCTGGTATGATTATGAGTGTCTTGTCAGTGACAGACAAACATTTCTGCCAGTCTATCCATCACAAATGTGTACTACAGTAAATGAAATACAATGATTGTTACCAATCACTCATTTACTCCCGTGTACTAAGTGAAAGAAAGGTAAAAAAAAAAAAAAAGGAAACAAAGTAAAAAAAAAAAAAAGGAAACAAAGTAAAAAAAAAAAAAAAAAAAAAAAAAAAGAATGGTGGCGCCCTCCGGAAGGAGAGCTCACTCATGCCGGCTTCGCGACCAAGCTATTATTGTCGTCAGTAGGAGGCTTAGTATGTAGTGTCCTGTGTATGTTGGATCAGAACAAGCGCCACTGAACACAGTCGCGGTGACTAGGCAGCAGTGCAGTGTCTCCCCCGGTGGGTTGCCTCTTGACGACTCGACATTGGCTGCTCCCTGTGGATTGCCGGTGCAGGGGCTCTAGCGAGCCGGGCCGGGCTGTAGTTGTGGTGGACAGGGGCGGGGTGGGGGTGGGGGTGGGGATGGGGGGTCGGAATGAGCGGCGTTAGTGCAATGCCATTGAGGTGGCACAGAAGATAGGACATCACAAAAAAGGTCAAAAAGGTTGTAAAAGGAAGGCAAAAAGATCATCACCAATTAGTCGATCACCCCTCTGTACGTTGCACCAGAAAGGCATTACAATTTTACTACCGATCAGTCCATTTCCACTGTGTGCTTACTAAAAGAATGGCAAAAAGATTATTACCAAAGAATCCCCCCCCCCCCTTCTTGCGTGCTCACTGAAAGAATAGCAAAAAGATTGTTACCAACAACTGGTCACCCACAGACGATAATAATGCTTATTCATTTGCATGGAAGGAGGTGAAGGGAAAAGGGAGTGTGAGTGTGTGTGTGTGTGTGTGTGTGTGTTGGGGGGGGGGGGTGGGGGGGAGGGTGAAGACTGAAACAGTCTCTGAACGCGGCAGCCAGCTAATCCTAATTTTTTTTTTAATTTTTTTTTTTAGGAAATCTTAAAGGAGGCAGGGAACAGTGCACAGTAATTACAGAACAAGAAGGGTAACTCTTACTCCCTTGATGACATGAATACACGCCCATAACTCCAAACGAATGCTGCTTACAACACCCAATCGAGAAGACGACATCCCCCCAAAAGGATGTTCCAAGCTTGCCCATATACCCTGTACCTGACACATCTACACAGCAACGCCAACTGCAGAAATGAACAAACACAGATGAACTTGTATTCAAGACTAGCACAGCCTTTTCGATCTTGAATAGAGTCAAACAAACACACTGACGAATAGTAACAAATACAGGTAACCTTGGTTTGATAGGTTTGAAAGGAAGCCTTAGTTTAAACGAGGCAGGGAATAGTACACTGAAGTTCAAGAACTCCAAACGAATGCCGCTTACGACACCCAATCGCCTAACAGATGTGACAAGAGAGGGTACACAGAACAAACAAGGAGACATCCCCAAGGAAATCTTAAATGAATGCTGCGTTCGTTTGGAGTTATGGGCGTGTATTCATTTAATCAAGGGAACAACAGTTACCCTACTTGTTGTTTAATTACTATCTTTTTCAGATGACGGCCCACATCAGTATAAAAAGGCTGGCTGTCCCGGCAGACACTACGATAGTGAAAGTCATGCATGCATCGTGACTGGATGAGCCAGTCATTGTCACTGAGGCAGCAGACTGTGTTTCTGTGCTGAGTGTCCCGTGAGGGCGATTTGCTCCATTGAATGCCAGCTGTGGATTTAACCTGTCTGACTCTGGTACCTCCCGTGTCCTAGTTTGCCAGGATGCTGCTGTCACTTTGTTCTTCTTTCCCTGTCTCGTTGACCTATATTAGGTGTTCTTTGTACTAAACTTTCTTTTTTTTTTATTGACCA
>CM065723.1:61645900-61653400 GCA_033310375.1 Conus canariensis
TGTCCCCGTTTGTTTGATGGACTCACTAATAATTCTTTTTTAAATTGATTGTCATGTTACTTCAGAACACGCAACGCCCTCGTTCCAGGTCATTATTTTTTTGCTTGTAGCCAGTTCATTGCCTGTAAGCTGTGGCAAGACAGGCGATGACTTTCCCTACCTGTGCCGTAAATCACAGCTCACCTGTTTCACGCTCCACTTCCTGTTATCCATGTGCTTCCTCTATGCATGGTAGTACCACGAACACACCCAGCATGTACTGGACCCGAACCAGGGCATGGCTGCCTAACTTTCAGGTTGCAAATGACCAGACACTTGACTCCCCTGAGGTACAACGAATAGCGTGCTCAAGATGCTCTTAAATATTTGATCAAGATCAGAAGCACGATGGGGAATGTCAGTTCTGAGCAGAGAAGGAGAAGTTAACTGTAAAGACCTGTACAGTACGGGCAACTGGAGAAACAGTCGTTGACCATTTTCCAAAACAATTCGATGTCCACCTTGCTCTCTTGAGACATTCTGCGTCCTCAGTGCCCTGCGTCCTGTCAGTTAAATTAACCTCCATTCATCTGTCAACGGAATAAGCTTTAACAGTTTGGATTACTGTAAACCTTGTAGGTATGTAATGTAAATGATGAGATTTAACAGGAAGACGGTGTCAAGCTAATACCTTTGGACAATTTTAGGGACTCTTTACAACAATACTGCTCTTTGTGCAGTCTCCTTTCAAAATTTGTACTTCTCGACCACCATCATTATCTTGGAATGTTGGCATCCATAAATACCCCTGCAGATGCTTCCAGTACATTCTTTTTTTTATCTTTCTCTCTCTGTCCTGTGGTCTGTTACCATCTACCTTCACAATGATCGGGGATGACTGGCATAACATACAAATAGTGAAAACCATAAACAAATTACATTCTACTTGTTATTTTTTTCTAATCTATTTTTGATTGTATTATATTCGTCATTTTTGTTCTCATTTCTTTTTGATAGATTTGCTGTGTTTCTGTTTTTTTTTTTTTTAATTCTCACCCTTTCTCTCTCTCTGTATGTACGACCGTCAATGTCGATATTTCTGTCGTCTTTGTCAGGTGCAGTCTGTCAACATGCCCCTTCGACCCCTTCTCTGTTTTCGTTCCTATTGTTCTGTGTTTCCTTTGTCTTCAGTACCACGTGCAGGACTGCCTGAACTCATTATTGTCCAAAGCAAAGGAGAGGATTACGCTTGGGATTGACATGCTGTTTTTTTTCCTCCTTTCTGTCCGTCTGTCTGTCTGTTTTGTCTGCCTGTCTGTCTGCTTATCTGTCTGTCTGTCTGTGCCTGTCTCTCTGTCTGTTTTAACATTTTGTATAATTGTTCTTTTCTTTTCAGAGAAAGGAAAAGACGGTATGCGGGTAGGAAAACGCTTGCAATTATGCCATCACTACCTGTAAATGCCTGTCAGTGATCCGTGACTGCTCCAATACATCTCTGCAGTGACTGTTGTCAGCTGTAACTGTGAATTGTGGCTTAGAGACACTTCCTGTGGATAGCTTTCGTCTTACTGCTGGCTTCCTGAGGTCTGAAGATTTCATTTAGACGTCTGTCAGTCAGTGTTGCTTTAGATGTTAGTGTTCTCTCTCTCGCTCTCACTCTCTGTCTGAGGTATAAGGATGTGCACACACACACACACACACACACACACACACACACACACACACACACACACACACATACACACACCACCACCACCACCACCACCATCACGACCATCACTGGCACTAATAGTACACTTGACACCACCACCACCATCACCACCACAATTGCCGCCATCACTACCGCCACACAGAAGGCAGTGCACTTTCAGCTCCCAGAAAAATGCTGATGGGACGTGTTGGGGACTGACAGCCGGAATGCCCAGCTTGCACGTGGAATGTGACAAACACGTGGGCATGGACCGTGGGGCATTCGTGTTTTACACTCACCTCACGGTAACAGGACAGCTTTATTTCAGAGCCTTAGCTTTTGTACATGGCCGTGAGAATGTCTTAATAAGAGAGAGAGAGAGAGAGAGAGAGAGAGAGAGAGAGAGAGAGAGAGTGGACCAATCATGAATTGGTGAAAGTGCTTTTATAATCAAATATGTTCAAAGAAGTAAAGATACAAACTCAACTGTGCGGACTAAGATAAAAACAACAACAACAAAACACCCAAACGGTCACAGATGTCACGTCAGCATATTCCTGAGAGATATCATGGTTCCCATGATACACACGTTAAAATGAATCAATACTCACAAAAGAGGAGATGAATGACGGTAAAATATACGTATAAGCATATCGTTAAATCAACCTCCACACAGGTGGCTGGCCTGATAAGAAAATAAATATAATAATGTGCCTTTGTTGAATTCATTATTTACAGAAAATGCATTTAGGTGAAGTTCAGAGTACACATTTTTTTTTCTCTGATCTAATATGTGATATACACTGTTATAGTGATTAAAATTATATACGGAAAAGCTTTGATGCAAAAACAATGGGAAAAACCACGCACAGTACCTGTGTTTTTCTACCATAAGTATTGAATCATTTAAAGCAACTTTTTTTTTTTTTACCAAACGTATGTATGTGTTAGATGCACTACTGATAAATTAAGCCTGCTGATTGCGTTATAACCTCTATCTTTTTTTGCCATCAACGTCAGTAAGTTATTCCCCTTTACTGTCAGTGGCAGACAACTCTGACAAGCATGGAGGCATGCAAAACCGCTTGTCACTTAACTTCAGAAACAGGCACCGTCCTCGTTCCAGGTCATTACATTTCTGCTTGTACACAGAGCTGGCATTAATCACCTGTGAGCTTTGTCAAGACAGACGATGGCTTTTCCCTACCTGTGCCGTAAATAACTGCTCACCTGTCTCACCGCCTTACCTGTTGAGCAAACTATGCCAGACTTTCCGGCAGCGCTGTGAGACTGTCGCTGGTCGTTCACAGGAGGCTGACTTCAGATGAGGCAATGGCTGTCCTGACTGTGCTAGCTACACTGCATGTGCATGGACCCACGGGCAAACAGTGGCTGGAAGCTTTGTCTGGGGAACTTTACTTGGTAGTGACCCTGTACACTGAAAATAGGCTCCGCAAGTGAGATGTATACATATGATTAGGACTGCTTTGCAATCAGCATGTTTAAGAAAAATATGTAGGAAGAAAGTCTAGGGAAAGCTTTACAGCAGAAGGTCTTCAGAGGAGAAACCACTCTAGGAAAAGTGTTTCGGCCCTGAACTCCTTACACTCTGATATGATTTGCTACAACTGGTTTGAACGCAGTCAAGTGTTACCTATTGATTTCTTTTTACCTTGCCCACAACAATACGTTTAATAATCTGCTCATAACACACTAAATCATCTGCTTATAACATAACAGTGTGCCCATGATATACTGCATACCCTGCTCTTAATACTTTCAAGAAAGTTTAATAACACAGACCATTCTTCTCATTCCATAATAGTCTGCTTATCACACACTTGATAGTTTGCTCCTCCCACACTTATCTGCTGATCGTAATGAATGACCAAGAAACATGCCAGCCATCGGCACAGAGAAAAACAGACAGAAGCTATAAGAAGCAAGAGTGTCATCTCATATGGATAAACTCTCTTTAAGGAGATGGTGGTAAAGTGAGACGACAGCAGGTGGAAATCTAAACAAATCCTAAAATGTTTATGTAATATATCCGCCAAAACATGGAATCACCAAACAAAACAATTTTACAAGATAAGTTATTGTTCGTTATTCATTTTCGTTGTCCTGAGAGTTGTTTATCTTGCCTGAAGAAGACCTAAGAGGTAGAAACGCGTCGTGTTTTGTCTTGTGATTCGTTTTGTTCATGTTCGGCAGATTTATTACGCAAGTGTTATCGGATTTGTCTTTGAGGATCTTTAAAAATGTTTCAGCAGCCGCTGTACCTTGCTTGGGAAATTTCACGTCTTAACACATCCAAGTCAAATCTCCCCTACTTTGCAAAGTAGCAAGTTTAAACCACATCGACTTTCAAAGAAATCTTTCAGATATGTACAGAGTGTTCAGAATAGATGCTCAAACTGGTTACAAATTGATGCGGGGGTGCTATTTTCGTTATTTTTCTTTACAGTCATCACACATCTCTGTAAGCCATCTCCCATCCATCTTCCTGTTTGTCAGTCATCAGCGATATCGTACAGAGATGGCAGCGACGAGTCCATCTTCAGCTGTTTCCATCACGACCCCTGTCTTCCTCTCTTTGTTCTCTGGCATGGTGCCCGCTTCCTTCACAGTAACTGGGGCAGACAGACGAACACAACGGAAGAATGAAAAAGAGTGAAACATTGACACGCCTGCCTTTGATTTTCCCGCTTTTTTCCTTTATTCCTCTCTCTCTCTCTCTCTCTCTCTCTCTCTCTCTCTCTCTCTCTCTCTCTCTCTCTCTCTCTCTCTCTACTCGTGTGATGGATCGAATGTTTGATCTGACTCCTAATACAACATTCTCAAATGAAGAATGGAGCTTCGAAACACGTCACAGTTCCAGAAAGGAGCCCTGAAAACGAAGCTGACAGGTATTTAGCTCAACGCGTCTTCTCTTGTACATCACTTCTTCCTTGTTTTGTTTTGCCCCCCGCCCCTCCCCCCTTCTTTTTTCTTTTTTTTTTTTCCAGAGTAAAGCAGTAACTGAAGTTGACTTTTAAAGGCATGAAAAGAAATGTTAAGAGTACTGAATAGATAAATCTTATGTTTAGCGTGTGTTCACATCTGTTTTATGTTACACGAACAAGCAATAACAATAACATAACCAACAACAACAACAACAACAACACACAACAACAACAACAACAACAACAACAACAACACTGGGAAAAGGTACTGCCAATGGTATGAAGGCACGCCTATATCCAGCCGCACAACACTCCACGACGAGGTTGAGAGACGCGGCACTGGCGTAGGAAATATAGGGAGGAGGGAGGGGGCGGGGGGGGGGGGGGGTACATTATGCCTCTAGAGGCTACCATCAATAAATCGTCCAACAGCAAACACATTGGCAGTACAGTAAGGGAGTCAGTTTCCAGTTGATACTTTTGTGTATGTATTCTTAAAAAAAAGTTTCGTGTTTTTTTTTTTAATTTTACATTGAACATTTTTTCCAACTAGCAATAGTAAATCATGTATCAAGTGAAAAAAAAGATCGGAAATGAGGCGATTATTGAGAATGGAAAAACTCCTAGGTCTATGCTGTATGCGAAAAACGTAGTTCCAACTCATGCTATACTACTTCCTTTAGGAAAAAAAGTTGATGTTGTAAGTATGCCCTGACAATCCAGTATTCTCCAGTTTTAAGAGAAGGTTAGAACGCCAAATTTCATCATAAGCCTTCCTGGCGCCAAAGAAGGTTGCTGAAACACTTTCCCTCATCGCACACAGTCATTTACATTGTATTGTCAGCGCCACTAAATGATCTACGGTATATCGACTTTTCTGAATCCTGCTTGATTTAATGGTATGACGCTGTTCGTTCGGTAATAATGTGACAATTTTCTCTTCACTGACTTGAGAAGTAAGTGTAATTGTCTATAACTGAAAACAGTTTTGCGTGGTTTGCTCTTCTTTATTTCGGGTACAATGATGAATTGTTTCCAAACGTTTGAAATGAGTCATGAAAGCCAACTTTTAAACAGTTGAATAACGAATAAGTAGGGTAACTCTTGCTTCCATGATGAGATAAATTACACACCTGTAACTCCAAGCGATTGCTGATTACAGCACCAACAGACATGCCAACACAGAGCAGACAGAAGAAACAAGGAGGAATCCTATCGCCCAGCAGACATGCCGACACAGAGCAGACAGAACAAACAAAGAGGAATCCTATCGCCCAGCAGACATGCCGACACAGAGCAGACAGACCAAACAAAGAGGAATCCTATCGCCCAGCAGACATACCGACACAGAGCAGACAGAACAAACAAAGAGGAATCCTATCGCCCAGCAGACATGCCGACACAGAGCAGACAGAACAAACAAAGAGGAATCCTATCGCCCAGCAGACATGCCGACACAGAGCAGACAGAACAAACAAAGAGGAATCCTATCGCCCAGCAGACATGCCGACACAGAGCAGACAGAACAAACAAGGAGGAATCCTCTTAAAGATTGATTTGTGAACACTTTGATCCATTCATAACCCATTGAGACCTTTCAATATGATGTATGCAATGCCACCCAATTCAACTGAAGACTTTTTCTTGCCAAGAATGCTGATTGCATCTTTCAGCTCCAATAGAATTGTTGGGGCATTATAAAGCATTTGCTATCAGGGTTTGGATCAGTGCACAATTCCGATTTTCTCCTGATTTTGGAGAGGTTTCATTTGCGAGTCAATCATAACTTCTGTTTTCTTTTATTGAACATGGACACATGCTTTTTAGCATTTTCTTTTTCAGTGGAGAAATCAGTACTGTTTATCCCGATAGAATATGCAGGAAGACGTATGCCGTTTTTCATTTGTTTAACTTTGTTCTACCGCCCCGCCTCCACACTCCCCCACCCCTTTTTTTATTTTTAGGTCTTTGAAGCTATTGACTGTGCTCCCACAAAAAAAACCCTATTCCAATGCAATCTTGTTGACGTAGCAATTACTCGGTTAGATGCATTTTTTTCTTCCTTGTTTCATCTGAATAAGATCTTTTGATCAGGATTTTCGTCGTGTTTTGTAAGTTATATTTATGACTCACCGCCAATCGACAATTCAGATTCTTCCATGGATGGCCGTAGTTTTATTGATACATAATATTTTCCTGGGTGTTGGCTTTTTTTTTTTTTTGAAGCGTCTGTAACTGTTTTACAAAAGTTAACCATAAAAAGTGTCGAAATGCTCTTATTCAACACGGTCCATTGCGCCTGTAAAACAGATCGAAAGTCTTCTCGGTCAGCAACGCATAATCATGTTTCGGGATGATATGATTGTTTCAGGAGATATCCAACGCGTCATTCAGTTCAATCACAATGGGAAACTGGTCACTTTCAAGCGTGTTGTCTTCAGTATCCCACGTGCTATCAATCACTATATGACGGGAACAAACTGTTGATTAATCACCGTTGGCCCGAGTGTAGGAAGTCAGGAATTTGGGGAATGCCGCGTCTGTACAGAAAACGAGTGAAGAGTCAAATGATATTCATCACTAGTCGGTTATTAGTAACTATTTTACAGTCCTTCCACAAATATGAGAAGTTAGCGTTAACGCCACGATCCAGCTTTCATTTCCATGTCACAAACCACTAAGCCAGTCTGTGTTATCATCGTTTGGTTCATGAGGATAATACACCGAAAAAACACTATGAATTTAAGTTAGTTGCAAAGTAAGGCGACTGCAGGCGGAGATCTTAACAAATCTTTAAAAAAGATTTAAATACTGTTTCCGCAAAAGATAAACAAACGAATCACAAGACAAAACACGACGCGTTTTGGCCTCTTAGGTCTTTGTCAG
>CM065723.1:61658400-61668400 GCA_033310375.1 Conus canariensis
AGAGGGTGAGGGAGGAGAGTGGGGGCGGGGTTGTGTGTGTGTTTAAGGGGGGAGGGGTGGGGGGAGGGCGGAGAGGCTGATTGCTTTCTATACCCCTGAGACAATACCTGACCAGAGTAAAGGTTACCAGCTCGCTGTAAAAAACAAACAAACATGGTGCCAACAAACATGGTTACCCTGGTGTTTGTACCTTTCCTTGGGTGGCTTAATGGCTAAACAATTATTTTCATATCAGCTAAGCGTTACTTCGCACCTGCTTTCATGTGCTTCTTTGCAAATATTGGCCTTTTTTCCAGTAATACTGAAGTCTGTATCAGTCTGTGAACTGTTCAGAATATTTGGTGGTCATATAGTCATGATACTGAACGTGGGGTATGACTTACAGAGTACACCACTTTAACTGTGCGGAGCGGGTTTTTTTGTGTGTGTGTTTTTCTTTTGTTTCTTTTGTTCTTGTTTTTTCACATGGGGATGGTCCTGAGAGTGCCAAATGAATTACAGAATGCGTCTTTATCGGGATTTTAAGTTATTCTGATCAGGGTTCGGACTGAAAGTGGAACCAGCTGTCCTGCTGAATGTCTTGTGACCAGCTGTGGACGCACCTGCTACTGCCATGGAATCCCTGCTGACTCGTCAGGATGATTGATGGAAACAATAGTGGGAACAGTGCGTTGAAGCACAGCTGCCGTGGATCTGACGTCTGAAGGAAGATCACTTTTGTTCTAGCTTACTTTAATCCTTTTGTTTTGATCTGTACTTGGCCTAGTTGCCAAGACTTAAAAGTCCTTATAGAAACTGTTATTGATTTTTTTCTTTACTTTCTGCAAACGTTTGTACGTATTTTCAATGACAGTTCTGCAGTGTACAAACGCAACAATGCTCTTTTTCATGGAGCGTTACAGTATCTGTGGACAATCAGATCAATAGACCTTGAATTCATTTACATCCGCTGCTCAGTTTGTGTGTGTGTGTGTGTGTGTGTGTGTGTGTGTGTGGTGTGTGTGTGTGTGTGTGTGTGTGTGTGTGTGTGTGTGTGTGTGTGTGTGTGTGTGTTGTGTGTGTGTGTGTGTGTGTGTGTGTGTGTGTATGATGAGCGCGCGCGCGCGCGTGTGTGTTTGCGATTTCGGATAGAAAAGCCCATGTTCATTGTCCCTTAAATTTTTCATTAACTATTACCTTAGATGTGCAAAATTTGCATGCTAAAAGATGGACAGACCTGTACATCTGGAGATCCAATTTAACAGTGAAGAAGATTCAGACCATTCTTCGCGTCCTCCCCTGCCTCCCCTCCCCCCCCCCCCCCCACTCCACCGTGCCAACACCTCCAAGTCCTGCAGCTCCCAGACTCCTGACGTCACGCAATGAACAATGATTATTCCAAGGCCGAACTATCCAATGCCAATCATGCACGTGATTAACGGCAAACGCTGTCAATTCTCAGAGGAGACCGACTCCACAAACATGTCATCTAGCACATCATGTTCATCACCGTAAAGATAGCGTCATGGGACAAGCTGGCGATTGGGGCAGTCAGTTAAATAGCCGTGCTGATAACAAGGCAAGGGATCCATTCCCCAATTTGACCTCTGTTTAAAAAGAGAAAAACAAACAAACAAATAAATAATAATTTTTTTTTTGAAAAACAGCAAACTGTTTTCTCCTTTGTTGTTGTCGTTGTTGTTATCTCGCTTTCCGATTTTATGCAACAAAATTCACCATTTCTTCGCAATTACAAATTCATTATTAATTGAGCACACTCTCAGCAGAAATGACGGCGGGTGGCATAATGGATAGTGTACCTGCTCTTTACCATGTGGAGAGGAGTTCAATTCGCCGTGTTCACATTTTAGAATGCGGACATTGTGAGTTTGACCCCAGGTGTGGCTTCAGTTTATTTAAAACAGACTTATTTTCACATCATTTTGTGATATAACATTTTCCTAATTGTATATAACAATATGCATAATTTGATGATGAACAGACGTCTCATAATTCTGAGCAATGGTAAAGTGATAAACGAACATTTTCCACTAGACAGGACGGTGTGCAGCAGAATGGTTTGTCCATTTGCTGTCTGCCACTAAAGCGAGGTTCCCATGCTATAAAAGCTATTTTCCCGCTCTCTCTGTGTGTCTCTCTCCCTC
The DNA here is from genome assembly GCA_033310375.1 of Conus canariensis. Classification (NCBI taxonomy): domain Eukaryota; kingdom Metazoa; phylum Mollusca; class Gastropoda; order Neogastropoda; family Conidae; genus Conus; species Conus canariensis. The sequence continues at coordinate 61,660,545 of CM065723.1, forward strand.
TGTCTGTCTAAGTATGTATGTACACACACACACACACACATATATATATATATATGCCGAAACGTAAGAGGAGAATGTACAACTTGTTGTTTTCTTTCTTTACAGTGATCGATATATATATACACACACACACATAATGGAATAGTGTCTCACACACACACATATATGTATATATATATATTCAATTATAAACAAAGCTTGCTCTTATGTCTTAGATTGAAGAAATAGGGGGAGATAAGCATTCATATCTGCAGTGGTAGATCATTCTGCCAACAAACAGTATGTGCTTGAGTGGGTAAATGGGGAAAAATAAAATAAATGCTTCTCAAAATGAGCCTTCAGCAAGCTTATAGTCTCCAAGTGGGAGACGGTCTCCAATGGGGAGAAAACCCACTAACATATAACTCCTGGTCAGATACCGATATTTCGAAACCAGATTGTTTCTCCTCAGTGACCGCGGAAAGTGGTAATTTGACTCCACTGCCTTTTCGGTTTTAAGAAGAATGCTATCCCAGAAAAGGCTGGTGTGCAATACCGTAGTATGTTTGTTGAGTTTTCAAAAAACCAACCAAAGGTGCCACCTAAGAAGCAAAAGAAAATCATGAAAGAGCAAAACAAGCTACATTTTCTTGCGAAAAGTAGAAAATATTAAAAGATTACCTCTCAAGACACAAGTGCTGAGGGCCAGTTCTTGGAATGAATCCGCAAGGGACTAAATTACAATAAACTAATAAACTCCAAGGATAAGTACCGAGCACCATTCCAGCAACTTACAGAGCAGCTAGGTGTTGCAATGACTGCAAGAAATATTCAATTATAAACAAAGCTTGCTCTTATGTCTTAGATTGAACAAATAGGGGAGATAAGCATTCATATATATATATATATATATATATATATATATATATATATATATATATATATCACGCTACTTTATTTCAGCTTCTCTTCATGTGAAGCCACGACATCTTCGTGGCAAAGAAGAAAAACGTTGCCTTTAAAGACGAGAGAATAGGAGAAAAGAACACCTTCTCTGTGATGAACGCCATTATTTCCCCCTTGCACTTTGATTGGCGTGCAGACTAGTCACAGTTCTCACGCCCGTTGGCACTGGTCCGCCATCTGAAAAGTACATTAACAATTTGGTCCTTGTTGTTGTTTTTTCTTCTTCTTAGTGTTCCTCAAAGTTGAAGGAAGCCATGCTGTTCAAGGTAGACAACCTTATCCCTTGCTCCTGTCAGGTCATGTGACATCGTGACAACACCATGATGTTCAGCTAGACACCAGTCTGTTCATCGTTCCAGTGCTAGACATCAGTCTGTTCCATCGTTCCACTACTAGACACCAGTCTGTTCCATCGTTCCACTACTAGACACCAGTCTGTTCCATCGTTCCAGTGCTAGACACCAGCCTGTTCCTTCGTTCCACTGCTAGACACCAGTCTGTTCCTTCGTTCCACTGCTAGACACCAGTCTGTTCCATTATTTTAGTGCTAGACATCAGTCTGTTCATCGTTCTAGTGCTAGACAGCAGTCTGTTCCATTATTCCAGTGCTGACACCAGTCTGTTCCTTCGTTCCTGTGCCAGAGTCACGGCAGACGGTTTTCCTGTCCTGTGCTCAATGCCGTCAGTCCATGTGTTGTGTGGTCTGTCTCTTCGCTGTTCCTCCTCCTTTCCCCCCCCCCCCCCCCTCCCCCCCCCCCCCCTCGCTGTTCCAAGAAGAATGGTCTTTGTCCAGTCAGTGTCCCTCCAACTTGTGACGTGGCCACATCATGTGAGCTTCCCTGTGTTCACTGTGGGGTAAGGTCTTCATCTGGACCAGTGTGGAGCTGGGTCATCCTGCAGACCTCATTGGTGCTGTGGTCAGGGCAGGTGTCCGGGATATGACGATGGTAGACACTTCGTGTGACATGTGCTGCCCTGTTGTAGATCGTGAATTAACAGGGTGTTACAGTGTACCTGCTGATACGAGTACACTTTGTGCGACATGTCCTGCTCTGTTGTAGATCGTGGATTAACAGGGTGTTACAGTGTACCTGCTGATACGAGTACACTTTGTGTGACATGTCCTGCTCTGTTGTAGATCGTGGATTAACAGGGTGATACAGTGTACCTGCTGATACGAGTTCTTTTTGAAGACGGTGTATCAACGGGGTAAAGTGTTCCAGTTCTGGCTGTTCAAATAACACACTTTTTGTACAGTGTGTATAACCAAAGTAATCTGTTACACTTCGTGGAATTAAATATCACCTTTGTTTTATATTATATTCCAACAGGGCAATTCGTCACTGCTGCAGATGTTACAACCCATTTGTTGTACACTGTGTAAAATAATGTAATGTGTTGCACATTATGATGCTACAAAAACACCTTTGTTGTATACCATGCATCAGCAAGGCAATGTATTGTATTTAGATGTTAGAATAACATCTCTGTTGGATGCTGTATATCAGCATGACGGTACATTGAACTTCGTGGTATACTTCATCGATGATGGGGTTCTTTCGGAGATGAAACATTTTTTTTTTTGCTGTAAATTTTCGTTTATTTCCTATTGACTTGAACAAGAGACTGTTCCTATCCCTGTCAAAACCTATAATCATAGTGACTCCGTTAGGTGATGAGAAGTATGTTTCATTGAGATTACCACAGCTATGTGGAAGAACAAAAAAAAAAGAAAAAAAAAAAGAAAAAAAAGCAAGCTCTTCTATCAAGCATGCGCGCCCACTCACTCATTCACTCACTCACTCACTCACTCTCTCTCTCTATCTCTCTCTCTATCACACACACACACACACACACACACACACACACACACACACACACACACACACAAACACACGCGCGCGCGCGCGCGCGCACACATACAAACACACACACACACAAACACACACACACACACACACAAACACACGCACGCACGCACGCACGCACGCACGCACACACACAGATTCTATTCGTTAAGTTGGAATGCTAATGTGTGGAAGAGAAAATGACACAGGCTTCCAATCCACTGCATTTTTGCCGTGGTTTTCGTTCAGTCACTGAACGAAAGCTTTCAAAGAGAGAAAAAATAATAGTGTTATAAACGTCTTCTTACAGATCCTTCTGATTGACTGACTGTATTAATATGTGGTGGTTGTGTGTGTGTGTGCGTGCGTGCGTGCGTGCGTGCGTGCGTGCGTACGTGTGTGTGTGTGTGTGTGTGTGTGTGTGTGTAGGCAAAATCTGAAGAAAAAAAATTGGACCTTATTCAGTTATTCATACAGTTCGAATACCTAAACCTCACAATCAGACAATGAAAACGCGTTCGTTGTGCGACTTCAATCCTCCAAGGTTATCCAACCTAGCGCAATGGCGCCGAGGCGACCATAGCAGAGCGTGAAGGAAATGACGTATGTCGTGACGTGGTAATGTCTGTGACGACATGAAGGCAGGGCGGGACATTGACAAACATGGAACCTGTCAGGAGCTGTCACAGAGTTGCTGCCTGGCTGCCTTTCCCCGCGCTCTCCTTCACACGTACCGCCTGATGGCCCGGGCCCCCCTGCAACAGACAGCTGCAGAATTGGCCACTGGACGGAATAGGATGGGCTGGGGGGCCTTGGAACTAGGACTGTCTATGCCGCCTCTCGCTGTCTCTGTCGCTCTCTCTCTCTCTCTCTCTCTCTCTCTCTCTCTCTGTCTCTCTCTCTCTCTGTCTCTGTCTCTCTCTCTCTCTCTCTCTCTCTCTCTCTCTCTCTCTCTCTCTCTCTCTCTCTCTCTGTATGACTGTGTGTCTGTGTGTGTCTATCTGTGAGTCTGCTTGTCTGTCTGTCTGTCTGTTGTCTGTCTACCTGTCTCTCTGTCTATCTCTCCGTTTCTATCTGTCTGTCTGCCTGTCTGTCTGTCTGTCTCCGGTCCCCCCCCCCCCCCCCCGCTCTCCCTCCCCCTCTCTATCTCTCTCGTGTATGTTAAAACAATTTTAAACAGTAAACAAGTGGGGTATTTTTTGCTCCCATAAGAAAACCTAACACAGAGTAACTTTTATTCAAGACTGGCACAGCCTTTTAAACTTGAATAAAGTCAGACAAATACATAGACAGTTTAAAAGGCTGTGCCAGTCTTGAATAAAAGTTACTCTGTGTTAGGTTTTCTTATGGGAGCAAAAAATACCCCACTTGTTTACTGTTTATCGTTTACTGTTCCCTGCCTCATTTCATTTCCTAAAACAATTTTTATTACGATGCATTGCTTTTCTATGCGGAGTAGTTCTTTTTTCTGTATTGCTGTTTTGCTTTGTGCATGTTAGGTAGTTTCTACTTTTTACATAAAAATGATATCACCAATATTATTTTACCTTCTTTCTGTTTGCTTTAGTTGAGGGCGGAATGAGAGCCGCAACAGTTGGTGCTTGCTCCACTTATCTCCTGACTGAAAAAGAAGCTCTTTCTATTGGCCAGTTCTTTGCTCTGTCTCCTCTCTCTCTCTCTCTCTCTCTCTCTCTCTCTCTCTCTCTCTCTCTCTCTCTCTCTCTCTCTCTCTCGGGACATTTTGTTCGGTACACGATGTCAAACGTTATCTGCAAATGGATTTAGGTCAACACTTGAAGTTGACAATGACCAAATTTAGACTGGGAATTTCAGACATAGCAGAACACCGGTACCGTTACAGTAAATATAATACTGGGGTGGATTTGACTTGTCCATTATGCAAAAATGGAAAAGAGGACGAACTTCTTTTTGTTTTATGCTGCTGTAAATTATCTGGTCTAAGAGCGCAATGTATACCGAGAAAGTTTTCCAAGGATCCTTGTCAGTTTCGGTTAAGCCTGTCTAATGGCATATCAGAATGAAAGCATAGTAAGAAATTTCTCATTTTACTTATTCAAGGCATTTCAGCTTAGATCAGTCATGACTTAGTGACGGAGTAGTCCATCCAGTTTTTCTTGTGTTCTCTATAATTCTCATATTAATGTTATGTTCTCCATACCCCCTTCATAAGGGGCAATGGCCTTTATATGAAGCAAACCATCTGAGTTCTGAGCTCTCTCTCTCTCTCTCTCTCTCTCTCTCTGTCTCTCTCTCTCTCTCTCTCTCTCTCTCTCTCTCTCTCTTACGCAATGTGTGGTTGGTCGTTACGAAGAATCTTACCTTTCCTGCTGTCTGCACAGGTTTTTCTCATCTTTGTTATTTTGATTCGGGCCCCACAAGCAATACAATGAATCTTTGTTCTTTTTTTAAAATTTAATCTTTCTTCACACATCGCAATATCCACTGTGAACCTTTTTCAGTCTCAACAGCATCTTTCACGGCAGCTGTGGTACAGCTGAGGATTGTGGTTCCGTTTCACCCACATACTGTACTACTGCTACATTCCACGACGCATCATAGGCTACCATCGTTGGGATGTCTGATGACGTACCCTTGCCGCAGTCAACAAGGAAAATGGGCATTAAAACAGTTTCTAGTTCGAGATAAGTCGATGAACCTCCACACGACATCACCCATGTTGTTAGTGATGGCTTTCACATTTCAATTTTACATGATTAGTCTCCGCGTCTTTTTAGCGAAGCATTTCAGGGCGAAAGGCTGCATCATTTTCCATACGGTTCACCTCTGTTTTGGCAATACGATGTATCTGCGTGGATTCACAATTGTATTCCATCATGGGAACTATATCTTAAAAGGGAAACACGGAAGGGAGAATAAGGGAGTGGAGACATCTTCCAGTGTGGTTAAGTGTATGGCTAAGCAATCAAATTCAATAGTGGGTAGATAGTACTTGGTATGTTGCGTAAGAAAAAAAAGCAGACCAGGCACTATTCAGCATCACAACAGTGACTCAGCAACAGCGCAGGATCTCTTCTGACGGCTTGGGTCGTGGAAACCGAATTTTCACCGCTCTCTGTCCATAGCCAGTGTAGAGGTTGTGGGAGGCCGGAATAGCTCAATGATAGAGCGCCGGACTCGCAATCATGGTGATCCTGGGGTTGCGGGTTCGAATCTCCGCCGGGCCGTTTCAGTACAGGGGAATTTTCCCCTCGGAGTTAACATTGGTTCTGAATCCCTTTCCCAAATAATCTTCGAATGAGACTATAAACCGAGGCTCCGTGTGTGAACGAACGCAAAACAACTTGCACACACGTACAATCCCGTCCACCAACTTTCGGAAGAGAAGGCCAGTTTGGCCGTGAATATGGATGACACTTTGCACATAGCACGTATCCTGCGTAAAAAAATGGAAAGAATGAAGGAAGTAAGGAAAGTGAGTGAACGATATAGACTGGATGACACGAGAAATGACTGAATGAAGCGCCGGCAGTCAGCTCTTCAGTCGACACTACCCATGTGGGCAACCGTTGCCTACACGAGAGTGTGATTTGTCAGCTCCTAGAAGCTTTGGCAAGGCACTTTATAAACGCTATGTCATCATTATCATTATTATCATTATTATTATTATTATTAATATTATCATTATTATTATTATTATTATATTATTATTATTATTATTATAATTATTATTGTTGTCATTATTATTATTATCATTATTATCATTATTATTAATATTGTTATTAAGAGGACGACAACGACAACGACGAAAAGAAATCCAAGGCAAATCTGTATCTGCATACGCGGCAGGTGCGGATCCCAATACGAGTGCGTTTCGTGAGGTGCTTCATACTGAAAGGAAACATTTATTTCTGTAAACAAACCACGTGAACAGGTGTACGTACTCGGTGTGTGTGTGTGGTGTGTGTGTGTGTGTGTGTGTGTGTGTGTGTGTGTGTGTGTGTGTGTGTGTGTGTGTGTGTGTGTGTGTGCCTGCGCGCTTGATAATTAACAGAAAACATTTATGTCTGTAAACAAAACACTTGAACAGGTGTATATACTTGTTGCATGTGTGTGTGTGTGTGTGTGAGTGCGTGTGCGTGTGTGTGTGTGTGTGTGTGTGTGTGTGTGTGTGTGTGTGTGTGTGTGTGTGTGTGAGTGTCTGCGTCTGTGTGTGAGCGTGCGTGCATACGTGTGTGTGAGTGTGCGTGCGTGTGTGAGTGTGTGTGAGCGTGCGCGCGCGCGCGCGCGCGCGCGCGCGTGTGTGTGTGTGTGTGTATTTCAGCTATGCTAAAAACGACATAACTTTAATTGAGTACAGCCTGTAGAGTAGTGATAATGGTCTCTGACGCCACTACAAAGTTCTGGCACCTGTAGTGAAGGGAGAGCAGAGGAGTAAAGCAGGGGCAGGAACCACAGTGCGGAGTGAGTGTTCTCCCCACACAGACAGGACAAGTCATGAAGTGCCTGCGAGACATTCTTCTCGTTTCCGGGAGCTGCGTCAGTGTCAGACTCTGCTGTTTTCACAGCATCTTTAGCTGGTTGTTTAGCATCCTAGTGAGGCTTCCTGTTCCCCCTTCAGTGTCTTTTGTGCCTTTGTCTATAGTCGCCATCGTCCCCAGCTTTTCTTTCTTTCCTTTTTCCTTCCTTTCTTTCTTTCTTTCTTCCTTCCTTCCTTCCTTTCTTTCTTTCTTTCTTCCTTCCTTCCTTCCTTCCTTTCTTTCTTCCTTTCTTTCTTTCTTCCTTCCTTCCTTCCTTCCTTTCTTTCTTTCTTCCTTCCTTCCTTCCTTTCTTTCTTCCTTTCTTTCTTTCTTCCTTTCTTCCTTTCTTTCTTCCTTTCTTTCTTCCTTTCTTTCTTTTTTTTTTCTTTCTTTCTTTCTTTCTGTCTTTCTTTCTTCCTTCCTTCCTTCCTTTCTTTTTTTCTTTTTTTCTTTTTTTCTTTCTTTCTGTCTTTCTTTCTTCCTTCCTTCCTTCCTTTCTTTTTTTCTTTTTTTTTTCTTTCTTTCTTCCTTCCTTCCTTCCTTTCTTTCTTTCTTTTTTTTCTTT
>CM065723.1:61703400-61718400 GCA_033310375.1 Conus canariensis
TGTTTTGCCTTCTTGGCTGATTGGTTTGCCCTTGGGGTGACTGCTTTGCTCTCCTGGTGTTTTTTTCATCCTAGGCATTGGAAACATCACAAAATGATGAGTGGTATTCTATATTAAGTCCCGAGTGAGCACTGGTCATACCAGCTCAGGACCAGGACCACCGGATTCTTCATCCAGGAGACCGAAGTCCACTCTGAGCAGGAACAAGCAAATGGTCCGGGTCAGAAACGGATCTCAATGATTCTCGACACTGTTGCTGAAGACTTTTTATATCCACGTCATCTTTGTCAGCCCACTTCCCACTACTCCCTCTCCCCCTCCCAACCCATCCCCTTTAATTATTTTCATACTAACTGAAAATTGTTCATCCACACTTGCTTTTTTTTCCCCATTACAAGTTTACTTCCGTTGTTTGTGTGTTGTGGCCTGGCCTGATGAAAACCAGTAAGGTCAAGTCTTGTTACTTTAATGTTTGTTGTCTCTAACTGGTGTGGCAGTGCTTTAATCTTTGTTTTGGCCTTTTAACCGACCATGTTTTGCTTCTGTGGCTGATTGTTTTGCCCCTACAGTTGATTGCTTTGGTTATCTGGCTGATTGTTTTGCCCCTAAAGTTGATTTTTTGCCCCTACAGTTGATTGTCCTGGTCCTCTGGGTGATTGTTTTTCCTACAGCTGAAGCTGATTTTTTGCCCCTACAGTTGATTGTCCTGGTCCTCTGGGTGATTGTTTTTCCTACAGCTGATTGTTCTGCCCCTATAGCTGATTGTTTATTCCAATGGCTGATTGTTTATTCTTATGGCTGATTGTTTATTCCTATGGCTGATTGTTTTGCCCCTATGATTAATTGTTTTGCCTATGCAGAGGATTGTTTTGCCCCTACAGCTGATTGTTTTGCCCCTACAGCTGATTGTTTTGCCCCCTACAGCTGATTGTTTTGCCCCCTACAGCTGATTGGTTTGCCCCTGCAGCTGATTGTTTTGCCACCTACAGCTGATTGTTTTGCCCCTACAGCTGATTGGTTTGCCCCCTACAGCTGATTGTTTTGCCCCTACAGCTGATTGGTTTGCCCCTGCATCTGATTGGGTTGCCCCTGCAGCTGATTGTTTTGCCCCTACAGCTGATTGTTTTGCCCCTACAGCTGATTGGTTTGCCCCTACAGCTGATTGTTTTGCCCCTACAGCTGATTGTTTTGCCCCCTAGAGCTGATTGGTTTGCCCCTGCAGCTGACTGTTTTGCCCCTACAACTGATTGTTTTGCCCCCTACAGCTGATTGTTTTGGTCCTATGGCTGATTGTTTTGCCCGTACAGCTGATTGTTTTGCCTTTACAGCTGATTGTTGTGGTTCTCTGGCTGACTGTTTTGCCCCCACAGCTGACTGTTTCGGTTGTCTGGCTGACTGTTTTGCCCGTATTGCTGATTGTTTTGGTTCTATGGCTGATTGTTTTGCCCGTATTGCTGATTGTTTTGGTTGTATGGCTGATTGTTTTGCTCTTCCGGGTGATTGTTTGCCCTTCTGGTGAATCATTCTGATTGACTCCGGTCGAAACTTTGCTTCGTCACCCTGGTCGACTGTTTATTTTGTTATTCAGGATGTTTGTTTTGTCGTTCTGGTTGGCTGGTTGTTTCAACGTTGTGGCTGCATGTGTCACCATTCTGCTGGCTTGTGTAACCATTTTGGCTGCGTATGTTATTATTCTGGGGTGCTGGCTTTACAATTCTGGCCGCTTGTTGTATGTTCAGGTTGCTTGTTTTACCATTCTGTCTGTGTTTGTTTGTTTGTTTGTTTTTCAACCATACTGGATGGTTATTTTACCATTCTGGTTGAGTGTTTTACCATCCTGGTTGAGTGTTTTACCATTCTTTTTGATCGTTTTGCCATTGTGGTTGATTGTTTTGCCATTGTGGTTGATTGTTTTACCACTCTGGTTGATTGTTTGACCATTCTGGTTGATTGTTTTACCATTCTGGTTGATTGTTTGACCATTCTGGTTGATTGTTTGACCACTCTGGTTGATTGTTTGACCACTCTGGTTGATTGTTTTACCATTCTGGTTGATTGTTTGACTATTCTGGTTGATTGTTTGACCACTCTGGTTGATTGTTTGACCACTCTGGTTGATTGTTTGACCACTCTGGTTGATTGTTTTACCATTCTGGTTGATTGTGTTACCATTCTGGTTGATTGTTTGACCACTCTGGTTGATTGTTTTACCATTCTGGTTGATTGTTTTACCATTCTGGTTGATTGTTTGACCACTCTGGTTGATTGTTTGACCACTCTGGTTGATTGTTTTACCATTCTGGTTGATTGTTTGACCACTCTGGTTGATTGTTTTACCATTCTGGTTGATTGTTTTACCATTCTGGTTGATTGTTTTGGCATTCTCTAACATCGCCCTGTTTCTCTATTGGTCTTTCCTTCGGGAGGTACAGAGTGCTACTGCAACAATTCTGTTATGCAAAAATAAAGACAAACCACTCTGACATCGCTCTGTGTCTCTGTAGGTTTTTGACTTGGGAGGTACAGTGTGTCACTGCAACAGTTCTCAGCCGGCTGCAGAACGAGTCTGTGAAATTAGCAGCTGGCGAGAGGTATCAATGACAGTTTGCCTTGGACCCTCTTTGCCACGCCTACAGCCAGGTCTGGCCCCAAGACTGTACACGTATTCTGCAGAACGAAGGTAAGGAATACAGAATTAGAATCCTTTCGTCAGATGAACTAATATTATGGGGGAAGGCAATAAAAACCAGGGGTGCATAGGGGGAAAAAGATGGCATACTTATAAAGGAAGCAATGAGCAACATGATTGTGGAGGCATAACTGAGGGTGGAGCCACCTGATGTGCGTATGGATGGTGCGATCCTCGACAGAGAGGACCTGGGGAAAGTTCCCTGTTTAATGTGACAGAGTGACTTTTGAAACTTTTAAAAGTTTACTTCCACCCTCTCTCTTACAAGTGGTGGAAGGAGCAACGTTTCTGTACCAGTCATCAATTTTCTTTGTCGGGAATCTCAAACTCATTTAAATGTCGTTCAAATGGTAATTTTCTTTAGGCTATGGACCTAGGAGTGCTTGTGCTCCCAAAATGACAGACAAGATTTCAATAAGAAAATGTGAAGTTAAACAAGCGATGGACTCAAGTTAAGTGAATTTTTACACACAAAGCTCTACTTCGGATACTTGAAATATACAAGGTTTGAGAAATAAAACAAAGGATAAGTTTGGTCTCTCTTTGGCTTGCAGTACATAGTATTCATCATTGATACGTCTTTTGAAGGCTTAGTGTCGTTCTTTCCCCACAGGCTTTTAGTTTACTACCACTAAGAAATATCAGGGCTTAACTTCGTAAGTTGAGTTGCCTGGAAGGAAGGGCTGGAGAGTCTCTCTCTGGCTAAGTGACATCATTAGAGTTACACCCGCCGGATTTTTGCTGGCTGTCCACTTGTACTTGAGTTGATGAGGATAACTGGACCTGCAGCCATTTTCATTGACAATAACCCAGGATCTGGTTTGTGCTGATTACACCTTGGATTCTGGCTGTTGGTTCCTCACACTTGCCCTCTGAACTTCCAGGAAAACTGTGAGATCTCAGCCGGCACATTGAAATTTAGTGAAAATGCATCGCGTCTGATTTAACTGCTTCAGCGTGAGTTCCATACTAAGGTGTTAAGTGGGTTTTGAACGGCGGAGTTAGACAGTGGGAAAACAAGTTAATCATTGAAGGAAAATAATTCTTCAATATTATCAAACACTCAAGCAGTGTAATTAACTACTTGAATATGATTAAAACAAGTACAAGTATTGATTAGAGATATCTGCAGCCAAACGTTTAGACCATCATTATTTATCATTCATCCGAAATGATTTGACCAAGCCGTTGGTATAAGGACATCCTGTTAATACATAAAGTTTAAATACAAACAATGCGTAGTCCCCAGTCTCCGAAACCAAACATCACTTGCTTTTCTTCTGCGCAAAGTAGCCTACAGTGAAACGTTCAGACACAGGATCTCTGGAGTGAGAAGATGAAGGTTCCCGACTCAGGTCTACATCTGGTTCTATTTCTGTTTACTGGGTACTGAGATGTTTCCAGTCTGGCAGCTTATAGGTAAGTGTCCGACTTTGGGTTTTTTAATTGGACCGTGAAGCAAAGTTTCTGTGCTGGTGGCTGGCAGAGGAACAGGTGTCTGATGATATACAGTCCGCTCAGGTTAAGGCTGAGTGGTCTGTGACACTGGTTTGAACCAGTCAGCTGCAAGGTCCTCTCACACACACACACACACACACACACACACACACACACACGCACACACACACACACACACACACACACACACACACGCAGAGTGTTTACCAGCAGAATGGGTCGATGGTTGCATCATCCTATGACGCGACCGTCACGTGTTTCGACTGGTGTCTGCCAAAATGAAATGTGACTGTGACACGGCCAGTGGCTTTTCGGCCTTGAACTCTGAGCTGTGAATGTGCTCTGTCTCTCTGTGTTCCCGAGCAGCTGAGCGTAGACATGCTCTGCGCTGGAACCCACAGGGACAGAGGAGAAGGGGAAGACCTAGGAACTCATGGAGGAGAGACTTGGATGCAGAGAGGAAGAGAGCGGGACACACCTGGAGAGAATTGGAAAGGGCAGCCCAGGACAGGGCGCACTGGCGGATTGTTGTTGATGGCCTTTGCTCCAGTGGGAGCTGATGGCTTGAATGAATGAATGAATGAATGAGTGTAGACAGCCTGCACCTGTCGGTCGGCACGACACCTTTGGTGTACGAGGGAAGGGGGAGGAAACACAAGCGCTATTGGTTGTGAACATGTCGCCAGCAGTTGGTAAGGGGTGAGGAATGTTGTGCAGGACTTCCTTCAAGTTAGCTGCAAAGTGAGGCGACTGCAGGTGGAAATCTAAACCAATTGTAAGGAGTAATTATAACAAATCCGCCGAACAACGTGGGTAAACGAATCACAAGACAAAACACTCTTTTTGTGTTTTGTCTTGTGATTCGTTTGCTCATGTTGTTCGGCGGGGTTATCATAAATACTTTGAAAAATTTCCTCTCAAGCGTGAGAGACTGCGTGATCGAGCATCAATTCGATGACGTCATTTTGTTTCAAAACAGAATTGATATTCTTTTGTTACTCAGTGCAGATGGCTATGATGTAAAATTTATGTTGTGGAGCTTAGCATCGTTAGGAAAAGAAAAAAAAAAAAAAGGGGGGGGGGGGGGGGGGAGGGGGGATAAAAGGGAATTATGTGTATCTATCTATCTATCTAACTATCTATCTATCTATCTATCTATCTATATGTAGAGAGAGAGAGAGAGAGAGAGAGAGAGAGAGAGAGAGAGAGGGTAAGGGTAGGCTGGATGGTATTGGTTATCAACACGTCACACTAGCCATGGAGATTTGGCTTATATGTTTGGCTTGCAAATCCATTCTATGCTCTTGACGCCATTCTGTCGGGGTCTCCTATATCGGCAAATTCGCGGGGACAGTCGTTGGGAGGATGTGGTGGCACCTCCTGGAGGGAGAGCGAACGTGAGTGAGCTCTCCGACCAAGCAGTTGTTGTCGTCTGTGGTGGGCTTACTACAGGTGGTGTCCTGTGTATGTTGGATCACAACAGGCACCACTGATCACCACCATGAGTGACACGGCTGCAGTGCAGTGTCTCCTCTGGTGGGTTGCCTCATGATGACTTGACATTGATTGCCCCTGTTGATTGCTGGGGCTGGGGCTGGGGCGGGACGGATCAGATTATGGCTGTGGACAGGGGGGGGGGGGGGAGGAGGTGGTGGTGGCTGGAAGGAGCGGCGTGAGAGCAATGCCAGTGAGGTGAGTTGGAGGATGAGACAACAACAAATCTATCTATCTGTCTATCTATCTATGTGAAGTATGTTTTATCACACACACACACACACACACACACACACACACACACACACACACACATCAACAATTTCTACAAGAATTTTCGCCCTAGACAAGCGTAAACCAAGCCGCGGCCACAGATCGATATTTGCCGCTTCATCATGTAATCATAGAGTGATTGTTTTTTTTTACATTCTGGGGAAGCCCTTTGATGTTATTTGTTTTGTCGTTCATGATGGCCGATTGCATGTTGTGACACAGATTGGTTGGTCTGGGAGAAGGCTGAGCAGGAAGATGATACAGGCGTTTAGTGCACACTACCACAGTGGACCTGTCTCTGCTAGGGCCGTCTCTCTCCATCTTTCTTCCTCCAACACCCCATTCCCCACCTCTCTCTCTCTCTCTCTCTCTCTCTCTCTCTCTCTCTCTCTCTCATGGTATGCATAACGCTAAACAATGTGGTCAGGAATAAGGCTGAACACATGCACACATAGAAAGAAGGCGGAGACACACATGTACTTTTACATGAATGGTTTCAACACTGAAGAGAACTTTTTCTCACAAAAAAGGCGAAGACGAAGGCATTAATGATGACAACTCTGTTGATGAAGAAGTTGGACGAATTATAGAACAGAAATGTGTGTGCCTGTGTTAGGATAACTGTGGAAGTGCTAAAGACACCATGATGAAATTCATAATTATAATTATAATAATGATAATAATATTAATTATTATTATTAATATTTTTGTCTGTTCAATCAAATCTACACAACTGATTAACATTCAGCACACCAGTCATGTTCAATGATTATACCATTTTTCAAGAAGGGCAACACAGACCTGTCTCATGATGATAACGGTATTTACCTGTTTCATTTTGTGAATAAAATCTATACGCGTAGGCTTATAATAAGACTCACAAAATCAATGAATGAAAATAGGCAAGTCATGGAGAAGAAAGTAGGTTTAAGAAAACCATTTTCAACGGCAGGTCATATTTATGCACTGGCCTCTATTTACTGATAAGACAATTAACAAAAAGGTGTATAGTTCTTGTAGATTTCAAGGAAAGAAAACAAGGGGAAGACAACTTCGATTCAGTCGATCTTGTTTGCACCTCGTGTAAGAGCTGGTATGTGTGAACGACTTTTAAAGGCCTAAAGCGTCACGCTTTCATTGATTCAATCTTATGTTCCTGTGTTCGTGTTACTGAAACAATGAGCAACGTTATGAGTGTCCTGTTGAGGTGAAACAGGGTTATGTACCGAGTCCTGCTGATAGCCATGACAAAGATTGGAAAACTTGAAATCCTGTTACAGCGTGGTCTGTTTGAATCGGTCATCTTCCTGTTTGCAGAGGTTGGAGCTTCTTTCTTTTATCAAGAACGCCTGCAGGTGACAAAATCACTTGAATCACATTAGAAAACTGTGGAAGGAACGATTTTTTTTTATATGAATTTTGATAAATCAGAGGAAAATGAATCGGATACAGCGTTACTAGAAAAATGGTAACAAATTCATGTGATATGCAGCGTTACTGGAAACAAAGTGAAAAACACATCAAAAAGGGCGCAAAGTATAGGTGATGAAATATACAATGCAAAACAGACAAGTGATATTTTAAATGTTGACTGCTATCAGAAGAGTATTGGACTGAGCTGCTTCTCTCTCTCTCTCTCTCTCTCTCTCTCTCTCTCTCTCTCTCTCTCTCTCTCTCTCTCTCTTTCTCTCTCTCTCTCCCTCTCTCTCTCTCTCTCTTTCTCTCTCTCTCTCTCTCTCTCTCTCTCTCTCTCTCTCTCTCTCTCTCTCTCTCTCTCTCTCTCATTCGTAACATCTGAAGAAGACCTACTTGTCGAAAAATCACAATGTTGGTATTGTCTGTTTAAGCTGCAATACTGTGCACCATGTTTCGTGCGTTCATTTGTGCTCTACCTTAATAAATTTAAAGTTCTGGAATAAGTGAGAAAAAAGGGAGGGGGGGGGGGATAGGATGGAGGAATGGGTGTTACTTGGGCGTGAGGAAAAATGTATCTGGACAGAATAGAGTTAGATGTTGTAAATAATTAGGCAAATTTAGGTTTTGAATTCACAACAAAGTGGCATTTGTGTTCTGCCTGAATAAATTTAATGTTCTAGATATGAAGGGAGGGGGAACGGGGGAGGGTGGAATGGGTGTTATTTAGGTGTGACAAAAAATAAATCTGGATAGAACAGAGTTGAATGCTGCAAATGATTAGGCAAATTTAGGTTTGGAATTCACAACAAAGTGGCATTTAATACAAGGGATACGTCACATACTGACCAAGAGAATGAAAACTGACTATGGGCCCAAATTCGTCGCAATCTCAATGAAATCCCATGACAGACGTTGACTACCACAACCCCAACCAGCCGTGTCTTCTGAGGAGTTCTCCTCCAGGAGACGTCAGTCCATTCTGGACAGGCACAGGTCAGTAACAGGCACAGGTAAATAACAGGCAAGTAACAGAAAACACAGAGGTTCCCATAACAGTCAGTGGAGAATGTAGTATCTACATGTTTATGTCCTCATTTTTAATTCGTTTCTCCTTAAACGCCTCCCCCCCCCCCCCTTTCCTCCTCCCTTCCCCCACCTCGCAACACCTTCTCTTTGAAATCCATATTACACTGTTTTAGAGTTACTGATCATTTGTTTATCCAGACCTGCGCCACCCCCCCCCTCTCCCTGCCCCGTTCCTCTTCCCCCCCCTCCCAATAACTGACACACACGTCATCTACTTAGTTTCGTTGTTCTCCTCTTGCTTGTCTGGCCAGGGGAAGAAAAAAAAAACACATAATGGGTCGAGGTTTGTTTCTTTAGTGTTTTTTAACGTTCGTTTTGCCATTCAATATTTCCAAATTTATTTTCTTGTTTAAATTTCTACCCGGATTTAGTACACTGTAAATACGAATTAGTGTTAATCCAGAGGTAACTCAACTAAATGTGTTTGGATTTGCTTATTATCCTTTGTTAACGAAAAAAAACAAACAAAAAAAACCTCAACAATCTGATGACTCTTTCAGTAAACCATCTGAAATCTCACTCTCTTTCTCTCTCTCTCCTCCTCCTCCTCTCCTCTCTCTCTCTCTCTCTCTCTCTCTCTCTCTCTCTCTCTCTCTCTCTCTCTCAGTCATTCCATTCAACAAACTCTGCAAGCTGCCCCCCCTAAAAAACCTGCCGTGTCAGCAGCACATATGGCACTTCCCCAATCACCCTTGAGCAGCGCGTGGCACAGAGAGCCATCAGAGGCGGTCGTTAGCAGAGGTTTTACTGCCCTACCCGCCTAGGGCCGGGTAGATGGGGAGTAAAGTGGGGAGAATAGCCACTTTGGCTCAATTAGCAGGCCCCTGTGACGGCTGTGTCGGGCAGGGTGTAATCTGTTCGGATCATGGAGCGGCAAAGTGTCCTTCACAGCACCGGCAATATGTTCCTGTTTATCCTTTCTTCCGTGTGTGTGTGTGTGTGTGTGTGTGTGTGTGTGTGTGTGTGTGTGTGTGTGTGTGTGTGCGTGCGTGCGTGCGTGCGTGCGTGTGCAAGAGAGAGAGAGAGAGAGAGAGAGAGAGAGAGAGAGAGTGAGTTAAAAACTAAAGGGACGTCTATTACAAATCTGTATCATATCTGATGTGGGCAGAAGTTGCAACAGGCAACACCTGCAGTGAACAGGAGAAGCAGTGTAACGACTCCACTGATCTTTCCGTGCTACTTTTGTCAAGTCACTTTCGCCTCTCTTCTCTTAGTTCTCATGTGGTCAGTGACATCATACTGTAGCTGCTTGGACAAATGGCCAAGTACCATTCGTTCTATCAAGGGGGAAAACGTTTATTTGGTAGATATCGCTAAGATCATACAGTAGCTGCTTGGTCATATGATCAAGTGCTACTCGTCTTAGAAATGGAAAAAATGTTCAGGTGGGTATCGGTGAGATCTGACAATAGCCGCTTCGTCAGATGGTCACATATTACTCGTTCAAGAAAAGGTGAAAAACTTTCGTTTTGATAGATATTGGTGAGATCCTATGGTGGCCGCTTCTTCCGATGGTGAAACACAACTCATTTTAGAAAGCAGAAAAAAAAGTTTGTTCAGATGTATTTGGTGAGATCCTGGGAGAAGTGGTGCAAGCTGGTTGCAAAGTTTTCTGTGGCGCCCTAACGGTCTTCAAGACACGTTGTAGGTGAGGTGATTGGTGAGATCCTTCCGTAACCGCTTTGTCAGATGGTCAAATATTACTCATTCTAGAAGAAAAAAAATAACATCTGCTTGTTCAGTTAGATATTGGTCAGACCCAACAGGCAGGATCAGGCAAGGTTGTCAAATGTTGCTGGTTATAGGGAAGAGAGAACAACTAGCAGTTCCTGTAATGTTATATATCGGTGGCCCCCTTCTCTCCTTGCTCCTTGCTATGTACATCTGATCGCCAAAAGAAGGAAAAAAAAAAAGAAGAAAAGGTGGAAATGAAACTGCATGCTATGCGTTCCGGCGCAAATGGCGCAGTGCAGATGTTGTATGGCAAGATTTATCCCATTAAGGTTTACCGTTCACATCCAGTTCAGTTGATATCAGACGGGATATGAACATCACTTGAGAATGTCGGCTGAGGACCTGTCTCACAGCACACTTACATCACCAAAACCCCCCAGCATATTACGATCGGGGGGAGGGGGGGGGGGGGATTTGTGTACAAATGGGACTCGACCCTGCAACAATTGAGAGTGAGGCTTTGGTCGTGCTTATATCTCCGTGACAAAGGAGCCCAGCATATGAGAATACGTATAACAACAAAAGCGAAACGAAAAGAAACCAACCAAATCTGACAGCAGAAGGACATTTAGGAGACAGTGGCCCGACTCCCTTAGAGTGTGAAAAGTTCAAAACTGAAACATTTGTCTGGAGTGGG
The DNA here is from genome assembly GCA_033310375.1 of Conus canariensis. Classification (NCBI taxonomy): domain Eukaryota; kingdom Metazoa; phylum Mollusca; class Gastropoda; order Neogastropoda; family Conidae; genus Conus; species Conus canariensis. The sequence goes on from CM065723.1 coordinate 61,714,188, forward strand.
AGGACGAGGAAGGTGCTGATCGGGTGGTAGTGGTGGGAAGGGGACAATGTAAATTAAAATAATAATAATGATTCATAATAATGATAACAATTATAGTCATGATAATGATGATAAGAAATATTGACAAATAAAGAGAGGATTGCTATCACTTTAGGTGATAATATGACGATAGTAATTGTAGTATTGATAGTGTTTATACATCGCTGGTTTTTCGTTGTCATTGTCCTGAATGTTATCTTGCCTGAAGAAGACCAAGAGGTCAAAACGCGTCGTGTCTTTTCTTGCAGTTTGTTTGTCCATGTTGTTTGGCGGATTTACTGATAATACTTTTCAAAATCTGTGTTAATTTCCGCCTGCAGTCACCACACTTTGAAACCATCTTAGTAATGTCGTGGAGTCATACATCAAGAGCCTTTCACTTGTTGAACAACTGACTACCTTGGTAATATTGTGCAGTTACATAGTACGAACCTTTAACCTGTCGAACAGTAGACTATTGTGATAACATTATGTTACCATACAGCAGTTACATAGTATGAACCTTTAACCTGTCCGACAGTAGACTATTTTGATAACATTATGTTACCATACAGCAGGAGCCTTTGACCGGTAGGACAACAGACTGTCTTGGTAATATTGTGCTACTATACATGAGGAGCATTTGACCGGTAGGACAACAGACTGTCTTGGTAATATTGTGCTACCATGCACGAGGAGCCTTTGACCTGTAGGACAACAGACTGTCTTGGTAATATTGTGCTACCATACACGAGGAGCCTTTGACCGGTAGGACAACAGACTGTCTTGGTAATATTGTGCTACCATACACGAGGAGCCTTTGACCGGTAGGACAACAGACTGTCTTGGCTCATCATTCTGTTGTACCACTGGTGAAATGTTGTTTGGTGTTGTTGGTAAAGTGACCAGCAGGAATACCGACTGATTATTATTTGTATGCTCATACATCTGTTGCACTACTGGCGAAATGCTTTGTTTTTTGTTCGTAAAGTGACCAGCAAGAATACCGACTGATTATTGTTTGTCACCCCACACATTCTGCTGTGCCACTGGTGAAATGCTCTTCGGTATCTTATTTACGCAGTACCGCCAAGGAAGTTGATGGTCCTTCTGGTCAAAGTCTCATGACGTATGGCTGCACAACAGACTATTCCCCATCGTTATGCCATGTTTACATAGCCTTTACTCAGAGGGAAGCAGACTGTGTCATGTTGCTGTATTGCTTTATCATACATCAACATTTATTGGTTTACCAGGACGACAAACTGCCTAATGTTGCCCTGCTGATGTATCCAGATTTTTTTGATCTGTGGAAAGACAGACGAAGGAATTCTGCCCAGCCACACATTGAGAGTCTTTGACGATTAGGATCAATAGAAAAGCAATGTTGTCCTAACAGACATTGATACGTTTTGGTCAACAGGAGCCCAGACTTGATAATATTGTCCTCCCATACACAAAAAACCTTTGCTCAGGGGGGCGATTGATGATCTTAGATTGCAAACGGCTGGTCGACTGTTTGGATTAATATTTAGTTTCGAACATCTTACTTCCGACGTTTTTGTCCACAAATTCAAAGTCATGTCTGATTTAATCTGAAATAACTGAATCAAAGTGATTCAAAGATTTTCTCAATGCTTTAGAAAGTCTCTTTCTTAAGTTACTTGATTAAACACACACACACACACACACACACACACACACACACACACACACACACACACACACACACACACACACACACACACACACACGCGCGCGCGCGCGCGCGCACGCATGCACGCACACACACATGAAAAGGATTCACTGAAAAAAAAAATAGATGACTACGAATGGTAGCTCATCTTTAAGAAAACAGACAGAGAAGACATGAGTTTCCCCTTTGCCTACATTTCTTTCTCATCATAATAGAATATAAACAGGCTACACTAACTACTATCTCGTTGCATGAATAAAGGGGGGGGGGGGGGGGGGGGGGTGAGGGGAGAGGAGACTGCGGGCAGGGGATGGGAGGGGTGGGTGGGTTATGAGCCTTTAGCCTCTGCAGCCCTGTCTGATTGCCGCAGAGAAGTCTGGAATCCCTGTCTGGCATTGCCAGATCTCTGCAGCCCCACCCACCGTCCACCGTCCTGGCTGTTTCCAAAACATACACAGAAATATGGACAGGGTATGAGAGAGAGAGAGAGAGAGAGAGAGAGAGAGAGAGAGAGGGGAGAGAGAGAGAGAGAGGAAGAGAGAGAGAGAGAGAGAGAGAGAGAGAGAGAGAGAGAGAGAGAGAGAGAGAGAGAGAGAGAGACAGACAGACAGACAGACAGAGAGAGAGAGAGAGAGAGAGAGTGAGAGAGAGAGAGTGTGTGTGTGTGTGTGTGTGTGTGTGTGTATGCGTGTGTGTGTGTGTGTGTGTGTGTGTGTGTGTGTGTGTGTGTGTGTGTGTGTGTGTGGATCGCTGCTGGCAGGTCTGACTGAAGGGGGCGTTCAGTTTTTAGGGCCTTAATCCCCCCCCCATCCCCTCACCCCGTCGCCTTGACGACTCCCTCCTCAGTCTTCCTCCTCTTCCCACTGATACCCTTCATTGCATGGGTCAAAAAAGCGCGGTCATTAAAAACGAACATTTACTGGTGTTTGTTTGACTAATAAGCACGGGCCATAAAACTAGTATTTACTTGTGCAAGTGTGGTCAATAAACACAGTAACAGAACCAACACTAACTTTAGAGGATGCAGACAACAATCCCCAGTTGCGCCATATTCGTTTACTGTCAGTGCGGACATTTTTAGCTACTGTGATAACCCCCCAAAAAAAGGGTGAAAAAAAAATCACACGACTTATTCTGAATTCTTCTGTTAGCTGATGACACAGATTTAATCAACACTGGAAAGAGAAACTGATTTCAACGAGCTCTGCTTGTACACGACAGTGTCCAGACCTCAAATGAATACTAGTAAAACACGAGCAATACGGTTAAGAAGAACAAAAAGTGCAGTTTTTGACAAAGATAAGTGATCGCTCGTTCTTCTTTTTCGTTGTCCCGAGTGTTGTTTATCTTGCCCGAAGAAGACCTAAGAGGTCGAAACGCGTCGTGTTTTGTTTTGTGATTCGTTTGTCCACGTTGTTTGGCAGAATTATTATAAATACTTCTGAAAATTTGTCAAAAAGTGCAAGTTATATTTTCTTCCTTTGAAATGATACAGAATTGTATCCAACGTATAACACTTAATATAGTTCTAGCAGTGCCGACAAGCAGAGCCATCACTGACTTCAGGGTGACAGTGATAACCATGCAGGCGGACAGAGACACAGGAGCGGCAGCGCCTGTCTCACGGTACACGGTTACCCCACGCTACGCCTGACAGCCGCGATGCCTTCCAGACCAAGGCCGCTCCGCCCTCCCTGAGATGTACAGACACACAACATGATGCATTACAGGAGGTGGGAGTGCGGGGGTGGGGTGGGGGTGGGGTGGGGAGGAGTTCCCAGGGGAAAAAAGGAAGAGGTTGAGGGACGGGGGTGGAGGAGAGGGAGGGGGATGAGGATGGGGGAGGTAGTAGGAAGAGGAGGAAATCCTTTGGGATTTGCAGAGGTTTAGCCCAGCTGTGAACAAAAAAACAAAAAACAAAAAACAACCCCCCCCAAAAAAAAAAAAAAAAATGGCGGAGCGGAGGCGACAGGGCTTAGAGCGGGGACGTGTGGGGAATGGGGAAACGTGTCCACACCAGGCGTGCGGTTGGGAGGGGGGTGGGGGGGGGGGTGGGGGTGGGCGGGTGGGGGGTGGGGGGTAGGGTGGGGGATGGGGGGAGAGATGGGCCGTGAGGGTCGATCACAGGGCCTTAGCGGTCACTGACGAGTTTGAATCCCAGTTGTCTGGAGTGTGGCTGTACTGTTGGTGGTGCTGTCAGTGGCAGGTGCTCCAGGGTGAAGATGCCGTCGACATGCTGTTTCTGGTGGAGTGGTTCCATCTCCATGCCAGACTCCCAGAACATGATCCTCAGGGATCTGAGGGGCTTTTCCTCTCCCGTCCCCACCCTCACCTTTACCCACCCTCTCCCTGTCCTTCCTACCCCCCCCCCCCCCTCCCAGCCCACCCAGTTACACACCCTCCCCTCACACACACCGACACAGACACACACACACACACACACACACACACACACACACACACACACACACACACATTCATGCACGCACGCACGCACAC